>OZ038403.1:20175949-20798949 GCA_964036045.1 Eutreptiella sp. 'Long Island Sound 2002'
CCAAGAATTTCTTCATCAGTACCCCTGGGCCAAGAGTTCTGTCATCAGTACCCCTGGGCCAAGAACTCTGTCATCGGGACCCCTGGGCCAAGAACTCTGTCATCAGTACCCCTGGGCCAAGAACTCTGTCATCAATACCCCTGGGCCAAGAACTCTGTCATCAGTACCCCTGGGCCAAGAACTCTGTCATCAGTACCCCTGGGCCAAGAACTCTGTCATCAGTACCCCTGGGCCAAGAACTCTGTCATCAGTACCCCTGGGCTAAGAACTCTGTCATCAGTACCCCTGGGCCAAGAACTCTGTGTTCAGTACCCCTGGGCCAAGGATTCTTTCTTCTGTACCCCTGGGCCAGGAACTCTGTCATCAGTACCCCAGGGCCAAGAACTCTGTCTTCAGTATCCCTGGGCCATGAACTCTGTCATCAGTAGCCCTGGACCAGGACCTCTGTCATCAATACCCCAGGGCCAAGAACTCTGTCATCAGTACCCCTGGGCCAAGAACTCTGTCATCACTACCCCTGGGCCAGGAACTCTGTCATCAATACCCCTGGGCCAAGAACTCTGTCATCAGTACCCCTGGGCCAGGAACTCTCTCATCAGTACCCCTGGGCCAAGAACTCTGTCATCAGTACCCCTGGGTCAAGACCTCTGTCATCAGTACCCCTGGGCCAAGAACTCTGTCATCAGTACCCCTGGGACAAGAACTCTGTCTTCAGTACCCCTGGGCCAAGAACTCTGTCATCAGTACCCCTGGACCAAGAACTAAGTCTTCAGTGCCCCTGGGCCAATAACTCTGTCATCAGTACCCCGCGGCCAAGAACTCTGTCATCAGTACCCCTGGGCCAAGAACTCTGTCATCAGTACCCCTGGGCCAAGAACTCTGTCATCAGTACTCCTGGGCCAAGAACTCTGTCATCAATACCCCTGGGCCAAAGACTCTGTCATCAGTACCCCTGGGCCCAGAACTCTGTCTCCAGTACCCCTGGACCAAGAACTAAGTCTTCAGTGCCCCTGGGCCAATAACTCTGTGTTCAGTACCCCTGGGCCAAGGATTCTTTCTTCTGTACCCCTGGGCCAGGAACTCTGTCATCAGTACCCCAGGGCCAAGAACTCTGTCTTCAGTATCCCTGGGCCATGAACTCTGTCATCAGTAGCCCTGGACCAGGACCTCTGTCATCAATACCCCAGGGCCAAGAACTCTGTCATCAGTACCCCTGGGCCAAGAACTCTGTCATCACTACCCCTGGGCCAGGAACTCTGTCATCAATACCCCTGGGCCAAGAACTCTGTCATCAGTACCCCTGGGCCAGGAACTCTCTCATCAGTACCCCTGGGCCAAGAACTCTGTCATCAGTACCCCTGGGTCAAGACCTCTGTCATCAGTACCCCTGGGCCAAGAACTCTGTCATCAGTACCCCTGGGACAAGAACTCTGTCTTCAGTACCCCTGGGCCAAGAACTCTGTCATCAGTACCCCTGGACCAAGAACTAAGTCTTCAGTGCCCCTGGGCCAATAACTCTGTCATCAGTACCCCGCGGCCAAGAACTCTGTCATCAGTACCCCTGGGCCAAAAACTCTGTCATGTTTACCCCTGGGCCAAGAACTCTGTCATCAGTACCCCTGGGCCAGGAACTCTGTCATCAGTACCCCTGGGCAAAGAATTCTGTCATCAGTACTCCTGGGCCAAGAACTCTCTCATCAGTACCCCTGGGCCAACAACTCTGTCATCAGTACCCCTGGGCCAAGAACTCTGTCTTCAGTACCCCTGGGCCAAGAACTCTGTCATCATTACCCCTGGGCCAAGAACTCTGTCATCAGTACCCCTGGGCCAAGAACTCTCTCATGAGTACCCCTGGGCCAAGAACTCTGTCATCAGTACTCCTGGGCCAAGAACTCTGTCATCAGTACCCCTGGGCCAAGAACCCTGTCATCAGTACCCCTGGGCCAAGAACTCTGTCATCAATACCCCTTGGCCAAGAACTCTGTCATCAGTACCCCTGGGCCACGAACTCTGTCCTCAGTACCCCTGGGCCAAAAAATCTGTCATCAGTACCCCTGGGCCAAGAACTCTGTCATCAGTACCACTGGGCCACGAACTCTGTCATCAGTACCCCTGGGCCAGGAACTCTGTCATCAATACCCCTGAGCCAAGAACTCTGTCATCAGTACCCCTGGGCCAAGAACTCTGTCTTCAGTACCCCTGGGCCAAGAATTCTTTCATCAGTACCCCTGGGCCAAGAGTTCTGTCATCAGTACCCCTGGGCCAAGAACACTGTCATCGTGACCCCTGGGCCAAGAACTCTGTCATCAGTACCCCTGGGCCAAGAACTCTGTCATCAAAACCCCTGGGCCAAGAACTCTGTCATCAGTACCCCTGGGTCAAGAACTCTGTCATCAGTACCCCTGGGCTAAGAACTCTGTCATCAATACCCCTGGGCCAAGAACTCTGTGTTCAGTACCCCTGGGCCAAAAACTCTGTCATCAGTACGCCTGGGCCAAGAACTCTGTGTTCAGTACCCCTGGGCCAAGGATTCTTTCTTCTGTACCCCTGGGCCAGGAACTCTGTCATCAGTACCCCAGGGCCAAGAACTCTGTCTTCAGTATCCCTGGGCCATGAACTCTGTCATCAGTAGCCCTGGGCCAGGACCTCTGTCATCAATACCCCAGGGCCAAGAACTCTGTCATCAGTACCCCTGGGCCAAGAACTCTGTCATCACTACCCCTGGGCCAGGAACTCTGTCATCAATACCCCTGGGCCAAGAACTCTGTCATCAGTACCCCTGGGCCAGGAACTCTCTCATCAGTACCCCTGGGCCAAGAACTCTGTCATCAGTACCCCTGGGTCAAGACCTCTGTCATCAGTACCCCTGGGCCAAGAACTCTGTCTTCAGTACCCCTGGGCCAAGAACTCTGTCATCAGTACCCCTGGACCAAGAACTAAGTCATCATTACCCCTGGGCCAATAACTCTGTCATCAGTACCCCGCGGCCAAGAACTCTGTCATCAGTACCCCAGGGCCAAGAACTCTGTCATCAGTACCCCTGGGCCAAGAACTCTGTCATCAGTACTCCTGGGCCAAGAACTCTGTCATCAATACCCCTGGGCCAAAAACTCTGTCATCAGTACCCCTGGGCCCAGAACTCTGTCTCCAGTACCCCTGGGCCAAGAACTCTGTCATCAGTACCCCTGGGCCAAAAACTCTGTCATGTTTACCCCTGGGCCAAGAACTCTGTCATCAGTACCCCTGGGCCAGGAACTCTGTCATCAGTACCCCTGGGCAAAGAATTCTGTCATCAGTACTCCTGGGCCAAGAACTCTCTCATCAGTACCCCTGGGCCAACAACTCTGTCATCAGTACCCCTGGGCCAAGAACTCTGTCTTCAGTACCCCTGGGCCAAGAACTCTGTCATCATTACCCCTGGGCCAAGAACTCTGTCATCAGTACCCCTGGGCCAAGAACTCTCTCATGAGTACCCCTGGGCCAAGAACTCTGTCATCAGTACTCCTGGGCCAAGAACTCTGTCATCAGTACCCCTGGGCCAAGAACCCTGTCATCAGTACCCCTGGGCCAAGAACTCTGTCATCAATACCCCTTGGCCAAGAACTCTGTCATCAGTACCCCTGGGCCACGAACTCTGTCCTCAGTACCCCTGGGCCAAAAAATCTGTCATCAGTACCCCTGGGCCAAGAACTCTGTCATCAGTACCACTGGGCCACGAACTCTGTCATCAGTACCCCTGGGCCAAGAACTCTGTCATCAATACCCCTTGGCCAAGAACTCTGTCATCAGTACCCCTGGGCCAATAACTCTGTCTTCAGTACCCCTGGGCCAAGAATTCTTTCATCAGTACCCCTGGGCCAAGAATTCTGTCATCAGTACCCCTGGGCCAAGAACACTGTCATCGTGACCCCTGGGCCAAGAACTCTGTCATCAGTACCCCTGGGCCAAGAACTCTGTCATCAATACCCCTGGGCCAAGAACTCTGTCATCAGTACCCCTGGGTCAAGAACTCTGTCATCAGTACCCCTGGGCTAAGAACTCTGTCATCAATACCCCTGGGCCAAGAACTCTGTGTTCAGTACCCCTGGGCCAAAAACTCTGTCATCAGTACCCCTGGGCCAAGAACTCTGTCATCAAAACACCTGTGCCAAGAACTCTGTCTTCAGTATCCCTGGGCAAAGAACTCTGTCATCAGAACCCCTGGGCCAGGAACTCTGTCATCAATACCCCTGGGCCAAGAACTCTGTCATCAGTACCCCTGGGCCAAGAACTCTGTCATCAGTACCCCTGGGCTAAGAACTCTGTCATCAATACCCCTGGGCCAAGAACTCTGTCATCAGTACCCCTGGGCCAAGAATTCTCTCATCAGTACCCCTGGGCCAAGAACTCTGTCATCAGTACCCCTGGGCCAAGACCTCTGTCATCAGTACCCCTGGGCCAAGAACTCTGTCATCAGAACCCCTGGGCCAGGAACTCTGTCATCAATACCCCTGGGCCAAGAACTCTGTCATCAGTACCCCTGGGCAAAGAACTCTGTCATCAGAACCCCTGGGCCAGGAACTCTGTCATCAATACCCCTGGGCCAAGAACTCTGTCATCAGTACCCCTGGGCCAAGAACTCTGTCATCAGTACCCCTGGGCCAAGAACTCTGTCATCAATACCCCTGGGCCAAGAACTCTGTCATCAGTACCCCTGGGCCAAGAATTCTCTCATCAGTACCCCTGGGCCAAGAACTCTGTCATCAGTACCCCTGGGCCAAGACCTCTGTCATCAGTACCCCTGGGCCAAGAACTCTGTCATCAGTACCCCTGGGACAAGAATTCTGTCTTCAGTACCCCTGGGCCAAGAACTCTGTCATCAGTACACCTGGGCCAAGAACTCTGTCTTCAGTAACCGTGGGCCAATAACTCTGTCATCAGTACCCCGCGGCCAAGAACTCTGTCATCAGTACCCCTGGGCCAAGAACTCTGTCATCAGTACCCCTGCGCCAAGAACTCTGTCATCAGTACTCCTGGGCCAAGAACTCTGTCATCAGTACCCCTAGGCCAAGAACTCTGTCATCAGTACCCCTGGGCCAAGAACTCTGTCTCCAGTACCCCTGGGCGAAGAACTCTGTCATCAGTACCCCTGGGCCAAGAACTCTGTCATCATTACCCCTGGGCCAAGAACTCTGTCATCAGTACCCCTGGGCCAAGAACTCTGTCATCAGTACCCCTGGGCCAAGAATTCTGTCATCAATACCCCTGGGCCAAGAACTCTCTCATCAGTACACCTGGGCCAAGAACTCTGTCATCAGTATTCGTGGGCCAAGAACTCTGTCATCAATACCCCTGGGCCAAGAACTCTGTCTTCAGTACCCCTGGGCCAAGAACTCTGTCATCAGTACCTCTGGGCCAGGAATTCTGTCATCAGTACCCCTGGGCCAAGAACTCCGTCATCAGTACCCCTGGGCCAAGAACTCTGTCATGAGTACCCCTGGGCCAAGAACTCTGTCATCAATACCCCTGGGCCAAGAACTCTGTCATCAGTACCCCTGGGCCAAGAACTCTGTCATCAGTACCCCTGGGCCAAGAACTCTGTCATCAGTACCCCTGGGCCAAGAACTCTGTCATCAGTACCCCTGGGTCAAGAACCCTGTCATCAGTACCCCTGGGCCAAGAACTCTGTCATCAGTACCCCTGGGCCAAGACTTCTGTCATCAGTACCCCTGGGCCAAGAACTCTGTCATCAGTACCCCTGGGCCAAGAACTCTGTCATCAGTACCCCTGGGCCAAGAACTCTGTCATCAATACCCCTGGGCCAGGAACTCTGTCTTCAGTACTCCTGGGCCAGGAACTCTGTCATCAGTACCCCTGGGCCAAGAACTCTGTGTTTAGTACCCCTGGGCCAAGAATTTCTTCATCAGTACCCCTGGGCCAAGAGTTCTGTCATCAGTACCCCTGGGCCAAGAACTCTGTCATCGGGACCCCTGGGCCAAGAACTCTGTCATCAGTACCCCTGGGCCAAGAACTCTGTCATCAATACCCCTGGGCCAAGAACTCTGTCATCAGTACCCCTGGGCCAAGAACTCTGTCATCAGTACCCCTGGGCCAAGAACTCTGTCATCAGTACCCCTGGGCCAAGAACTCTGTCATCAGTACCCCTGGGCTAAGAACTCTGTCATCAGTACCCCTGGGCCAAGAACTCTGTGTTCAGTACCCCTGGGCCAAGGATTCTTTCTTCTGTACCCCTGGGCCAGGAACTCTGTCATCAGTACCCCAGGGCCAAGAACTCTGTCTTCAGTATCCCTGGGCCATGAACTCTGTCATCAGTAGCCCTGGACCAGGACCTCTGTCATCAATACCCCAGGGCCAAGAACTCTGTCATCAGTACCCCTGGGCCAAGAACTCTGTCATCACTACCCCTGGGCCAGGAACTCTGTCATCAATACCCCTGGGCCAAGAACTCTGTCATCAGTACCCCTGGGCCAGGAACTCTCTCATCAGTACCCCTGGGCCAAGAACTCTGTCATCAGTACCCCTGGGTCAAGACCTCTGTCATCAGTACCCCTGGGCCAAGAACTCTGTCATCAGTACCCCTGGGACAAGAACTCTGTCTTCAGTACCCCTGGGCCAAGAACTCTGTCATCAGTACCCCTGGACCAAGAACTAAGTCTTCAGTGCCCCTGGGCCAATAACTCTGTCATCAGTACCCCGCGGCCAAGAACTCTGTCATCAGTACCCCTGGGCCAAGAACTCTGTCATCAGTACCCCTGGGCCAAGAACTCTGTCATCAGTACTCCTGGGCCAAGAACTCTGTCATCAATACCCCTGGGCCAAAGACTCTGTCATCAGTACCCCTGGGCCCAGAACTCTGTCTCCAGTACCCCTGGGCCAAGAACTCTGTCATCAGTACCCCTGGGCCAAAAACTCCGTCATGTTTACCCCTGGGCCAAGAACTCTGTCATCAGTACCCCTGGGCCAGGAACTCTGTCATCAGTACCCCTGGGCAAAGAATTCTGTCATCAGTACTCCTGGGCCAAGAACTCTCTCATCAGTACCCCTGGGCCAACAACTCTGTCATCAGTACCCCTGGGCCAAGAACTCTGTCTTCAGTACCCCTGGGCCAAGAACTCTGTCATCATTACCCCTGGGCCAAGAACTCTGTCATCAGTACCCCTGGGCCAAGAACTCTCTCATGAGTACCCCTGGGCCAAGAACTCTGTCATCAGTACTCCTGGGCCAAGAACTCTGTCATCAGTACCCCTGGGCCAAGAACCCTGTCATCAGTACCCCTGGGCCAAGAACTCTGTCATCAATACCCCTTGGCCAAGAACTCTGTCATCAGTACCCCTGGGCCACGAACTCTGTCCTCAGTACCCCTGGGCCAAAAAATCTGTCATCAGTACCCCTGGGCCAAGAACTCTGTCATCAGTACCACTGGGCCACGAACTCTGTCATCAGTACCCCTGGGCCAGGAACTCTGTCATCAATACCCCTGAGCCAAGAACTCTGTCATCAGTACCCCTGGGCCAAGAACTCTGTCTTCAGTACCCCTGGGCCAAGAATTCTTTCATCAGTACCCCTGGGCCAAGAGTTCTGTCATCAGTACCCCTGGGCCAAGAACACTGTCATCGTGACCCCTGGGCCAAGAACTCTGTCATCAGTACCCCTGGGCCAAGAACTCTGTCATCAAAACCCCTGGGCCAAGAACTCTGTCATCAGTACCCCTGGGTCAAGAACTCTGTCATCAGTACCCCTGGGCTAAGAACTCTGTCATCAATACCCCTGGGCCAAGAACTCTGTGTTCAGTACCCCTGGGCCAAAAACTCTGTCATCAGTACGCCTGGGCCAAGAACTCTGTGTTCAGTACCCCTGGGCCAAGGATTCTTTCTTCTGTACCCCTGGGCCAGGAACTCTGTCATCAGTACCCCAGGGCCAAGAACTCTGTCTTCAGTATCCCTGGGCCATGAACTCTGTCATCAGTAGCCCTGGGCCAGGACCTCTGTCATCAATACCCCAGGGCCAAGAACTCTGTCATCAGTACCCCTGGGCCAAGAACTCTGTCATCACTACCCCTGGGCCAGGAACTCTGTCATCAATACCCCTGGGCCAAGAACTCTGTCATCAGTACCCCTGGGCCAGGAACTCTCTCATCAGTACCCCTGGGCCAAGAACTCTGTCATCAGTACCCCTGGGTCAAGACCTCTGTCATCAGTACCCCTGGGCCAAGAACTCTGTCTTCAGTACCCCTGGGCCAAGAACTCTGTCATCAGTACCCCTGGACCAAGAACTAAGTCATCATTACCCCTGGGCCAATAACTCTGTCATCAGTACCCCGCGGCCAAGAACTCTGTCATCAGTACCCCAGGGCCAAGAACTCTGTCATCAGTACCCCTGGGCCAAGAACTCTGTCATCAGTACTCCTGGGCCAAGAACTCTGTCATCAATACCCCTGGGCCAAAACCTCTGTCATCAGTACCCCTGGGCCCAGAACTCTGTCTCCAGTACCCCTGGGCCAAGAACTCTGTCATCAGTACCCCTGGGCCAAAAACTCTGTCATGTTTACCCCTGGGCCAAGAACTCTGTCATCAGTACCCCTGGGCCAGGAACTCTGTCATCAGTACCCCTGGGCAAAGAATTCTGTCATCAGTACTCCTGGGCCAAGAACTCTCTCATCAGTACCCCTGGGCCAACAACTCTGTCATCAGTACCCCTGGGCCAAGAACTCTGTCTTCAGTACCCCTGGGCCAAGAACTCTGTCATCATTACCCCTGGGCCAAGAACTCTGTCATCAGTACCCCTGGGCCAAGAACTCTCTCATGAGTACCCCTGGGCCAAGAACTCTGTCATCAGTACTCCTGGGCCAAGAACTCTGTCATCAGTACCCCTGGGCCAAGAACCCTGTCATCAGTACCCCTGGGCCAAGAACTCTGTCATCAATACCCCTTGGCCAAGAACTCTGTCATCAGTACCCCTGGGCCACGAACTCTGTCCTCAGTACCCCTGGGCCAAAAAATCTGTCATCAGTACCCCTGGGCCAAGAACTCTGTCATCAGTACCACTGGGCCACGAACTCTGTCATCAGTACCCCTGGGCCAAGAACTCTGTCATCAATACCCCTTGGCCAAGAACTCTGTCATCAGTACCCCTGGGCCAATAACTCTGTCTTCAGTACCCCTGGGCCAAGAATTCTTTCATCAGTACCCCTGGGCCAAGAATTCTGTCATCAGTACCCCTGGGCCAAGAACACTGTCATCGTGACCCCTGGGCCAAGAACTCTGTCATCAGTACCCCTGGGCCAAGAACTCTGTCATCAATACCCCTGGGCCAAGAACTCTGTCATCAGTACCCCTGGGTCAAGAACTCTGTCATCAGTACCCCTGGGCTAAGAACTCTGTCATCAATACCCCTGGGCCAAGAACTCTGTGTTCAGTACCCCTGGGCCAAAAACTCTGTCATCAGTACCCCTGGGCCAAGAACTCTGTCATCAAAACACCTGTGCCAAGAACTCTGTCTTCAGTATCCCTGGGCAAAGAACTCTGTCATCAGAACCCCTGGGCCAGGAACTCTGTCATCAATACCCCTGGGCCAAGAACTCTGTCATCAGTACCCCTGGGCCAAGAACTCTGTCATCAGTACCCCTGGGCTAAGAACTCTGTCATCAATACCCCTGGGCCAAGAACTCTGTCATCAGTACCCCTGGGCCAAGAATTCTCTCATCAGTACCCCTGGGCCAAGAACTCTGTCATCAGTACCCCTGGGCCAAGACCTCTGTCATCAGTACCCCTGGGCCAAGAACTCTGTCATCAGAACCCCTGGGCCAGGAACTCTGTCATCAATACCCCTGGGCCAAGAACTCTGTCATCAGTACCCCTGGGCAAAGAACTCTGTCATCAGAACCCCTGGGCCAGGAACTCTGTCATCAATACCCCTGGGCCAAGAACTCTGTCATCAGTACCCCTGGGCCAAGAACTCTGTCATCAGTACCCCTGGGCCAAGAACTCTGTCATCAATACCCCTGGGCCAAGAACTCTGTCATCAGTACCCCTGGGCCAAGAATTCTCTCATCAGTACCCCTGGGCCAAGAACTCTGTCATCAGTACCCCTGGGCCAAGACCTCTGTCATCAGTACCCCTGGGCCAAGAACTCTGTCATCAGTACCCCTGGGACAAGAATTCTGTCTTCAGTACCCCTGGGCCAAGAACTCTGTCATCAGTACACCTGGGCCAAGAACTCTGTCTTCAGTAACCGTGGGCCAATAACTCTGTCATCAGTACCCCGCGGCCAAGAACTCTGTCATCAGTACCCCTGGGCCAAGAACTCTGTCATCAGTACCCCTGCGCCAAGAACTCTGTCATCAGTACTCCTGGGCCAAGAACTCTGTCATCAGTACCCCTAGGCCAAGAACTCTGTCATCAGTACCCCTGGGCCAAGAACTCTGTCTCCAGTACCCCTGGGCGAAGAACTCTGTCATCAGTACCCCTGGGCCAAGAACTCTGTCATCATTACCCCTGGGCCAAGAACTCTGTCATCAGTACCCCTGGGCCAAGAACTCTGTCATCAGTACCCCTGGGCCAAGAATTCTGTCATCAATACCCCTGGGCCAAGAACTCTCTCATCAGTACACCTGGGCCAAGAACTCTGTCATCAGTATTCGTGGGCCAAGAACTCTGTCATCAATACCCCTGGGCCAAGAACTCTGTCTTCAGTACCCCTGGGCCAAGAACTCTGTCATCAGTACCTCTGGGCCAGGAATTCTGTCATCAGTACCCCTGGGCCAAGAACTCCGTCATCAGTACCCCTGGGCCAAGAACTCTGTCATGAGTACCCCTGGGCCAAGAACTCTGTCATCAATACCCCTGGGCCAAGAACTCTGTCATCAGTACCCCTGGGCCAAGAACTCTGTCATCAGTACCCCTGGGCCAAGAACTCTGTCATCAGTACCCCTGGGCCAAGAACTCTGTCATCAGTACCCCTGGGTCAAGAACCCTGTCATCAGTACCCCTGGGCCAAGAACTCTGTCATCAGTACCCCTGGGCCAAGACTTCTGTCATCAGTACCCCTGGGCCAAGAACTCTGTCATCAGTACCCCTGGGCCAAGAACTCTGTCATCAGTACCCCTGGGCCAAGAACTCTGTCATCAATACCCCTGGGCCAGGAACTCTGTCTTCAGTACTCCTGGGCCAGGAACTCTGTCATCAGTACCCCTGGGCCACGAATTCTGTCATCAGTACCCCTGGGCCAAGAGGTCTGTCATCAGTACCCCTGGGCCAAGAACTCTGTCATCAGTACCCCTGGGCCAGGAACTCTGTCATCAATACCCCTGGGCCAAGAACTCTGTCATCAGTACCCCTGGGCCAAGAACTCTGTCATCAGTACCCCTGGGCCAAGAACTCTGTCATCAGTACCCCTGGGCCAAGAAATCTGTCATCAGTACCCCTGGGCCAAGAACTCTGTCAACAGTACCCCTGGGTCTAGAACTCTGTCATCAGTACCCCTGGGCCAAGAACTCTGTCATCAGTACACCTGGGCCAAGAACTCTGTCATCAGTACCCCTGGGCCAAGAAATCTGTCATCAGTACCCGTGGGCCAAGAACTCTGTCATCAGTACCCCTGGGTCAAGAACTCTGTCATCAATACCCCTGGGCCAAGAACTCTCTGATCAGTACCCCTGGGCCAAGAACTCTGTCATCAGTACTCCTGGGCCAATAACGCTGTCATCAGTACCCCTGGGCCAAGAACTCTGTCATCAGTACCCCTGGGCCAAGAACTCTGTCATCAATACCCCTTGGCCAAGAACTCTGTCATCAGTACCCCTGGGCCAAGAACTCTGTCCTCAGTACCCCTGGGCCAAAAGCTCTGTCATCAGTACCCCTGGGCCAAGAACTCTGTCTTCAGTACCCCTGGGCCAAGAACTCTGTCATCAGTACCCCTGGGCCAAGAACTCTGTCATAAATACCCCTGGGCCAAGACCATTGTCTTCAGTACCCCTGGGCCAAGAGCTCTGTCATCAGTACCCCTGGGCCAAGAACTCTGTCATCAATACCCCTGGGCCAAGAACTCTGTCATCAGTACTCCTGGGCCAAGAATTTCTTCATCAGTACCCCTGGGCCAAGAGTTCTGTCATCAGTACCCCTGGGCCAAGAACTCTGTCATCAGGACCCCTGGGCCAAGAACTCTGTCATCAGTACCCCTGGGCCAAGAACTCTGTCATCAATACCCCTGGGCCAAGAACTCTGTCATCAGTAGCCCTGGGCCAGGAACTCTGTCATCAATACCCCAGGGCCAAGAACTCTGTCATCAGTACCCCTGGGCCAAGAACTCTGTCATCAGTACCCCTGGGCCAAGAACTCTGTCATCAGTACCCCTGGGCCAAGAACTCTGTCATCAGTACCCCTGGGCCAGGAACTCTCTCATCAGTACCCCTGGGCCAAGAACTCTGTCATCAGTACCCCTGGGCCAAGACCTCTGTCATCAGTACCCCTGGGCCAAGAACTCTGTCATCAGTACCCCTGGGACAAGAACTCTGTCTTCAGTACCCCTGGGCCAAGAACTCTGTCATCAGTACCCCTGGACCAAGAACTCTGTCTTCAGTCCCCCTGGGCCAATAACTCTGTCATCAGTACCCCGCGGCCAAGAACTCTGTCATCAGTACCCCTGGGCCAAGAACTCTGTCATCAGTACCCCTGGGCCAAGAACTCTGTCATCAGTACTCCTGGACCAAGAACTCTGTCATCAATACCCCTGGGCCAAAAACTCTGTCATCAGTACCCCTGGGCCCAGAACTCTGTCTCCAGTACCCCTGGGCCAAGAACTCTGTCATCAGTACCCCTGGGCCAAGAACTCTGTCATGTTTACCCCTGTGCCAAGAACTCTGTCATCAGTACCCCTGGGCCAAGAACTCTGTCATCAGTACCCTTGGGCAAAGAACTCTGTCATCAGTACCCCTGGGCCAAGAACTCTGTCATCAGTACACCTGGGCCAAGAACTCTGTCATCAGTATTCCTGGGCCAAGAACTCTGTCATCAATACCCCTGGGCCAAGAACTCTGTCTTCAGTACCCCTGGGCCAAGAACTCTGTAATCAGTCATTCTGGGCCAGGAATTCTGTCACCAGTACCCCTGGGCCAAGACCTCTGTCATCAGTACCCCTGGGCCAAGAACTCTGTCATGAGTACCCCTGGGCCAAGAACTCTGTCATCAATACCCCTGGGCCAAGAACTCTGTCATCAGTACCCCTGGGCCAAGAACTCTGTCATCAGTACCCCTGGGCCAAGAACTCTGTCATCAGTACCCCTGGGCCAAGAACTCTGTCATCAGTACCCCTGGGCCAAGAACTCTGTCATCAGTACCCCTGGGCCAAGAACTCTGTCTTCAGTACCCTTGGGCCAAGACTTCTGTCATCAGTACCCCTGGGCCAAGAGCTCTGTCTTCAGTACCCTTGGGCCAAGAACTCTGTCATTAGTACCCCTGGGCCAAGAACCCTGTCATCAATACCCCTGGGCCAAGAACTCTGTCATCAGTACCCCTGGGCCAAGAACTCTGTCATCAGTACCCCTGGGCCAAGAATTCTGTCATCAGTACCCCTGGGCCAAGAACTCTGTCATCAGTACCCCTGGGCCAAGAACTCTGTCATCAGTACCCCTGGGCCAGGAACTCTGTCATCAATACCCCTGGGCCAAGAACTCTGTCATCAGTACCCCTGGGCCAAGAACTCTGTCATCAGTACCCCTGGGCCAAGAACTCTGTCATCAATACCCCTGGGCAAGGAACTCTGTCATCAGTACCCCTGGGCCAAGAACTCTCTCATCAGTACCCCTGGGCCAAGAACTCTGTCATCAGTACCCCTGGGCCAAGAACTCTGTCATCAGTACCCCTTGGCCAAGAACTCTCTCATCAGTAGCCCTGGGACAAGAACTCTGTCTTCAGTACCCCTGGGCCAAGAACTCTTTCATCAGTACCCCTGGGCCAAGAACTCTGTCTTCAGTACCCCTGGGCCAAGAGCTCTGTCTTCAGTACCCCTGGGCCAAGAACTCTGTCTTCAGTACCCCTGGGCCAAGACACTGTCATCAGTACCCCTGGGCCAAGAACTCTGTCATCAGTACCCCTGGGCCAAGAACTCTGTCATCAATACCCCAGGGCCAAGAACTCTGTCATCAGTACCCCTGGGCCAAGAACTCTGTCATCAGTACCCCTGGGCCAAGAACTCTGTCATCAGTACCCCTGGGCCAAGAACTCTGTCATCAGTACCCCTGGGCCAGGAACTCTCTCATCAGTACCCCTGGGCCAAGAACTCTGTCATCAGTACCCCTGGGCCAAGACCTCTGTCATCAGTACCCCTGGGCCAAGAACTCTGTCATCAGTACCCCTGGGACAAGAACTCTCTCTTCAGTACCCCTGGGCCAAGAACTCTGTCATCAGTACCCCTGGACCAAGAACTCTGTCTTCAGTACCCCTGGGCCAATAACTCTGTCTTCAGTACCCCTGGGCCAATAACTCTGTCATCAGTAAAAAAACTGCGGGTCGCGCTGGTCACAACAATGTTTTACAAACTCATCGCAACTTATCGCAATCTTTACAAATTCTGAAGATTTACGTTCATTCCATAAAAATCGCAATGTTGGATTTACTGGAATCAAAAGAAGAATTTCAAAAGATCGAAGCACCGCAATTCAACGAAGACGACAGAGAGTTACCGAATTACTGGATTCTGCTTAAATTCTACGCCGCCTTCCGGTTAAAAGCACAGCAAACCAATTGCAAACACGGCTCTGCCTGTAAATTCGGGCGTAAATGTTGGTTCAAACACCCCAACCGCTTGTCTCCTCGCCCCAACACTCACTCGCACTGCTCCACAATCACAGACCACAGTCTCACAGCAGAAGTTCACCAACCTTACTGTTTGGATACAAATATATTAACAAAGCAACAAGACAAGGTCGACTCAGGTTTGTCTGTGCGTGCGCATGCAACAGCTCACACCACAACTCACCCTGAAGTACCAACGTGTACGACAAGCCGACCAGTCACCCCACCGCAGCACCTCCAAGCCCAAACACAACCAAGCCACACCTCCGCTGCCACAGAATCAACCGCCGATCAATCGCAGGCAAGCCCTCGTACAAAGGTCAAGCAGCCGCAATTTCCACAGGACCGAGGCAAACCAAACTACCCAGATACCGCAGATGGAGTATGGCAAACAGTTGCAAAGCGGCCACGAACACACACGCATCAAGACCCGCAACCGCAACAGGAGGACCAGCGATGCAAGGACTGCCAAGCGCCCTTCCAGACATCTCACGATAAAATAGAGTGGTTTCTTAACAGAGGTCTGAATCTCCCTCTACGATGCGACTCCTGCATCCAACAAAGAAAGGAAAAACCCGGTAGTCAATCCACATCAACTCCTCAGATCATCCGCCAAGCTGACAACCTGCTGATTCACTGCACTAACCCTTGGACCGTCACCAAGAATACCGCTCCTCCGCAACAAAATGAGTTCCCTCCTCTACCGAAGCCGAGTGCGAGTCCTCAAGCAAATGGCCGCGCCAAGCTATGTCAAGCGAATCACGACTCAACTTCGACAAGCGAAAAAGAAGATCCAATCAATCAACACGATGAATCAAGCCCAGAATCAACCTCAAACCAAGAGACCGACACCGAAGAGAGCGACACGGAATCCAATGCAAGCGAATCTCGTACAGTCAGCGTCAAGACTACTGCAATTCACCACTACGGATCCTACTCTGAACCGCTAACGGGTCGCTTTTGGGACACGAGCACAACGGCGTCCTCTGAGGAGCAATCTTCACAGTCTGCGCCTGCCTCTTATTGGTCACCACAAGAAAAGCATCACTATGACTCACCACGTGAACAAGAAAGAACTTTCGCTGCGAATTCTGACACCACCACAGACTGCTTGCCTGAACTCCAGGACTCAAGTTCCAGCGATGGGGACAATGAACCATACCTTCCAGATCCCGAACAATTTGTCATGAACGACCAAAGGCTCAAAAAAAGAATCAAACAACTGTTACATGAAAGGCCCACTTACCAAGCCCTAATGCGCCGTGCCTGGAGTAATACTTTGAATCAGTGCAAGGTTTCTTCTCAGACCGGAAGCAGATATAAAGCACATGTGGCTATATATCTCATCAATCAATTTGAACACCTTCGCCGCACGAACCCTGAACTTCTGCAAGGCCCTGAAAAGGACTGCGATGAACTCCACTAATACACTCACTGAGCTGTTGCATGTGTTCACCACAGACTTGCCTCGTGCCTTTGCTTTTGCCTGTTTCCCCTTTTTATTTATTTCAAAAGACACACAAACACATCCAACTTTCTTTAGCCTACATATAGGCTTCATCCGACACAGTCAACCTGCAGGGGAAAGCCTGCCTTGTTTCTTTTTCAAAACAGACTTTTTTGTGGCCTATGGTGCCGAAAGGGCAGTGCATTGCACCCCAGATTTGCTCTGTTTTTTGAAATTGTAAATACTGCAGCAGTCCTTCGAGGAACCTCGCAGATGCGCAATGATTGTGTGTTTTGGGCGGGAGACCGCCATGCCTAAAAAAAAAAAAAAACTCTGTCATCAGTACCCCGCGTCCAAGAACTCTGTCATCAGTACCCCTGAGCCAAGAACTCTGTCATCAGTACCCCTGGGCCAAGAACTCTGTCATCAGTACTCCTGGGCCAAGAACTCTGTCATCAATACCCCTGGGCCAAAAACTCTGTCATCAGTACCCCTGGGCCCAGAACTCTGTCTCCAGTACCCCTGGGCCAAGAACTCTGTCATCAGTACCCCTGGGCCAAGAACTCTGTCATCTTTACCCCTGTGCCAAGAACTCTGTCATCAGTACCCCTGGGCCAAGAACTCTGTCATCAGTACCCTTGGGCAAAGAACTCTGTCATCAGTACCCCTGGGCCAAGAACTCTGTCATCAGTACACCTGGGCCAAGAACTCTGTCATCAGTATTCCTGGGCCAAGAACTCTGTCATCAATACCCCTGGGCCAAGAACTCTGTCTTCAGTACCCCTGGGCCAAGAACTCTGTAATCAGTCATTCTGGGCCAGGAATTCTGTCACCAGTACCCCTGGGCCAAGACCTCTGTCATCAGTACCCCTGGGCCAAGAACTCTGTCATGAGTACCCCTGGGCCAAGAACTCTGTCATCAATACCCCTGGGCCAAGAACTCTGTCATCAGTACCCCTGGGCCAAGAACTCCGTCATCAGTACCCCTGGGCCAAGAACTCTGTCATCAGTACCCCCCGGCCAAGAACTCTGTCATCAGTACCCCTGGGCCAACAACTCTGTCATCAGTACCCCTGGGCCAAGAACTCAGTCTTCAGTACCCTTGGGCCACGACTTCTGTCATCAGTACCCCTGGGCCAAGAGCTCTGTCTTCAGTACCCTTGGGCCAAGAACTCTGTCATCAGTACCCCTGGGCCAAGAACTCTGTCATCAATACCCCTGGGCCAAGAACTCTGTCATCAGTACACCTGGGCCAAGAACTCTGTCATCAGTATTCCTGGGCCAAGAACTCTGTCATCAATACCCCTGGGCCAAGAACTCTGTCTTCAGTACCCCTGGGCCAAGAACTCTGTAATCAGTCATTCTGGGCCAGGAATTCTGTCACCAGTACCCCTGGGCCAAGACCTCTGTCATCAGTACCCCTGGGCCAAGAACTCTGTCATGAGTACCCCTGGGCCAAGAACTCTGTCATCAATACCCCTGGGCCAACAACTCTGTCATCAGTACCCCTGGGCCAAGAACTCTGTCATCAGTACCCCTGGGCCAAGAACTCTGTCATCAGTACCCCTGGGCCAAGAACTCTGTCATCAGTACCCCTGGGCCAACAACTCTGTCATCAGTACCCCTGGGCCAAGAACTCTGTCTTCAGTACCCTTGGGCCACGACTTCTGTCATCAGTACCCCTGGGCCAAGAGCTCTGTCTTCAGTACCCTTGGGCCAAGAACTCTGTCATCAGTACCCCTGGGCCAAGAACTCTGTCATCAATACCCCTGGGCCAAGAACTCTGTCATCAGTACCCCTGGGCCAAGAACTCTGCCCTCAGTACCCCTGGGCCAAGAATTCTGTCATCAGTACCCCTGGGCCAAGAACTCTGTCATCAGTACCCCTGGGCCAAGAACTCTGTCATCAGTACCCCTGGGCCAGGAACTCTGTCATCAATACCCCTGGGCCAAGAACTCTGTCATCAGTACCCCTGGGCCAAGAACTCTGTCATCAGTACCCCTGGGCCAAGAACTCTGTCATCAATACCCCTGGGCAAGGAACTCTGTCATCAGTACCCCTGGGCCAAGAACTCTGTCATCAATACCCCTGGGCCAAGAACTCTGTCTTCAGTACCCCTGGGCCAAGAACTCTGCCCTCAGTACCCCTGGGCCAAGAATTCTGTCATCAGTACCCCTGGGCCAAGAACTCTGTCATCAGTACCCCTGGGCCAAGAACTCTGTCATCAGTACCCCTGGGCCAGGAACTCTGTCATCAATACCCCTGGGCCAAGAACTCTGTCATCAGTACCCCTGGGCCAAGAACTCTGTCATCAGTACCCCTGGGCCAAGAACTCTGTCATCAATACCCCTGGGCAAGGAACTCTGTCATCAGTACCCCTGGGCCAAGAACTCTCTCATCAGTACCCCTGGGCCAAGAACTCTGTCATCAGTACCCCTGGGCCAAGAACTCTGTCATCAGTACCCCTTGGCCAAGAACTCTCTCATCAGTAGCCCTGGGACAAGAACTCTGTCTTCAGTACCCCTGGGCCAAGAACTCTTTCATCAGTACCCCTGGGCCAAGAACTCTGTCTTCAGTACCCCTGGGCCAAGAGCTCTGTCTTCAGTACCCCTGGGCCAAGAACTCTGTCTTCAGTACCCCTGGGCCAAGACACTGTCATCAGTACCCCTGGGCCAAGAACTCTGTCATCAGTACCCCTGGGCCAAGAACTCTGTCATCAATACCCCTGGGCCAAGAACTCTGTCTTCAGTACCCCTGGGCCAAGAACTCTGTCATCAGTACCCCTGGGCCAAGAACTCTGTCCTCAACAAAGACTGCTTGCACGCCGTGAACGCAAGCTCAGGCTACGAAAAAGAATCCGACGCCATGCAAAGAATACGAAACGCGTTCTGTTGAGAGAGTTCCTTGGGTCTTTCAAACCGCACGGAAACTACCACGATGAAAGCAGCTCTGACAGCGTAGGCGACCTTCATGACCTCCAAAGGTATCCTCCTCTTCTTCGCGAAGCTACAGAGTCGACTGCTTGCCATCGTCCAACTGCGCTAAGAAGAACTCGCCCTCGACAACGCCATGACACGAGTCAGCGACGGCAACTTGGCTCCGAAGCTACGCCCCAGACGGCCGCCCTGCCTACCATGCACTCAACGGCGACTTGTCAAAATGCAGCCCTGGTTTACGCCGAGGCATACCACGGACTCAACCAAGGAGTCCGCATCCAGAGAGTGAGAGACTCGATAGGCCGCATGCGTCACGATTGGTGGTGCTCTTGCGGATATCAAAACTTCCAGGACCGTACTGAATGCCGCCGCTGTCGATTGAGCAAGGGACGCCCACCGCCGCTATCGTCACCGCCATCTCCTAGCAACCAAAAGGGCTGCCTGCTTCAGTAGCAGAGTGTTCACGAGCACTTCAAGCCAAGTAACTGAAAAGCGACTGCCTGCTCTTTACGGAATGTAAGATTTGATCCACGCATCTCAAAAAAGGCGATTGCGTGCAGCTTCACATGCCGTCCATCAAAGCTTTCGTTGCTTTCTCTATGCTATATATGGATTCACCTTTGCTTTTATATTGCCCGGCGCCCCATATTCAACAGCCTCGCTGTGTGCCCTTCCAGCCTTTGGCACTGATTTTTCAGTCAGAGTCGGCTCTGCCCTTCTCCACAGTGCTTTGCGCTGTTCTGCCTATGCTGCACTGCCCTGATCAACTTGTTTCAATTCGTAGTTCACTTTGCCACTGTGCAAGCGCAGGTGTTACCTGCAGCGCACGCTCAAGAACGGGAATAGCTTATTTCGCTCTTGAACCGTGTTCTTTTTGCTTACACACACCGACACCCACCAGGCACCTGCACGTCAGCTCACTTCACACGCAACACAAACAACAGCCGCTTTCTTGACTACAGTGGAACCACACACATTCACACAAACACACACACACCTAATTACATACCCAGCAAACGTTAACGTACTCTGACTTGTCTTTTTTGTGGCAGAAAACTGACACCAGCATCCAGCCTGAAACAACATCGACTTTCTCCTGCAGATCACTCTGCAGCCATCAACCAGCCTTTTGATTATGCACCCATCAAATCAACCACCCTTGATCTATGTACCTGTTATTTAATTCAGCCAATCAATTTCTTTCTGAAGTGGAAACACTTCATCACAGCTGGCAAAGGGCGTTTTGTTTTTTTTTACAAAACAAACTTTGATGGTTCCAGTCACGGTCCGCCGAGCACCTCCGGGGCCTAAAAGCCAAGAGGGGACTGACAGCACTGTTTTTTCCTTTCCTTGAAACATCAACTGTACATACTGTGATTCTGTTCATTTGGCACTAGGTAAAGCCACAGGTACACGCGCTGGGTGGACGCTAGGCCACAGGGGAGCCCGATGGACCCATAGGGAGCCAAAGAAAGCCACTGTAAGCCACAAACACCCCCTGTACATACCACTGTGTGTAAAATTGAACCCACATGAACCCACAGAGATGTTGACATGGTTTGAAAGAACTCTGTCATCAATACCCCTGGGCCAAGAACTCTGTCTTCAGTACCCCTGAACCAAGAACTCTGTCATCAGTACTCCTGGGCCAGGAATTCTGTCAGCAGTACCCCTGGGCCAAGAACTCTGTCATCAGTACCCCTGGGCCAAGACCTCTGTCATCAGTACCCCTTGGCCAAGAACTCTGTCATCAGTACCCCTGGGCCAAGTACTCTGTCATCAGTACCCCTGGGCCAAGAACTCTGTCATCAGTACCCCTGGGCCACGAACTCTGTCATCAGTACCCCTGGGCCGAGAACTCTGTCTTCAGTACCCCTGGGCCAAGAACTCTGTCATCAGTACCCCTGGGCCAAGAACTCTGTCATCAGTACCCCTGGGCCAGGAACTCTGTCATCAGTACCCCTGGGCCAAGAACTTTGTCATCAGTACCCCTGGACCAAGAACTCTGTCATCAGTACCCCTGGGCCAAGAACTCTGTCTTCAGTACCCCTGGGCCAAGAACTCTGTCATCAGTACCCCAGGGCCAAGAACTCTGTCTTCAGTACCCCTGGGCCAAGAACTCTGTCATCAGTACCCCTGGGCCAAGAACTCTGTCTCCAGTACCCCTGGGCCAAGAACTCTGTCATCAGTGCCCCTGGGCCAAAAACTCGGTCATCAGTACCCCTGGGCCAGGAACTCTGTCATCAGTACCCCTAGGCCAAGAACTCTGTCATCAGTACCCCTGGGCCAAGAACTCTGTCATCAATACCCCGGGGCCAAGAACTCTGTCTTCAGTACCCCTTGGCCAAGAACGCTGTCCTCAGTACTCCTGGGCCAAGAACTCTGTCATGATGACCCCTTGGCCAAGAACTCTGTCATCAGTACCCCTCGGCCAAGTACTCTGTCATCAATACCCCTGGGCCAAGAACTCTGTCATCAGTACCCCTGGGCCAAGAACTCTGTCATCAGTACCCCTGGGTCAAGACCTCTGTCATCAGTACCCCTGGGCTAAGAACTCTGTCATCAGTACCCCTGGGCCAAGAACTCTGTCCTCAGTACCCCTGGGCCAAGAACTCTGTCGTCAGTACCCCTGGGCCAGGAACTCTGTCATCAATACCCCTGGGCCAAGAACTCTGTCATGAGTACCTCTGGGCCAAGAACTCTGTCATCAATACCCCTGGGCCAAGAACTCTGTCATCAGTACCCCTGGGCCAAGAACTCTGTCATCAGTACCCCTGGGTCAAGACCTCTGTCATCAGTACCCCTGGGCCAAGAACTCTGTCATCAGTACCCCTGGGCCAAGAACTCTGCCCTCAGTACCCCTGGGCCAAGAACTCTGTCGTCAGTACCCCTGGGCCAAGAACTCTGTCATCAATACCCCTGGGCCAAGAACTCTGTCATGAGTACCTCTGGGCCAAGAACTCTGTCATCAGTACCCCTGGGCCATTAACTCTGTCATTAGTACCCCTGGGCCAAGAACCCTGTCTTCAGTACCCCTGGGCCAAGAACTCTGTCATGAGTACCCCTGGGCCAAGAACTCCGTCATGAGTACCCCTGGGCCACGAACTCTGTCATGAGTACCCCTGGGCCAAGAGCTCTGTCTTCAGTACCCCTTGGCCAAGAACTCTGTCTTCAGTACCCCTGGGCCAAGAACTCTGTTATCAGTACCCCTGGGCCAAGAACTCTGTCTTCAGTACCCCTGGGCCACGAACTCTGTCATCAGTACCCCTGGGCCAAGAGCTCTGTCTTCAGTACCCCCCGGGCAAGAACTCTGTCATCAGTACCCCTGGGCCAAGAACTCTGTCATCAGTACCCCTGGGCCAAGAACTCTGTCCTCAGTACCCCTGGGCCAAGAACTCTGTCGTCAGTACCCCTGGGCCAAGAACTCTGTCATCAGTACCCCTGGGCCAAGAACTCTGTCATGAGTACCTGCGGGCAAGAACTCTGTCATCAGTACCCCTGGGCCAAGAACTCTGTCATCAGTACCCCTGGGCCAAGAACTCTGTCCTCAGTACCCCTGGGCCAAGAACTCTGTCGTCAGTACCCCTGGGCCAAGAACTCTGTCATCAGTACCCCTGGGCCAAGAACTCTGTCATGAGTACCTGTGGGCCAAGAACTCTGTCATGAGTACCCCTGGGCCAAGAACTCCGTCATGAGTACCCCTGGGCCACGAACTCTGTCATGAGTACCCCTGGGCCAAGAGCTCTGTCTTCAGTACCCCTTGGCCAAGAACTCTGTCTTCAGTACCCCTGGGCCAAGAACTCTGTCTTCAGTACCCCTGGGCCAAGAACTCTGTCTTCAGTACCCCTGGGCCAAGAACTCTGTCATCAGTACCCCTGGGCCAAGAGCTCTGTCTTCAGTACCCCTGGGGCAAGAACTCTGTCATCAGTACCCTTGGGCCAGGAACTCTGTCATCAGTACCCCTGGGCCAAGAACTCTGTCTTCAGTACCCCTGGGCCAAGAACTCTGTCATCGGTACCCCTGGGCCAAGAGCTCTGTCTTCAGTACCCCTGGGCCAAGAACTCTGTCATCAGTACCCCTGGGCCAAGAACTCTGTCTTCAGTACCCCTGGGCCAAGAACTCTGTCTTCAGTACCCCTGGGCCAAGAACTCTGTCATCAGTACCCCTGGGCCAAGAACTCTGTCATCAGTACCCCTGGGCCAAGAACTCTGTCATGAGTACCCCTGGGCCAAGAACTCTGTCATCAGTACCCGTGGGCCAAGAACCCTGTCATCAGGACCCCTGGGCCAAGAACTCTGTCATCAGTACCCCTGGGCCAAGAACTCTGTCTTCAGTACCCCTGGGCCAAGAACTCTGTCATGAGTACCCCTGGGCCAGTAACTCTGTCATCAGTACCCGTGTGCCAAGAACTCTGTCATCAGTACCCCTGGGCCAAGAACTCTGTCATCAGTACCGCTGGGCCAAGAACTCTGTCTTCAGTACCCCTGGGCCAAGAACTCTGTCATCAGGACCCCTGGGCCAAGAACTCTGTTATCAGTACCCCTGAGCCAAGAACTCTGTCTTCAGTACCCCTGGGCCAAGAACTCTGTCATCAGGACCCCTGGGCCAAGAACTCTGTTATCAGTACCCCTGAGCCAAGAACTCTGTCATGAGTACCCCTGGGCCAGTAACTCTGTCATCAGTACCCGTGTGCCAAGAACTCTGTCATCAGTACCCCTGGGCCAAGAACTCTGTCATCAGTACCGCTGGGCCAAGAACTCTGTCTTCAGTACCCCTGGGCCAAGAACTCTGTCATCAGGACCCCTGGGCCAAGAACTCTGTTATCAGTACCCCTGAGCCAAGAACTCTGTCTTCAGTACCCCTGGGCCAAGAACTCTGTCATCAGGACCCCTGGGCCAAGAACTCTGTTATCAGTACCCCTGAGCCAAGAACTCTGT
This sequence comes from Eutreptiella sp. 'Long Island Sound 2002', assembly GCA_964036045.1. Lineage (NCBI taxonomy): Eukaryota > Euglenozoa > Euglenophyceae > Eutreptiales > Eutreptiaceae > Eutreptiella > Eutreptiella sp. 'Long Island Sound 2002'. Next base: position 20,200,059 of record OZ038403.1, read on the forward strand.
CATGAGTACCCCTGGGCCAAGAACTCTGTCTTCAGTACCCCTGGGCCAAGAACTCTGTCATCAGGACCCCTAGGCCAAGAACTCTGTCACCAGTACCCCTGGGACGAGAACTCTGTCATCAGGACCCCTCGGCCAAGAACTCTGTCATCAGTACCCCTGGGCCAAGAACTCTGTCATCAGTACCCCTGGACCAAGAACTCTGTCTTCAGTACCCCTGGGCCAAGAACTCTGTCTTCAGTACCCCTTGGCCAAGAACGCTGTCCTCAGTACTCCTGGGCCAAGAACTCTGTCATGATGACACCTGGGCCAAGAACTCTGTCATCAAGTACCCCTCGGCCAAGTACTCTGTCATCAATACCCCTGGGCCAAGAACTCTGTCATCAGTACCCCTGGGCCAAGAACTCTGTCATCAGTACCCCTGGGTCAAGACCTCTGTCATCAGTACACCTGGGCCAAGAACTCTGTCATCAGTACCCCTGGGCCAAGAACTCTGTCTTCAGTACCCCTGGGCCAAGAACTCTGTCGTCACTACCCCTGGGCCAAGAACTCTGTCATCAGTACCCCTGGGCCCAGAACTCTGTCATGAGTACCCCTGGGCCAAGAGCTCTGTCATCAGTACCCCTGGGCCAAGAGCTCTGTCATTAGTACCCCTGGGCCAAGAACTCTGTATTCAGTACCCCTGGGCCAAGAACTCTGTCATGAGTACCCCTGGGCCAAGAGCTCCGTCATGAGTACCCCTGGGCCACGCACTCCGTCATGAGTACCCCTGCGCCAAGAGCTCTGTCTTCAGTACCCCTTGGCCAAGAACTCTGTCTTCAGTACCCCTGGGCCAAGAACTCTGTCTTCAGTACCTCTGGGCCAAGACCTCTGTCTTCAGTACCCCTGGGCCAGGAACTCTGTCTTCAGTACCCCTTGGCCAAGAACGCTGTCCTCAGTACTCCTGGGCCAAGAACTCTGTCATGATGACACCTGGGCCAAGAACTCTGTCATCAGTACCCCTCGGCCAAGTACTCTGTCATCAATACCCCTGGGCCAAGAAGTCTGTCATCAGTACCCCTGGGCCAAGAACTCTGTCATCAGTACCCCTGGGTCAAGACCTCTGTCATCAGTACCCCTGGGCCAAGAACTCTGTCATCAGTACCCCTGGGCCAAGAACTCTGTCTTCAGTACCCCTGGGCCAAGAACTCTGTCGTCAGTACCCCTGGGCCAAGAACTCTGTCATCAGTACCCCTGGGCCCAGAACTCTGTCATGAGTACCCCTGGGCCAAGAGCTCTGTCATCAGTACCCCTGGGCCAAGAGCTCTGTCATTAGTACCCCTGGGCCAAGAACTCTGTATTCAGTACCCCTGGGCCAAGAACTCTGTCATGAGTACCCCTGGGCCAAGAACTCCGTCATGAGTACCCCTGGGCCACGCACACTGTCATGAGTACCCCTTGGCCAAGAACTCTGTCTTCAGTACCCCTGGGCCAAGAACTCTGTCTTCAGTACCCCTGGGCCAAGAACTCTGTCTTCAGTACCCCTGGGCCAAGAACTTCGTCTTCAGTACCCCTGGGCCAAGAACTCTGTCATCAGTACCCCTGGGCCAAGAGCTCTGTCTTCAGTACCCCTGGGGCAAGAACTCTGTCATCAGTACCCCTGGGCCAAGAACTCTGTCATCAGTACCCCTGGGCCAAGAACTCTGTCTTCAGTACCCCTGGGCCAAGAACTCTGTCATCGGTACCCCTGGGCCAAGAACTCTGTCTTCAGTACCCCTGGGCCAAGAACTCTGTCATCAGTACCCCTGGGCCAAGAACTCTTTCATGAGTACCCCTGGGCCAAGAACTCTGTCATCAGTACCCGTGGGCCAAGCACTCTGTCTTCAGTACCCCTGGGCCAAGAACTCTGTCTTCAGTACCCCTGGGCCAAGAACTCTGTCTTCAGTACCCCTGGGCCAAGAACTCTGTCATCAGTACCCCTGGGCCAAGAACTCTGTCATCAGTACCCCTGGGCCAAGAACTCTGTCATGAGTACCCCTGGGCCAAGAACTCTGTCATCAGTACCCGTGGGCCAAGCACTCTGTCTTCAGTACCCCTGGGCCAAGAACACTGTCATCAGGACCCCTGGGCCAAGAACTCTGTCATCAGTACCCCTGGGCCAAGAACTCTGTCTTCAGTACCCCTGGGCCAAGAACTCTGTCTTCAGTACCCCTGGGCCAAGAACTCTGTCATGAGTACCCCTGGGCCAAGAACTCTGTCTTCAGTACCCCTGGGCCAAGAACTCTGTCATCAGTACCCCTGGGCCAAGCACTCTGTCTTCAGTACCCCTGGGCCAAGAACACTGTCATCAGGACCCCTGGGCCAAGAACTCTGTCATCAGTACCCCTGGGCCAAGAACTCTGTCTTCAGTACCCCTGGGCCAAGAACTCTGTCTTCAGTACCCCTGGGCCAAGAACTCTGTCATGAGTACCCCTGGGCCAAGAACTCTGTCTTCAGTACCCCTGGGCCAAGAACTCTGTCATCAGGACCCCTGGGCCAAGAATTCTGTCACCAGTACCCCTGGGACGAGAACTCTGTCATCATGACCCCTCGGCCAAGAACTCTGTCATCAGTACCCCTGGACCAAGAACTCTGTCTTCAGTACCCCTGGGCCAAGAACTCTGTCTTCAGTACCCCTTGGCCAAGAACGCTGTCCTCAGTACTCCTGGGCCAAGAACTCTGTCATGATGACACCTGGGCCAAGAACTCTGTCATCAGTACCCCTCGGCCAAGTACTCTGTCATCAATACCCCTGGGCCAAGAACTCTGTCATCAGTACCCCTGGGCCAAGAACTCTGTCATCAGTACCCCTGGGTCAAGACCTCTGTCATCAGTACCCCTGGGCCAAGAACTCTGTCATCAGTACCCCTGGGCCAAGAACTCTGTCTTCAGAACCCCTGGGCCAAGAACTCTGTCGTCAGTACCCCTGGGCCAAGAACTCTGTCATCAGTACCCCTGGGCCCAGAACTCTGTCATGAGTACCCCTGGGCCAAGAGCTCTGTCATCAGTACCCCTGGGCCAATAGCTCTGTCATGAGTACCCCTGGGCCAGGCACTCCGTCATGAGTACCCCTGGGCCAAGAGCTCTGTCTTCAGTACCCCTTGGCCAAGAACTCTGTCTTCAGTACCCCTGGGCCAAGAACTCTGTCTTCAGTACTCCTGGGCCAAGACCTCTGTCTTCAGTACCCCTGGGCCAAGAACTCTGTCGTCAGTACCCCCGGGCCAAGAGCTCTGTCTTCAGTACCCCTGGGGCAAGAACTCTGTCATCAGTACCCCTGGGCCAAGAACTCTGTCATCAGTACCTCTGGGCCAAGAACTCTGTCTTCAGTACCCCTGGGCCAAGAACTCTGTCATCGGTACCCCTGGGCCAAGAACTCTGTCTTCAGTACCCCTGGGCCAAGAACTCTGTCATCAGTACCCCTGGGCCAAGAACTCTGTCTTCAGTACCCCTGGGCCAGGAACTCTGTCTTCAGTACCCCTGGGCCAAGAACTCTGTCATCGATACCCCTGGGCCAAGAACTCTGTCATCAGTACCCCTGGGCCAACAACTCTGTCATGAGTACCCCTGGGCCAAGAACTCTGTCATCAGTACCCCTGGGCCAGGAACTCTGTCATCAGGACCCCTTGTAACCTGCCATACCTCCGTATACCCCAATCCCACAAGTACACCAAGAGGATGACTGATTATGAACCCAGATCGACAAATCCTTTGTCCGGGTCTACATCATATATCTACAAAATGAGATAATAACACACAATGCTTTTTATAATACAATCTCTGTGAAACATGCACTAAATGTCGTAACAAATCTTGGAGACTACGCACACGCGCGCGACCTATAATCTACAGAGACCACGTGCGCATGCACTGCAGCTCAATCCCATTACACTCCCCTCCTAAAATCTGACATACACCTATGGAAGGGTTTGATAATCTACAAAAATGATGGGATGAGTTGCTGTGCCATATATAAAACTGATGGGTGCCGTAAACCCTGAAATTGGTTCAAGTACACCATGGGGTTAAATCTACCTACACACTCCCCTACCAAGCCTCAGGACCCCTGCCCTTAGCTGTCTAAGGTGGGCCTACCTTGCCTCAGGGCCTAGCTGTCCAAACTTATCTACAACATGCTTCAGTGACCTTAGCTTTCTATAGACCAGAGTGCTATGCCTCAACCCCTAGCTGTCTAGGCCTGAGTGTGTATCATACAATATCTTGTTAAGTTAGATTGAGCATTGGTGTTGAATTGTACAAAAAACTGGCAACCCATATGGCACAATAAAATAAATTACAACATCAGTGGGGGGCTTTTGTATGTATCCAGTGGCTTGGTTTTTTCTGCTGCACCTGCACAAAATATTTTGCTCCAAAAACCCACTGCTGGATTTTTCCCAAACAGTTTTCACAAAAAAAGCGCCATCAGTGGTATGGCTACTCATGCAAAAACAATGGTCCTCTGGGTGCACATCCAGAGACCAAAACTGTTTTCAGAGGATCAATAAAAACAGTTTTCATGCCCCACGCGAAAAGGGCAGAGTGGCCCGGGCTCCAACCAGCACCACTGTGAAAAGCCAGGTCCCTGCAAGACCAAACACAAAGAAACAAAAGAGCAAACATCTGCCACACAAGCAGTGCAGAATTCCAAAGCTGGGCAAACACGCCAGCGCAAGGACTCATCAGAGTCCACTGAGTGTCTCTCCAAAAGAAGACACTCACAAAATTAGGTGCAAAGCCAAAAAACAGGCCTGAACTCAGGAGGGTCAGCGCCAAGGGCAACTGCAGCGGCAGCGCCATCGCTGATATATATATAAGCCACTGAAAAAACTCCAGAAGAACCCCAAAACAGCCCAGATGCCACAAAGGCACACCAGGGCACTGTCTCAAAAAAGTAAGGCAAACCTGATAATATGTATGCACCAACCAGTGCAAAACACTTGGCGACTGAGGCTGTCCGCGCCTCAGTGACATACCTGTTTTTCTCATCAACTCATTTGAAATCGGATTCACCTGACAAAAGGGAGCACCCCTGGGAGCTGAGGGCGCAGACACACATTTTACACCCATTTGTACTCATCCTCGCGTCCGTCACGCGCTGCGCCTTCAAAGAGCTGATCGCAAGCAGCAGACCATCAAATTGTCGCTCCAGACGCTCCAAACGCTCTGTCGTTGACGAAAACGCCTTAGATTCAAGCACAAGCTGTTGAAAGCGAAGCGCAAACTGGTTCTGCAGCTCCACAAAGGCACGCTCCTCGTCACGAGAAACTCCAAACCAGTCCGTGCGCCGCTCCGCTTCAAAGGCTTCTAATTCCGCCAGATCCGTGCACTGGCTGATCTTGTCCACAATCCAAACTCCCAAAGCGCACTCACACTCAGCTGCTCCACAAAGGATACAAACACGTGGGCGACTTAACATACTGCGAAGGCAACGGAACAGCGACCGCTCACGGATCACCAATAGATTTGACGATCTTCGAAAAAAATTTATCTTCAGACAGGTCGTTCACTCCCAACGCCGATCGTACACGCCGCCAGGCAGCCTCTGCTTTGACTCCAGCATTGACACAAGCACGAAGAGAAACTCCTTCACAATCATTGACAAACCCGAAAAAAAATAGACACTCAGAAAGTGTCAGTGAACATGGTCCTAACAGCGTCACACACAAATAACAGCGACCAGAAGTGATCAGCACGTACACCCGTGTCGACAGCACGTACAGCCACCATGCCCCACTCAATGTTTGCGTCCAGCTCGTTTGCGCCGTCGCTTGCTCTTCGCACCCTCTTCATCGTAGCCCATCTGTTGCTGCTGTAGCGTATCACGCTCTGCCTCAGCTCGGCGTTGCTCTTCCGGTGATGTCGCCCGTTGCGTCGCTGCCTGTCTCTCCATACCACAATAACGAAGAAACATGTAGTTCTCAGCGCGCTCGTGTTCTCCTCTGTAATGGCGCTCGGCCGCGACAAGTTCATGCAGCGCACACAAATCCATCAGCACTTTGTCATTGAAGGCTCGCACCAGAACGCGCTCTGTCCTCTCACGCACGCGTCCCTTCGAATCCAAGCACTCATCAACACATTCGGGCAGGTTGAAGGAGTAAAATCCATACTTCGCGTGTTTAGTGCAAAATTTTCCACGAGTTTTGTCATCAGGCAGAGCCACTGTCAACGACCGTAAGCGCGCTTCACACACATCAAACCCAAGACCTTCGTAGCCAACCCAGTGATTCTGAGGAAGCTCTCGCCGCATCAAGCGCACTGACACTTCAGCGTGGCCGTCAAACTTCTCATACTCTGTAAAGTGACTGTGAAACTCCTCGGCCAACCTTGCAATACTCCCCATCGCACCCGGAACTTAGGAGTCGATCTTGTAACCTGCCATACCTCCGTATACCCCAATCCCACAAGTACACCAAGAGGATGACTGATTATGAACCCAGATCGACAAATCCTTTGTCCGGGTCTACATCATATATCTACAAAATGAGATAATAACACACAATGCTTTTTATAATACAATCTCTGTGAAACATGCACTAAATGTCGTAACAAATCTTGGAGACTACGCACACGCGCGCGACCTATAATCTACAGAGACCACGTGCGCATGCACTGCAGCTCAATCCCATTACACCCCTGGGCCAAGAACTCTGTCATCAGTACCCCTGGGCCAAGAACTCTGTCTTCAGTACCCCTGGGCCAAGAACTCTGTCATCAGGACGCCTGGGCCAAGTACTCTGTCATCAGTACCCCTGGGCCAAGAACTCTGTCCTCAGTACCCCTGGGCCAAGAACTCTGTCTTCAGTACCCCTGGGCCAAGAACTCTGTCATGAGTACCCCTGGGCCAAGAACTCTGTCTTCAGTACCCCTGGGCCAAGAACTCTGTCATGAGTACCCCTGGGCCAAGAACTCTGTCATCAGTACCCCTGGGCCAAGAACTCTGTCTTCAGTACCCCTGGGCCAAGAACTCTGTCATCAGTACCCCAGGGCCAAGAACTCTGTCTTCAGTACCCCTGGGCCAAGAACCCTGTCTTCAGTACCCCTGGGCCAAGAACTCTGTAATCAGTCATTCTGGGCCAAGAACTCTGTCATCAGTACCCCTGGGCGGAGACCTCTGTCTTCAGTACCCCTGAGCCAAGAACTCTGTCATCAGTACCCCTTGGCCAAGAACTCTGTCATCAGTACCCCTGGGCCAAGAACTCTGTCTTCAGTACCCCTGGGCAAAGAACTCTGTCATCAGGACCCCTGGGCCAAGAACTCTGTCATCAGGACCCCTGGGCCAAGAACTCTGTTATCAGTACCCCTGAGCCAAGAACTCTGTCTTCAGTACCCCTGGGCCAAGAACTCTGTCTTCAGTACCCCTGGGCCAAGAATTCTGTCATGAGTACCCCTGGGCCAAGAACTCTGTCTTCAGTACCCCTGGGCCAAGAACTCTGTCATCAGGACCCCTGGGCCAAGAACTCTGTCACCAGTACCCCTGGGACGAGAACTCTGTCATCAGGACCCCTCGGCCAAGAACTCTGTCATCAGTACCCCTGGGCCAAGAACTCTGTCATCAGTACCCCTGGACCAAGAACTCTGTCTTCAGTACCCCTGGGCCAAGAACTCTGTCTTCAGTACCCCTTGGCCAAGAACGCTGTCCTCAGTACTCCTGGGCCAAGAACTCTGTCATGATGACACCTGGGCCAAGAACTCTGTCATCAAGTACCCCTCGGCCAAGTACTCTGTCATCAATACCCCTGGGCCAAGAACTCTGTCATCAGTACCCCTGGGCCAAGAACTCTGTCATCAGTACCCCTGGGTCAAGACCTCTGTCATCAGTACCCCTGGGCCAAGAACTCTGTCATCAGTACCCCTGGGCCAAGAACTCTGTCTTCAGTACCCCTGGGCCAAGAACTCTGTCGTCACTACCCCTGGGCCAAGAACTCTGTCATCAGTACCCCTGGGCCCAGAACTCTGTCATGAGTACCCCTGGGCCAAGAGCTCTGTCATCAGTACCCCTTGGCCAAGAACTCTGTCTTCAGTACCCCTGGGCCAGAAAACTCTGTCTTCAGTACCTCTGGGCCAAGACCTCTGTCTTCAGTACCCCTGGGCCAAGAACTCTGTCTTCAGTACCCTATGGCCAAGAACGCTGTCCTCAGTACTCCTGGGCCAAGAACTCTGTCATGATGACACCTGGGCCAAGAACTCTGTCATCAGTACCCCTCGGCCAAGTACTCTGTCATCAATACCCCTGGGCCAAGAAGTCTGTCATCAGTACCCCTGGGCCAAGAACTCTGTCATCAGTACCCCTGGGTCAAGACCTCTGTCATCAGTACCCCTGGGCCAAGAACTCTGTCATCAGTACCCCTGGGCCAAGAACTCTGTCTTCAGTACCCCTGGGCCAAGAACTCTGCCGTCAGTACCCCTGGGCCAAGAACTCTGTCATCAGTACCCCTGGGCCCAGAACTCTGTCATGAGTACCCCTGGGCCAAGAGCTCTGTCATCAGTACCCCTGGGCCAAGAGCTCTGTCATTAGTACCCCTGGGCCAAGAACTCTGTATTCAGTACCCCTGGGCCAAGAACTCTGTCATGAGTACCCCTGGGCCAAGAACTCCGTCATGAGTACCCCTGGGCCACGCACACCGTCATGAGTACCCCTGGGCCAAGAGCTCTGTCTCCAGTACCCCTTGGCCAAGAACTCTGTCTTCAGTACCCCTGGGCCAAGAACTCTGTCTTCAGTACCCCTGGGCCAAGAACTCTGTCTTCAGTACCCCTGGGCCAAGAACTCTGTCTTCAGTACCCCTGGGCCAAGAACTCTGTCATCAGTACCCCTGGGCCAAGAGCTCTGTCTTCAGTACCCCTGGGGCAAGAACTCTGTCATCAGTACCCCTGGGCCAACAACTCTGTCATCAGTACCCCTGGGCCAAGAACTCTGTCTTCAGTACCCCTGGGCCAAGAACTCTGTCATCAGGACCCCTGGGCCAAGAATTCTGTCACCAGTACCCCTGGGACGAGAACTCTGTCATCATGACCCCTCGGCCAAGAACTCTGTCATCAGTACCCCTGGGCCAAGAACTCTGTCATCAGTACCCCTGCCCCAAGAACTCTGTCTTCAGTACCCCTGGGCCAAGAACTCTGTCTTCAGTACCCCTTGGCCAAGAACGCTGTCCTCAGTACTCCTGGGCCAAGAACTCTGTCATGATGACACCTGGGCCAAGAACTCTGTCATCAGTACCCCTCGGGCAAGTACTCTGTCATCAATACCCCTGGGCCAAGAACTCTGTCATCAGTACCCCTGGGCCAAGAACTCTGTCATCAGTACCCCTGGGTCAAGACCTCTGTCATCAGTACCCCTGGGCCAAGAACTCTGTCATCAGTACCCCTGGGCCAAGAACTCTGTCTTCAGAACCCCTGGGCCAAGAACTCTGTCGTCAGTACCCCTGGGCCAAGAACTCTGTCATCAGTACCCCTGGGCCCAGAGCTCTGTCATGAGTACCCCTGGGCCAAGAGCTCTGTCATCAGTACCCCTGGGCCAAGAGCTCTGTCATTAGTACCCCTGGGCCAAGAACTCTGTATTCAGTACCCCTGGGCCAAGAACTCTGTCATGAGTACCCCTGGGCCAAGAACTCCGTCATGAGTACCCCTGGGGCACGCACTCCGTCATGAGTACCCCTGGGCCAAGAGCTCTGTCTTCAGTACCCCTTGGCCAAGAACTCTGTCTTCAGTACCCCTGGGCCAAGAACTCTGTCTTCAGTACCCCTGGGCCAAGACCTCTGTCTTCAGTACCCCTGGGCCAAGAACTCTGTCGTCAGTACCCCCGGGCCAAGAGCTCTGTCTTCAGTACCCCTGGGGCAAGAACTCTGTCATCAGTACCCCTGGGCCAAGAACTCTGTCATCAGTACCTCTGGGCCAAGAACTCTGTCTTCAGTACCCCTGGGCCAAGAACTCTGTCATTGGTACCCCTGGGCCAAGAACTCTGTCTTCAGTACCCCTGGGCCAAGAACTCTGTCATCAGTACCCCTGGGCCAAGAACTCTGTCTTCAGTACCCCTGGGCCAAGAACTCTGTCTTCAGTACCCCTGGGCCAAGAACTCTGTCATCAGTACCCCTGGGCCAAGAACTCTGTCATCAGTACCCCTGGGCCAACAACTCTGTCATGAGTACCCCTAGGCCAAGAACTCTGTCATCAGGACCCCCGGGCCAAGAACTCTGTCATCAGTACCCCTGGGCCAAGAACTCCGTCTTCAGTACCCCTGGGCCAAGAACTCTGTCATCAGGACGCCTGGGCCAAGTACTCTGTCATCAGTACCCCTGGGCCAAGAACTCTGTCCTCAGTACCCCTGGGCCAAGAACTCTGTCTTCAGTACCCCTGGGCCAAGAACTCTGTCATGAGTACCCCTGGGCCAAGAACTCTGTCATCAGTACCCCTGGGCCAATAGCTCTGTCATCAGTACCCCTGGGTCAAGAACCCTGTCATCAGTACCCCTGGGCCAAGAACTCTGTCATTAGTACCCCTGGGCCAAGAACTCTGTCATCAGGACCCCTGGGCCAAGAACTCCGTCATCAGTACCCCTGGGCCAAGAACTCTGTCTTCAGTACCCCTGGGCCAAGAACTCTGTCTTCAGTACCCCTGGGCCAAGAACTCTGTCATGAGTACCCCTGGGCCAAGAACTCTGTCATCATTACCCCTTGGCCAAGACCTCTGTCATGAGTACCCCTGGGCCAAGAGCTCTGTCGTCAGTACCCCTGGGCCAAGAACTCTGTCTTCAGTACCCCTGGGCCAAGAACTCTGTCATCAGTACCCCAGGGCCAAGAACTCTGTCTTCAGTACTCCTGGGGCCAAGAATTCTGTCTTCAGTACGCCTAGGCCAAGAACTCTGTCTTCAGTACCCCTGGGCCAAGAACTCTGTCATCAGTACCCCTGGGCCAAGAACTCTGTCATCGGGACCCCTGGGCCAAGAACTCTGTCTTCAGTACCCCTGGGCCAAGAACTGTGTCATCAGTACCCCTGGGCCAAGAACTCTGTCATCAGTACCCCTGGGCCAAGAACTCTGTCTTCAGTACCCCTGAGCCAAGAATTCTGTCATCAGTACCCCTGGGCCAAGAACTCTGTCATAAGTACCCCTGGGCCAAGAACTCTGTCTTCAGTACTCCTGGGCCACGAACTCTGTCATCAGGACCCCTGGGCCAAGAACTCTGTCACCAGTACCCCTGGGACGAGAACTCTGTCATCAGGACCCCTGGGCCAAGAACTCTGTCATCAGTACCCCTGGGCCAAGAACTCTGTCATCAGTACCCCTGGGCCAAGAACTCTGTCATCAATACCCCTGGGTCAATAACTCTGTCATCAGTACCACTGGGCCAAGAACTCTGTCATCAGTACCCCTGGGACAAGAACTCTGTCATCAGTACCCCTGGGCCAAGAACTCAGTCATCAGTACCCCTGGGCCAGGAACTCGGTCATCAGTACCCCTGGACCAAGAACTCTGTCTTCAGTACCCCTGGGCCAAGAACTCTGTCATTAGTACCCCAGGGCCAAGAACTCTGTCATCAGTACCCCAGGGCGAAGAACTCTGTCATCAGTACCCCTGGGCCAAGAACTCTGTCTTCAGTACCCCTGGGCCAAGAACTCTGTCATCAGTACCCCAGGGCCAAGAACTCTGTCGGCAGTACCCCTGGGCCAACAACTCTGTCATCAATATCCCTCGACCAAGAACTCTGTCATCAGTACCCCTGGGCCAAGAACTCTGTCATCGGTACACCTGGGCCAAGAAGTCTGTCATCAGTACCCCTGGGCCAAGAACTCTGTCATCAGTACCCCTGGGCCAAGAACTCTGTCATCAGTACCCCAGGGCCAAGAACTCTGTCATCAGTACCCCAGGGCCAAAGAACTCTGTCTTCAGTACCCCAGGGCCAAGAACTCTGTCATCAGTACCCCTGGGCCAAGAATTCTGTCATCAGTACCCCTGGGCCAAGAACTCTCTCATCAGTACCCCTGGGCCAAGAACTCTGTCTTCAGTACCCCTGGGCCAAGAACTCTGTCATCAGTACCCCTGGACCAAGAGCTCTGTCATCAGTACCCCTGGGCCAAGAACTCTGTCATCAGTACCCCTGGGCCAGGTACTCTGTCATGAGTACCCCTGGGCCACGAACTCTGTCATCCGTACCCCTGGGCCAAGAACTCTGTCTTCAGTACCCCTGGGCCAAGAACTCTGTCTTCAGTACCCCTGGGCCAGGAACTCTGTCTTCAGTACCCCTGGGCCAAGAACTCTGTCTTCAGTACCCCTGGGCCAAGAACTCTGTCTTCAGTACCCCTGGGCCAAGTACTCTGTCATCAGGACCCCTGGGCCAAGAACTCTGTCATCAGTACCCCTGGGCCAAGAACTCTGTCTTTAGTACCCCTGGGCCAAGAACTCTGTCATCAGTACCCCTGGGCCAAGAACTCTGTCATCAGTACCCCTGGGCCAAGAACTCTGTCATCGGTACCCCTGGGCCAGGTACTCTGTCATGAGTACCCCTGGGCCAAGAACTCTGTCATCCGTACCCCTGGGCCAAGAACTCTGTCATCAGTACCCCTGGGCCAAGAACTCTGTCTTCAGTACCCCTGGGCCAGGAACTCTGTCTTCAGTACCCCTGGGCCAAAAGCTCTGTCTCCAGTACGCCTGGGCCAAGAACTCTGTCATCAGTACCCCTGGGCCAAGAACTCTGTCATCAGTACCCCTGGGCCAAGAACTCTGTTATCAGTACCCCTCGGCCAAGAACTCTGTCATCAATACCACCTCGGCCAAGAACTCTGTCATCGGTACCCCTGGGCCAAGAACTCTCTCTTCAGAACCCCTCGGCCAAGAATCCTGTCATCAGTACCCCTGGGCCAAGTACTCTGTTTTCAGTACCCCTGGGCCAAGAACTCTGTCTTCAGTACCCCTGGGCCAAGAACTCTGTCTTCAGTACCCCTGGGCCAAGAACTCTGTCATCAGTACCCCTGGGCCAAGAACTCTGTCATCCCTACCCCTCGGCCAAGAACTCTGTCATCGGTACCCCTGGGCCAGGAACTCTGTCTTCAGTACCCCTGGGCCAAGAACTCTGTCATTAGTACCCCTGGGCCAAGTACTCTGTCATCAGTACCCCAGGGCCAACAACTCTGTCATCAGTACCCCTCGGCCAAGAACTCTGTCTTCAGTACCCCTTGGCCAAGAACACTGTCATCAGTACCCCTGGGCCAAGAACTCTGCCATCATAACCCCTGGGCCAAGTACTCTGTCTTCAGTAACCCTGGGCCAAGAGCTCTGTCATCAGTACCCCAGGGCCAAGAACACTGTCATCAGTACCCCTGGGCCAACAACTCTGTCATCAGTACCCCTGGGCCAAGAATTCTGTCATCAGTACCCCTGGGCCAAGAATTCTGTCTTCTGTACCCCTGGGCCAAGAACTCTGTCATCAGTACCCCTGGGCTGAGAACTCAGTCTTCAGTACCCCTGGGCCAAGAACTCTGTCATCAGTACCCCTGGGCCAAGAACTCTGTCATCAGTACCCCTGGGCCAAGAACTCTGTCATCAGTACCCCTGGGCCAAGAACTCTGGCTTCAGTACCCCTGGGCCAAGAACTCTGTCTTCAGTACCCCTGGGCCAAGAACTCTGTCATGAGTACCCCTGGGCCAAGAACTCTGTCATCAGTACCCCTGGACCAAGAGCTCTGTCTTCAGTACCCCTGGGCCAAGAACTCTGTCTTCAGTACCCCAGGGCCAAGAACTCTGTCTTCAGTACCCCAGGGCCAAGAACTCTGTCATCAGTACCCCTGGGCCAAGAACTCTGTCTCCAGTACCCCTGGGCCGAGAACTCTGTCATCAGTACCCCTGGGCCAAGAACTCTGTCATCAGTACCCCTGGGCCCAGAACTCTGTGATCAGTACCCCTGGGCCAAGAACTCAGTCTTCTGTACCCCTTGGCCAAGAACTCTGTTATCAGTACCCCGGGGCCAAGTACTCTGTCATCCGTACCCCTGGGCCAAGAACTCTGTCTTCAGTACCCCTGGGCCAAGAACTCTGTCATCAGAACCCCGGGGCCAAGAACTCTATCATCAGTACCCCTGGGCCAAGAACTCTGTCTTCAGTACCCCTGGGCCAAGAACTCTGTCTTCAGTACCCCTGGGCCAAGAACTCTGTCATCAGTACCCCTGGGCCAAGAACTCTGTCATCCGTACCCCTGGGCTAAGAACTCTGTCATCCGTACCCCTGGGCCAAGAACTCTGTCTTCAGTACCCCTGGGCCAAGAACTCTGTCATCAGTACCCCTGGGCCAAGTACTCTGTCATCAGTACCCCAGGGCCAAGAACTCTGTCATCAGTACCCCTGGGCCAACAGCTCTGTCATCAGTACCCCTGGGCCAAGAACTCTGTCTTCAGTACCCTTTGGCCAAGAACACTGTCATCAGTACCCCTGGGCCAAGGACTCTGTCATCAGTACCCCTGGGCCAAGTACTCTGTCATCCGTACCCCTGGGCCAAGAACTCTGTCTTCAGTACCCCTGGGCCAAGAACTCTGTCATCAGTACCCCAGGGCCTAGAACACTGTCCTCAGTACCCCTGGGCCAACAAATCTGTCATCAGTACCCCTGGGCCAAGAACTCTGTCTTCAGTACCCCTGGGCCAAGAACTCTGTCATCAGTACCCCTGGGCCAAGACCTCTGTCATCAGTACCCCTGGGCCAAGAACTCTGTCTTCAGCACCCCTGGGCCAAGAACTCTGTCTTCAGTACCCCTGGGCCAGGAACTCTGTCATCAGTACCCCCGGGCCAAGAACTCTGTCATCCGTACCCCTCGGCCAAGAACTCTGTCATCGGTAACCCTTGGCCAAGAATTCTGTCCTCAGTACCCCTGGGCCAAGAACTCTGTCATCAGTACCCCTGGGCCAAGAACTCTGTCATCCGTACCCCTGGGCCAAGAACTCTGTCATCAGTACCCCTCGGCCAAGTACTCTGTCCTCAGTCCCCCTGGGCCAAGAACTCTGTCTTCAGTACCCCTGGGCCAAGAACTCTGTCATCAGTACACCAGGGCCAAGAACTCTGTCATCAGTACCCCCGGGCCAACAACTCTGTCATCAGTACCCCTCGGCCAAGAACTCTGTCATCAGTACCCCTGGGGCAAGAACTCTGTCATCAGTACCCCTGGGCCAAGTAGTCTGTCATCAGTACCCCTGGGCCAAGAGCTCTGTCTTCAGTACCCCTGGGCCAAGAACTCTGTCTTCAGTACCCCTCGGCCAAGAACTCTGTCATCAGTAACCCTGGGCCAAGAACTCTGTCATCAGTACCCCTGGGCCAACAACTCTGTCATCAGTACGCCTGGGCCAAGAACTCTGTCATCAGTACCCCTGGGCCAAGAACTCTGTCATCAGTACCCCTCGGCCAAGTACTCTGTCCTCAGTCCCCCTGGGCCAAGAACTCTGTCTTCAGTACCCCTGGGCCAAGAACTCTGTCATCAGTACACCAGGGCCAAGAACTCTGTCATCAGTACCCCTGGGCCAACAACTCTGTCATCAGTACCCCTGGGCCAAGAACTCTGTCATCAGTACCCCTAGGCCAAGAACTCTGTCATCAGTACCCCTGGGCCAAGTAGTCTGTCATCAGTACCCCTGGGCCAAGAACTCTGTCTTCAGTACCCCTGGGCCAAGAACTCTGTCATCAGTACCCCTGGGCCAAGAACTCTGTCTTCAGTACCCCTGGGCCCAGAACTCTGTCATCAGTACCCCTGGGCCAAGAACTCTGTCTTCAGTACCCCTGGGCCAAGAACTCTGTCATGAGTACCCCTGGGCCAAGAACTCTGTCATCAGTACCCCTGGGCCAAGAGCCCTGTCATCAGTACCCCTGGGCCGAGAACTCTGTCATCAGGACCCCACGGCCAAGAACTCTGTCATCAGTACCCCTGGGCCAGGAACTCTGTCTTCAGTACCCCTTGGCCAAGAACTCTGTCATCAGTACCCCTGGGCCAAGAACTCTGTCATCAGTACCCCTGGGCCAAGACCTCTGTCATCAGTACCCCTGGGCCAAGAACTCTGTCTTCAGCACCCCTGGGCCAAGAACTCTGTCTTCAGTACCCCTGGGCCAGGAACTCTGTCATCAGTACCCCCGGGCCAAGAACTCTGTCATCCGTACCCCTCGGCCAAGAACTCTGTCATCGGTAACCCTTGGCCAAGAATTCTGTCCTCAGTACCCCTGGGCCAAGAACTCTGTCATCAGTACCCCTCGGCCAAGTACTCTGTCCTCAGTCCCCCTGGGCCAAGAACTCTGTCTTCAGTACTACTGGGCCAAGAACTCTGTCATCAGTACACCAGGGCCAAGAACTCTGTCATCAGTACCCCTGGGCCAACAACTCTGTCTTCAGTACCCCTGGGCCAAGAACTCTGTCTTCAGTACCCCTGGGCCAAGAACTCTGTCATCAGTAACCCTGGGTCAAAAACTCTGTCTTCAGTACCCCTGGGCCAAGAACTCTGTCATCAGGACCCCTGGGCCAAGAACTCTGTCATCAGTTCCCCTGGGCCGAGAACCCTGTCATCAGGACCCCTGGGCGGAGAACCCTGTCATCAGTACCCCTGGGCCAAGAACTCTGTCTTCAGTACCCATGGGCCAAGAACTCTGTCATCAGTACCCCTGGGCCAAGAACTCTGTCTTCAGTACCCCTGGGCCCAGAACTCTGTCATCAGTACCCCTGGGCCAAGAACTCTGTCTTCAGTACCCCTGGGCCAAGAACTCTGTCATGAGTACCCCTGGGCCAAGAACTCTGTCATCAGTACCCCTGGGCCAAGAGCCCTGTCATCAGTACCCCTGGGCCGAGAACTCTGTCATCAGGACCCCACGGCCAAAAACTCTGTCATCAGTACCCCTGGGCCAGGAACTCTGTCATCAGTACCCCTTGGCCAAGAACTCTGTCATCAGTACCCCTGGGCCAAGAACTCTGTCATCAGTACCCCTGGGCCAAGAACTCTGTCTTCAGTACCCCTGGGCCAAGAACTCTGTCTTCAGTACCGCTGGGCCAAGAACTCTGTCATGAGTACCCCTGGGCCAAGAACTCTGTCATCAGTACCCCTGGGCCAAGAACTCTGTCATCAGTACCCCTGGGCCAAGAACTCTGTCATCAGTACCCCTGGGCCGAGAACTCTGTCTTCAGTACCCCTGGGCCAAGAACTCTGTCATCAGTACCCCTGGGCCAAGAACTCTGTCATCAGTACCCCTGGGCCAAGAACTCTGTCATCAGTACCCCAGGGCCGAGAACTCTGTCTTCAGTACCCCAGGGCCAAGAACTCTGTCATCAGTACCCCTGGGCCAAGAACTCTGTCTTCAGTACCCCTGGGCCAAGAACTCTGTCATCAGTACCCCAGGGCCAAGAACTCTGTCATCAGTACCCCTGGGCCAAGAACTCTGTCATCAGTACCCCTGGGCCAAGGACTCTGTCATCAGTACCCTTGGGCCAAAAACTCTCTCATCAGTACCCCTGGGCCAAGAACTCTGTCATCAGTACCCCTGGGCCAAGAACTCTGTCATCAGTACCCCTGGTCCAAGAACTCCGTCTTGAGTACCCCTGGGCCAAGAACTCTGTCATCAGTACCCCTGGGCCAGAAACTTTGTCACCAGTACCCCTGGGCCAAGAACTAGAACTCTGTCATCAGTACCCCAGGGCCTAGGACTCTGTCATCAGTACCCCAGGGCCAAGAACTCTGTCTTCAGTACCCCAGGGCCAAGAACTCTCCCACCAGTACGCCTGGGCCAAGAACTCTGTCATCAGTACCCCTGGGCCAAGAACTCTCTCATCAGTACCCCCGGGCCAAGAACTCTGTCTTCGGTACCCCTGGGCCAAGAACTCTGTCATCAGTACCCCTGGGCCAAGAACTCTGTCTTCAGTACCCCTGGGCCAGGAACTCTGTAATCGGTACCCCTGGGCCAAGAACTCTGTCATCAGTACCCCTGGACCAAGAACTCTGTCATCAGTACCCCTGGGCCAAGAACTCTGTCATCAGTACCCCAGGGC
The DNA here is from genome assembly GCA_964036045.1 of Eutreptiella sp. 'Long Island Sound 2002'. Lineage (NCBI taxonomy): Eukaryota > Euglenozoa > Euglenophyceae > Eutreptiales > Eutreptiaceae > Eutreptiella > Eutreptiella sp. 'Long Island Sound 2002'. The sequence continues at coordinate 20,218,063 of OZ038403.1, forward strand.
CAAGAACTCTGTCATCCGTACCCCAGGGCCAAGACCTCTGTCTTCAGTACCCCAGGGCCAAGAACTCTGTCATCAGTTCCCCTGGGCCGAGAACCCTGTCATCAGGACCCTTGGGCGGAGGACCCTGTCATCAGTACCCCTGGGCCAAGAACTCTGTCATCAGTACCCCTGGGCCAAGAACTCTGTCATCAGTACCCCTGGGCCAAGAACTCTGTCTTCAGTACCCCTGGGCCCAGAACTCTGTCATCAGTACCCCTGGGCCAAGAACTCTGTCTTCAGTACCCCTCGGCCAAGAAATCTGTCATGAGTACCCCTGGGCCAAGAACTCTGTCATCAGTACCCCTTGGCCAAGAGCCCTGTCATCAGTACCCCTAGGCTGAGAACTCTGTCATCAGGACCCCACGGCCAAGGTCTCTGTCATCAGTACCCCTGCGCCAGGAACTCTGTATTCAGTACCCCTTGGCCAAGAACTCTGTCATCACCACCCCTGGGCCAAGAACTCTGTCATCAGTACCCCTGCGCCAAGACCTCTGTCATCAGTACTCCTGGGCCAAGAACTCTGTCTTCAGCACCCCTGGGCCAAGAACTCTGTCTTCAGTACCCCTGGGCCAGGAACTCTGTCATCAGTACCCCCGGGCCAAGAACTCTGTCATCCGTACCCCTCGGCCAAGAACTCTGTCATCGGTAACCCTTGGCCAAGAACTCTGTCCTCAGTACCCCTGGGCCAAGAACTCTGTCATCAGTACCCCTCGGCCAAGTACTCTGTCCTCAGTCCCCCTGGGCCAAGAACTCTGTCTTCAGTACCCCTGGGCCAAGAACTCTGTCATCAGTACCCCAGGGCCAAGAACTCTGTCATCAGTACCCCTGGGCCAACAACTCTGTCATCAGTACCCCTGGGCCAAGAACTCTGTCATCAGTACCCCTGGGCCAAGAACTCTGTCATCAGTACCCCTGGGCCAAGTAGTCTGTCATCAGTACCCCTGGGCCAAGAGCTCTGTCTTCAGTACCCCTGGGCCAAGAACTTCGTCTTCAGTACCCCTGGGCCAAGAACTCTGTCATCAGTAACCCTGGGTCAAGAACTCTGTCTTCAGTACCCCTGGGCCAAGAACTCTGTCATCAGGACCCCTGGGCCAAGAACTCTGTCATCAGTTCCCCTGGGCCGAGAACCCTGTCATCAGGACCCCTGGGCGGAGAACCCTGTCATCAGTACCCCTGGGCCAAGAACTCTGTCTTCAGTACCCCTGGGCCAAGAACTCTGTCATCAGTACCCCTGGGCCAAGAACTCTGTCTTCAGTACCCCTGGGCCCAGAACTCTGTCTTCAGTACCCCTGGGCCAAGAACTCTGTCTTCAGTACCCCTGGGCCGCGAACTCTGTCATGAGTACCCCTGGGCCAAGAACTCTGTTATCAGTACCCCTGGGCCAAGAGCCCTGTCATCAGTACCCCTGGGCCGAGAACTCTGTCATCAGGACCCCACGGCCAAGAACTCTGTCATCAGTACCCCTGGGCCAGGAACTCTGTCATGAGTACCCCTGGGCCAAGACCTCTGTCATCAGTACCCCTGGGCCAAGAACTCTGTCATCAGTACCCCTGGGCCAAGAACTCTGTCATCAGTACCCCTGGGCCGAGAACTCTGTCTTCAGTACCCCTGGGCCAAGAACTCTGTCATCAGTACCCCTGGGTCAAGAACTCTGTCATCAGTACCCCTGGGCCAAGAACTCTGTCATCAGTACCCCAGGGCCGAGAACTCTGTCTTCAGTACCCCAGGGCCAAGAACTCTGTCATCAGTACCCCTGGGCCAAGAACTCTGTCTTCAGTACCCCTGGGCCAAGAACTCTGTCATCAGTACCCCAGGGCCAAGAACTCTGTCATCAGTACCCCTGGGCCAAGAACTCTGTCATCAGTACCCCTGTGCCAAGAACTCTGTCATCAGTACCCTTGGGCCAAGAACTCTCTCATCAGTACCCCTGGGCCAAGAACTCTGTCATCAGTACCCCTGGGCCAAGAACTCTGTCATCAGTACCCCGTGGCCAAGAACTCTGTCATCAGTACCCCTGGGCCAGAAGCCTTGTCACCAGTACCCCTGGGCCAAGAACTAGAACTCTGTCATCAGTACCCCAGGGCCAAGGACTCTGTCATCAGTACCCCAGGGCCAAGAACTCTGTCTTCAGTACCCCAGGGCCAAGAACTCTCCCACCAGTACGCCTGGGCCAAGAACTCTGTCATCAGTACCCCTGGGCCAAGAACTCTCTCATCAGTACCCCTGGGCCAAGAACTCTGTCTTCGGTACCCCTGGGCCAAGAACTCTGTCATCAGTACCCCTGGGCCAAGAACTCTGTCTTCAGTACCCCTGGGCCAGGAACTCGGTAATCGGTACCCCTGGGCCAAGAACTCTGTCATCAGTACCCCTGGACCAAGAACTCTGTCATCAGTACCCCTGGGCCAAGAACTCTGTCATCAGTACCCCAGGGCCAAGAACTCTGTCATCAGTACCCCAGGGCCAAGACCTCTGTCTTCAGTACCCCAGAGCCAAGAACTCTGTCATCGGTACCCCTGGGCCAAGAACTCTCTCATCAGTACCCCTGGGCCAAGAACTCTGTCTTCAGTACCCCTGGGCCAAGAACTCTGTCATCAGGACCCCTGGGCCAAGGGCTCTGTCTTCAGTACCCCTGGGCCAAGAACTCTGTCATCAGTACCCCTGGGCCAAGAACTCTGTCTTCAGTACCCCTGGGCGAAGAACTCTGTCATCAGTACCCCTGGGCGAAGAACTCTGTCATCAGTACCCCTGCGCCAAGAACTCTGTCATCAGTACCCCTGGGCCAAGAACTCTGTCATCAGTACCCCTTGGCCAAGAACTCTGTCATCTGTACCAATGGGCCAAGAACTCTGTCATCAGTACCCCTGGGCCAAGAACTCTGTCTTCAGTACCCCTGGGCCAAGAACTCTGTCTTCAGTACCCCTGGGCCAAGAACTCTGTCTTCAGTAGCCCTGGCCCAAGAACTCTGTCTTCAGTACCCCTGGGCCAAGAACTCTGTCATCAGTACCCCTGGGCCAAGTACTCTGTCTTCAGTACCCCTGGGCCAATAACTATGTCATCAGTACCCCTGGGTCAGGAACTCTCTCATCAGTACCCCTGGGCCAAGAACTCTGTCATCAGTAACCGTGCGCCAAGTACTCTGTCATCGGGACCCCTGGGCCAAGAACTCGGTCATCAGTACCCCTGGGCCAAGTACTCTGTCATCAGTACCCCTGGGCCAAGAACCCTGTCTTCAGTACCTCTGGGCCAAGAACTCTGTCTTCAGTACCCCTGGGCCAAGAACTCTGTCTTCAGTACCCCTGGGCCAAGTACTGAAGCGGTACCCAGAACCCCATGGCCAGGTTACGGCATACAACCGGTCTCCGGTCCACTAACCCCATGTACGGCGTGTTCCGTGCCGTGAAGCCCCGCATCGGCAACCGATGCACCGCCAGCGGAGATCTGTGTGTCAGAATATCAGGAATCAACAGGGTTTTATTTTCATATTGTTTCCGTCAATTTTTACGCTTCCGTTCTGATATTCACTGTTTTGACTGCTGGCGGTTGGTTCGCGACTTTACCGTAACCGCCAGTTTAACTGTTTATAATGGAAATATTAACGCTATCCGCGACGAAGGCTCCAAAGCCTTCAGGAACTGCATGGACGCTTCCGCAATTTTCATAATTAATACTCGCAACCTTAATCCGAATTTTTCAGGATGTCGAAATCGGATTTTCGACTTCGACATCCCCGCACTTGATTTGACCTCTTTCGAGTGGACCTACGTGCTTCCCTATGCACGAATCAACTTCCCTTTTATCCTGCCCTCCATTTGTCTTAAAGATATGGGCAAAACAAAGTTGATTCGTGAGGCCACTTGTGAAGGTCATATCTCGTGCCGCTTGCGAGGAATGACAATAAGAAAACGTGGGATGTATTCCCAATACTCCCGACGTAATTTAGAAAGCTTTATATGCCTTGCGTTTCCACACATGCGCGCTAGTGTAATGGATCATGGTCAAGAGGGTAGAGCTTGCGTTAAAACTCTTTGACCGTGATATTGCGTGCGTTAAGATAACTTTCGAGTGTAGCGCGCAAGTGTTGGTGTTGCATAGGAACTCTCCTTGAGTTCCTATGAGCGATTGACACAAAGTTATGCCCTTGGAGGGGCATGACATATCGTGGTGGGAGCTACCTTTTGGGGCAATATGTGGTATGTGCCATGTGTTGTGTTGCGTGCCCATTTGGCGGGTCCATTGCTCCAAGCCAAGCCCGCCAATGGACCTCATATTGTGCAAGCCCCTTCTCCATACTCATTACAGTCAATTGCAAGCCTAACCTTCGTGAAGGGAAGCTTGTGTGGTGAACCCGAAGCGATGCGTTGGGAGCAAGGTGTGTGTTTTGCAATTTTCCATATTTTCATGTGCCCACTTGGAAGGCAGCGCTCGTTACCCTTCAAAGCGCCCCAAGTGGAGCACATATGTGGGATCGAAGGTCATTGGTGTCAAGTCATTGTGTATAGAAGGATTAGTTGATTACTCAATCCAAGGCAAAGATATTATAATATATTTGTGCGCCTTTCAAGGCACCTTTGTGTGTCTTTTTTCCAATTTTGCCATTTTTGGCTCGTCATGATGTCAAGTGGCGACCGTGTATCTCAACGTTGCGCTCAATTGACATCATGACCCAAGTATGTTATGGGGGTACATACTTCGGTAGCCAACATATCTTGGACCCGGCGAATAACTCCTCTTAGGCTTGGCATACCGTGGCCGCCATGTTGGCGATTTGGGACTATCCCAAATCATGGGCTCACTTGGCGACCCTGCCATTCCCAATACCGGAGGAGTTGGGCGACGCCCGGGAGATGTGTTGGACACATATGACTTGATATCAATCCTATGGCACACTCCGGTCCAAGTCGGGCATGTGCCTCATTTGCCCCAACCATGAGTGTGCGCATTTTTGACCATTTTGAGCAATTTTCCACTTTTGTTGCCCGCCGTGCACTATGTGCTAAGCCTCGTGCATGCCGGACGCATGGACCAATGGACCATATATGAGATGGGTGTTATGGGTAATGGTCCCCATGGTCCACACACCACGTGGGCGAAGCGGAGCCGCCTTCGTTAAGGCGCTAGGCCAAATTGAGTATGGGCAATTTTGCCATTTTTGCATTTGTGGACCCAATTGGGATCGTCACCACGCCAAGCAGCATGGAGATCTCAGGGAGCCAAGGGCATGGGAGTCTCCGTTGGACTCCCGGTGGATTGCGTATGGAATGGCGGATCCGATCTCCAAGCCGGCGTGGAGATATACTATTGGGAGCACACCGAATTTTGGCTCATTTCAGGCAGCCAAAATGACCCAATTTTGGGACCCCAATTTCCCCCTTCCGTGTGGTCAATTGGCGGCCCCATTTCTCTAAGCCCATAGGGAGCCCGGACCTAAATTCAAGTTGTACACTCAGATAGAAGTCCTAGGTCCTGCCTCCTACCCTGTGAGCCATTGGCCTTACCTTGGCCGGGCGAGCCACGCGTGGGAATGACGCCGATTTTGGTGATTTTGGCATCATGACCCCACATGACTCATCCGTGTTGCCCTGATGCCGGGACCTCAGAGTGAACCAGGTTGGATGAGGGCTCCAGGGAGTTTGTACTCGAAGGGCATAGGGTCGGTTGCCTCCTCCCCGCCTCTGGCGGGTCTGGACAAGGGGTCAATTTTGGAGTTTTTCAAGCTAATTTCAGTTTGGGCTGAAACAGCCCATTTTCAGCTACCAACTCCTGAGGGATAATGGCGGGGCCATATCTCTGGCCCAGAGTGGAGTTGAGACCTGCCATTGGGGGGGCATAGGGAGCCACTGTCGGTTGGCCTTGAAGCAACTTGGTTTCCAAGAACTCGCCTGTGGCTGGGCGGGACACCTTCCCTATGGGCAGGGTTTCAGGGTCCGGACTGAGCAGGGCATGGGTTGTGTTTGAGCCCCCGCCCCCACCAGCCACTGAGAGGGTCGGACCTGGGATTGGGCTATGAGTTGGGACTGAGTGTCTATGGTCCTGTGATGCCCTTATCCCAGTCCAGTCTTAACCCCATGTGTACATATCCTGATGTGTTGTTGTACATACTTTTGTTCCCTCTTTGCAGAGTGGCAAGGATTCTGAAACGCTTTGTCACATGACACAGGCGTATTGATGCCCTTGTGAGCATAGTGCCTTGCCTGCCTGGTCACCTGTGCGTGTCACCGCAGCGTCCCGTGGCCTGCCCCCCACGGGAACGCGTCAAAAGCGTTTCACCGCCGCGGGGTTACCCAGCCCTCGCGTGCCACTCGGGGCCACCAACCCCGAGCAGCGCGTCGCAACAGCGCGGCGCAGCTCGCACCTCGCAGCGCAGCGCAGCGTCTCGCAGCGCAGCGCAGCGGCTCGCAGCGCCACTCAGCGACAGCGCCGAGTTCGTCACGGAGCCAGCAGCGCCGTCCAGAGCTTCGCCCTGACCGCGCAGCAGCCGTGAAAGAGGTGCACAGACCAGGACTCCTGCATCAGCCCCATCGGCCGACCCGGAGTCCCATCGGCCGACCAGCAAGGCCGCGTCAACCACCTCTACAACCACCGGCTGACCAGCACCAGCCGCACTTCCAATCCAGTGCTGCAGCACCCTCCTCAACGACCACAACCAGTTCGTTGAGTTGAACGAGTGCACATCAAGGACCTCAAGATCAACTACGCCCCCGCTGCCATGGTGAATTGGCAAGAAGCGGGTAGGAGGTGGCCGCAGCCCCACCCCCATGTGGCGCGCCTGCTGCGCGGATTGCTGTGGGACCAGCAATACCGCTACAGCAATCCCCAGTGCGAAGGCGGCATGCCCGGGAGCTTCGAGCTCCGGGAGGACATGGGGGAGGACCGCCTTCGGGCAGTGGAGGAGTGGCTGCGGGCGGAAGGGTACGAGTACCGCTTCCGCCGCAAGCGCTGGCGGACCTGGACCCGGCCGGACAGGCCCGGCGAAGGGCTGCGCCCCGACGGGATTGAGGAGGACGAGGACCCCAACGCCTACCTGTCGGGCGCCTCGATCAACGTCTCCTTGTGGGACGTGATCGAGAAGAAGTTCCCCGAACCGGGGAGAGAGCGCAGGCTGCAGGGCAGCAGCAGCGCGTCTCCGGCGACGGAGAAGCGGTCCGCCGGGGACAAGAAGCGGGACCGGAAGTGGCGGGAGTACCAGGAGTCCCTGGCCGCCGAAGCCGCCCAAGGCGCCAAGGGCGGAACCCCAGCCCCCAGTCCCCAACGGCCCAATGGTGGTCACCACCCCGGCTCCACCACCCTTGGCGACTACATCCAAGTCGCCAAGCAGACCCAGGCCAAGCCCCGTCCGCTGCCCCTGAGGGCCCGGCAGGCCCCAGCAGGCCCCAGCAGCGACGTGGAGTCGGCCCAACCCGGGAGGATGCCGGCCGACCAGGCCAGCTCCAGCAGCAGCGTCGCTCCCGAAAGGGACGTGGCGCGCGCTTGTGAGCGCGCCTGTGGGGTGCCCTGCAACCGTCGGGTTGCCCGGCAACGGGCCAGGCAGTACAGCGCTGCCGTGGAGGGCGCCACCGGCATCGCTCAGGAGGAGGCTGCGGAGTGGGCGCATGGCATGGCCATCCACGCCCAGACCGTGGCGGCCATTGCGGCCGGACTCACGGCCGTAGCCGCCCATGGGGCAGCGACCGCCCAGGTCAACGGTGAGTTGGCGGCAGCCGACGAGGAAGCCCGCCTGACGCAGGAGGCCATTGCCTGCAAGGAGGCCGAGGTGAAGGCGCTGGAAGAGGCGCTTGCCCAAGAGAGGGCAAAGAAGGAGGCGGAGGAAAGGGCCCACGCCGAAGCGACGGCTAAGGCCCAGGAGGACGCCGCCAAGAAGGAAGCCATCGAGGCCGCGCGACGGAAGGTCGCTGAGGAGAAGGCCAAGACGGAGGCGGAGCTGGCAGCGTTGGAAGCGCAGAAGGCGCGGCTGCTGCAGGCCCGGGAAGCCGAGGCGGCTCGTGCTCGGGAGGAAGCCGAGGCGCGAGCTGCCGCAGCCACCGCCGCCGCAATGGAGGAGGCAGAGGCCAAACTCCGCCGTGAGACTCCCCCGGGAGCATCACGAGTGGAGACCCTTCGAAAGCTTTTCGAAGGGGACGCCTCCTCCAGGATGGTGCTGGATGAGGCCGACACGGGCAGCAGTGGGAGCAGTGGCACCACCGCCCGTCGACGGAGGAAGGGCAAGGGGAAGACCCCCGAGAGGCCGCAGAGGCCAGCGGGTGGGCACCCCCACGACAGTGACCCCTTCTTCACCGCCAGTGACGGGGATGAACGAGGCCGTCGACATCGCCAAGTGGTGGCTTGGACGGGCGGAGGCGGCAGAGACGTTCCCATGGAACCGGAAGGTGTGGATGAGGATCTTCCTCCTCCCTACCGGAGCTCGGTGTCCTCCGTGACCGAGACGCCCAGGCGGGGCGACATGGACGAGGATGACGACATGGAGTTCGGCATCACGAAGAAGCGCCCATCCTCGGACCCACCGAGGCGACCCGGCGGAGACCCACCGGGACCCCCTGGCGGAGGACCATCAGGACCCCCTGGAGGACGCCCACCAAGTGGACCCCCTGGAGGCGGACCACCGGGCGGGGGAGGACCCCCTGGACCGGGCGGACCCGGCGGAGGCCCTCCTGGAGGACCCCCTGGGGACCCTGACGACCAACCAGGGAACGGCGACCCGGATACCACCTGGCGGTGGATTGTCTACCTCCGCAGGAGGGTCTTTGCCCTCGAGTGCGAGGTAGACACGGGCAAGGTCCAGATGGCTCGCATCTCCGGGGTCGCCGCGCGCGCGCAGAAGGACCTGGACATCGCCAGGGCCGAGACCAAGTCGCTGACCAACGTCGTCAGCGGCCTGCAGGAGAGGCTGGATGCGCTGGAAGCCCGTGGGAGCGTCGGCAGCGACCACCCACCCCTGGAGTCTGGCTCGTCGGACGACGGCTGGGGACCCGGACCAGGTCCAGGCAGACCCCACGCCCCCAGCGGAGCCCCCAGGAGTCGCCCCAGCGCTAGTGCCCCCTCTCTCTCCGCCCCCTCTCACCACAGCGCGGGCCGCCGCAACGAGCGCGTGCCACCCGGCAGTGGCAGTGAGGAATGGCGCGATGAGTGGCTCAGCGCGGACTACCACAACCGCCGTGCCCCACCGCGGACGCCTGTACGCCCCCGACGCCCGGCACCAGCCCCGGCGCCAATCCCCAGGGCTGGAGGACGTTATGGTGGACTCAGGGATGAGGTCCCCAGAGGAGACGTGGAGTGGGATGTCGGCGAAGGTGAGGACCTGGACCTGGACCTGGACCTGGAGGAGTTCGACATCAGCCCGCCGCGTGGTGTACGACGGGAGGCCGCTGAACGCAGCCGCCGGCGCCGTGATGAGGATGCGTACATGGATGCAGTACGGCGTGAACATTTTGGTTCAGCGTACGTGGAGGAACCGCGGCGCGGCCACAGGGATTCCATGGAGGAGATGGACGTGGCGGCCGTGGGAGTCCGTGGGCGAGGCCGATGGGAACCTCGGTCGACCTCGCGGCCAGCGTTCATGGTCTCTAAGGCCGCGGACGCCGCCGTGTGGGAAGACTTGAAGGACATCAAGCCCCCCATGTACGACGGCAACCCCCTCAACCTCGATCGCTTCTTGGAGAAGCTGGACGATTGGGGGCTGACCGTCACTGAAGACCTGCCTCCCGCTGATGCGGAGAAGTATGTCTTCAAACGGTTCAGGTGCCGCCTGCCGGAAGTGCTCGGAGAGCTATACTTCATGGCGACCAAGGAGGGGAAAATCAAGACCCTCAAGGAAGCCAAGAAGTGGCTCAACGAGCAGGAGCGGGTGGACGCTCCGCAGGTGGCGGCCAAGCGCTGGAAGTCCATCAAGCTTGAGCATGATGGACGGGAGATCCGCCTACGAGAGTGGCGAGACTTCCGAGGGAAATACGCCCTCTTCCGCCGCAACGTGGAGGATTGGAACGAGGGTGACGAGCAGGCTCGCCTGCTCTCCATGCTACCGGAAGCATGGATCAAGAGGGTCACCAAGGAGGAATCCAAGAGGGCCAAGTCCAACCACACGGTCAAGATGATGCTCCCCAAAGAGTATCATACGAACGTGGTGTCTTGGGCGAAGAAGAACGTGGCCCGGGATGTCAAACGGCACTCCCTGCGGAACGCTCTTCTCATCACCGTCTCGGGCGATCGCGAGAAGACCGCGATGTGGCGCCTTGACGATTGTGAGTTGAGCGGCCAGACCATCCGTCTGCAGCCCATCCCGGCACGGATGAGCTGCGACGAGATCCTGGAGTGGGTTGGCGAGGAAGTACTCAAGGAGTACCGAAACCTCCACCACACCCGCGGGTTGAGGCCCGGCGACCGCGACGTCAACTACGTTGGCGAGGGACCTGGCGGAGAATCTGCCATGGACCCAGCGGGAGCCGGCGGCGATGAGACTCTCGTCGACGATGACGACGACGATGAGCCCGCCGAAGTGGCCGTTTGTGCCTTCGTGGCCAAGAACCTGAACACGGGGAGCAAGCCGGGAAACTGGAAGCCCCTGCAGCAGGGTTGGAGGAAGCAGGAGAAGAGGGACCCTCGCCGCATTGGCGACCCTCCGCTGTCCTTTGGGGAGTTCATACGAGCTCACCCTCAGGGCTGTTTCGTGTGTTATGGGAGGAAGAAAGGCTTCAACCATGACCACCGAACATGCCCCTGTCCACAAGGCCGACACGGAGGCTTACAAGAAGGCGCACGGGTCGAAGAAGCGTGCGCCCGCGGGTATCCGGGAAGCCAGAATGGAGGTCGACAAGGACGAGCTGGCCAAGCTGATGTCGTCGGTGGGGACCGAGTTGGCCAAGGAGATCCAGGAGATCAAGCGGAACTGGGTCCCCAGGTCGGACAACAAGAACAAGGAGAACAACCAGAATGACCAGAACAAGGACAAGGACAAGAAGGGTAAAGGAGGAGGTAAAGGGGGAAGAAAGAAGGGCGTCAACGACGTTGAAGCCGAGGAGAACACCCCCTCTTCCACAACCGACGCCCCCTAGCAGAGCCCCTGCAGCCAAGGGCCCCAGCTAGGGCGGTCGCAGGATGGTGACGTGGGAAGCGCCGAGCCATCCCAGTCGGGAGTCGATAAGCACAAGGGGACTGCCGCGGGCGGAAGGCCCGGTCCGGCGCCCAGTCGCGGAGGCGGGGTGAGGGCAAGTGAAGGCACGAATCCTTGCACCCGTCCGTCCTTCGCGACCAAGAATGTGTTTGATGTACTACAAGATCTTTCCGAGAGTATCGGAGGATCACCCGGACCGCAGCTGGATGCTGCAGATGGGCAGCCTGAGCCCATTGTCCACGACCTGCACCAGTCGCTTGTTGAGCTTCTGGAACGGCCGGAGATCGGCGAGCGGCAGTTGCATCTTAAGGTCCGTGCCTTATGCGGGGAAGTGGAAAAGGTTTTCGACGTGTTGGTCGACACGGGAGCTCAGGTCAGCTTGGTCAAGGCTGGCCTACTTCCACCAGAGTGTCTGACCGACAGTCGGAAACCTGTCAGGCTGAAGGTGGCGAACGGCCAGTACATGGTGGGAGGCACGAAGGAAGCGGCCATTGGGCTGCAGTTCGTGAACCATCGTGAGCTGAGCCGCCCAGACCTCGGCAAGGAAATCCTCCTGCACGGTAGCTTCTACGAGGCCGAGATGGACTGGGACATGATCGTCGGGTACGACTTCATGATGGAGACGGACTCCGGCGTCCTCCCGGCCCAGGCCTCCATGACCCTGTACCAGGACGACCAGCTCTCGTGGCTTTCGTCACCTGAGCACCATGTGGAATGCCAATGGATCCACCCCGAACGCAATCAGCTCGAAGTGGCCGCACTGGACACTGAGCCCACTGGGCCAGCGAACCAGGAGTACGGCGTAAGGCCGGAAGTGGCGAACCGAGTGGTCGCGGACCTGGGAGCGTCGGATCTGGCCCTGGATGCGTTCTCTTCAGGAACCTCCACCCATCTACGGGTATGTGAGAAGTACCGGAGCGCACAGGACTCCCCGTGGGAGAAGCACTGGGGTCCGCATCAGGGCTTGATGTGGATCCATTGCCCTCGATGGGACATTCCAAGAGCGATAGCGAAGATTCGCAAGGACCGCTCCAAGGCAGTGCTGGTTGTTCCTATGGGAGGCACCGAGGAGGAAAGTACCCGACATTGGGTAGCCTCATTGACCAACATGACCTTAAACAAGGTCGTCCTACCGGCTGGAGAGAGTGTCTATCAGGACGCTAAGGGACAGCCCATGCCACCCCAGAGATGGCCAACGGAATTCCACTATGTGGATGGGGGCCTTGATCAGGCCGACACCACGGACTTCGTGTGTGTCAACCGTATCATAGCAGAGCCTTGGAGGCAATGCTTTGCGGTTCCCCCTGTTGACATCGAAGAGTCGGACTCCGAAGACCCCCTCACTGAAGAGGAGTGGGATCTGGTTCAGGGGTATATGGATCAGCCCTTTCACGACTGGGGAAACCAGCGTGAGGGCAAAGGCCAGGACAAAGCCTGGTGGGAAGTGGACTCAATCGTCTTCGGTTCCTATGACGGGAATACCTTCGTACAGAGGGTGCTGGATCACATGTCCAGCCAAGACGAGCCGCCTGGCGGTAACCCACCCACCTACGGCGATCTGTTCCGAGGCAAGACCAGAGATGGCCCTTTAGGCCACCTGGGAAGACCACCTGAGCCGAAAGCGAGCGGGGTCGCTACCCCTCAAGTAAGCTCCGTGGTTCAAGTGCCCGGAAAAGCCAAGGCGGAGTCCGATGACTGCCCCACTATCCAGGCGTTGAGGGCCAGGCTGAAGCAGAAGTATGGCGAGACCTTCTTCAGCGGAAAACCTGTGTTCCCCCCACCGGTGCGTGGACCGTATGGCGAGGCCAAGATACGACTGAAGCAGGACCCCCGTGTGTACCGGCACCGGGAGTTTGCCCTGAGGGGCGAGAGGAAAGGGGCCATGGAGAAGATCCTCCGTGACTTCATCCAGAGAGGCTGGCTTGAGCCGTGCCACTCCGAGTGGGCCTCTCCGTGCTTCGTCGTCCCCAAGAAGGTTGCCGGTGAGTGGCGGCTCGTGGTTGACTACCGCGGCCTGAACGCCCAAACGCAGCACGACAGCTATACGCTGCGCCTCATTGAGGACATGCTGCAAAAGCAACACCGGCGGAGGATCTTCACGGTGATTGACCTGAAACATGGTTATCATCAGATGCCTCTCGCCGAAGAGTCCCGTGCCTGCACAGCCATGAGCACTCCACTTGGACCTCTCCAGTGGAAGGTGATGCCCATGGGCGTTACCAACGGCAATGCGGCTTTTCAGCGGATGCTGGAGAACCTGCTTGAGCCGGTGCGCGACTGTGCGGACCCCTTCATGGACGACGTGATCATCGCGTCCGGGGACCCCAGCATGAGCTACGAGGAACTCCTGGAGGCACACGAGAGGGACGTCACTCGAGTGCTGGACCTTCTGGTTCAGCACAAGCTCACGGGCAGCAGTGACAAGGCCACCATGGCGGTAAGCGAGGTGGTCTTCGCTGGCCACGTGGTCGGGAACGGGCAGCGAAAGCCCATACCTGGCAAGGTGGCTGCGATTGAGCACTGGGAAAAGCCCAAGATGGTCTCTGAGCTACGGGCGTATCTGGGGTTCTGCAACTACTACTCGGGGTATATCAAAATGTATGCCGAGTATGCAGCCCCCATGACGACCATGCTCAAGGGCAACCGAGAGGAGACCAAGAAGGTGTCCAAGAAGGCTCTGGTCTGGACTGAAGAGTCCGACCGTGCCTTGGAGGGGATGAAGCAGGCGCTGCTATCCGCAGTGGGTCTGCACCTCGTGGATCCCGACCGAGGGTTCGTCCTGCGCACCGACGCTTCCGACTATGCCATTGGCGCTGTGTTGGAGCAAGTGCTTGACGACGGGAGGCACGTGCCCGTGGCCTTCTGGAGCCGAGTCCTGGCGGAAGGCCAGAGACGGACGTGGACGCCCCGTGAAAAGGAGGCGTATGCCATCGTCATGGCTCTCAGGAAATGGGCTGGGTACATAGCCCTCCATCCCGTCACCGTCTGCACCGACCATCAGAGTCTGCAGTCGTGGCACAAGGAGCACGTGGACACCCCCTCAGGTCCCGCCTCCCGACGGGCAAGGTGGCACGAGACCTTGGCCAAGTTCGACCTTACGGTTGTTTACATTCCTGGAAAGGATAACACCGTGGCGGACTGTCTCAGTAGGTGGGCCTATCCCGCCAGCAAGGGCATGCAGGATATCTCTGCCCATGGCGATGAGGCTGAGACCGCTGAAGCCAAGAGGATCATTGAAATGGAGCGCCTGATTGAGGAGGAGGGTGCTTAATGCTTCGTCGTCATGGCTGCAGATGCCCCCCTCGCTTCGAGGGTGAGCAGAACGGTCAGTGTACTCGCCCCTGTGGGTGCCGCGGGCGGAAGGCCCGGTCCGGCACCCCCTGTGGGAACTGAGTCCGACAAGCACCTCTTCCCGGAGTCTTGCCTCCAGGACGACTGGACCGACGACTACGCCAAGTCTGAGGCCTTTGCGGCCGAATATAGGGCTGTGACCGACCCTGACGACGGGCACAAGTGGCCAAAGGGGCTGACCGAGGAAGATGGCAAGCTCTACCGGAATGGTAAGCTGCTAGTCCCGGAGTCCCGGTTGCTCGAGCTTTGTGAAGCTTGGCACCACCACATGCTGCACCCAGGGGTCAAGAAGCAAGCCCTTGACATGCAGCGTCGGTTCGAGATCGACCATATCGTTCTCTACACCGCCATCAAGAAGGTCAGGAAGGGTTGCTCGGTCTGTCAGGCCTGCAATCCCGATAACCGGAACATCAAGGGGGAACCCCAATGGACCCTGGTTCCTGACCAGCCCATGGAGAGCGTGGCCATGGACGTCTTCTCCATGCCCGAAGTGCACATTGGCAAGGAGACCTTTGACTGTGTGGTTCTCTGTGTGGACCGCCACAGCGGCTACGTTGTAGCCGTTCCGGCACGCAAAAAGGGGTTGCTTGCCAGAGAAGTGGCAGTCATGATGATTCTCCATTGGCTGACCGTCTTTGACATCCCCCGCACCATTTGCAGTGACCGAGGGCCCGAGTTTACTGGTGGCTGGTTCAAGGCTGTGTCTTCCCTCATGGGGATACGTCATGCCACGAGCGTCGCCTATCTCAGCCGGTCTAACGGCCGTGCTGAAGTGGCTGGACGGCAGCTGTTCGAGAAGCTGCGCAAGATCCACATCACCAATCCACGGCGGAACTGGTTCGAGGAGATGTGGCCTGCTCTGAAGGCCCATCATGACACCCCCACTCCGGGCGGTTTGTCCCCTCACCAGATTCTGTTTGGCAGGGACCCCCTGGGTAGGGGACTTCCCTTATCTGGTGATGGCATGGCCATGGATGCCAAAGAGTTCTTCGCGCGGCAAGAGCAAACGGCGCGGGACATCCGCCAGCAGCTTGAGAAAGAGCATGCTGAGCGTCAGAAGTCCGCCCCGAGCTCGACAGCGCAGAAGTTCAGGGTGGGAGACCCGGTGTGGGTGATCAGACCCCGCCCCATGGGCACCCACCGCACCAAGACCTGGTTCACACCCGGCGAGGTGGTCCGCAGGATTGGTGAGGACACCTACCGCATCAAGGTGGGTCACGGACAGTTCCGGGAGCGCCACGAGAGTCAACTCCGTGTGCGGGAACCCGACCTCCGTGGCCGACATGTGTCCCTGGACTACGCCAAACATGAGGCCGATTCGGACGACGACTATGCTGAGCAGGACGGCAATACTGTCGAGAAGATCCTGGCTCAGCGTCCGAAGGCCTCGGCACCCGGAGGTCTGGAGTTCAAGGTTCGTTGGCGAGGCTATGGGCCGTCCCACGACACCTGGGAATCCGTCTCATCGTTCGTGCCGCGGGTCAACACTCCCTTCATGGAGTACATCCGCAAACACAAGACCAAGATCCACGTCTCGGACTTGGCAGCACTCACCCGGGCGATTGCAGCCAGGGGTGCCTGATCAGCGCCCTGGGCTCTCCCCTGATGAGTTTTGAGCGCTTGTGAGGCCGACGAATCGTCCCTTACTTGCTTGCTCTCTTCCATCTTTTGGTGACAGAGTGGCCATATACCCCCCCCTGCTGTATCCAGAGGAGGATGGCCCCTCTCTTCTTCTATTCGTCACTCCCCCCTCTGCTGAATTCTTGGGAAACCAGGTAGGGCGACTGACAATCACTTTTCTGAGCTCTTGGGGCCTTGAAGCCCATACGACGTTGCGCAACGGATGCCGCTGTCATCGGCATTGCGATTTCTGAGTGTGTGGTCTGGTTCCATGGCATTTGCGGAATCCAGACCAGTCGACGTGTGTCTCGAGACTATATATGCCTGAACTCAGGCGTTTTCCTGTCCACCCTCCTGCATTTGCCTTATCCTGACCGTGGCGTGGTTTGGCACTCTGTCCAGAGTGTGTTTACACGCCTATTTACCCAGATTATTGCTTGTTTTTCTGCCCTCCAGGATATGTGCATCTGTATGTTAAGTGTCATCGGCCCATCGCTGAGGGATGGACTGCTTTTCACCACGAATCGGGATACAGAGGCGCCTTGAGTCGCCGTGTACATATTCTTACAGCCTGGTCCAGTCTGGACCAGTACATGATTACATGTTCTTCTGTTTGAGTGCCTGTGATACCGTGTTGCCCTATTCGCTGTGATGTGTGGAGATCCTGATGGCGCCAGGCGGGAAGCCCAGTTGCCTGACTACACCCCCAGCGGTCCGCCACTGTCAGTCCCAGTGTGAGCCTACCGATTCGCAGACGCACTTGCATTCGGATGGCGGCCTCCGGTGCTCCTGACCTCGGTCAGTCTGCCTGGGAAACTGGTGGTTTGAGGAGTCGACGCCTCCGCCCACACTGCATGAGGACTCCCTCATGTATGGCCCTCGTGGCAGTAGGGCGAGGGAAAAGACGGCCTTGATGCCCGATCCCTTCAGGAGGAGTTCCCTTACGATCTGGGGTTCGTAAGGAGTTCGACTATGGCACTCTGGACTCGCGTCGTATGGATATGGACATGGTGCGCCCGAGGAAGGACCCGTGGGGACTCTCCCCAGTCGGCGGGCCTTGGGAAGCTTGGGGTAGCCTGATGGATCTTTGTGGTCGCTCTCGACTTGTGGGACCACCTCGGTCGTCGTGTGTCGCCTATGTTGGCCGTGTATGCCACTGCCACTGTGGTGGTGACCGTAGCAGCCGGCACCCGGTGCGCCTGGTATGGGTTAACGGGTCCTTTGGATGCCGAACAATCGCCGCCAGGACCCGGGACCTGATACTGGATACTATACATGTGCTACAAGCTTTTACAGCATCATACTATATACCTATCCCACTGTGGGATACCTATCTTACTGTGACTTACTGGAGTGAGGATGTGACACCCCCCCCCTTCAGGAAGTGGTCCTGGGTACCCGCTGCCATGCGTGGGTGTTATCGAGCCCCCCCAGGGTTTGCTCTAAGGAGGGGGGTGAAGCGGTACCCAGAACCCCATGGCCAGGTTACGGCATACAACCGGTCTCCGGTCCACTAACCCCATGTACGGCGTGTTCCGTGCCGTGAAGCCCCGCATCGGCAACCGATGCACCGCCAGCGGAGATCTGTGTGTCAGAATATCAGGAATCAACAGGGTTTTTTTTTTCATATTGTTTCCGTCAATTTTTACGCTTCCGTTCTGATATTCACTGTTTTGACTGCTGGCAGTTGGTTCGCGACTTTACCGCCAGTTTAACTGTTTATAATGGAAATATTAACGCTATCCGCGACGAAGGCTCCAAAGCCTTCAGGAACTGCATGGACGCTTCCGCAATTTTCATAATTAATACTCGCAACCTTAATCCGAATTTTTCAGGATGTCGAAATCGGATTTTCGACTTCGACATCCCCGCACTTGATTTGACCTCTTTCGAGTGGACCTACGTGCTTCCCTATGCACGAATCAACTTCCCTTTTATCCTGCCCTCCATTTGTCTTAAAGATATGGGCAAAACAAAGTTGATTCGTGAGGCCACTTGTGAAGGTCATATCTCGTGCCGCTTGCGAGGAATGACAATAAGGAAACGTGGGATGTATTCCCAAGACTCCCGACGTAATTTAGGAAGCTTTATATGCCTTGCGTTTCCACACATGCGCGCTAGTGTAATGGATCATGGTCAAGAGGGTAGAGCTTGCGTTAAAACTCTTTGACCGTGATATTGCGTGCGTTAAGATAACTTTCGAGTGTAGCGCGCAAGTGTTGGTGTTGCATAGGAACTCTCCTTGAGTTCCTATGAGCGATTGACACAAAGTTATGCCCTTGGAGGGGCATGACATATCGTGGTGGGAGCTACCTTTTGGGGCAATATGTGGTATGTGCCATGTGTTGTGTTGCGTGCCCATTTGGCGGGTCCATTGCTCCAAGCCAAGCCCGCCAATGGACCTCATATTGTGCAAGCCCCTTCTCCATACTCCCTACAGTCAATTGCGAGCCTAACCTTCGTGAAGGGAAGCTTGTGTGGTGAACCCGAAGCGATGCGTTGGGAGCAAGGTGTGTGTTTTGCAATTTTCCATATTTTCATGTGCCCACTTGGAAGGCAGCGCTCGTTACCCTTCAAAGCGCCCCAAGTGGAGCACATATGTGGGATCGAAGGTCATTGGTGTCATATCATTGTGTATAGAAGGATTAGTTGATTACTCAATCCAAGGCAAAGATATTATAATATATTTGTGCGCCTTTCAAGGCACCTTTGTGTGTCTTTTTTCCAATTTTGCCATTTTTGGCTCGTCATGATGTCAAGTGGCGACCGTGTATCTCAACGTTGCGCTCAATTGACATCATGACCCAAGTATGTTATGAGGGTACATACTTTGGTAGCCAACATATCTTGGACCCGGCGAATAACTCTTCTTAGGCTTGGCATACCGTGGCCGCCATGTTGGCGATTTGGGACTATCCCAAATCATGGGCTCACTTGACGACCCTGCCATTCCCAATACCGGAGGAGTTGGGCGACGCCCCAAAGATATGGTGGACACATATGACTTGAAATCAATCCTATGGCACACTCCGGTCCAAGTCGGGCATGTGCCTCATTTGCCCCAACCATGAGTGTGCGCATTTTTGACCATTTTGAGCAATTTTCTACTTTTGTTGCCCGCCGTGCACTATGTGCTAACCCTCGTGCATGCCGGACGCATGGACCAATGGACCATATATGACATGGGTGTTATGGGTAATGGTCCCCATGGTCCACACACCACGTGGGCGAAGCGGAGCCGCCTTCGTTAAGGCGCTAGGCCAAATTGAGTATGGGCAATTTTGCCATTTTCGCATTTGTGGACCCAATTGGGATCGTCACCACGCCAGGCAGCATGGAGATCTCTGAGAGCCAAGGGCATGGAAGTCTCTGTTGGACTCCCAGTGGATCGCGTATGGAATGGCGGATCCGATCTCCAAGCCAGCGTGGAGATATACTATTGGGAGCACACCGAATTTTGGCTCATTTCAGGAAGCCAAAATGACCCAATTTTGGGACCCCAATTTCCCCCTTCCGTGTGGTCAATTGGCGGCCCCATTTCTCTAAGCCCATAGGGAGCCCGGACCTAAATTCAAGTTGTACACTCAGATATGAGTCCCAGGTCCTGCCTCCTACCCTGTGAGCCATTGGCCTTACCTTGGCCGGGCGAGCCACGCGTGGGAATGACGCCAATTTTGGTGATTTTGGCATCATGACCCCACATGACTCATCCCTGTTGCCCTGATGCCGGGACCTCAGAGGAAACCAGGTTGGGTGAGGGCTCCAGGGAGTTTGTACTCGAAGGGCATAGGGTCAGTTGCCTCGTCCCTACCTCTGGCGGGTCCGGAGGAGGGGTCAATTTTGGAGTTTTTCAAGCTAATTTCAGTTTGGGCTGAAACAGCCCATTTTCAGCTACCAACTCCTGAGGGATAATGGCGGGGCCATATCTCTCGCTCAGAGTGGAGTTAGGACCTGCCATTAGGGAGCATAGGGAGCCACTGTCGGTTGGCCTTGAAGCTCCTTGGTTCTCAGGAACTCGCCTGTGGCTGGGCGGGACACCTTCCCTATGGGCAGGGTTTCAGGGTCCGGACTGAGCAGGGCATGGGTTGTGTTTGAGCCCCCGCCCCCACCAGCCACTGAGAGGGTCGGACCTGGGATTGGGATATGAGTTGGGACTGAGTGTCTATGGTCCTGTGATGCCCTTACCCCAGTCCAGTCTTAACCCCATGTGTACATATCCTGAAGTGTTGTTGTACATACTTTTGTTCCCTCTTTGCAGAGTGGCAAGGATTCTGAAACGCTTTGTCACATGACACAGGCGTATTGATGCCCTTGTGAGCGTAGTGCCTTGCCTGCCTGGTCACCTGTGCGTGTCACCGCAGCGTCCCGTGGCCGGCCTTCCACGGGACTGCGTCAGTACGGTGTCATCACTACCCCTTGGCCAAGAACTCTGTCTTCAGTACCCCTTGGTCAAGAACTCTCTCATCGGTACCCCTGGGCCAAGTACTCTGTCATCAGTACCCCTGGGCCAGAAAACTGTCATCAGTACCCCTGGGCCAAGAACTCTGTCATCAGAACCCCTGGGCCAAGAACTCTGTCTTCAGTACCCCTGGGCCAAGAACTCTGTCATCAGTACCCCTGGGCCAAGAACTCTGTCATCAGTACCCCTGGGCCAAGAACTCTGTCATCAGTACCCCAGGGCCGAGAACTGTGTCTTCAGTACCCCAGGGCCAAGAACTCTGTCATCAGTACCCCTGGGCCAAGAACTCTGTCTTCAGTACCCCTTGGCCAAGAACTCTGTCATCAGTACCCCAGGGCCAAGAAGTCTGTCATCAGTACCCCTGGGCCAAGAACTCTGTCATCAGTACCCCTGGGCCAAGAACTCTGTCATCAGTACCCTAGGGCCAAGAACTCTCTCATCAGTACCCCTGGGCCAAGAGGTCTGTCATCAGTACCCCTGGGCCAAGAGCTCTGTCATCAGTACGCCAAGAACTCTGTCTTGAGTACCCCTGGGCCAAGAACTCTGTCATCAGTACCCCTGGGCCAGGAACTTTGTCATCAGTACCCCTGGGCCAAGAACTCGGTAATAGGTACCCCTGGGCCAAGAACTCTGTCATCAGTACCCCTGGACCAAGAACTCTGTCATCAGTACCCCTGGGTCAAGAACTCTGTCATCAGTACCCCAGGGCCAAGAACTCTGTCATCAGTACCCCAGGGCCAAGACCTCTGTCTTCAGTACCCCAGGGCCAAGAACTCTGTCATCGGTACCCCTGGGCCAAGAACTCTCTCATCAGTACCCCTGGGCCAAGAACTCTGTCCTCAGTACCCCTGGGCCAAGAACTCTGTCATCAGGACCCCTGGGCCAAGAGCTCTGTCATCAGTACCCCTGGGCCAAGAACTCTGTCATCAGTACCCCTGGGCCAAGAACTCTGTCTTCAGTACCCCTGGGCCAAGAACTCTGTCATCAGTACCCCTGGGCGAGGAACTCTGTCATCAGTACCCCTGGGCCAAGAACTCTGTCATCAGTACCCCTGGACCACGAACTCTGTCATCAGTACCCCTGGGCCAAGAACTCTGTCATCTGTACCAATGGGCCAAGAACTCTGTCATCAGTACCCCTGGGCCAAGAACTCTGTCTTCAGTACCCCTGGGGCAAGAACTCTGTCTTCAGTACCCCTGGGCCAAGAACTCTGTCTTCAGTAGCCCTTGGCCAAGAACTCTGTCCTCAGTACCCCTGGGCCAACAACTCTGTCATCAGTACCCCTGGGCCAAGTACTCTGTCTTCAGTACCCCTGGGCCAAGAACTCGGTCATCACTACCCCTGCGCCAAGTACTCTGTCATCAGTACCCCCGGGCCAAGAACTCGGTCATCAGTACCCCTGGGCCAAGTACTCTGTCATCACCACCCCTGGGCCAAGAACCCTGTCTTCAGTACCCCTGGGCCAAGAACTCTGTCTTCAGATCCCCTGGGCCAAGAACTCTGTCTTCAGTACCCCTGGGCCAAGTACTCTGTCATCAGTACCCCTGGGCCAAGAACTCTGTCTTCAGTACCCCTTGGTCAAGAACTCTGTCATCAGTACCCCTGGGTCAAGAACTCTGTCTTCAGTACCCCTGGGCCAAGTACTCTGTCTTCAGTACCCCTTGGTCAAGAACTCTGTCATCAGTACCCCTGGGTCAAGAACTCTGTCTTCAGTACCCCCGGGCCAGAAAACTGTCATCAGTACCCCTGGGCCAAGAACTCTGTCATCAGAACCCCTGGGCCAAGAACTCTGTCCTCAGTACCCCTGGGCCAACAACTCTGTCATCAGTACCCCTGGGCCAAGTACTCTGTCTTCAGTACCCCTTGGCGAAGAACTCGGTCATCACTACCCCTGCGCCAAGTACTCTGTCATCAGTACCCCCGGGCCAAGAACTCGGTCATCAGTACCCCTGGGCCAAGTACTCTGTCATCACCACCCCTGGGCCAAGAACCCTGTCTTCAGTACCCCTGGGCCAAGAACTCTGTCTTCAGAACCCCTGGGCCAAGAACTCTGTCTTCAGTACCCCTGGTTCAAGTACTCTGTCATCAGTACCCCTGGGCCAAGAACTCTGTCTTCAGTACTCCTTGGTCAAGAACTCTGTCATCAGTACCCCTGGGTCAAGAACTCTGTCTTCAGTACCCCTGGGCCAAGTACTCTGTCTTCAGTACCCCTTGGTCAAGAACTCTGTCATCAGTACCCCTGGGTCAAGAACTCTGTCTTCAGTACCCCTGGGCCAGAAAACTGTCATCAGTACCCCTGGGCCAAGAACTCTGTCATCAGAACCCCTGGGCCAAGAACTCTGTCTTCAGTACCCCAGGGCCACAACTCTGTCATCAGTACCCCTGGGCCAAGAACTCTGTCATCAGTACCCCTGGGCCCAGAACTCTGTCATCAGTACCCCTGGGCCAAGAACTCTGTCTTCAGTACCCCTGGGCCAAGAACTCTGTCATCAGTACCCCTGGGCCAAGAACTCTGTCTTCAGTACCGCTGGGCCAAGAACTCTGTCTTCAGTACCCCTGGGCCAAGAACTCTGTCATCAGCCGTGGATACATCCTGAAGGGGTCCCTTGCGTTGCCGACTATGCCCATGGAGAACTAACCAGAAACATGCCTTTTTTGTATGTATGGTTTGTGGTACATAGCGGAGAGACCAGCAAGGGGAGCATCCCGGGTGAGCAACTATTGGTTGGAATGTGATGTAATCATAGGGAGGAAGGCATTTGTGAAGTGGACTGCATTCTGAAGGTGGTAGGAGGCCGTGGTGCAGTGCAAAGTATACCCAGCACACTCCTTGTGTGGCGAAGAACATGCCCAATTTTTACCCCGATTTTACCAGTAAGCGGTGGACCTTATCGGAGCTGCGGCAGCTGGACGAAGTTTTGGTTTGGCAAAGCGAGTTCAGATGTCCATGACCTGATCCCAGAGACCCCACCAACGCGATTGGCTTGGGGCACAGAAGCCGTGGATACATTCTGAAGGGGTCCCTTGGGTTGCCGACTATGCCTATGACTATGGTACACGAACATCATGATGCAGCTTGTTCTGGCCGGAGGGTTGAGTGGTTGTGATATGGGCAATACCAATTTGAAATGGTCATTGTGCGGGCACGCACTGTTCAGTTCAACCTGAAAATAGCGTCCTTCGCGTGCAAGGAAGCCTAAACCTCACATTTGCACACACGGGCAAATTCGGGCAAATTCTCTGCTACACGTGCGACGTGGTTCGTATGGTACACGAACAGCATGATGCAGCTTGTTCTGGCCAGAGGGTTGAGTGGTCGCGATATGGGCAACACCAATTTGAAATGGGCATTGTGCGGGCACGTACTGTTCAGTTCAACCTGAAAATAGCGTCACTCGTGTGCAAGGGAGCCTGAACCTCACATTTGCACACACGGGCAAATTCGGGCAAATTCTCTGCTACATGTGCGAGGTGGTTCGTATGGTACACGAACATCATGATGCACCTTGTTTTGGCCAGAGGGTTGAGTGGTCGAGATATGGGCAATACCAATTTGAAATGGTCATTGTGCGGGCACGCACTGTTCAGTTCAACCTGGAAATAGCGTCCTTCGCGTGCAAGGGAGCCTAAACCTCACATTTGCACACACGGGCAAATTCGGGCAAATTCTCTGCTACATGTGCGACGTGGTTCGTATGGTACACTAACAGCATGATGCAGCTTGTTGTGGCCAGAGGGTTGAGTGGTCGCGATATGGGCAACACCAATTTGAAATGGTCATTGTGCGGGCACGTACTGTTCAGTTCAACCTGAAAATAGCGTCCTTCGCGTGCAAGGGAGCCTAAACCTCACATTTGCACACACGGGCAAATTCGGGCAAGTTCTCTGCTACACTTGCGACGTGGTTCGTATGGTACACGAACAGCATGATGCAGCTTGTTCTGGCCTGAGGGTTGAGTGGTTGTGATATGGGCAATACAAATTGGGAATGGTCATTGTGCGGGCACGCACTGTTCAGTTCAACCTGAAAATAGCGTCCTTCGCGTGCAAGGGAGCCTAAACCTCACATTTGCACACACGGGCAAATTCGAGCAAATTCTCTGCTACAGGTGCGACGTGGTTCGTATGGTACACGAACAGCATGATGCAGCTTGTTCTGGCCAGAGGGTTGTGTGGTCGCGATATGGGCAACACCAATTTGAAATGGTCATTGTGCGGGCACGCACTGTTCAGTTCAACCTGAAAATAGCGTCCTTCGCGTGCAAGGGAGCCTAAAACTCACATTTGTACACACGGGCAAATTCGGGCAAATTCTCTGCTACACGTGCGGGGTGGTTCGTATGGTACACGAACATCATGATGCACCTTGTTTTGGCCAGAGGGTTGAGTGGTCGAGATATGGGCAATACCAATTTGAAATGGTCATTGTGCGGGCACGCATTGTTCAGTTCAACCTGAAAATAGCGTCCTTCGCGTGCAAGGGAGCCTAAACCTCACATTTGCACACACGGGCAAATTCGGGCAAATTCTCTGCTACACGTGCGACGTGGTTCATATGGTACACGAATAGCATGATGCACCTTGTTTTGGCCAGAGGGTTGAGTGGTCGAGATATGGGCAATACCAAATTGAAACGGCCATTGTGCGGACACGTACTGTTCAGTTCAACATGAAAATAGCGTCATTCGCGTGCAAGGGAGCCTAAAGCCCACATTTGCGCACACGGGCAAATTCGGGCAAATTCTCTGCTACACGTGCGACGTGGTTCGTATCGTAAACGAACAACATGCTGCAGCTTGTTCTGGCCAGAGGGTTGAGTGGTCGCGATATGGGCAACACCGATTTGAAATGGGCATTGTGCGGGCACGTACTGTTCAGTTCAACCTGAAAATAGCGTCACTCGTGTGCAAGGGAGCCTGAACCTCACATTTGCACACACGGGCAAATTCGGGCAAATTCTCTGCTACATGTGCGAGGTGGTTCCTATGGTACACTAACAGCATGATGCAGCTTGTTCTGGCCAGAGGGTTGAGTGGTCACGATATGGGCAACACCAATTTGAAATAGGCATTGTGCGGGCACGTACTGTTCAGTTCAACCTGAAAATAGCGTCACTCGTGTGCAACGGAGCCTGAACCTCACATTTGCACACACGGGCAAATTCGGGCAAATTCTCTGCTACATGTGCGAGGTGGTTCGTATGGTACACGAACATCATGATGCAGCTTGTTCTGGCCAGAGGGTTGAGTGGTCGAGATATGGGCAATACCAATTTGGAATGGTCATTGTGCGGGCACGCACTGTTCAGTTCAACCTGAAAATAGCGTCCTTCGCGTGCAAGGGAGCCTAAACCTCACATTTGCACACACGGGCAAATTCGGGCAAATTCTCTGCTACATGTGCGACGTGGTTCGTATGGTACACGAACAGCATGATGCAGCTTGTTCTGGCCAGAGGGTTGAGTGGTCGCGATATGGGCAACACCAATTTGAAATGGTCATTGTGCGGGCACGTACTGTTCAGTTCAGCCTGAAAATAGCGTCCTTCGCGTGCAAGGGAGCCTAAACCTCACATTTGCACACACGGGCAAATTCGGGCAAGTTCTCTGCTACACTTGCGACGTGGTTCGTATGGTACACGAACAGCATGATGCAGCTTGTTCTGGCCTGAGGGTTGAGTGGTTGTGATATGGGCAATACAAATTGGGAATGGTCATTGTGCGGGCACGCACTGTTCAGTTCAACCTGAAAATAGCGTCCTTCGCGTGCAAGGGAGCCTAAATCTCACATTTGCACACACGGGCAAATTCGAGCAAATTCTCTGCTACAGGTGCGACGTGGTTCGTATGGTACACGAACAGCATGATGCAGCTTGTTCTGGCCAGAGGGTTGTGTGGTCGCGATATGGGCAACACCAATTTGAAATGGTCATTGTGCGGGCACGCACTGTTCAGTTCAACCTGAAAATAGCGTCCTTCGCGTGCAAAAGAGCCTAAACCTCACGTTTGCGCACACGGGCAAAGTCGGGCAAATTCTCTGCTACACGTGCGAGGTGGTTCGTATGGTACACGAACATCATGATGCACCTTGTTTTGGCCAGAGGGTTGAGTGGTCGAGATATGGGCAATACCAATTTGAAATGGTCATTGTGCGGGCACGCACTGTTCAGTCCAACCTGAAAATAGCGTCCTTCGCGTGCAAGGGAGCCTAAACCTCACATTTGCACACACGGGCAAATTCGGGCAAATTCTCTGCTACACGTGCGACGTGGTTCATATGGTACACGAATAGCATGATGCACCTTGTTTTGGCCAGAGGGTTGAGTGGTCGAGATATGGGCAATACCAAATTGAAACGGCCATTGTGCGGACACGTACTGTTCAGTTCAACCTGAAAATAGCGTCATTCGCGTGCAAGGGAGCCTAAGGCCCACATTTGCGCACACGGGCAAATTCGGGCAAATTCTCTGCTACACGTGCGACGTGGTTCGTATCGTAAACGAACAACATGCTGCAGCTTGTTCTGGCCAGAGGGTTAAGTGGTCGCGATATGGGCAACACCAATTTGAAATCGGCATTGTGCGGGCACGTACTGTTCAGTTCAACCTGAAAATAGCGTCACTCGTGTGCAAGGGAGCCTGAACCTCACATTTGCACACACGGGCAAATTCGGGCAAATTCTCTGCTACATGTGCGAGGTGGTTCCTATGGTACACTAACAGCATGATGCAGCTTGTTCTGGCCAGAGGGTTGAGTGGTCACGACATGGGCAACACCAATTTGAAATGGGCATTGTGCGGGCACGTACTGTTCAGTTCAACCTGAAAATAGCGTCACTCGTGTGCAACGGAGCCTGAACCTCACATTTGCACACACGGGCAAATTCGGGCAAATTCTCTGCTACATGTGCGAGGTGGTTCGTATGGTACACGAACATCATGATGCACCTTGTTTTGACCAGGGGGTTGAGTGGTCGAGATATGGGCAATACCAATTTGGAATGGTCATTGTGCGGGTACGCACTGTTCAGTTCAACCTGAAAATAGCGTCCTTCGCGTGCAAGGGAGCCTAAACCTCACATTTGCACACACGGGCAAGTTCGGGCAAATTCTCTGCTACACGTGCGACGTGGGTCGTATGGTACACGAACAGCATGATGCAGCTTGTTCTGGCCAGAGGGTTAAGTGGTCGCGATATGGGCAATACCAAATTGAAACGGGTATGGTGCGGCCACGTACTATTCAGTTCAACCTGAAAATAGCGTCATTCGCGTGCAAGGGAGCCTAAAGCCCAGATTTGCGCAAACGGGCAAATTCGAGCAAATTCTCTGCTACAGGTGCGACGTGGTTCGTATGGTACACTAACAGCATGATGAAGCTTGTTCTGGCCGGAGGGTTGAGTGGTTGTGATTTGGGCAATACCAATTTGAAATGGGCATTGTGCGGGCACGTACTGTGAAGTTCAACCTGAAAATAGCGTCATTCGCGTGCAAGGGAGCCTAAACCTCACATATGCGCACACGGGCAAATTCGAGCAAATTCTCTGCTACAGGTGCGACGTGGTTCGTATGGTACACTGACATCATGATGCAGCTTGTTCTGGCCAGAGAGTTGAGTGGTCGAGATATGGGCAATACCAATTTGAAATGGGCATTGTGCGGGCACGCACTGTTCAGTTCAACCTGAAAATAGCGTCATCCGCGTGCAAGGGAGCCTACAGCCCAGATTTGCGCACACGGGCTAATTCGGGCAAATTCTCTGCTACACGTGCGACGTGGTTCGTATGGTACACGAACATCATGATGCAGCTTTGTCTGGCCTGAGGGTTGAGTGGTCGAGATATGGGCAGTACCAATTTGAAATGGGCATTGTGCGGGCACGCACTGTTCAGTTCAACCTGAAAATAGCGTCCTTCGCGTGCAAGGGAGCCTAAACCTCTCATTTGCACACACGGGCAAATTCGGGCAAATTCTCTGCTACACGTGCGACGTGGTTCGTATGGTACACGAATAGCATGATGCAGCTTGTTCTGGCCAGAGGGTTGAGTGGTCGCGATATGGGCAATTCCAATTTGAAATGGGCATTGTGCGGGCACGCACTGTGAAGTTCAACCTGAAAATAGCGTCATTCCCGTGCAAGGGAGCCTAAAGCCCAGATTTGCGCACACGGGCAAATTCGGGCAAATTCTCAGCTACACGTGCGATGTGGTTCGTATGGTACACGAACAACATGCTGCAGCTTGTTCTGGCTAGAGGGTTAAGTGGTCGAGATATGGGCAATACCAATTTGAAATGGGCATTGTGCGGGCACGTACTGTTCAGTTCAACCTGAAAATAGCGTCACTCGTGTGCAAGGGAGCCTGAACCTCACATTTGCACACACGGGCAAATTCGGGCAAATTCTCTGCTACAGGTGCGATGTGGTTCGTATGGTACACGAATAGCATGATGCAGCTTGTTCTGGCCAGAGGGTTGAGTGGTCGCGATATGGGCAATACCCATTTGAAATGGTCATTGTGCGGGCACGTACTGTGAAGTTCGACCTGAAAATAGCGTCATTCGCGTGCAAGGGAGCCTAAAGCCCAGATTTGCGCACACGGGCAAATTCAGGCAAATTCTCTGCTACACGTGCGATGTGGTTCGTATGGTACACTAACAGCATGATGCAGCTTGTTCTGGCCAGAGGGTTGAGTGGTCGAGATATGGGCAACACCAATTTGAAATGGGCATTGTGCGGGCACGTACTGTTCAGTTCAACCTGAAAATAGCGTCACTCGTGTGCAAGGGAGCCTAAACCTCACATTTGCACACACGGGCAAATTCGGGCAAATTCTCTGCTACACGTGCGACGTGG
The DNA here is from genome assembly GCA_964036045.1 of Eutreptiella sp. 'Long Island Sound 2002'. Taxonomy (NCBI): domain Eukaryota; phylum Euglenozoa; class Euglenophyceae; order Eutreptiales; family Eutreptiaceae; genus Eutreptiella; species Eutreptiella sp. 'Long Island Sound 2002'. The sequence continues at coordinate 20,247,483 of OZ038403.1, forward strand.
TTCGTATGGTACACGAACATCATGATGCACCTTGTTTTGACCAGAGGGTTGAGTGGTCGCGACATGGGCAATACCCATTTGAAATGGTCATTGTGCGGGCACGTACTGTGAAGTTCGACCTGAAAATAGCGTCATTCGCGTGCAAGGGAGCCTAAAGCCCAGATTTGCGCACACGGGCAAATTCAGGCAAATTCTCTGCTACACGTGCGATGTGGTTCGTATGGTACACTAACAGCATGATGCAGCTTGTTCTGACCAGAGGGTTGAGTGGTCGCGATATGGGCAACACCAATTTGAAATGGGCATTGTGCGGGCACGTACTGTTCAGTTCAACCTGAAAATAGCATCACTCGTGTGCAAGGGAGCCTGAACCTCACATTTGCACACACGGGCAAATTCGGGCAAATTCTCTGCTACATGTGCGAGGTGGTTCGTATGGTACACGAACATCATGATGCACCCTGTTTTGACCAGGGGGTTGAGTTGTCGAGATATGGGGAATACCAATTTGGAATGGTCATTGTGCGGGCTCGCACTGTTCAGTTCAACCTGAAAATAGCGTCCTTCACGTGCAAGGGAGCCTAAACCTCACATTTGCACACACGGGCAAATTCGGGCAAATTCTCTGCTACACGTGCGACGTGGTTCGTATGGTACACGAACAGCATGATGCAGCTTGTTCTGGACGGAGGGTTGAGTGGTTGTGATATGGGCAATACCAATTTGAAATGGGCATTGTGCGGGCACGTACTGTGAAGTTCAACCTGAAAATAGCGTCATTCGCGTGCAAGGGAGCCTAAAGCCCAGATTTGCGCACACGGGCAAATTCGGGCAAATTCTCTGCTACACGTGCGATGTGGTTCGTATGGTACACGAACAACATGCTGCAGCTTGTTCTGGCCACAGGGTTAAGTGGTCGAGATATGGGCAATACCAATTTGAAATCGGCATTGTGCGGGCACGTACTGTTCGGTTCAACCTGGAAATAAGGTTATTCGCGTGCAAGGGAGCCTGAACCTCACATTTGCGCACACGGGCAAATTCGGGCAAATTCTCTGCTACACGTGCGGGGCCGGTTCGTATGGTACACGAACATTATGATGCACCTTGTTTTGGCCAGAGGGTTGAGCGGTCGAGATATGGGCAATACCAATTTGAAATGGGCATTGTGCAGGCACGTACTGTTCAGTTCAACCTGAAAATAGCGTCCTTCGCGTGCAAGGGAGCCTAAACCTCACATTTGCACACACGGGCAAATTCGGGCAAATTCTCTGCTACACGTGCGATGTGGTTCGTATGGTACACTAACAGCATGATGCAGCTTGTTCTGGCCAGAGGGTTGAGTGGTCGCGATATGGGCAATACCAATTTGAAATGGTCATTGTGCGGGCACGTACTGTGAAGTTCAACCTGAAAATAGCGTCATTCGCGTGCAAGGGAGCCTAAACCTCACATTTGCACACACGGGCAAATTCGGGCAAATTCTCTGCTACACGTGCGATGTGGTTCGTATGGTACACTAACAGCATGATGCAGCTTGTTCTGGCCAGAGGGTTGAGTGGTCGCGATATGGGCAACACCAATTTGAAATGGGCATTGTGCGGGCACGTACTGTTCAGTTCAACCTGAAAATAGCGTCACTCGTGTGCAAGGGAGCCTAAACCTCACATTTGCACACACGGGCAAATTCGGGCAAATTCTCTGCTACACGTGCGACGTGGTTCGTATGGTACACGAACAGCATGATGCAGCTTGTTCTGGCCAGAGGGTTGAGTGGTCGCGATATGGGCAACACCAATTTGAAATGGCCATTGTGCGGGCACGTACTATTCAGTTCAACCTGAAAATAGCGTCACTCGTGTGCAAGGGAGCCTGAACCTCACATTTGTACACACGGGCAAATTCGGGCAAATTCTCTGCTACATGTGCGAGGTGGTTCGTATGGTACACGAACATCATGATGCACCTTGTTTTGACCAGGGGGTTGAGTGGTCGAGATATGGGCAATACCAATTTGAAATGGTCATTGTGCGGGCACGCACTGTTCAGTTCAACCTGAAAATACCGTCACTCGTGTGCAAGGGAGACTAAAGCCCAGATTTGCGCACACGGGCAAATTCGGGCAAATTCTCTGCTACACGTGCGACGTGGTTCGTATGGTACACGAACAGCATGATGCAGCTTGTTCTGGCCGGAGGGTTGAGTGGTTGTGATATGGGCAATACCAATTTGAAATGGGCATTGTGCGGGCACGTACTGTGAAGTTCAACCTGAAAATAGCGTCATTCGCGTGCAAGGGAGCCTAAAGCCCAGATTTGCGCACACGGGAAAATTCGGGCAAATTGTCTGCTACACGTGCGATGTTGTTCGTATGGTACACGAACAACATGCTGCAGCTTGTTCTGGCCAGAGGGTTAAGTGGTCGAGATATGGGCAATACCAATTTGAAATCGGCATTGTGCGGGCACGTACTGTTCGGTTCAACCTGGAAATAAGGTTATTCGCGTGCAAGGGAGCCTAAACCTCACATTTGCGCACACGGGCAAATTCGGGCAAATTCTCTGCTACACGTGCGGGGTGGTTCGTATGGTACACGAACATTATGATTGCACCTTGTTTTGGCCAGAGGGTTGAGTGGTCGAGATATGGGCAATACCAATTTGAAATGGTCATTGTGCGGGCACGCACTGTTCAGTTCAACCTGAAAATAGCGTCCTTCACGTGCAAGGGAGCCTAAACCTCGCATTTGCACACACGGGCAAATTCGGGCAAATTCTCTGCTACACGTGCGACGTGGTTCGTATGGTACACGAACAGCATGATGCAGCTTGTTCTGGCCAGAGGGTTGAGTGGTCGCGATATGGGCAACACCAATTTGAAATGGGCATTGTGCGGGCACGTACTGTGAAGTTCAACCTGAAAATAGCGTCATTCGTGTGCAAGGGAGCCTAAACCTCACATTTGCACACACGGGCAAATTCGGGCAAATTCTCTGCTACACGTGCGACGTGGTTCGTATGATACACGAACGGCATGATGCACCTTGTTTTGACCAGGGGGTTGAGTGGTCGAGATATGGGCAATACCAAATTGGAATGGTCATTGTGCGGGCACGCACTGTTCAGTTCAACCTGAAAATAGCGTCCTTCACGTGCAAGGGAGCCTAAACCTCACATTTGCACACACGGGCAAATTCGGGCAAATTCTCTGCTACACGTGCGACGTGGTTCGTATGGTACACGAACAGCATGATGCAGCTTGTTCTGGCCGGAGGGTTGAGTGGTTGTGATATGGGCAATACCAATTTGAAATGGGCATTGTGCGGGCACGTACTGTGAAGTTTAACCTGAAAATAGCGTCATTCGCGTGCAAGGGAGCCTAAAGCCCAGATTTGCGCACACGGGCAAATTCGGGCAAATTCTCTGCTACACGTGCGATGTGGTTTGTATGGTACACCAACAACATGCTGCAGCTTGTTCTGGCCAGAGGGTGAAGCAGGTCACAACCCTACCCTAGCATCTTTCCCCTAAGGGATCATTATATGACCCTATATATGGGATATATGGGATATATGGGATGTATGGGATTATCTCTTTCCATTCCTTTGTTAGGAATATGGGATGTGAGATAGATAAGGCAATAGGGGATCCTTTGTATTTATTGGATTTCTTGGATGCTAGGAGGGATTTCTTATGTGTGCATATCAGGTATTTCAGTGGCTATCAGTACCTTACCTGTTTGCAGGATACTATACAGTCATCATACTTCGCTATGTCTTCCTTGTCGAGCTCTGTTGCTGCCCATACCACTGCGACCTCTGCTTCAGGCCCCCCGGCCTGGTTTCATGGTAGCAGAGGCGAAAATTTTTCGTCTCTGTTGGGCGCTTGGCATCGCGGAAAGCGATCAGTCCGCGAATTCGTGGATCAAATTGGGGAGAAAATCTCCTCCCCGGGAGGGATTGCTGAGGGTGCACAGGTCCCCGCCCTCAGGACCTCCTCGGCCCTGACCCCATCGACCGGGCAGGGGCCGCAAAAACGGGCCAAGCCGCAAATGGCTACAAATCCGAAGTCTCCGAAATCCCGGATTGTTCCCATCGGGGCCTGCCATCCTAGAGATCCAGCTGGTGTACCTGGTTTGGTTGGGGGGGAAATGGACTGTCGACCTCAGGGAGAGCTAAGAGGACCACAAATGCCTATTCCTGGCAAGGGAACCGTCACTAGCGTCGAGAATCGGGCAGTGATCGAACAATCTACTGGGGTGATCGAGCGTACGAACGCTGCACCCTCAAGCGCTGCCGACTGGGTTACGATGGCCTCGCCAATGGGGCCAATCGTGGTCGACTCTGACACTCCTCCGTCGTTGAGGGAGTTGCCAGAGCCCCAGGTCAGGAAGAACCTGTTCGCGGCAGGGCCCATCAGCCCTATTGTTGACCAGCTCGATGCCGAAAATCGTCGAGTAGGCCCGTCTACCCCTGATCCATACGACCGCCTGGGGCCGGCTCGCGAGGCCGTGGTCCTAATCCAACAGGCCCTGTCGGGGAGCAGGCAGAATCCCACTACAGTGGATTCGTCGCCCGCTCCAATGAGCGGATCGCGGCGATTTCCCTCCCTGGTGGAGGAATCTCCTGCCCTGGAGGCACCCCATGCCCCCCCCAGTGGATCCAGGCTCAATCCGATGCTCATCCTGGAATCCCCCACACAAATCGAGGAGGATGAGTGTGACCAGTGGTTCCCCCCAGCGTTGGAGCAGGGGAGCGACGATGAGGACGAGGAGATTGGGGTGTTGGAACGTCGGGCCCGCCATCATTCCCCTATTTCCGTGGCCTCGTCGCCTGCCGTGCCTATGTCTGGGACCAGGGATCGCCCCATGCTCGTGGAGGAATCCCCGGAGCCCCACTACATCGTGGTGGAGGACTCTCCGGCCCCCCAATGTATTGTTGTGGAGGAGTCCCCAGCGCCCATGAGCGGCGTGAAGGACCGTCCGGTTTTCGTCGAGGAGTCCCCCCCTACGTCTCCTGTGCCTATGAGTGGCACGAACGATCGCCCATCCCTAGTGGATGAGTCCCCGGCGGTGCCAATGGTTGGCAATTTGTGCTGGGGGGGAGAGAATCCGTTGGAGGGAGGTTCAGCAACCCTCCCAATAAATTTGGTCTCTCCCCCCACAACTGCATCTCGTATGGAGGAACCCCAATCACGGGCAATTCCCAATTGGGGGGGGGCTCCAGAGGCCACAACGGGCGCGAAACATGTTTTTGCCCCAGTTTCGCGGGATCTGCCACCTACGGTGGTTCATCAATCCCCTCAGTGTATTGTAGTGGAAGAATCTCCACCGCCGCCCCCTCAGCCCAATCCTGTGGATCCTGTTTCCCCGCCCCCATCACCCCAGCGGGTGGCCTACATCGAGCACGTGGAAGGAATCCCGTACCTGATCCGGCCATCCCAGGGTGGGAGTTCAGGGGGGGGGCATTCATCGAGTGGGGGGGCGCCTGCACCTGTTACGGCACGCCCGGCACGCCCTCAGCGTTCTACGGGGGGGTCCTCTGGTCTCTCCGTGGCTGGTGGGGCTGCTGGTGGCGGCGGTGACGGGTCATTGCCTCCCCGTTGGGGCGGGGGTCCTTCGACCCACCATCATGGGGGTCCCCCTCGTGCCAGGGGGGCGGCTGATCTGAAGCACACCTGTGACTGTCCTAGGTGTGTGGTGCACTTTGAGACGTGCATCCAAGCTCTCACGGCTCAGGTGCGTGACCTGCAGGCTCAGAATCAAGAGCTGCAGCGGTCCCATCGGGAGCTTTCCCAGGCTGTGGCCGCTGTCACGGGCATCAGCCAGTCCTACGGGGATCGGATGTCCCAGATCCTGTCTACTCTTGCTAAGCAGGAGGAGGTGGTTCGGGGCTATCAGCGTGAATCTAAGGGGGTTGCGGCCGGTGTTGCGGATCATCTCAAGATGTCCAACAGCAACACGGCTAAGTGCTTTCGCGCGCTGGAAACGCTCGCTGCGCGTTGTGATGCCCTGACATCCAGGCTCGATGAGTGGGATCGGTGGTACGCCACTCCTACGGAGCCCCCTGTGCGTGTTCCGCCTCCGCCATCTACGGCCCTGCCCGTTCCTGAACCAACGACGGCGCCTACGGCGCCCATGGGCGCGCCATCTGGTTCATCCGGTGGTGGATGTCCCATTCCTTTTTCTGGCCACCCATCCCACGATTGCATCTACCATCCGCACGCTTGTGTGGACTCTGGGTGGCCGAGGGGGGAGGAGGAACGACACACACACACCGACCACGAGGAGCCAACAACTCCTTCGTGGAGGGGAGCCACGGATAAACAAAAAGAAACCGCGGTCCCCGAATGGAGGGCGGCGCCAAGGAGTGAACAACCCCCCTTGGAGCCTACGGCTCCTTACACCGGTGCGGAGAGGGAGATCAACCCCCTCACCAAAAACATTTTCACTTCCCCCGGGAGACCTTCTTTCACGCCGTCGCACCCTACGGACACGTGCACGGTTTCTCCCGTGAAGGTTGCACCAGGTGCACCCCCAACCACGGCTCCCTCCGCTTACCACCCATACCAGATGCCTATGGTGCAAAACAGCTACACCAAAGCTGTTGAGAACAGCGACATGCCGGCACCACATTTTAGTGGGCATCAGAGGGACTATGACGAGTGGGTGGAGAAGCTCTACAAATGGTTGGGGGGGTGTGATACGGCCTATCGCAAAGCGAACGAGGCTCGGATGGTGTTGAGTACCCTTCCCCCGTGGCTCAAGGGAATCATCAACACCCGCGTGGCCGAATTCACGCAACACCAAAGAACCATGCCCACCCTCAAAGAGTTGTGGGATTTTTTGGAGCACCGTTACCATGAATACGACCCCTCGAGGGCCGATGAACGGTGGCGAGCTCTTGAGCCTAGGGTGGTCAAGGGGAAGGTGTCCAGTGTGGACTTGGAGGATTTTTTCACTCGTTGGCAACGTATGTTGCCTCTGACCAATGAGACCCGCCCCCATGTGGTCCGGGAGGTGCTTCTCGCCAAACTCCCGTGGATCAAGGAGAAGGTGGTGCAAAAAGAGGCTAAACTCTCTCAGGGCAGTTGCACGGTTGATTTTAGTGGTCTCGACCCTTCACCGGGTCGTGCCCCTTTCGAAAATGAGCTCAAGAGGTATTGCTCTCGATATAGCCGTGCAGTGCCCGAGATTGTCTCCTATGCGGGCCCTGGGGCGATAGTTGATTGTAAAGACCCGGAACTACTGGAATGGGTCTTGCAGCTCAACAATTCACCCCATGCCAACGGCCACACTATGAGGGTGGAACGCCGTAGACCTCGCTTGCAGCCTGCGGATATCTACGCGCTGGCTTACAAAGAGGTTTCGAAGCGTGAATCACTCGAACGCCTCGACGAAGCGGATAAAACTACGGTGACCTACACCCACAAACCTTCTCCCCACAAAACCGCGGTGCATGCGGTTAATGCGGATGCTACGGCGGACTCAAGTGGCGCCGAGCCTACGGATACCTCCGTCAATGCCGTGGGCCATCCTAAACCCACGGCAAAGAAAACCGCCGGCCCCAATTCCAATCAACCCGTTTGGGTTCCATGTTCCAAGCATTGGAAAAAGCGTAGACAAACGGAAATGGACTCCCGTATTGATTGGGGTGCCACCAATAGCACCCTTTGGGTGTGTAGACCCAATTCCCCGTGCAATGACTCCCGGTGGGCGGTTCCTCAGAACAACGAGTGGGCCGTCAAAGGGGGTAAGCCTAAAGGGGGAAAGCCTAAGGGCTTTGGTGGCGATAAGGGCGATAAGGGCGGTGGGGCGACAAGGGAGGCAAGGGGGCGCCGTATGGGCGCGGACGTTGGTAGGAGCGCCATGAGGAGCCCCCTTCGACAGAAGCAAACATCGGGCGCCCCCATGATGCTACGGTGGCTCTCGTTCCTTCGAGAGTCATGAAGGGGCATATCGTGACTAGTGAGGTTCAGACCGAACTCTCCGTTCAGGTTGTTTTGCCTAATGGAGAGCTCAAAACTCTCCGTGTGTTGGTGGATTTCGGGTGTCAAGCGGTCGCTTTGGCGAACCCAAATGTTTTCGGAGAACAAATTTCCGAAAAATATGAATCCCCTCAACGGAGGCGCCTATTGCAAGCAGATAACGAGACGCCATTGCCGGGGGGTGACGAACAAATAGACGTCAAAATTCAATTTACGGGGGTTGTGGATGGTAGTGTTCCACTTCCGCGTGTTGCCCAATATGGCGTGTCCCCATACCTTGTCCCGAATTTACCTTGGGATGTGGTTTTGGGGCACCCATGGGGCTACGAACATTGTGTGAGCCATTTTGCCCGTTTCAATTGTTTGTACTCTCACCATCCAGTGCACCCTCGTTTTTGGATTGAGGACTTCCGTGAGGTTCCACGAACCGGCAAACCATTTTTGGTCAAACCCATTCATGGTAAGGTGTCACGTAAGTCTGTGTGGGGCGTGACCGTTCTCATCATTGGAGCGGGCGCACCCCTTCCCCCGGCCCCAGCAATTGTGGTTACGCCCCCTGATGGCGAACCCCCTAACCGTGTTGAGGCCGAGAAATACATATCCTATGCCTTGACGGCTTCTTCCGTGGCCCCCGTGCAGGACCGGGCTTGTGCGTTGGAGCTTGTGGAATTTGCTCCCGAAAAACTTGCCCGTGACGTCTTACCTACACGGCGTGATGGGACCGCGTGGAAGCAGTCTGACTATGGCCTCACGCCGTATTGGGCCGGGCGTGTGAAAAAACAATTTGGCAAAAACCCCGACGTGGACGCCTTCAATAGGGTCCCGGGTATTGCTCAGGCTACCCGTTGGGTTTCACCGCAAGATGATTTCTTCTCCACTCCCGCGGACCCATCCAAATTGTATTGGATGTGCCCGCCATATCATCGGTTTTCCGATTGTGTTCGCAAAATTCGGCAAGAAAAACTACGAGCTATCGTCGTAGGGCGGAAGTGGACTCATAGGGAGTGGTGGAAGCCCCTTATGGAGGTTACCTTGCAAGGGTATCACCTTCCTGGGCCGGAGACTAAGGCCCGTCTTTACCAGGATGATAACCCCACGCCCCTCGCGCAACTGGAGTGGTCCACGGTGGCGCTATACGTGGACGGGGGGCTTGCGGATGAAAATTTGAGGGCTACTAAATGTCATGTGGCTTCCGTTTTGGCGCCGGCCGTTCCTAACCCAGACACGGACGACGAGCCGGGTATGACTTCGGAGGAGGAGTCCGAGGATGAGAGGGTGCCGAACCATTTGGTTTCCGTGCGTTCCCTCACATACCAAGCGACTCATAAAAAACTCCTCGCCCCCGTTACTCTTGACCCCACCCCTGAAGATTTGGAGGCGCAAGAATGCGTGCGTTCACGCATTGCCAAGATTGAGAGAGAATTATTGAGTGGGGGGGCCACTACCGTCAAGCGCTACCGAAAAACGAATGGCGCCACCAAATTGTTGGCGGCTTCTCGTGTGGGCGGCATGGTGGCCGCCCAAGAGCCTATTGTGTCTCCGGAGGTGGAGCTCATGAGAAAGAAAATTCTTGCAGACTATGAGAGGGATGTGTTTAGTGGGGAGGTTCCCCACGCCGCACACCCTAGCCAGGAGTGGCGGGGTACAAGCGGAGCGCGCCGCACACCCCAGCCAGGAGTGGCGGGGTACAAGCGGAGCGCGCACACGAACACGCACACACCCCGACACCCCAGCCAGGAGTGGCGGGGCGCAGCCGAAACCCAAGCCAAAGCACACACACCCACGCCGCACACCCCAGCCAGGAGTGGCGGGGTACAAGCGGAGCGGGCGCACGAGCACACACACACCCCAACACCCCAGCCAGGAGTGGCGGGGCGCAGCCGAAACCCAAGCCAAAGCACACACACCCACGCCGCACACCCCAGCCAGGAGTGGCGGGGTACAAGCGGAGCGGGCGCACGAGCACACACACACCTCAACACCCCAGCCAGGAGTGGCGGGGCACAGCCGAAACCCAAGCATAAGCACACACACCCACGCGGCACACCCCAGCCAGGAGTGGCGGGGTACAAGCGGAGCGCGCCGCACACCCCAGCCAGGAGTGGCGCGGTACAAGCGGAGGGCGCACACGAACACGCACACACCCCAACACCCCAGCCAGGAGTGGCGGGGCACAGCCGAAACCCAAGCCAAAGCACACACACCCACGCCGCACACCCCAGCCAGGAGTGGCGGGGTACAAGCGGAGCGGGCGCACGAGCACACACACACCCCAACACCCCAGCCAGGAGTGGCGGGGCGCAGCCGAAACCCAAGCCAAAGCACACACACCCACGCCGCACACCCCAGCCAGGAGTGGCGGGGTACAAGCGGAGCGGGCGCACGAGCACACACACACCCCAACACCCCAGCCAGGAGTGGCGGGGCGCAGCCGAAACCCAAGCCAAAGCACACACACCCACGCCGCACACCCCAGCCAGGAGTGGCGGGGTACAAGCGGAGCGGGCGCACGAGCACACACACACCCCAACACCCCAGCCAGGAGTGGCGGGGCGCAGCCGAAACCCAAGCCAAAGCACACACACCCACGCCGCACACCCTAGCCAGGAGTGGCGGGGTACAAGCGGAGCGGGCGCACGAGCACACACACACCTCAACACCCCAGCCAGGAGTGGCGGGGCGCAGCCGAAACCCAAGCCAAAGCACACGCACCCACGCCGCACACCCCAGCCAGGAGTGGCGGGGTACAAGCGGAGCGCGCCGCACACCCCAGCCAGGAGTGGCGGGGTACAAGCAGAGCGCGCACACGAACACACACACACCCCAACACCCCAGCCAGGAGTGGCGGGGCGCAGCCGAAACCCAAGCCAAAGCACACACACCCACGCCGCACACCCCAGCCAGGAGTCGCGGGGTACAAGCGGAGCGGGCGCACGAGCACACACACACCCCAACACCCCAGCCATGAGTGGCGCGGCACAGCCGAAACCCAAGCCAAAGCACACACACCCACGCCGCACACCCCAGCCAGGAGTGGCGGGGTACAAGCGGAGCGGGCGCACGAGCACACACACACCCCAACACCCCAGCCAGGAGTGGCGGGGCGCAGCCGAAACCCAAGCCAAAGCACACACACCCACGCCGCACACCCCAGCCAGGAGTGGCGGGGTACAAGCGGAGCGGGCGCACGAGCACACACACACCTCAACACCCCAGCCAGGAGTGGCGGGGCGCAGCCGAAACCCAAGCCAAAGCACACACACCCACGCGGCACACCCCAGCCAGGAGTGGCGGGGTACAAGCGGAGCGCGCCGCACACCCCAGCCAGGAGTGGCGGGGTACAAGCGGAGGGCGCACACGAACACGCACACACCCCAACACCCCAGCCAGGAGTGGCGGGGCGCAGCCGAAACCCAAGCCAAAGCACACACACCCACGCCGCACACCCCAGCCAGGAGTGGCGGGGTACAAGCGGAGCGGGCGCACGAGCACACACACACCCCAACACCCCAGCCAGGAGTGGCGGGGCGCAGCCGAAACCCAAGCCAAAGCACACACACCCACGCCGCACACCCTAGCCAGGAGTGGCGGGGTACAAGCGGAGCGGGCGCACGAGCACACACACACCCCAACACCCCAGCCAGGAGTGGCGGGGCGCAGCCGAAACCCAAGCCAAAGCACACGCACCCACGCCGCACACCCCAGCCGGGAGTGGCGGGGTACAAGCGGAGCGCGCCGCACACCCCAGCCAGGAGTGGCGGGGTACAAGCAGAGCGCGCACACGAACACACACACACCCCAACACCCCAGCCAGGAGTGGCGGGGCGCAGCCGAAACCCAAGCCAAAGCACACACACCCACGCCGCACACCCCAGCCAGGAGTGGCGGGGTACAAGCGGAGCGGGCGCACGAGCACACACACACCCCAACACCCCAGCCATGAGTGGCGGGGCACAGCCGAAACCCAAGCCAAAGCACACACACCCGGACCGCACAGCCCAGCCAGGAGTGGCGGGGTACAAGCGGAGCGCGCCGCGCACCCCAGCCAGGAGTGGCGGGGTACAAGCGGAGCGCGCACACGAACACGCACACACCCCAACACCCCAGCCAGGAGTGGCGGGGCGCAGCCGAAACCCAAGCCAAAGCACACACACCCACGCCGCACACCCCAGCCAGGAGTGGCGGGGTACAAGCGGAGCGGGCGAACGAGCACACACACACCCCAACACCCCAGCCAGGAGTGGCGGGGCGCAGCCGAAACCCAAGCCAAAGCACACACACCCACACCGCACACCCCAGCCAGGAGTGGCGGGGTACAAGCGGAGCGCGCCGCACACCCCAGCCAGGAGTGGCGGGGTACAAGCGGAGCGGGCACACGAACACGCACACACCCCAACACCCCAGCCAGGAGTGGCGGGGCGCAGCCGAAACCCGAGCCCAATCACACACACCCACACCGCACACCCCAGCCAGGAGTGGCGGGGTACAAGCGGAGCGGGCACAAAAACACACACCCACCCCAACACCCCAGCCAGGAGTGGCGGGGCGCAGCCGAAACCCGAGCCCAAACACAACCCGGACCCACACACAAACACCACACAACAGTAGGAAACCCAGTGTCCATAGCCCGGGCACTGAGGCAGCCCGTGCCATGCAGGTGACCCGGCCAAACGAGATCCGGAGACCGGGGGTAAGGCTGCATCTTAAGGCCTGCGCTGCTTTGGGACTCGAGGCGGAGCGTGCGACACCCAAGCGCCTCGGAACCCTAGTACCAAGAACATGCATGCATGCCTTGGGAACGGGATACGCCAGGAAGTCCGGTGAACCTCTAGGGTTCCGCCCAAAGGAGGGGACGTGCGCAAGCACGGGGGCACACCCTCCCGGCGAGACAAGCACGTCACGCTGGCGGCGATCAGCCCTCCCGGTGTTGCCCGGGGCCGCTTTGTTGGGGGCCACCAGTCAGGTCTAGCGGGAAGTAAGCCGCCTCCCCTCTTCACGCGCGGAACCTCTTCCTGTTCGTCACAGGGGCGACGCCAGGGGGAACCATGGGGCGCCTCTCCACGACCGAGTGCACCTACCTACCTACCCCTGGGGAGGTTCGTCTCCGCCCGGGCCAGGAACATCCTAAGGTCCGTGGGTCGGAGCGGTTGGGCTTTGCTAAACTTGACCTATACCCGAATGCTAGGTCTAAGATAGTGAAGCCTATAAGATTGGTGGGGGAGCGCGCCGCGGCGGAGCAGGAGATAGTGGAGGATTTTTTGGCTCGTGGTTGGATTGAGCCGTGCCCTGCCTCCGAGTGGGCGTCCAACGGTTTTGTTGTGCCCAAGAAAGAAAAAGGGAAATGGCGCCTCGTTGTGGACTACCGCCAACTTAATGAGGCTACCAAGCCCGACGCGCACCCCCTCCCCCTCATTGACAATATGTTGGAAAATCAATCCAAGCATAAGATTTTCACTATTGTGGACTTGAGTAAGGGGTTTCACCAAATTCCCCTACACCCTGAGTCCCGGCCTATGACCGCCATGAATTTGGCGGGTAAGCGATACCAATGGCGTGTTATGCCTATGGGTATCAAAAATGGCCCTGCTATTTTTTAGCGTGTTATGGACCATGTTTTGCAAGGCTTGGATTGTGCGGATGTATATATTGATGATATTATTATTGGCTCCTCCGGCGACACGGAGGAGGAATTATTGGCTAACCACGACCGCGATGTGCGTGCCGTGTTGGATAGGCTACGTCAGGAGGAGTTGGTTGCTTCGGTTAATAAAACCGATTTCTTCGTTCGTTCGGTTGAATTTTGTGGCCATGTGTTGGAAAATGGCACACGTCGGCCGGCGCCAGGGAAAATGTTGGCGCTTGAGCGTTGGGACAAACCCGATAATGTTCGTGAGCTCCGTGGTTTCTTGGGGCTCGCCAACTACTATTCGGGGTATGTCCAAAACTACGCCTCCATTGCTACCCCTTTGATAAATATGTTGAAAGATTTGCCTAAGCACAAAAATGGCAAGAAAATAGGCCTAAGGTGGAATGCTTCGGCCAATGAGGCCTTTTTGAAGCTAAAACGTGCCATTACGGATATTGTTCCCCTCCAACTAGCCGATAGGGACAAGGACTTCATCCTCACCCCGGACGCTAGTAATTGGGCGGTGGGGGCGGCCCTCCAACAGGAAGGTCACGATGGTGCTCTCCGCCCCCTTGCCTTTTTCTCTCGTAAATTGTCAGGCAGCCAGTTAAATTGGAGCCCGCGGGAAAAAGAGTGCTATGCCATAGTGGCGGCGCTTTTGAAATGGCATGGTTGGGTGGGGAACAAGCGAGTGGAGGTTCGTACGGACCACCGTAGCCTTGAAAATTGGGCTACGGAGAACCTTCAAACCGTGCGGGGTCCCTCTCCACGCCAGGCACGTTGGCATGAATTGTTTTCGGAATTTGACCTCCACGTGGTTTACACCCCCGGGCCCGTGAACCCTGTGGGTGATTTCCTTTCCTGTTGGGCGTACCCCGCTAACCCGGCTTTGGGCGATGTGTCCATACATGGGACGGCCCAAGCGGACGGAGACGTGCGGGATATGTTGGCGGCCGAGAAGGAGGAACTCCTTGCTCGCCCCCTTGTTTTTCGGGCGATTGTGGCGCCCGTTGTTACCAGGTCTCGCGCTAACGCGGCGCCCCGTGCTCAAGGGGCGCCCCCGTGCGATCCACCCCCTCGGGCTATGGCTCCAGTGGGGGGGGGGGGCGAAGAAACAGAAAAAACTTCGACAACTGGAGCGCATAAAAAAGATAAAAAAATCATGGAAGTCCCACAAACAGGCAACACCTATACATGGGGAGGATGCTCCCAATGTTTTCGAGATAAATTGGGCTAAACACTACCCAAATTGTGAGCGCTATAAAAACATGTGGCGCGATGCCTTGAATGGGAAGTTCCAAGATGGAGTGAGGTTGGTGGATAATAAACTTGTCCGTAATGGACGGTGGTGTGTTCCTACGCCTCTAGTGCATCGCTTGGTGGCTGAATACCATGATGCACTTCACCTGACTACTTCCAGTGTGGAGAAGCACTGGAAAGAAATTAACCATGGGGTTGAAGGTGAGGGGTTGTGCAAAGCAGTGGAGTTGCAATGTCAAACGTGTCCCTCATGTGCCATTCACACCCATGACACCAAGCGCAAGCAGGGGTACATGACCCCAATGCCTATACCTATGGAGCCCATGGACTCCATAGCGCTTGATGTATTTCACTACCCCTCGAAAACTTATGATGGAGAGGAGTATGATCGTATGCTCCTATGTGTGTGCCGGCTTTCCGGCTACCTCATCGCGATTCCTATTCCTAAACCCCGTCACGGAGACAAGGATGAGGGACTAACGGGAAAAAGAGCGGCCCATTTGATAATGGAGCGCTGGGTGGATAGGTTCGGAGCCCCTCGTGAGATATGCTCCGACCGTGGCCCACAATTTGTGAGCCAATATTTCCAAACCCTTTGTTCTAAAATTGGTGCCCGCTCAACTATGTGTCTCGCGGGTAGGCACCAAGGTAATGGCAAAGCCGAAAATACTGGCAAGCAGCTAAGGCGTGCCGTTGCTAAAGCCCTCACCTTGAAGAAGGGCACTAATTGGGTGGAGGTTTTGCCCGCCGTTGTACGAGCGTGGCATGAGACCACAGGTCCTTCAGGTTATACGCCCAATGAAATTGTCTTTGGTACGCACAACCGTACTAAACTTCCTCCTCTAGCAGAACCTAAGGCTGTTGCTCAAGACGCCGTGCACTACTTTCAACGGCGTGAGGAGCTACATGCCCTTGCACGTAGGGCCATGATTCAGGTACAGGAAACCATGGCCCATAAATACAACAAGAGGAGGAGGATGTCTCCTAATTTCGCCAAAGGGGACGGCGTATGGGTCCGTCGCCAACGCAAAAATCTTGGCGATAAAACATGCCCCTATTGGGATGGGCCCTATGAGGTTGTGGCCAAGAAAGCTCATGACCTCTATGTGATACAAGTGGACCAACGGAGACTCGTTGACGTCCACGTTGACTGTTTAATGAAAACAGTCAATTCGCCCCGATCCCCCGTGCCTCTAAGGTACACGGAGGATGTTGCAAGAGTGCCCTCCCAGTTTGCGGAGGACACCTACAACGTGAAAAAAATATTGGGGCACCGTACACACCGCAACAGACTCCTCTTCAAGGTGCGGTGGGAAGGTTATACCAAGGATTGGGATACCGAGGAGCCCGTTGAAACCTTCTTACCTTCCTATAACCAGGTGTGGCGGGAGTATGTGAAAACCCATAACCTCACTCCCGCCATTGACGTTCTTGCCCACCTTGGTGGACCGCCCTCATGAGCGTGCCACGAAAAACAAAAATGGTATGGCTCTATATACCCTTTATTGTTGGGGGAACGAAGGAGAGAGCGAGAAGCGGTGGGAGACAGGACAAAGAAATGCATGCACGGCGCGCCCCTCGGTTACAAAAATCCCCACCGGAGCAGGGCGGCGGGTACCGCAGGTTTACCCCACCGTCTACCTCTCTCACCGCTGGGCTTGAGAGTCCTTGGGGTGGGGTGGGTTGGCGTATAGCCTGGGGCGGAAGTGGGACGTGTTCTTTCGGGGGTCTTAATGCCATTCAAACCCCTATCCTTGGGTCTTACTGGAGCGCTCCTACCACCACCAGGACAAAGTCCTGCCCACGATGACGCCCCCCGTCAAGGGTGCTAACAACGTGGCAAACACTTCCCGAAGGCTCTGCCGGGTTGTGTGCATGGTGGTGTTTACAAGGTTTCGGAGTGCCGCCCCGTACCGAAACCACGACCCCACGACCGTCCCTGACCCGTGACCCAAGCCCGTGAGCTAAAACATTTGCTCAAACATGGGCGAAGGCTTGAAACATTGAGTGGGTTGGCGGGTACAACCCATTTTCCCTTTTTGAAGTGGACGTGGTGGTTTTCCACCGATTTGCCCTTGTCCGCACGAGGGTAAGTATACAGGGTACAAAGTACTCGTGCGGCTCACATTACATGAAGAAAAAATTTGGTGACGTGCAAAATTGCCACTACATACAGTGAGGACTTAACCTAGAGGGAGGGGTCGTCCTCTACGTACAGGTATGCTAATATGAATGGCAATGGGTGCCTTTGCCCCGTCACTCCTTGAGTGGGTGGGGTCTTCAAAGGCTATGGCGTTGCGGATGGCGCCGCCTGGGTATTTGTCCCCGGTCGCTATGCGTGCCCGGGTTGGGAGTGAGTACCCAGTATTGCCATTGCATGGGGCCGCATGCTGGCTGGGTATGTTTTCTCTTGTTGTTGTTGAATTTCATGGGTGCTATTCCCGCCTGCAGCGCGAAGGAACAAACAAAGGGAACAATGAGGCGAGTGTGCATATGCATATAATCATGAGAGAGTATGTTGTTGATATTTTCTCTAGAGCTCCCCACGAGTGGACTTGGATTTCCACAACACCCGAGGGGTCCTCTATCCCAACACCCAACCAAACGGGTTGGGATATGGGCGTGGCATTTTTGTTTGTAGAGACCCGTGCGTGGGCTTGGATTTCCACAACACACACGAGTCCCTCTATCCGTGACACACCAAAACCGGGTGTGCCCGTGGCCATTGGTAGCGTGCGTGTGTGCATGCCATTATTTTAGTTACGGGATTATAGGGTTGCCTATTACGTGGTTATCACCCGCCCCCCGAACAAGCAAGACCTAGGTTAACACCTACCTTTGGGGTTTTGTAGCCGTGTACACCGGCCCAAGTTTACACACGGAGGTGTAAACATGAACCGTTATACACGGTGTAGAGGGGTTGGGGGAGTAACACTCCTTCGGGGCGTGTCAGCGTGCCCCCGGGGAGCAGGGTGGGCTGCTACACCAGCGGGACCGTACGGGCGACCTCCCCAATTTGCAACATGGAGGTGACCCCCTGCGCTACGGCCCGCCGGTGACACACCCACCGACAAAGGTAACACTCAAGCTAACCTAAGTGTCTATACACACGCCCCCAAGACACACACGAACACCAAGCAACAAGGTGGCGTATCTATACACGTGTTCTATTGTGGATATGTTTACTGTTTGTTGTGTGTACGTGAGTGGTTTGTGGAAACTCTTGAGCGTGTGGTATGTGTGGCGTGTTCTCATCACGTGCCCCAAGGCCGCCACCGCGAGGTCCACACCCGTGATGACCTCCGGGCGAGTGTGTACCCCCGGGCCCTGCCAATGGGTGTGCGCGCACAAGTGTGTCTTGTGTTTGTAGCGTGCATCGCTCTATTATGTGTATATGTATGCGTAATATGGCTCCTAGGTGATGGGTTAGAAAGTGAGGTCAGGTTATTATTATATGGTTAACAGGTGTGTCTATTCAAGTGTGTCTACTCACACCCTCATCCCATCTCCGTACCTCCTCGTTTACCCTCTATGTGGTGCATCACGTGTGACACGTATGCTACAATTACGTCAGGAGCAAAGGACACGGCCCTTGGCTGAGCCGTGCCCACGTAGCCACAACCGTGGCTTTCTCACCCTCTCTTTCTCGATCCACACGATGGTACGGCCGCACGACGAATTTTTTTTGTTGTTTGTGGCGGTTCTGTTTCCAAGTGGGCCTTTGGCTAGGCCTTGTCTCCATCTTTCGCAAGCAAGTGAGCAAGCAAGCTTACATCTTACAAGCAAGAGCTCACTCGTTACTGCAAGCTTTAGGGACAAGCACATCAAGAGCATCAAGCACATGCAAGCCCTCATAAACGATCTGAGGCACGAAGGTGGCAGGTGTGGGCATCGTACCCGTGTTTTGACTTGTGCCTTAGTGTTCTCCGATCATTTACCCTGAGGTCATCGTGGCCTCTTTCCTCTACTCAGTGAGCTACCGCGCGCACTGTGGGGCCATCATGGCCGTGTTTGTTAGTGGCCTAAGCATGGCACAAGACAGAGGCAGGCACAAGGCAGTCATGCATCGCAAGACAACATCAAAACATAAGTTGTCAATCACAGAGTTCACTATGTCAGTTTGTGTAAAAATCCTCTGTTGTGGCTGTAAGGACTGTTACCACAGTTGCCCCGCGTTGCATTGCAGGACAGGACCGGTAGCCCCCCGTGGTAACAGTCCCGTGGCCGAGGGCCATCAAGTTTTGTGGGTGCTTCATCATTGTTTCCCTGGCCTCTATCTCTGCTTTCCCACGTGCTCCCTGTTGCAGGCACAGTCCTACGTTACTGTCAGGCACTCCCGTCACTGTTCCTGGCAGTTTTTCCAAAAAGTGAAAATTTGGCACTGTCGCGTTGCACCGTTTTGCGGGTACCGTTACCTTCAGAATTGTTTAAAAGTGTGATTTCACTTTGCCTTTAGTTTTAATTCTGAAAAAAACTACCAATTTTACCTGCTGGACCCCACAATGCCTTTTGCGACACGCGGGGACCAGACTCTGCGCGCAACAGCTCGCGACTTCGCCAACTATTTACTGCGGGATTTGCGGGATTCCGCTGATGATTTTCGGCATTTCGGCGGTGGTTCGATTCCCACCGATCGGGAGTACTTCAGCGGCCGTGCGGCCGATGCGCAAATGGTCAGTACAGGTTCGAATCCCTCTGAGGTGACATTGAGGGAATCCGGCATTTGATGCATTTATGTAGTTTTGTGACTGCTACGTTCCTCTTGGGCATGTACTTCCTGCCTGTAGCAGTCGTTTTAAGTGGGGGGGTGAAGCAGGTCACAACCCTACCCTAGCATCTTTCCCCTAACGGATCATTATATGACCCTATATATGGGATATATGGGATATATGGGATGTATGGGATTATCTCTTTCCATTCCTTTGTTAGGAATATGGGATGTGAGATAGATAAGGCAATAGGGGATCCTTTGTATTTATTGGATTTCTTGGATGCTAGGAGGGATTTCTTATGTGTGCATATCAGGTATTTCAGTGGCTATCAGTACCTTACCTGTTTGCAGGATACTATACAGTCATCATACTTCGCTATGTCTTCCTTGTCGAGCTCTGTTGCTGCCCATACCGCTGCGACCTCTGCTTCGAGCCCCCCTGGTTAAGGCGAACCTGGTTAAGTGGTCGAGATATGGGCAATACCAATTGGAAATCGGCATTGTGCGGGCACGTACTGTTCGGTTCAACCTGGAAATAAGGTTATTCGCGTGCAAGGGAGCCTGAACCTCACATTTGCGCACACGGGCAAATTCGGGCAAATTCTCTGCTACACGTGCGGGGTGGTTCGTATGGTACACGAACATCATGATGCACCTTGTTTTGGCCAGAGGGTTGAGTGGTCGAGATATGGGCAATACCAATTTGAAATGGTCATTGTGCGGGCACGCACTGTTCGGTTCAACCTGAAAATAGCGTCCTTCGCGTGCAAGGGAGCCTAAACCTCCCATTTGCACACACGGGCAAATTCGGGCAAATTCTCTGCTACACGTGCGACGTGGTTCGTATGGTACACGAACAGCATGATGCAGCTTGTTCTGGCCAGAGGGTTGAGTGGTTGTGATATGGGCAATACCAATTTGAAATGGGCATTGTGCGGGCACGCACTGTTCAGTTCAACCTGAAAATAGCGTCACTCGTGTGCAAGGGAGCCTGAACCTCACATTTCCACACACGGGCGAACTGGGACAAATTCTCTGCTACACGTGCGAGGTGGTTCGTATGGTACACGAATAGCATGATGCAGCTTGTTGTGGCCAGAGAGTTGAGTGGTTGAGATATGGGCAATACTAAATTGAAACGGCCATTGTGCGGGCACGTACTGTTCAGTTCAACCTGAAAATAGCGTCCTTCGCGTGCAAGGGAGCCTAAACCTCACATTTGCACACACGGGCAAATTCGGGCAAATTCTCTGCTACACGTGCGACGTGGTTCGTATGGTACACGAATAGCATGATGCAGCTTGTTGTGGCCAGAGGGTTGGGTGGTTGAGATATGGGCAACACCAATTTGAAATGGGCATTGTGCGGGCACGTACTGTTCAGTTCAACCTGAAAATAGCGTCACTCGTGTGCAAGGGAGCCTGAACCTCACATTTCCACACACGGGCGAACTGGGACAAATTCTCTGCTACACGTGCGAGGTGGTTCGTATGGTACACGAATAGCATGATGCAGCTTGTTGTGGCCAGAGAGTTGAGTGGTTGAGATATGGGCAATACTAAATTGAAACGGCCATTGTGCGGGCACGTACTGTTCAGTTCAACCTGAAAATAGCGTCCTTCGCGTGCAAGGGAGCCTAAACCTCACATTTGCACACACGGGCAAATTCGGGCAAATTCTCTGCTACACGTGCGACGTGGTTCGTATGGTACACGAATAGCATGATGCAGCTTGTTGTGGCCAGAGGGTTGGGTGGTTGAGATATGGGCAATACCAAATTGAAACGGCCATTGTGCGGGCACGTACTGTGAAGTTCAACCTGAAAATAGCGTCCTTCACGTGCAAGGGAGCCTAAACCTCACATTTGCACACACGGGCAAATTCGGGCAAATTCTCTGCTACACGTGCGACGTGGTTCATATGGTACACGAATAGCATGATGCAGGTTGTTGTGGCCAGAGGTTTGAGTGGTTGAGATATCGGCAATACCAAATTGAAACGGGTATTGTGCGGGCACGTACTATTCAGTTCAACCTGAAAATAGCGTCATTCGCGTGCAAGGGAGCCCGAAACCCACATATGCGCACATGGGCAAATTCGAGCAAATTCTCTGCTACACGTGCGGGGTGGTTCGTATGGTACACGAACAGCATGATGCAGCTTGTTCTGGCCGGAGGGTTGAGTGGTTGTGATATGGGCAATACCAATTTGAAATGGGCATTGTGCGGGCACGTACTGTGATGTTCAACCTGAAAATAGCGTCATTCGCGTGCAAGGGAGCCTGAACCTCACATTTGCACGCACCTGCAAATTCGGGCAAATTCTTTGCTACACGTGCGACGTGGTTCGTATGGTACGCGAACAGCATGATGCACCTTGTTCTGGCCGGAGGGTTGAGTGATTGTGATATGGGCAATACCAATTTGAAATCGGCATTGTGCGGGCACGTACTGTTCGGTTCAACCTGGAAATAAGGTTATTCGCGTGCAAGGGAGCCTGAACCTCACATTTGCGCACACGGGCAAATTCGGGCAAATTCTCTGCTACACGTGCGAGGTGGTTCGTATGGTACACGAACATCATGATGCACCTTGTTTTGGCCAGAGGGTTGAGTGGTCGAGATATGGGCAATACCAATTTGATATGGTCCTTGGGCGGGCCGCACTGTTCAGTTCAAGCTGAAAATAGCGTCCTTCGCGTGCAAGGGAGCCTAAACCTCACATTTGCACACACGGGCAAATTCGGGCAAAATCTCTGCTACACGTGCGACGTGGTTCGTATGGTACACGAACAGCATGATGCAGCTTGTTCTGGCCAGAGGGTTGAGTGGTCGCGATATGGGCACCACCAATTTGAAATGGGCATTGTGCGGGCACGTACTGTGAAGTTCAACCTGGAAATAAGGTTATTCGCGTGCAAGGGAGCCTGCACCTCACATTTGCGCACACGGGCAAATTCGGGCAAATTCTCTGCTACATGTGCGAGGTGGTTCGTATGGTACACGAACATCATGATGCACCTTGTTTAGACCAGGGGGTTGAGTGGTCGAGATATGGGCAATACCAATTTGGAATGGTCATTGTGCGGGCACGCACTGTTCAGTTCAACCTGAAAATAGCGTCCTTCACGTGCAAGGGAGCCTAAACCTCACATTTGCACACACGGGCAAATTCGGGCAAATTCTCTGCTACACGTGCGACGTGGTTCGTATGGTACACGAACAGCATGATGCAGCTTGTTCTGGCCGGAGGGTTGAGTGGTTGTGATATGGGCAATACCAATTTGAAATGGGCATTGTGCGGGCACGCACTGTGAAGTTCAACCTGAAAATAGCGTCATTCGCGTGCAAGGGAGCCTAAAGCCCAGATTTGCGCACACGGGCAAATTCGGACAAATTCTCTGCTACACGTGCGATGTGGTTCGTATGGTACACGAACAACATGCTGCAGCTTGTTCTGGCCAGAGGGTTAAGTGGTCGAGATATGGGCAATACCAATTTGAAATGGGCATTGTGCGGGCACGTACTGTTCGGTTCAACCTGGAAATAAGGTTATTCGCGTGCAAGGGAGCCTGCACCTCACATTTGCGCACACGGGCAAATTCGGGCAAATTCTCTGCTACACGTGCGGGGTGGTTCGTATGGTACACGAACATCATGATGCACCTTGTTTTGGCCAGAGGGTTGAGTGGTCGAGATATGGGCAATACCAATTTGAAATGGTCATTGTGCGGGCACGCACTGTTCAGTTCAACCTGAAAATAGCGTCCTTCGCGTGCAAGGGAGCCTAAACCTCACATTTGCACACACGGGCAAATTCGGGCAAATTCTCTGCTACACGTGCGACGTGGTTCGTATGGTACACGAACAGCATGATGCAGCTTGTTCTGGCCAGAGGGTTGAGTGGTCGCGATATGGGCACCACCAATTTGAAATGGGCATTGTGCGGGCACGTACTGTGAAGTTCAACCTGAAAATAGCGTCCTTCGCGTGCAAGGGAGCCTAAACCTCACATTTGCACACACGGGCAAATTCGGGCAAATTCTCTGCTACATGTGCGAGGTGGTTCGTATGGTACACGAACATCATGATGCACCTTGTTTAGACCAGGGGGTTGAGTGGTCGAGATATGGGCAATACCAATTTGGAATCGTCATTGTGCGGGCACGCACTGTTCAGTTCAACCTGAAAATAGCGTCCTTCACGTGCAAGGGAGCCTAAACCTCACATTTGCACACACGGGCAAATTCGGGCAAATTCTCTGCTACACGTGCGACGTGGTTCGTATGGTACACGAACAGCATGATGCACCTTGTTCTGGCCGGAGGGTTGAGTGGTTGTGATATGGGCAATACCAATTTGAAATGGGCATTGTGCGGGCACGTACTGTGAAGTTCAACCTGAAAATAGCGTCATTCGCGTGCAAGGGAGCCTAAAGCCCAGATTTGCGCACACGGGCAAATTCGGGCAAATTCTCTGCTACACGTGCGATGTGGTTCGTATGGTACACGAACAACATGCTGCAGCTTGTTCTGGCCAGAGGGTTAAGTGGTCGAGATATGGGCAACACCAATTTGAAATGGGCATTGTGCGGGCACGTACTGTTCGGTTCAGCCTGGAAATAAGGTTATTCGCGTGCAAGGGAGCCTGCACCTCACATTTGCGCACACGGGCAAATTCGGGCAAATTCTCCGCTACACGTGCGGGGTGGTTCGTATGGTACACGAACATCATGATGCACCTTGTTTTGGCCAGAGGGTTGAGTGGTCGAGATATGGGCAATACCAATTTGAAATGGTCATTGTGCGGGCACGCAATGTTCAGTTCAACCTGAAAATAGCGTCCTTCGCGTGCAAGGGAGCCTAAACCTCACATTTGCACACACGGGCAAATTCGGGCAAATACTCTGCTACACGTGCGACGTGGTTCGTATGGTACACGAACAGCATGATGCAGCTTGTTCTGGCCAGAGGGTTGAGTGGTTGTGATATGGGCAATACCAATTTGAAATGGGCATTGTGCGGGCACGTACTGTTCAGTTCAACCTGAAAATAGCGTCACTCGTGTGCAAGGGAGCCTGAACCTCAAATTTCCACACACGGGCGAATCGGGACAAATTCTCTGCTACACGTGCGACGTGGTTCGTATGGTACACGAATAGCATGTTGCAGCTTGTTCTGGCCAGAGGGTTGAGTGGTTGTGAGATGGGCAATACCAAATTGAAACGGCCATTGTGCGGGCACGTACTGTTCAGTTCAACCTGAAAATAGCGTCCTTCGCGTGCAAGGGAGCCTAAACCTCACATTTGCACACACGGGCAAATTCGGGCAAATTCTCTGCTACACGTGCGACGTGGTTCGTATTGTACACGAATAGCATGATGCAGCTTGTTGTGGCCAGAGGGTTGAGTGGTTGAGATATGGGCAATACCAATTTGAAATGGGCATTGTGCGGGCACGTACTGTGAAGTTCAACCTGAAAATAGCGTCATTCGCGTGCAAGGGAGCCTGAACCTCACATTTGCACACACGGGCAAATTCGGGCAAATACTCTGCTACACGTGCGACGTGGTTCGTATGGTACACGAACATCATGATGCAGCTTGTTCTGGCTAGAGGGTTGAGTGGTTGTGATATGGGCAATACCAATTTGAAATGGGCATTGTGCGGGCACGTACTGTTCAGTTCAACCTGAAAATAGCGTCACTCGTGTGCAAGGGAGCCTGAGCCTCACATTTCCACACACGGGCGAATTGGGACAAATTCTCTGCTACACGTGCGACGTGGTTCGTATGGTACACGAATAGCATGATGCAGCTTGTTGTGGCCAGAGGGTTGAGTGGTTGTGATATGGGCAATACCAAATTGAAACGGCCATTGTGCGGGCACGTACTGTTCAGTTCAACCTGAAAATAGCGTCCTTCGCGTGCAAGGGAGCCTAAACCTCACATTTGCACACACGGGCAAATTCGGGCGAATTCTCTGCTACATGTGCGACGTGGTTCGTATTGTACACGAATAGCATGATGCAGCTTGTTGTGGCCAGAGGGTTGAGTGGTTGAGATATGGGCAATATAAATTTGAAATGGGCATTGTGCGGGCACGTACTGTGAAGTTCAACCTGAAAATAGCGTCATTCGCGTGCAAGGGAGCCTGAACCTCACATTTGCACACACGGGCAAATTCGGGCAAATTCTCTGCTACATGTGCGAGGTGGTTCGTATGGTACACGAACATCATGATGCACCTTGTTTTGACCAGGGGGTTGAGTGGTCGAGATATGGGCAATACCAATTTGAAATGGTCATTGTGCGGGCACGCACTGTGAAGTTCAACCTGAAAATAGCGTCCTTCACGTGCAAGGGAGCCTAAACCTCACATTTGCACACACGGGCAAATTCGGGCAAATTCTCTGCTACACGTGCGATGTGGTTTGTATGGTACACTAACAGCATGATGCAGCTTGTTCTGGCCAGAGGGTTGAGTGGTCGCGATATGGGCAACACCAATTTGAAATGGGCATTGTGCGGGCACGTACTGTTCAGTTCAACCTGAAAATAGCGTCACTCGTGTGCAAGGGAGCCTAAACCTCACATTTGCACACACGGGCAAATTCGGGCAAATTCTCTGCTACATGTGCGAGGTGGTTCGTATGGTACACGAACATCATGATGCACCTTGTTTTGACCAGAGGGTTGAGTGGTCGAGATATGGGCAATACCAATTTGGAATGGTCATTGTGCGGGCACGCACTGTTCGGTTCAACCTGAAAATAGCGTCCTTCACGTGCAAGGGAGCCTAAACCTCACATTTGCACACACGGGCAAATTCGGGCAAATCATCTGCTACACGTGCGACGTGGTTCGTATGGTACACGAACAGCATGATGCAGCTTGTTCTGGCCGGAGGGTTGAGTGGTTGTGATATGGGCAATACCAATTTGAAATGGGCATTGTGCGGGCACGCACTGTTCAGTTCAACCTGAAAATAGCGTCACTCGTGTGCAAGGGAGCCTGAACCTCACATTTGCACACACGGGCAAATTCGGGCAAATTCTCTGCTACATGTGCGAGGTGGTTCGTATGGTACACGAACATCATGATGCACCTTGTTGTGGCCAGAGGGTTGAGTGGTTGAGATATGGGCAATACCAATGTGAAATGGGCATTGTGCGGGCACGTACTGTGAAGTTCAACCTGAAAATAGCGTCACTCGTGTGCAAGGGAGCCTGAACCTCACATTTGCACACACGGGCAAATTCGGGCAAATTCTCTGCTACATGTGCGAGGTGGTTCGTATGGTACACGAATAGCATGATGCAGCTTGTTGTGGCCAGAGGGTTGAGAGGTTGAGATATGGGCAATACCAAATTGAAACGGCCATTGTGCGGGCACGTACTGTTCGGTTCAACCTGAAAATAGAGTCATTCGTGTGCAAGGGAGCCTAAAGCTCACATTTGCGCACACGGGCAAATTCGGGCAAATTCTCTGCTACACGTGCGACGTGGTTCGTATGGTACACTAACAGCATGATGCAGCTTGTTCTGGCCGGAGGGTTGAGTGGTTGTGATATGGGCAATACCAATTTGAAATGGGCATTGTGCGGGCACGTACTGTGAAGTTCAACCTGAAAATAGCGTCATTCGCGTGCAAGGAGCCTGAACCTCACATTTGCACACACGGGCAAATTCGGGCAAATTCTCTGCTACATGTGCGAGGTGGTTCGTATGGTACGCGAACAGCATGATGCACCTTGTTCTGGCCGGAGGGTTGAGTGGTTGTGATATGGGCAATACCAATTTGAAATGGGCATTGTGCGGGCACGAACTGTGAAGTTCAACCTGAAGATAGCGTCATTCGCGTGCAAGGGAGCCTGAACCTCACATTTGCACACACGTGCAAATTCGGGCAAAATCTGTGCTACACGTGCGACGTGGTTCGTATGGTACGCGAACAGCATGATGCACCTTGTTCTGGCCGGAGGGTTGAGTGGTTGTGATATGGGCAATAACAATTTGAAATCGGCATTGTGCGGGCACGTACTGTTTGGTTCAACCTGGAAATAAGGTTATTCGCGTGCAAGGGAGCCTAAACCTCACATTTGCACACACGGGCAAATTCGGGCAAATTCTCTGCTACATGTGCGACGTGGTTCGGATGGTACACGAACAGCATGATGCAGCTTGTTCTGGCCGGAGGGTTGAGTGGTTGTGATATGGGCAATACCAATTTGAAATGGGCATTGTGCGGGCACGTACCGTGAAGTTCAACCTGAAAATAGCGTCATTCGCGTGCAAGGGAGCCTAAAGCCCAGATTTGCGCACACGGGCAAATTCGGGCAAATTCTCTGCTACACGTGCGACGTGGTTCGTATGGTACGCGAACAGCATGATGCACCTTGTTCTGGCCGGAGGGTTGAGTGGTTGTGATATGGGCAATACCAATTTGGAATGGTCATTGTGCGGGCACGCACTGTTCATTTCAACCTGAAAATAGCGTCACTCGTGTGCAAGGGAGCCTGAACCTCACATTTGCACACACGGGCAAATTCGGGCAAATTCTCTGCTACATGTGCGAGGTGGTTCGTATGGTACACGAACATCATGATGCACCTTGTTGTGGCCAGAGGGTTGAGTGGTTGAGATATGGGCAATACCAATTTGAAATGGGCATGGTGCGGGCACGTACTGTGAAGTTCAACCTGAAAATAGCGTCACTCGTGTGCAAGGGACCCTAAAGCCCAGATTTGCGCACACGGGCAAATTCGGGCAAATTCTCTGCTACACGTGCGATGTGGTTCGTATGATACACGAACAGCATGATGCAGCTTGTTCTGGCCAGAGGGTTGAGTGGTCGCGATATGGGCAACACCAATTTGAAATGGTCATTGTGCGGGCACGCACTGTTCAGTTCAACCTGAAAAAAGCGTCCTTCGCCTGCAATGGAGCCTAAACCTCACATTTGCACACACGGGCAAATTCGGGCAAATTCTCTGCTACATGTGCGAGGTGGTTCGTATGGTACACGAACATCATGATGCACCTTGTTTTGACCAGGGGGTTGAGTGGTCGAGATATGGGCAATACCAATTTGGAATGGCCGTTGTGCGGGCACGCACTGTTCAGTTCAACCTGAAAATAGCGTCACTCGTGTGCAAGGGAGCCTGAACCTCACATTTGCACACACGGGCAAATTCGGGCAAATTCTCTGCTACACGTGCGACGTGGTTCGTATGGTACACGAACAGCATGATGCAGCTTGTTCTGGCCGGAGGGTTGAGTGGTTGTGATATGGGCAATACCAATTTGAAATGGTCATTGTGCGGGCACGCACTGTTCAGTTCAACCTGAAAATAGCGTCACTCGTGTGCAAGGGAGCCTGAACCTCACATTTGCGCACACGGGCAAATTCGGGCAAATTCTCTGCTACACGTGCGACGTGGTTCGTATGGTACGCGAACAGCATGATGCACCTTGTTCTGGCCGGAGGGTTGAGTGGTTGTGATATGGGCAATACCAATTTGGAATGGTCATTGTGCGGGCACGCACTGTGAAGTTCAACCTGAAAATAGCGTCACTCGTGTGCAAGGGTGCCTGAACCTCACATTTGCACACACGGGCAAATTCGGGCAAATTCTCTGCTACATGTGCGAGGTGGTTCGTATGGTACACGAACATCATGATGCACCTTGCTTTGACCAGGGGGTTGAGTGGTCGGGATATGGGCAATACCAATTTGGAATGGTCATTGTGCGGGCACGCACTGTTCAGTTCAACCTGAAAATAGCGTCCTTCACGTGCAAGGGAGCCTAAACCTCACATTTGCAGACACGGGCAAATTCGGGCAAATGCTCTGCTACACGTGCGAAGTGGTTCATATGGTACACGAATAGCATGATGCAGCTTGTTCTGGCCGGAGGGTTGAGTGGTTGTGATATGGGCAATACCAATTTGAAATGGGCATTGTGCGGGCACGCACTGTTCAGTTCAACCTGAAAATAGCGTCATTGGCGTGCAAGGGAGCCTAAAACCCACATATGCACACACGGGCAAATTCGGGCAAATTCTCTGCTACATGTGCGAGGTGGTTCGTATGGTACACGAACATCATGATGCACCTTGTTTTGGCCAGAGGGTTGAGTGGTTGTGATATGGGCAATACCAATTTGGAATGGTCATTGTGCGGGCACGCACTGTTCATTTCAACCTGAAAATAGCGTCACTCGTGTGCAAGGGAGCCTGAACCTCACATTTGCACACACGGGCAAATTCGGGCAAATTCTCTGCTACATGTGCGAGGTGGTTCGTATGGTACACGAACATCATGATGCACCTTGTTGTGGCCAGAGGGTTGAGTGGTTGAGATATGGGCAATACCAATTTGAAATGGGCATGGTGCGGGCACGTACTGTGAAGTTCAACCTGAAAATAGCGTCACTCGTGTGCAAGGGAGCCTAAAGCCCAGATTTGCGCACACGGGCAAATTCGGGCAAATTCTCTGCTACACGTGCGATGTGGTTCGTATGGTACACGAACAACATGCTGCAGCTTGTTCTGGCCAGAGGGTTGAGTGGTCGCGATATGGGCAACACCAATTTGAAATGGTCATTGTGCGGGCACGCACTGTTCAGTTCAACCTGAAAAAAGCGTCCTTCGCCTGCAAGGGAGCCTAAACCTCACATTTGCACACACGGGCAAATTCGGGCAAATTCTCTGCTACATGTGCGAGGTGGTTCGTATGGTACACGAACATCATGATGCACCTTGTTTTGACCAGGGGGTTGAGTGGTCGAGATATGGGCAATACCAATTTGGAATGGCCGTTGTGCGGGCACGCACTGTTCAGTTCAACCTGAAAATAGCGTCACTCGTGTGCAAGGGTGCCTGAACCTCACATTTGCACACACGGGCAAATTCGGGCAAATTCTCTGCTACACGTGCGACGTGGTTCGTATGGTACGCGAACAGCATGATGCACCTTGTTCTGGCCGGAGGGTTGAGTGGTTGTGATATGGGCAATACCAATTTGGAATGGTCATTGTGCGGGCACGCACTGTGAAGTTCAACCTGAAAATAGCGTCACTCGTGTGCAAGGGAGCCTGAACCTCACATTTGCACACACGGGCAAATTCGGGCAAATTCTCTGCTACATGTGCGAGGTGGTTCGTATGGTACACGAACATCATGATGCACCTTGCTTTGACCAGGGGGTTGAGTGGTCGGGATATGGGCAATACCAATTTGGAATGGTCATTGTGCGGGCACGCACTGTTCAGTTCAACCTGAAAATAGCGTCCTTCACGTGCAAGGGAGCCTAAACCTCACATTTGCAGACACGGGCAAACTCGGGCAAATGCTCTGCTACACGTGCGAAGTGGTTCATATGGTACACGAATAGCATGATGCAGCTTGTTCTGGCCGGAGGGTTGAGTGGTTGTGATATGGGCAATACCAATTTGAAATGGGCATTGTGCGGGCACGCACTGTTCAGTTCAACCTGAAAATAGCGTCATTGGCGTGCAAGGGAGCCTAAAACCCACATATGCACACACGGGCAAATTCGGGCAAATTCTCTGCTACATGTGCGAGGTGGTTCGTATGGTACACGAACATCATGATGCACCTTGTTTTGGCCAGAGGGTTGAGTGGTCGAGATATGGGCAATACCAATTTGAAATGGTCATTGTGCGGGCACGCACTGTTCAGTTCAACCTGAAAATAGCGTGCTTCGCGTGCAAGGGAGCCTAAACCTCACATTTGCACACACGGGCAAATTCGGGCAAATTCTCTGCTACACGTGCAACGTGGTTCGTATGGTACACGAACAGCATGATGCAGCTTGTTCTGGACAGAGGGTTGAGTGGTCGACATATGGGCAATACCAATTTGAAATGGGCATTTTGCGGGCACGTACTGTTCAGTTCAACCTGAAAATAGCGTCACTTGTGTGCAAGGGAGCCTGAACCTCACATTTGCACACACGGGCAGATTCGGGCAAATTCTCTGCTACATGTGCGAGGTGGTTCGTATGGTACACGAACATCATGATGCACCTTGTTTTGACCAGGGGGTTGAGTGGTCGAGATATGGGCAACACCAATTTGAAATCGGCATTGTGCGGGCACGCACTGTTCAGTTCAACCTGGAAATAAGGTTATTCGCGTGCAAGGGACCCTGAACCTCACATTTGCGCACACGGGCAAATTCGGGCAAATTCTCTGCTACACGTGCGGGGTGGTTCGTATGGTACACGAAAATCATGATGCACCTTGTTTTGACCAGGGGGTTGAGTGGTCGCGATATGGGCAATACCAATTTGGAATGGTCATTGTGCGGGCACGCACTGTTCAGTTCAACCTGAAAATAGCGTCCTTCACGTGCAAGGGAGCCTAAACCTCACATTTGCACACACGGGCAAATTCGGGCAAATTCTCTGCTACACGTGCGACGTGGTTCGTATGGTACACGAACATCATGATGCAGCTTGTTCTGGCCGGAGGGTTGAGTGGTTGTGATATGGGCAATATCAATTTGAAATGGGCATTGTGCGGGCACGTACTGTGAAGTTAGACCTGAAAATAGCGTCATTCGCGTGCAAGGGAGCCTAAAGCCCAGATTTGCGCACACGGGCAAATTCGGGCGAATTCTCTGCTACACGTGCGATGTGGTTCGTATGGTACACGAACAACATGCTGCAGCTTGTTCTGGCCAGAGGGTTAAGTGGTCGAGATATGGGCAATACCAATTTGAAATCGGCATTGTGCGGGCACGTACTGTTCGGTTCAACCTGAAAATAAGGTTATTCGCGTGCAAGGGAGCCTGAACCTCACATTTGCGCACACGGGCAAATTCGGGAAAATTCTCTGCTACACGTGCGCGGTGGTTCGTATGGTACACGAATAGCATGATGCAGCTTGTTGTGGCCAGAGGGGTGAGTGGTTGAGATATGGGCAATACCAAATTGAACCGGCCATTGTGCGGGCACGTACTGTTCAGTTCAACCTGAAAATAGCGTCACTCGTGTGCAAGGGAGCCTGAACCTCACATTTGCACACACGGGCAAATTCGGGCAAATTCTCTGCTACATGTGCGGGGTGGTTCGTATGGTACACGAACATCATGATGCAACCTTGTTTTGACCAGGGGGTTGAGTGGTCGCGATATGGGCAATACCAATTTGGAATGGCCATCGTGCGGGCACGCACTGTTCAGTTCAACCTGAAAATAGCGTCCTTCACGTGCAAGGGAGCCTGAAGCTCACATTTGCGCACACGGGCAAATTCGGGCAAATTCTCTGCTACACGTGCGGGGTGGTTCGTATGGTACACGAACATCATGATGCAGCTTGTTCTGGCCGGAGGGTTGAGTTGTTGTGATATGGGCAACACCAATTTGAAATGGTCATTGTGCGGGCACGCACTGTTCAGTTCAACCTGAAAATAGCGTCCCTCGCGTGCAAGGGAGCCTAAAGCCCACATTTGCGCACACGGGCAAATTCGGGCAAATTCTCTGCTACATGTGCGACGTGGTTCGTATGGTACACGAACATCATGATGCAGCTTTGTCTGGCCTGAGGGTTGAGTGGTCGAGATATGGGCAATACCAATTTGGAATGGTCATTGTGCGGGCACGTACTGTTCAGTTCAACCTGAAAATAGCGTCCTTCACGTGCAAGGGAGCCTGAACCTCACATTTGCACACACGGGCAAATTCGGGCAAATTCTCTGCTACATGTGCGAGGTGGTTCGTATGGTACACGAACATCATGATGCACCTTGTTTTGACCAGGGGGTTGAGTGGTCGAGATATGGGCAATACCAATTTGGAATGGTCATTGTGCGGGCACGCACTGTTCAGTTCAACCTGAAAATAGCGTCCTTCACGTGCAAGGGAGCCTAAACCTCACATTTGCACACACGGGCAAATTCGGGCAAATTCTCTGCTACACGTGCGAGGTGGTTCATATGGTACACGAACATCATGATGCACCTTGTTTTGGCCAGAGGGTTGAGTGGTCAAGATATGGGCAATACCAATTTGAAATGGTCATTGTGCGGGCACGCACTGTTCAGTTCGACCTGAAAATAGCGTCCTTCGCGTGCAAGGGAGCCTAAACCTCACATTTGCACACACCGGAAAATTCCGGCAAATTCTCTGCTACACGTGCGACTTGGTTCGTATGGTACACGAACAGCATGATGCAGCTTGTTCTGGCCGGAGGGTTGAGTGGTCGCCATATGGGCAATACCAATTTGAAATGGGCATTGTGCGGGCACGTACTGTGAAGTTGAACCTGAAAATAGCGTCATTCGCGTGCAAGGGAGCCTAAAGCCCAGATTTGCGCGCACGGGCAAATTCGGGCAAATTCTCTGCTACACGTGCGATGTGGTTCGTATGGTACACGAACAACATGCTGCAGCTTGTTCTGGCCAGAGGGTTGAGTGGTCGAGATATGGGCGATACCAATTTGAAATGGGCATTGTGCGGGCACGTACTGTTCAGTTCAACCTGAAAATAGCGTCACTCGTGTGCAAGGGAGCCTGAACCTCACATTTGCACACACGGGCAAATTCGGGCAAATTCTCTGCTACATGTGCGAGGTGGTTCGTATGGTACACGAACAGCATGATGCAGCTTGTTCTGGCCGGAGGGTTGAGTGGTTGTGATATGGGCAATACCAATTTGAAATGGGCATTGTGCGGGCACGTACTGTGAAGTTCAACCTGAAAATAGCGTCATTCGCGTGCAAGGGAGCCTGAACCTCACATTTGCACACACGTGCAAATTCGGGCAAATTCTCTGCTACACGTTGGACGTGGTTCGTATGGTACACTAACAGCATGATGCAGCTTGTTCTGGCCAGAGGGTTGAGTGGTCGCGATAGGGGCAACACCAATTTGAAATGGGCATTGTGCGGGCACGTACTGTTCAGTTCAACCTGAAAATAGCGTCACTCGTGTGCAAGGGAGCCTGAACCTCACATTTGCACACACGGGCAAATTCGGGCAAATTCTCTGCTACACGTGCGAGGTGGTTCGTATGGTACACGAACATCATGATGCACCTTGTTTTGACCAGGGGGTTGAGTGGTCAAGATATGGGCAATACCAATTTGGAATGGTCATCGTGCGGGCACGCACTGTTCAGTTCAACCTGAAAATAGCGTTCTTCATGTGCAAGGGAGCCTAAACCTCACATTTGCACACACGGGCAAATTCGGGCAAATTCTCTGCTACACGTGCGATGTGGTTCGTATGGTACGCGAACGGCATGATGCACCTTGTTCTGGCCGGAGGGTTGAGTGGTTGTGATATGGGCAATACCAATTTGAAATGGGCATTGTGCGGGCACGTACTGTGAAGTTCAACCTGAACGTAGCTCCGTTCACCTGCAAGGGAGCCTAAACCTCACATTTGCACACACGGGCAAATTCGGGCAAATTCTCTGCTACATGTGCGAGGTGGTTCGTATGGTACACGAACATCATGATGCCCCTTGTTTTGACCAAGTGGTTGAGTGGTCGAGATATGGGAAATACCAATTTGGAATGGTCATTGTGCGGGCACGCACTGTTCAGTTCAACCTGAAAATAGCGTCCTTCACGTGCAAGGGAGCCTAAACCTCACATTTGCAAACACGGGCAAATTCGGGCAAATTCTCTGCTACACGTGCGACGTGGTCCATATGGTACAGGAACATCATGATGCAGCTTGTTCTGGCCGGAGGGTTGAGTGGTTGTGATATGGGCAATACCAATTTGAAATGGGCATTGTGCGGGCACGTACTGTGAAGTTCAACCTGAAAATAGCGTCACTCGTGTGCAAGGGAGCCTGAACCTCACATTTGCACACACGGGCAAATTCGGGCAAATTCTCTGCTACACGTGCGACGTGGTTCGTATGGTACACGAACATCATGATGCACCTTGTTGTGGCCAGAGGGTTGAGTGGTTGAGATATGGGCAATACCAATTTGAAATGGGCATTGTGCGGGCACGTACTGTGAAGTTCAACCTGAAAATAGCGTCACTCGTGTGCAAGGGAGCCTGAACCTCACATTTGCACACACGGGCAAATTCGGGCAAATTCTCTGCTACATGTGCGAGGTGGTTCGTATGGTACACGAACAGCATGATGCAGCTTGTTCTGGCCGGAGGGTTGAGTGGTTGTGATATGGGCAATACCAATTTGAAATGGGCAGTGTGCGGGCACGTACTGTGAAGTTCAACCTGAAAATAGCGTCATTCGCGTGCAAGGGAGCCTGAACCTCACATTTGCACACACGTGCAAATTCGGGCAAATTCTGTGCTACACGTGCGACGTGGTTCGTATGGTACACTAACAGCATGATGCAGCTTGTTGTGGCCAGAGGGTTGAGTGGTTGCGATAGGGGCAACACCAATTTGAAATGGGCATTGTGCGGGCACGTACCGTTCAGTTCAACCTGAAAATAGCGTCACTCGTGTGCAAGGGAGCCTGAACCTCACATTTGCACACACGGGCAAATTCGGGCAAATTCTCTGCTACACGTGCGAGGTGGTTCGTATGGTACACGAACATCATGATGCACCTTGTTTTGACCAGGGGGTTGAGTGGTCAAGATATGGGCAATACCAATTTGGAATGGTCATCGTGCGGGCACGCACTGTTCAGTTCAACCTGAAAATAGCGTCCTTCATGTGCAAGGGAGCCTAAACCTCACATTTGCACACACGGGCAAATTCGGGCAAATTCTCTGCTACACGTGCGACGTGGTTCGTATGGTACGCGAACGGCATGATGCACCTTGTTCTGGCCGGAGGGTTGAGTGGTTGTGATATGGGCAATACCAATTTGAAATGGGCATTGTGCGGGCACGTACTGTGAAGTTCAACCTGAACGTAGCTCCGTTCACCTGCAAGGGAGCCTAAACCTCACATTTGCACACACGGGCAAATTCGGGCAAATTCTCTGCTACATGTGCGAGGTGGTTCGTATGGTACACGAACATCATGATGCCCCTTGTTTTGACCAAGTGGTTGAGTGGTCGAGATATGGGAAATACCAATTTGGAATGGTCATTGTGCCGGCACGCACTGTTCGGTTCAACCTGGAAATAGCGTCATTCGCGTGCAAAGGAGGCTGAACCTCACATTTGCGCACGCGGGCAAATTCGGGCAAATTCTCTGCTACAGGTGCGGGGTGGTTCGTATGGTACACGAACATCATGATGCACCTCGTTTTGACCAGGGGGTTGAGTGGTCGAGATATGGGCAACACCAATTTGAAATGGTCATTGTGCGGGCACGCACTGTTCAGTTCAACCTGAAAATAGTGTCCTTCACGTGCAAGGGAGCCTAAACCTCACATTTGCACACACGGGCAAATTCGGGCAAATTCTCTGCTACACGTGCGACGTGGTTCATATGGTACACGAACATCATGATGCACCTTGTTTTGGCCGGAGGGTTGAGTGGTTGTGATATGGGCAATACCAATTTGAAATGGGCATTGTGCGGGCACGTACTGTTCAGTTCAACCTGAAAATAGCGTCAGTCGTGTGCAAGGGAGCCTGAACCTCACATTTGCACACACGGGCAAATTCGGGCAAATTCTCTGCTACACGTGCGAGGTGCTTCGTATGGTACACGAACATCATGATGCACCTTGTTTTGACCAGGGGGTTGAGTGGTCGAGATATGGGCAATACCAATTTGTAATGGTCATTGTGCAGGCACGCACTGTTCAGTTCAACCTGAAAATAGCGTCCTTCACGTTCAAGGGAGCCTAAACCTCACATTTGCACACACGGGCAAATTCGGGCAAATTCTCTGCTACATGTGCGAGGTGGTTCGTATGGTACACGAACATCATGATGCACCTTGTTTTGACCAGGGGGTTGAGTGGTCGAGATATGGGCAATACCAATTTGGAATGGTCATTGTGCGGGCACGCACTGTTCAGTTCAACCTGAAAATAGCGTCCTTCACGTGCAAGGGAGCCTAAACCTCACATTTGCACACACGGGCAAATTCGGGCAAATTCTCTGCTACACGTGCGACGTGGTCCATATGGTACAGGAACATCATGATGCAGCTTGTTCTGGCCGGAGGGTTGAGTGGTTGTGATATGGGCAATACCAATTTGAAATGGGCATTGTGCGGGCACGTACTGTGAAGTTCAACCTGAAAATAGCGTCACTCGTGTGCAAGGGAGCCTGAACCTCACATTTGCACACACGGGCAAATTCGGGCAAATTCTCTGCTACACGTGCGAGGTGGTTCGTATGGTACACGAACATCATGATGCACCTTGTTGTGGCCAGAGGGTTGAGTGGTTGAGATATGGGCAATACCAATTTGAAATGGGCATTGTGCGGGCACGTACTGTGAAGTTCAACCTGAAAATAGCGTCCTTCACGTGCAAGGGAGCCTAAACCTCACATTTGCACACACGGGCAAATTCGGTCAAATTCTCTGCTACACGTGCGACGTGGTTCGTATGGTACACGAACAGCATGATGCAGCTTGTTCTGGCCGGAGGGTTGAGTGGTTGTGATATGGGCAATACCAATTTGAAATGGGCATCGTGCGGGCACGTACTGTGAAGTTCAACCTGAAAATAGCGTCACTCGTGTGCAAGGGAGCCTGAACCTCACATTTGCACACACGGGCAAATTCGGGAAAATTCTCTGCTACATGTGCGAGGTGGTTCGTATGGTACACGAACATCATGATGCACCTTGTTTTGACCAGGGGGTTGAGTGGTCGAGATATGGGCAACACCAATTTGAAATCGGCATTGTGCGGGCACGTACTGTTCGGTTCAACCCGGAAATAAGGTTATTCGCGTGCAAGGGAGCCTGAACCTCACATTTGCACACACGGGCAAATTCGGGCAAATTCTCTGCTACACGTGCGGGGTGGTTCGTATGGTACACGAACATCATGATGCACCTTGTTTTGACCAGGGGGTTGAGTGGTCGTGATATGGGCAATACCGAATTGGAATGGTCATTGTGCGGGCACGCACTGTTCAGTTCAACCTGAAAATAGCGTCCTTCACGTGCAAGGGAGCCTAAACCTCACATTTGCACACACGGGCAAATTCGGGCGAAATCTCTGCTACACGTGCGACGTGGTTCGTATGGTACACGACCAGCATGATGCAGCTTGTTCTGGCCGGAGGGTTGAGTGGTTGTGATATGGGCAATACCAATTTGAAATGGGCATTGTGCGGGCACGTACTGTGAAGTTAAACCTGAAAATAGCGTCATTCGCGTGCAAGGGAGCCTGAACCTCACATTTGCACACACGGGCAAATTCGGGCAAATTCTCTGCTACATGTGGGAGGTGGTTCGTATGGTACACGAACATCATGATGCACCTTGTTTTGACCAGGGGGTTGAGTGGTCGAGATATGGGCAATACCAATTTGGAATGGTCATTGTGCGGGCACGCACTGTTCAGTTCAACCTGAAAATAGCGTCCTTCACGTGCAAGGGAGCCTAAACCTCACATTTGCACACACGGGCAAATTCGGGCAAATTCTCTGCTACACGTGCGACGTGGTTCATATGGTACACGAACATCATGATGCACCTAGTTTTGGCCGGAGGGTTGAGTGGTTGTGATATGAACAATACCAATTTGAAATGGGCATTGTGCGGGCACGTACTGTTCAGTTCAACCTGAAAATAGCGTCACTCGTGTGCAAGGGAGCCTCAACCTCACATTTGCACACACGGGCAAATTCGGGCAAAATCTCTGCTACATGTGCGAGGTGGTTCGTATGGTACACGAACATCATGATGCACCTTGTTGTGGCCACAGGGTTGAGTTGCTGAGATATGGGCAATACCAATTTGAAATGGGCATTGTGCGGGAACGTACTGTGAAGTTCAACCTGAAAATAGCGTCACTCGTGTGCAAGGGAGCCTAAACCTCACATTTGCACACACGGGCAAATTCGGGCAAATTCTCTGCTACACGTGCGACGTGGTTCGTATGGTACACGAACAGCATGATGCAGCTTGTTCTGGCCCGAGGGTTGAGTGGTTGTGATATGGGCAATACCAATTTGAAATGGGCATTCTGCGGGCACGTACTGTGAAGTTCAACCCGAAAATAGCGTCACTCGTGTGCAAGGGAGCCTGAACCTCACATTTGCACACACGGGCAAATTCGGGCAAATTCTCTGCTACATGTGCGAGGTGGTTCGTATGGTACACGAACATCATGATGCACCTTGTTTTGACCAGGGGGTTGAGTGGTCGAGATATGGGCAATACCAATTTGGAATGGTCATTGTGCGGGCACGCACTGTTCAGTTCAACCTGAAAATAGCGTCCTTCACGTGCAAGGGAGCCTAAACCTCACATTTGCACACACGGGCAAATTCGGGCAAATTCTCTGCTACACGTGCGACGTGGTCCATATGGTACACGAACAGCATGATGCAGCTTGTTCTGGCCGGAGGGTTGAGTGGTTGTGATATGGGCAATACCAATTTGAAATGGGCATTGTGCGGGCACGTACTGTGAAGTTCAACCTGAAAATAGCGTCCTTCACGTGCAAGGGAGCCTAAACCTCACATTTGCACACACGGGCAAATTCGGGCAAATTCTCTGCTACATGTGGGAGGTGGTTCGTATGGTACACGAACATCATGATGCACCTTGTTTTAACCAGAGGGTTGAGTGGTCGAGATATGGGCAATACCAATTTGAAATGGTCATTGTGCGGGCACGCACTGTTCAGTTCAACCTGAAAATAGCGTCCTTCACGTGCAAGGGAGCCTAAACCTCACATTTGCACACACGGGCAAATTCGGGCGAAATCTCTGCTACACGTGCGACGTGGTTCGTATGGTACACGAACAGCATGATGCAGCTTGTTCTGGCCGGAGGGTTGAGTGGTTGTGATATGGGCAATACCAATTTGAAATGGGCATTGTGCGGGCACGTACTGTGAAGTTCAACCTGAAAATAGCGTCATTCGCGTGCAAGGGAGCCTGAACCTCACATTTGCACACACGGGCAAATTCGGGCAAATTCTCTGCTACATGTGGGAGGTGGTTCGTATGGTACACGAACATCATGATGCACCTTGTTTTGACCAGAGGGTTGAGTGGTCGAGATATGGGCAATACCAATTTGAAATGGTCATTGTGCGGGCACGCACTGTTCAGTTCAACCTGAAAATAGTGTCCTTCACGTGCAAGGGAGCCTAAACCTCACATTTGCACACACGGGCAAATTCGGGCAAATTCTCTGCTACACGTGCGACGTGGTTCGTATGGTACACGAACAGCATGATGCAGCTTGTTCTGGCCGGAGGGTTGAGTGGTTGTGATATGGGCAATACCAATTTGAAATGGGCATTGTGCGGGCACGTACTGTGAAGTTCAACCTGAAAATAGCGTCATTCGCGTGCAAGGGAGCCTAAAGCCCAGATTTGCGCACACGGGCAAATTCGGGCGAATTCTGTGCTACACGTGCGACGTGGTTCGTATGGTACACGAACAACATGCTGCAGCTTGGTCTGGCCAGAGGGTTAAGTGGTCGAGATATGGGCAATACCAATTTGAAATCGGCATTGTGCGGGCACGTACTGTTCAGTTCAACCTGAAAATAGCGTCATTCGCGTGCAAGGGAGCCTAAACCTCACATTTGCGCACACGGGCAAATTCGGGCAGATTGTCTGCTACACGTGCGGGGTGGTTTGTATGGTACACGAACATCATGATGCACCTTGTTTTGGCCACAGGGTTGAGTGGTCGAGATATGGGCAATACCAATTTGAAATGGTCATTGTGCGGGCACGCACTGTTCAGTTCAACCTGAAAATAGCGTCCTTCGCATGCAAGGGAGCCTAAACCTCACATTTGCACACACGGGCAAATTCGGGCTAATTCTGTGCTACACGTGCGGGGTGGTTCGTATGGTACACGAACATCATGATGCACCTTGTTTTAACCAGAGGGTTGAGTGGTCGAGATATGGGCAATACCAATTTGAAATGGTCATTGTGCGGGCACGTACTGTGAAGTTCAACCTGAAAATAGCGTCCTTCACGTGCAAGGGAGCCTAAACCTCACATTTGCACACACGGGCAAATTCGGGCAAATTCTCTGCTACACGTGCGACGTGGTTCGTATGGTACACGAACAGCATGATGCAGCTTGTTCTGGCCGGAGGGTTGAGTGGTTGTGATATGGGCAATACCAATTTGAAATGGGCATTGTGCGGGCACGTACTGTGAAGTTCAACCTGAAAATAGCGTCATTCGCGTGCAAGGGAGCCTAAAGCCCAGATTTGCGCACACGGGCAAATTCGGGCGAATTCTGTGCTACACGTGCGACGTGGTTCGTATGGTACACGAACAACATGCTGCAGCTTGGTCTGGCCAGAGGGTTAAGTGGTCGAGATATGGGCAATACCAATTTGAAATCGGCATTGTGCGGGCACGTACTGTTCAGTTCAACCTGAAAATAGCGTCATTCGCGTGCAAGGGAGCCTAAACCTCACATTTGCGCACACGGGCAAATTCGGGCAGATTGTCTGCTACACGTGCGGGGTGGTTTGTATGGTACACGAACATCATGATGCACCTTGTTTTGGCCACAGGGTTGAGTGGTCGAGATATGGGCAATACCAATTTGAAATGGTCATTGTGCGGGCACGCACTGTTCAGTTCAACCTGAAAATAGCGTCCTTCGCATGCAAGGGAGCCTAAACCTCACATTTGCACACACGGGCAAATTCGGGCTAATTCTCTGCTACACGTGCGGGGTGGTTCGTATGGTACACGAACATCATGATGCACCTTGTTTTAACCAGAGGGTTGAGTGGTCGAGATATGGGCAATACCAATTTGAAATGGTCATTGTGCGGGCACGCACTGTTCAGTTCAACCTGAAAATAGCGTCACTCGTATGCAAGGGAGCCTGAACCTCACATTTGCACACACGGGCAAATTCGGGCAAATTCTCTGCTACAGGTGCGATGTGGTTCGTATGGTACACGAACATCATGATGCAGCTTTGTCTGGCCTGAGGGTTGAGTGGTCGAGATATGGGCAGTACCAATTTGAAATGGTCATTGTGCGGGCACGCACTGTTCAGTTCAACCTGAAAATAGCGTCATTCGCGTGCAAGGGAGCCTAAAGCCCAGATTTGCGCACACAGGCAAATTCTCTGCTACACGTGCGACGTGGTTCGTATGGTACACGAATAGCATGATGCAGCTTGTTGTGGCCAGAGGGTTGAGTGGTTGTGATATGGGCAATACCAATTTGAAATGGGCATTGTACGGGCACGTACTGTGAAGTTCAACCTGAAAATAGCGTCATTCGCGTGCAAGGGAGCCTAAAGCCCAGTTTTGCGTACACGGGCAAATTTTCTGCTACACGTGCGACGTGGTTCGTATGGTACACGAATAGCATGATGCAGCTTGTTGTGGCCAGAGGGTTGAGTGGTTGAGATATGGGCAATACCAAATTGAAACGGATATTGTGCGGGCACGTACTGTTCGGTTCAACCTAAAAATAGCGTCACTCGTGTGCAAGGGAGCCTGAACCTCACATTTGCACACACGGGCGAATTCGGGCAAATTCTCTGCTACACGTGCCACGTGGTTCATATGGTACACGAATAGCATGATGCAGCTTGTTGTGGCCAGAGGGTTGAGTGGTCGAGATATTGGCAATACCAATTTGAAATGGTCATTGTGCGGGCACGTACTGTTCAGTTCAACCTGAAAATAGCGTCCTTCGCGTGCAAGGGAGCCTAAACCTCACATTTGCACACACGGGCAAATTCGGGCAAATTCTCTGCTACACGTGCGACATGGTTCGTATGGTACACTAACAGCATGATGCACCTTGTTCTGGCCGGAGGGTTGAGTGGTTGTGATATGGGCAATACCAATTTGAAATGGGCATTGTGCGGGCACGTACTGTGAGGTTCAACCTGAACGTAGCGTCGTTCACCTGCAAGGGAGCCTAAACCTCACATTTGCACACACGGGCAAATTAGGGCAAATTCTCTGCTACACGTGCGACGTGGTTCATATGGTACACGAATAGCATGATGCAGCTTGTTGTGGCCAG
The DNA here is from genome assembly GCA_964036045.1 of Eutreptiella sp. 'Long Island Sound 2002'. Classification (NCBI taxonomy): domain Eukaryota; phylum Euglenozoa; class Euglenophyceae; order Eutreptiales; family Eutreptiaceae; genus Eutreptiella; species Eutreptiella sp. 'Long Island Sound 2002'. The sequence goes on from OZ038403.1 coordinate 20,291,148, forward strand.
AGGGTTGAGTGGTTGAGATATCGGCAATACCAAATTGAAACGGGTATTGTGCCCGCACGTACTGTTCAGTTCAACCTGAAAATAGCGTCACTCGTGTGCAAGGGAGCCTGAACCTCACATTTGCACACACGGGCAAATTCGGGCAAATTCTCTGCTACACGTGCGACGTGGTTCATATGGTACACGAATAGCATGATGCAGCTTGTTGTGGCCAGAGGGTTGAGTGGTCGAGATATGGGCAATACCAATTTGAAATGGTCATTGTGCGGGCACGTACTGTTCAGTTCAATCTGAAAATAGCGTCCTTCGCGAGCAAGGGAGCCTAAACCTCGCATTTGCACACACGGGCAAATTCGGGCAAATTCTCTGCTACACGTGCGACGTGGTTCGTACGGTACACGAACAGCATGATGCACCTTGTTTCTGACCAGGGGGTTGAGTGGTCGAGATATGGGCAATACCAATTTGGAATGGTCATTGTGCGGGCACGCACTGTTCAGTTCAACCTGAAAATAGCGTCCTTCACGTGCAAGGGAGCCTAAACCTCACATTTGCACACACGGGCCGATTCGGGCAAATTCTCTGCTACACGTGCGACGTGGTTCATATGGTACACGAATAGCATGATGCAGCGTGTTGTGGCCACAGGGTTGAGTGGTCGAGATATGGGCAATACCAATTTGGAATGGTCATTGTGCGGGCACGCACTGTTCAGTTCAACCTGAAAATAGCGTCCTTCACGTGCAAGGGAGCCTAAACCTCACATTTTCACACACGGGCAAATTCGGGCAAATTGTCTGCTACATGTGCGAGGTGGTTCGTATGGTACACGAACATCCTGATGCACCTTGTTTTGACCAGGGGGTTGAGTGGTCGAGATATGGGCAATACCAATTTGGAATGGTCATTGTGCGGGCACGCACTGTTCAGTTCAACCTGAAAATAGCGTCCTTCACGTGCAAGGGAGCCTGAACCTCACATTTGCACACACGGGCAAATTCGGGCAAATTCTCTGCTACATGTGCGAGGTTGTTCGTATGGTACACGAACATCATGATGCACCTTGTTTTGACCAGGGGGTTGAGTGGTCGAGATATGGGCAATACCAATTTGGAATGGTCATTGTGCGGGCAAGCACTGTTCAGTTCAACCTAAAAATAGCGTCCTTCACGTGCAAGGGAGCGTAAAGCCCACATTTGAGCACACGGGCAAATTTGGGCAAATTCTCTGCTACACGTGCGACGTGGTTCGTATGGTACACTAACAGCATGGTGCAGCTTGTTCTGGCCAGAGGGTTGAGTGGTCGCGATATGGGCAACACCAATTTGGAATGGGCATTGTGCGGGCACGCACTGTTCAGTTCACCCTGAAAATAGCGTCATTCGCGTGCAAGGGAGCCTAAAGCCCACATTTGCACACACGGGCAAATTCGGGCAAATTCTCTGCTACACGTGCGACGTGGTTCGTATGGTACACTAACAGCATGATGCAGCTTGTTCTGGCCAGAGGGTTGAGTGGTCGCGATATGGGCAACACCAATTTGATATGGGCATTGTGCGGGCACGGACTGTTCAGTTCAACCTGAAAATAGCGTTCTTCGCGTGCAAGGGAGCCTAAACCTCACATTTGCACACACGGGCAAATTCGGGCGAATTCTCTGCTACATGTGCGATGTGGTTCGTATGGTACACGAGCAGCATGATGCAGCTTGTTCTGGCCGGAGGGTTGAGTGGTCGAGATATGGGCAATACCAATTTGAAATCGGCATTGTGCGGGCACGTACTGATCCGTTCAACCTGGAAATAAGGTTATTCGCGTGCAAGGGAGCCTTAACCTCACATTTGCGCACACGGGCAAATTCGGGCAAATTCTCTGCTACACGTGCGGGGTGGTTCGTATGGTACACGAACATCATGATGCACCTTGTTTTGGCCAGAGGGTTGAGTGGTCGAGATATGGGCAATACCAATTTGAAATGGTCATTGTGCGGGCACGCACTGTTCAGTTCAACCTGAAAATAGCGTCCTTCGCGTGCAAGGGAGCCTAAACCTCACATTTGCACACACGGGCAAATTCGGGCAAATTCTCTGCTACACGTGCGACGTGGTTTGTATGGTACACGAACATCATGATGCACCTTGTTTTGACCAGGGGGTTGAGTGGTCGAGATATGGGCAATACCAATTTGGAATGGTCATTGTGCGGGCACGCACTGTTCAGTTCAACCTGAAAATAGCGTCCTTCACGTGCAAGGGAGCCTAAACCTCACATTTGCACACACGGGCAAATTCGGGCAAATTCTCTGCTACACGTGCGACGTGGTTCATATGGTACACGAATAGCATGATGCAGCTTGTTGTGGCCAGAGGGTTGAGTGGTCGAGATATGGGCAATACCAATTTGGAATGGTCATTGTGCGGGCACGCACTGTTCAGTTCAACCTGAAAATAGCGTCCTTCACGTGCAAGGGAGGCTAAACCTCACATTTGCACACACGGGCAAATTCGGGCAAATTCTCTGCTACATGTGCGAGGTGGTTCGTATGGTACACTAACAGCATGATGTAGCTTGTTCTGGCCGGAAGGTTTAGTGGTTGTGATATGGGCAACACCAATTTGAAATCAGCATTGTGCGGGCACGTACTGTTCAGTTCAACCTGAAAATAGCGTCCTTCGCGTGCAAGGGAGCCTAAAGCCCACATTTGCGCACACGGGCAAATTCGGGCATTTTCTCTGCTACACGTGCGACGTGGTTCGTATGGTACACTAACAGCATGATGCAGCTTGTTCTGGCCGGAAGGTTTAGTGGTTGTGATATGGGCAACACCAATTTGAAATCAGCATTGTGCGGGCACGTACTGTTCAGTTCAACCTGAAAATAGCGTCCTTCGCGTGCAAGGGAGCCTAAAGCCCACATTTGCGCACACGGGCAAATTCGGGCAAATTCTCTGCTACACGTGCGACGTGGTTCGTATGGTACACAAACAGCATGATGCAGCTTGTTCTGGCCGGACGGTTGAGTGGTTGTGATATGGGCAATACCAATTTGAAATGGGCATTGTGCGGGCACGTACTGTGAAGTTCAACCTCAACGTAGCGTCGTTCACCTGCAAGGGAGCCTGAACCTCACATTTGCACACACGGGCAAATTCGGGCAAATTCTCTGCTACATGTGCGAGGTGGTTCCTATGGTACACGAACATCATGATGCAGCTTTGTCTGCCCTGAGGGTTGAGTGGTCGAGGTATGGGCAGTACCAACTTGAAATGGGCATTGTGCGGGCGCATACTGTTCAGTTCAACCTGAAAATAGCGTCCTTCACGTGCCAGGGAGCCTAAACCTCACATTTGCACACACGGGCGATTCGGGGAAAATTCTCTGCTACACGTGCGACGTGGTTCGTATGGTACACGAACATCATGATGCACCTTGTTTTGACCAGGGGGTTGAGTGGTCGGGATATGGGCAATACCAATTTTGAATGGTCATTGTGCGGGCACGCACTGTTCAGTTCAACCTGAAAATAGCGTCCTTCACGTGCAAGGGAGCCTAAACCTCACATTTGCACACACGGGCAAATTCGGGCAAATTCTCTGCTACATGTGCGAGGTGGTTCGTATGGTACACTAACAGCATGATGCAGCTTGTTCTGGCGGGAAGGTTTAGTGGTTGTGATATGGGCAACACCAATTTGAAATCAGCATTGTGCGGGCACGTACTGTTCAGTTCAACCTGAAAATAGCGTCCTTCGCGTGCAAGGGAGCCTAAACCTCACATTTGCACACACGGGCAAATTCGGGCAAATTCTCTGCTACACGTGCGACGTGGTTCGTACGGTACACGAACAGCATGATGCACCTTGTTTCTGACCAGGGGGTTGAGTGGTCGAGATATGGGCAATACCAATTTGGAATGGTCATTGTGCGGGCACGCACTGTTCAGTTCAACCTGAAAATAGCGTCCTTCACGTGCAAGGGAGCCTAAACCTCACATTTGCACACACGGGCCGATTCGGGCAAATTCTCTGCTACACGTGCGACGTGGTTCATATGGTACACGAATAGCATGATGCAGCGTGTTGTGGCCACAGGGTTGAGTGGTCGAGATATGGGCAATACCAATTTGGAATGGTCATTGTGCGGGCACGCACTGTTCAGTTCAACCTGAAAATAGCGTCCTTCACGTGCAAGGGAGCCTAAACCTCACATTTTCACACACGGGCAAATTCGGGCAAATTCTCTGCTACATGTGCGAGGTGGTTCGTATGGTACACGAACATCCTGATGCACCTTGTTTTGACCAGGGGGTTGAGTGGTCGAGATATGGGCAATACCAATTTGGAATGGTCATTGTGCGGGCACGCAGTGTTCAGTTCAACCTGAAAATAGCGTCCTTCACGTGCAAGGGAGCCTGAACCTCACATTTGCACACACGGGCAAATTCGGGCAAATTCTCTGCTACATGTGCGAGGTTGTTCGTATGGTACACGAACATCATGATGCACCTTGTTTTGACCAGGGGGTTGAGTGGTCGAGATATGGGCAATACCAATTTGGAATGGTCATTGTGCGGGCAAGCACTGTTCAGTTCAACCTAAAAATAGCGTCCTTCACGTGCAAGGGAGCGTAAAGCCCACATTTGAGCACACGGGCAAATTTGGGCAAATTCTCTGCTACACGTGCGACGTGGTTCGTATGGTACACTAACAGCATGGTGCAGCTTGTTCTGGCCAGAGGGTTGAGTGGTCGCGATATGGGCAACACGAATTTGGAATGGGCATTGTGCGGGCACGCACTGTTCAGTTCAACCTGAAAATAGCGTCATTCGCGTGCAAGGGAGCCTAAAGCCCACATTTGCACACACGGGCAAATTCGGGCAAATTCTCTGCTACACGTGCGACGTGGTTCGTATGGTACACTAACAGCATGATGCAGCTTGTTCTGGCCAGAGGGTTGAGTGGTCGCGATATGGGCAACACCAATTTGATATGGGCATTGTGCGGGCACGGACTGTTCAGTTCAACCTGAAAATAGCGTTCTTCGCGTGCAAGGGAGCCTAAACCTCACATTTGCACACACGGGCAAATTCGGGCGAATTCTCTGCTACATGTGCGATGTGGTTCGTATGGTACACGAGCAGCATGATGCAGCTTGTTCTGGCCGGAGGGTTGAGTGGTCGAGATATGGGCAATACCAATTTGAAATCGGCATTGTGCGGGCACGTACTGATCCGTTCAACCTGGAAATAAGGTTATTCGCGTGCAAGGGAGCCTTAACCTCACATTTGCGCACACGGGCAAATTCGGGCAAATTCTCTGCTACACGTGCGGGGTGGTTCGTATGGTACACGAACATCATGATGCACCTTGTTTTGGCCAGAGGGTTGAGTGGTCGAGATATGGGCAATATCAATTTGAAATGGTCATTGTGCGGGCACGCACTGTTCAGTTCAACCTGAAAATAGCGTCCTTCGCGTGCAAGGGAGCCTAAACCTCACATTTGCACACACGGGCAAATTCGGGCAAATTCTCTGCTACACGTGCGACGTGGTTTGTATGGTACACGAACATCATGATGCACCTTGTTTTGACCAGGGGGTTGAGTGGTCGAGATATGGGCAATACCAATTTGGAATGGTCATTGTGCGGGCACGCACTGTTCAGTTCAACCTGAAAATAGCGTCCTTCACGTGCAAGGGAGCCTAAACCTCACATTTGCACACACGGGCAAATTCGGGCAAATTCTCTGCTACACGTGCGACGTGGTTCATATGGTACACGAATAGCATGATGCAGCTTGTTGTGGCCAGAGGGTTGAGTGGTCGAGATATGGGCAATACCAATTTGGAATGGTCATTGTGCGGGCACGCACTGTTCAGTTCAACCTGAAAATAGCGTCCTTCACGTGCAAGGGAGGCTAAACCTCACATTTGCACACACGGGCAAATTCGGGCAAATTCTCTGCTACATGTGCGAGGTGGTTCGTATGGTACACTAACAGCATGATGCAGCTTGTTCTGGCCGGAAGGTTTAGTGGTTGTGATATGGGCAACACCAATTTGAAATCAGCATTGTGCGGGCACGTACTGTTCAGTTCAACCTGAAAATAGCGTCCTTCGCGTGCAAGGGAGCCTAAAGCCCACATTTGCGCACACGGGCAAATTCGGGCAAATTCTCTGCTACACGTGCGACGTGGTTCGTATGGTACACTAACAGCATGATGCAGCTTGTTCTGGCCGGACGGTTGAGTGGTTGTGATATGGGCAATACCAATTTGAAATGGGCATTGTGCGGGCACGTACTGTGAAGTTCAACCTCAACGTAGCGTCGTTCACCTGCAAGGGAGCCTGAACCTCACATTTGCACACACGGGCAAATTCGGGCAAATTCTCTGCTACATGTGCGAGGTGGTTCCTATGGTACACGAACATCATGATGCAGCTTTGTCTGCCCTGAGGGTTGAGTGGTCGAGGTATGGGCAGTACCAATTTGAAATGGGCATTGTGCGGGCGCATACTGTTCAGTTCAACCTGAAAATAGCGTCCTTCACGTGCCAGGGAGCCTAAACCTCACATTTGCACACACGGGCGATTCGGGGAAAATTCTCTGCTACACCTGCGACGTGGTTCGTATGGTACACGAACATCATTATGCACCTTGTTTTGACCAGGGGGTTGAGTGGTCGGGATATGGGCAATACCAATTTTGAATGGTCATTGTGCGGGCACGCACTGTTCAGTTCAACCTGAAAATAGCGTCCTTCACGTGCAAGGGAGCCTAAACCTCACATTTGCACACACGGGCAAATTCGGGCAAATTCTCTGCTACACGTGCGGGGTGGTTCGTATGGTACACGAACATCATGATGCACCTTGTTTTGGCCACAGGGTTGAGTGGTCGAGATATGGGCAAAACCAATTTGAAATGGTCATTGTGCGGGCACGCACTGTTCAGTTCAACCTGAAAATAGCGTCCTTCGCGTGCAAGGGAGCCTAAACGTCACATTTGCACACACGGGCAAATTCGGGCAAATTCTCTGCTACACGTGTGACGTGGTTCGTATGGTACACGAACAGCATGATGTAGCTTGTTCTGGCCAGAGGGTTGAGTGGTCGCGATATGGGCAACACCAATTTGAAATGGGCATTGTGCGGGCACGTACTGTTCAGTTCAACCTGAAAATAGCGTCACTCGTGTGCAAGGGAGCCTAAACCTCACATTTGCACACACGGGCAAATTCGGGCAAATTCTCTGCTACATGTGCGAGGTGATTCGTATGGTACACGAACATCATGATGCAGCTTTGTCTGGCCAGAGGGTTGAGTCGTCGAGATATGGGCAATACCAATTTGGAATGGTCATTGTGCGGGCACGCACTGTTCAGTTCAACCTGAAAATAGCGTCCTTCACGTGCAAGGGAGCCTAAACCTCACATTTGCACACACGGGCAAATTCGGGCAAATTCTCTGCTACATGTGCGAGGTGGTTCGTATGGTACACGAACATCATGATGCAGCTTTGTCTGGCCAGAGGGTTGAGTCGTCGAGATATGGGCAATACCAATTGGGAATGGTCATTGTGCGGGCACGCACTGTTCAGTTCAACCTGAAAATAGCGTCCTTCACGTGCAAGGGAGCCTAAACCTCACATTTGCACACACGGGCGAATTCGGGCAAATTCTCTGCTACACGTGCGACGTGGTTCGTATGGTACACTAACAGCATGATGCAGCTTGTTCTGGCCAGAGGGTTGAGTGGTCGCGATATGGGCAACACCAATTTGAAATGGGCATTGTGCGGGCACGTGCTGTTCAGTTCAACCTGAAAATAGCGTCACTCGTGTGCAAGGGAGCCTGAACCTCACATTTGCACACACGGGCAAATTCGGGCAAATTCTCTGCTACACGTGCGGGGTGGTTCGTATGGTACACGGACATCATGATGCAGCTTTGTCCGGCCTGAGGGTTGAGTGGTCGAGATATGGGCAGTACCAATTTGAAATGGGCATTGTGCGGGCACGCAACGTTCAGTTCAACCTGAAAATAGTGTCCTTCGCGTGCAAGGGAGCCTAAACGTCACATTTGCACACACGGGCAAATTCGGGCAAATTCTCTGCTACACGTTTGACGTGGTTCGTATGGTACACGAACAGCATGATGCAGCTTGTTCCGGCCAGAGGGTTGAGTGGTCGCGATATGGGCAACACCAATTTGAAATGGGCATTGTGCGGGCACGTACTGTTCAGTTCAACCTGAGAATAGCGTCACTTGTGTGCAAGGGAGCCTAAACCTCACATTTGCACACACGGGCAAATTCGGGCAAATTCTCTGCTACACGTGCGACGTGGTTCGTATGGTACACGAACAGCATGATGCAGCTTGTTCTGGCCAGAGGGTTGAGTGGTCGCGATATGGGCAACACCAATTTGAAATGGGCATTGTGCGGGCACGTACTGTTCAGTTCAACCTGAAAATAGCGTCACTCGTGTGCAAGGGAGCCTGAACCTCACATTTGCACACACGGGCAAATTCGGGCAAATTCTCTGCTACATGTGCGGGGTGGTTCGTATGGTACACGAACATCATGATGCACCTTGTTTTGACCAGGGGGTTGAGTGGTCGAGATATGGGCAATACCAATTTGGAATGGTCATTGTGCGGGCACGCACTGTTCAGTTCAACCTGAAAATAGCGTCCTTCACGTGCAAGGGAGCCTAAACCTCACATTTGCACACACGGGCAAATTCGGGCACATTCTCTGCTACACGTGCGACGTGGTTCATATGGTACACGAATCGCATGATGCAGCTTGTTGTGGCCTGAGGGTTGAGTGGTTGAGATATGGGCAATACCAAATTGAAACGGGTATTGTGCGGGCACGCACTATTCAGTTCAACCTGAAAATAGCGTCCTTCGCGTGCAAGGGAGCCTAAACCTCACATTTGCACACACGGGCGAATTCGGGCAAATTCTCTGCTACATGTGCGATGTGGTTCGTATGGTACACGAACATCATGATGCAGCTTTGTCTGGCCTGAGGGTTGAGTGGTCGAGATATGGGCAGTACCAATTTGAAATGGTCATTGTGCGGGCACGCACTGTTCAGTTCAACCTGAAAATAGCGTCCTTCGCGTGCAAGGGAGCCTAAACCTCACATTTGCACACACGGGCCAATTCGGGCAAATTCTCTGCTACACGTGCGACGTGGTTCGTATGGTACACGAACAGCATGATGCAGCTTGTTCTGGCCGGAGGGTTGAGTGGTTGTCATATGGGCAATACCAATTTGAAATGGGCATTGTGCGGGCACGTACTGTGAAGTTCAACCTGAAAATAGCGTCATTCGCGTGCAAGGGAGCCTAAACCTCACATTTGCACACACGGGCAAATTCGGGCAAATTCTCTGCTACACGTGCGATGTGGTTCGTATGGTACACGAACAACATGCTGCAGCTTTTCTGGCCAGAGGGTTGAGTGGTTGTGATATGGGCAATACCAATTTGAGGTTTGAGGTTTGATTTTGCGGGTACTAGACGCCTTTCGGCCCCGGGGGGCCACCTGGTCGGGCCAGGTGATATCCTCCCCACCGGGTCCTAGTGGGGGGCCCTCCAAGACGCACCTCCTGCCTGGTGGCGGAGTCCCCCGGGTTCACAGGGCTCGGAGCCCCGTCCTTCCCCGGCTTCCCCGTTTCGCCACTCCCCGGTCAGTGCATCAATTCGCAGCCGTGGCTGCGGGCGCTTACCCACCGCGTCGCCCCCCTAATGCGTGGCCGCCCGGGGCGCCGGCGCCGCCGGGCCCGTGCTACCGGCTTGTCGCCAGTGGGACCCCCGTGGGCTGGCGCGGAGGTTGCCTAGCCTAGGGGTTGGGGCGTGGCGCTGTGCGCCACTACTGCCTTGGCGGGTGCAGTGCCCCGTCTGTGTGTGCGCGGCGCTCGCGGCCGGTTCGGGGGGTTCGGGCCGGTATCTGGTGTTGTGTCTCTCTCGTTTCCCCCTTCCCGCCCCGCGTGTTCCGCGATGCGTGTGGCGGGCCGTCCCGTCCGGGTGTCCCTTACCCTCGTTCGCTGGTACGCCATTCCACGCGGTCTGTGCGTTCCGCGCGCTCGGTCCGGTTGCCCTTCTAGTAGTCCCCGTGTGCCCTTTTCGTGTGCGTGCGCTCGCGCTCCCGCGGCGTCCGTTCCCCCCCCTCCTGGGTGGTGTGGCGTGCGCACCTCGCGCGGTCCCGGCACTGGGCGCTGGTAGGGCCGTTCCACGTGGTCCGTGCCCCTCCGCGTGTCGTGCCCCGGTCCCTTGCTCCGTCTGGCGTGCCTGGGTGGGGGCGGTCCGGTCCCGGTTCCCCCTTACTTGGCTTGGAAGGTTGGAAGGTTGGAAGGTTTAGTGGTTGTGATATGGGCAACACCAATTTGAAATCAGCATTGTGCGGGCACGTACTGTTCAGTTCAACCTGAAAATAGCGTCCTTCGCGTGCAAGGGAGCCTAAAGCCCACATTTGCGCACACGGGCAAATTCGGGCAAATTCTCTGCTACACGTGCGACGTGGTTCGTATGGTACACTAACAGCATGATGCAGCTTGTTCTGGCCGGACGGTTGAGTGGTTGTGATATGGGCAATACCAATTTGAAATGGGCATTGTGCGGGCACGTACTGTGAAGTTCAACCTCAACGTAGCGTCGTTCACCTGCAAGGGAGCCTGAACCTCACATTTGCACACACGGGCAAATTCGGGCAAATTCTCTGCTACATGTGCGAGGTGGTTCCTATGGTACACGAACATCATGATGCAGCTTTGTCTGCCCTGAGGGTTGAGTGGTCGAGGTATGGGCAGTACCAATTTGAAATGGGCATTGTGCGGGCGCATACTGTTCAGTTCAACCTGAAAATAGCGTCCTTCACGTGCCAGGGAGCCTAAACCTCACATTTGCACACACGGGCGATTCGGGGAAAATTCTCTGCTACACGTGCGACGTGGTTCGTATGGTACACGAACATCATGATGCACCTTGTTTTGACCAGGGGGTTGAGTGGTCGGGATATGGGCAATACCAATTTTGAATGGTCATTGTGCGGGCACGCACTGTTCAGTTCAACCTGAAAATAGCGTCCTTCACGTGCAAGGGAGCCTAAACCTCACATTTGCACACACGGGCAAATTCGGGCAAATTCTCTGCTACACGTGTGACGTGGTTCCTATGGTACACTAACAGCATGATGCAGCTTGTTCTGGCCAGAGGGTTGAGTTGTCGCGATATGGGCAACACCAATTTGAAATGGGCATTGTGCGGGCACGTACTGTTCAGTTCAACCTGAAAATAGCGTCACTCGTGTGCAAGGGAGCCTGAACCTCACATTTGCACACACGGGCAAATTCGGTCAAATTCTCTGCTACACGTGCGGGGTGGTTCGTATGGTACACGAACATCATGATGCACCTTGTTTTGGCCACAGGGTTGAGTGGTCGAGATATGGGCAAAACCAATTCGAAATGGTCATTGTGCGGGCACGCACTGTTCAGTCCAACCTGAAAATAGCGTCCTTCGCGTGCAAGGGAGCCTAAACGTCACATTTGCACACACGGGCAAATTCGGGCAAATTCTCTGCTACAAGTGTGACGTGGTTCGTATGGTACACGAACAGCATGATGTAGCTTGTTCTGGCCAGAGGGTTGAGTGGTCGCGATATGGGCAACACCAATTTGAAATGGGCATTGTGCGGGCACGTACTGTTCAGTTCAACCTGAAAATAGCGTCACTCGTGTGCAAGGGAGCCTAAACCTCACATTTGCACACACGGGCAAATTCGGGCAAATTCTCTGCTACATGTGCGAGGTGATTCGTATGGTACACGAACATCATGATGCAGCTTTGTCTGGCCAGAGGGTTGAGTCGTCGAGATATGGGCAATACCAATTTGGAATGGTCATTGTGCGGGCACGCACTGTTCAGTTCAACCTAAAAATAGCGTCCTTCACGTGCAAGGGAGCCTAAACCTCACATTTGCACACACGGGCAAATTCGGGCAAATTCTCTGCTACATGTGCGAGGTGGTTCGTATGGTACACGAACATCATGATGCAGCTTTGTCTGGCCAGAGGGTTGAGTCGTCGAGATATGGGCAATACCAATTTGGAATGGTCATTGTGCGGGCACGCACTGTTCAGTTCAACCTGAAAATAGCGTCCTTCACGTGCAAGGGAGCCTAAACCTCACATTTGCACACACGGGCGAATTCGGGCAAATTCTCTGCTACACGTGCGACGTGGTTCGTATGGTACACTAACAGCATGATGCAGCTTGTTCTGGCCAGAGGGTTGAGTGGTCGCGATATGGGCAACACCAATTTGAAATGGGCATTGTGCGGGCACGTACTGTTCAGTTCAACCTGAAAATAGCGTCACTCGTGTGCAAGGGAGCCTGAACCTCACATTTGCACACACGGGCAAATTCGGGCAAATTCTCTGCTACACGTGCGGGGTGGTTCGTATGGTACACGGACATCATGATGCAGCTTTGTCCGGCCTGAGGGTTGAGTGGTCGAGATATGGGCAGTACCAATTTGAAATGGGCATTGTGCGGGCACGCAACGTTCAGTTCAACCTGAAAATAGTGTCCTTCGCGTGCAAGGGAGCCTAAACGTCACATTTGCACACACGGGCAAATTCGGGCAAATTCTCTGCTACACGTGTGACGTGGTTCGTATGGTACACGAACAGCATGATGTAGCTTGTTCCGGCCAGAGGGTTGAGTGGTCGCGATATGGGCAACACCAATTTGAAATGGGCATTGTGCGGGCACGTACTGTTCAGTTCAACCTGAGAATAGCGTCACTTGTGTGCAAGGGAGCCTAAACCTCACATTTGCACACACGGGCAAATTCGGGCAAATTCTCTGCTACACGTGCGACGTGGTTCGTATGGTACACGAACAGCATGATGCAGCTTGTTCTGGCCAGAGGGTTGAGTGGTCGCGATATGGGCAACACCAATTTGAAATGGGCATTGTGCGGGCACGTACTGTTCAGTTCAACCTGAAAATAGCGTCACTCGTGTGCAAGGGAGCCTGAACCTCACATTTGCACACACGGGCAAATTCGGGCAAATTCTCTGCTACATGTGCGGGGTGGTTCGTATGGTACACGAACATCATGATGCACCTTGTTTTGACCAGGGGGTTGAGTGGTCGATATATGGGCAATACCAATTTGGAATGGTCATTGTGCGGGCACGCACTGTTCAGTTCAACCTGAAAATAGCGTCCTTCACGTGCAAGGGAGCCTAAACCTCACATTTGCACACACGGGCAAATTCGGGCAAATTCTCTGCTACACGTGCGACGTGGTTCATATGGTACACGAATAGCATGATGCAGCTTGTTGTGGCCTGAGGGTTGAGTGGTTGAGATATGGGCAATACCAAATTGAAACGGGTATTGTGCGGGCACGTACTATTCAGTTCAACCTGAAAATAGCGTCCTTCGCGTGCAAGGGAGCCTAAACCTCACATTTGCACACACGGGCGAATTCGGGCAAATTCTCTGCTACATGTGCGATGTGGTTCGTATGGTACACGAACATCATGATGCAGCTTTGTCTGGCCTGAGGGTTGAGTGGTCGAGATATGGGCAGTACCAATTTGAAATGGTCATTGTGCGGGCACGCACTGTTCAGTTCAACCTGAAAATAGCGTCCTTCGCGTGCAAGGGAGCCTAAACCTCACATTTGCACACACGGGCCAATTCGGGCAAATTCTCTGCTACACGTGCGACGTGGTTCGTATGGTACACGAACAGCATGATGCAGCTTGTTCTGGCCGGAGGGTTGAGTGGTTGTCATATGGGCAATACCAATTTGAAATGGGCATTGTGCGGGCACGTACTGTGAAGTTCAACCTGAAAATAGCGTCATTCGCGTGCAAGGGAGCCTAAAGCCCAGATTTGCGCACACGGGCAAATTCGGGCAAATTCTCTGCTACACGTGCGATGTGGTTCGTATGGTACACGAACAACATGCTGCAGCTTTTCTGGCCAGAGGGTTGAGTGGTTGTGATATGGGCAATACCAATTTGAGGTTTGAGGTTTGATTTTGCGGGTACTAGACGCCTTTCGGCCCCGGGGGGCCACCTGGTCGGGCCAGGTGATATCCTCCCCACCGGGTCCTAGTGGGGGGCCCTCCAAGACGCACCTCCTGCCTGGTGGCGGAGTCCCCCGGGTTCACAGGGCTCGGAGCCCCGTCCTTCCCCTGCTTCCCCGTTTCGCCACTCCCCGGTCAGTGCATCAATTCGCAGCCGTGGCTGCGGGTCCTACCCACCGCGTCGCCCCCCTAATGCGTGGCCGCCCGGGGCGCCGGCGCCGCCGGGCCCGTGCTACCGGCTTGTCGCCAGTGGGACCCCCGTGGGCTGGCGCGGAGGTTGCCTAGCCTAGGGGTTGGGGCATGGCGCTGTGCGCCACTACTGCCTTGGCGGGTGCAGTGCCCCGTCTGTGTGTGCGCGGCGCTCGCGGCCGGTTCGGGGGGTTCGGGCCGGTATCTGGTGTTGTGTCTCTCTCGTTTCCCCCTTCCCGCCCCGCGTGTTCCGCGATGCGTGTGGCGGGCCGTCCCGTCCGGGTGTCCCTTACCCTCGTTCGCTGGTACGCCATTCCACGCGGTCTGTGCGTTCCGCGCGCTCGGTCCGGTTGCCCTTCTAGTAGTCCCCGTGTGCCCTTTTCGTGTGTGTGCGCTCGCGCTCCCGCGGCGTCCGTTCCCCCCCCTCCTGGGTGGTGTGGCGTGCGCACCTCGCGCGGTCCCGGCACTGGGCGCTGGTAGGGCCGTTCCACGTGGTCCGTGCCCCTCCGCGTGTCGTGCCCCGGTCCCTTGCTCCGTCTGGCGTGCCTGGGTGGGGGCGGTCCGGTCCCGGTTCCCCCTTACTTGGCTTGGGGTTGTGGGGGTGGCGGTAGGGCGTCCCCGGGGGGGGTGCCGTCTTGTGTTGCGAGGGGCGTCTGGGGTCAGGCGCTCCCCCTCCCCCGACTGCCCGCCCACTGGGCGGGCTGTTGGGGTCCGCCATCCACGTGTTGTGGGCGCGGGCGTGCGGGTGTGGGGGCCCTTCTCTGTCCCCGCGGCCTGCGCGCCCTGTGGGGGCTGCGCGCCGCGGGGCGGGTCCGTGGCGTTCGTGTGCCGGGGGGCGGGTTGGGGGGGGGGGGGGGGCGTGCGCCGTACCCCCCGTTCGTGCGGCCGGGGGGGGGCTGTAGGGCGGGGGGTCGCTCTGCCTCGTTCCGTCCCTCTGCCTTCCCTGGGCAGGCAACAAAGCGGGTGTCACCGGCGTCGTGCTGTCCATGGGGGGCGTGGCCCCCCATATCACTCCGGTTCGTGCTCGCCCGCCTTTCTTGGGCGCGATCTGTGCGGCGTCCTGGCACGTTGGCGCGGGCTCGCTTGTTCTCCGCGGCCCCTGCGGGGGCCGGCGGCTGGGGCGGGGGGGCGGGTCGCGCTCCGGCCCCTCTCTCGGGCGGGGGGGGGGGGACCATCCCCCCTGCCTCGGGGGGTGGGGGCTGGGGCCCCCGCGGCTTGCGGGCCGGTGGGGGGGGGGGGGGGGGGGGGGTCGCTCCGCGGCCTCCCTGACCCCCTTCTGGGTGGCGGCCTGCGGTACTCAATCCCGGCCCCCCTCGTGTCGTCGGCGCACCCCCTTCCGGCGTGTGCGTGCGGTCGGGGTCGCGGTGCCGCCCCGGGGCGGGGGGGGGTGAGGGGTGGCCCGTGGACCGCTCCCCCGGGGGCCCCTGCGGACCTGAACCCCCCCTTTGCCCTCCCTGAGTGGGCTGTGGTCACGGGTGGGTCATGTAGGGCGCGACCTCCATACTGTTCTGGTGGTCCGCCGTGCGCCGCCCCCAAGCTGGGTGCGCGCGTTGCTCCGGCACGCTGGTGTGGGCTCGCTCTGCGGCCGCGACCCCCGCGGGGGCAGGCGGCTGGGGGCGCTGGGGCGCGTGGTGTGCAGGCCCAGCAGCATCCCCCCCCCCCCCCCGTGTCGCGGTCCCTTCTGGGGGGGGGGGGCGTCCCCTCGGGTCCGGGGGGGCGGAGGGCCGCTCCTGTGGCTCCCAAGCTGGGGGGGGGGTGCTGGGGGGGGGGGGGGTTGGGTTGGGTTGGGTCAAGGCCTCGCCTGGTCGCCTACCCACGGTCCGCGCCGCCTTCCCTGCGGGACCCGACTGGGCGGCCGTACCCGGGTGTCCGGTCACAAGGCCTACCGGACTGTTGACCGCCCCCAGACCCCGCGGTGGCGCTCGCGGGCGGGAGATGCCGCCGTGCCTGTGTCTATGTGCCCTTGTGTGTCTGAGGGGGGGGGGGGGGCTGTGGCACACCTGCTTGCTCCATTGTTGTTCGGCGTTGGCGCACATGGCGCGGGGAAGTGTGTGCCTGGTGCTCCAGGCCCCGGCAGGGAGGCTGGAGAGCCTGACGCTGAGCCCGCCGGGGGAGATGTGGGCCTGGGCTCGCAACCTCCACGTCACAAGGACATGCTACCCAACCACTCCACGACTGCCTATTGGCACGGGAAGGCGGTGGTACGTGGCACGACTGGGGTCAGACCCGCACTCCTTGACTGCCTTAGGCACAGGTGGTGCTGCCTCGCGGGCTGGGTCCGGCTCCCACGGCCGAGGGCGTACCCTGGGCAGATGGAGGGGCACCAAGGCGCAGAGTGTGCTTCCCTGCCCTGGGTGCCACCAGTGCTGGCTGCACTGGCTGCGGCGCTACAGCCCGCGTAGACGAGGGGGCCCAGAGGGCACCACACCCGAATGGCCTCTCCGTTGAGGAAGGGGGGGGGGGGGCAGGGGTCGGCTGGTGGCTGTCTGGCCTCCAGGGGTCACCCACAACCGCACTGGAGTGCACGGGGCTGTGCTGGCCTAGGCGTCTGTGATGAAGTTGGTGGGGCACGTGCACACCTGGAGGTTCCCTAGGCAGGCCGCTCAAGGGATACCCACAGCGGTCAACCTGCGAGCCCTTCACAGCCTCCACTTTTTAGGCCCTGAGGGCGCCGACTCCGTGCACCCCTCCCGTCGGGGGCGCAGGCTGGGGGGGGGGGGGGGTAGGGTGGTGGATGGGTCTACCTGTTCACTTGCGTGGGAGAGGAGGACCACCTGCTGGGTTACCATGCGGGTCCCAGATCCCAACATACTTGTCGCTCGGCGTCCGCTCCCTGAGGGACCTGGATCACCATGTGACGGCCTGCAGTGAGGGTGTGAGGGCATGCGGGGGGGGGGGGTGCTGGGCCTGCTTTCGGTCCGGCCCCATTTCTGTTGGGGGGGGTGGGGGCAGCAAAAGGTCTGCTCCCCTGTTTCCTGGTCCCCACGAGGAACCAGCCCACGGCCTGCACCCTCGCTTTGTGGTGGCTGAAATTTGGGCCGACAGAGTGGGGGGGGGGGGTGGGGGGGGCCGCCCCCCCGCCCCCCCGCCCCGTCGGGCGTCGGCCTGCCGTCCGTTGTCTCCGGCGTGCCCCCCTGGGGTGTACTCGTGCCGTGGGGGTTGCCGGGCGGCCGCGGGCGTCGGGCGCGGTCCGGTCGGCCGCCGACGGGCCAGTGCGGCCCCGGGGGGGGGGGGGGGAGGGGGGGCCGGCCTCTCATAGGGCCGCTCCGTTTGCGCAGTCCTGGGCGCCGCCGGTCCGCCGTCGGCCGGCAGCGGGCGGGGCGTGCGGGCGTCTGCCCCGGCCGTGGCGCCCCCGCACCCCGGATGCAGCGGCCTCCTCGGGGGGGGTGCGGGGCCGCCGTTTCTTCGTTCTGCCTCCGTCCGCTCTTGGGCCTGGGTGGGCGGGGGGGGGGGGAGTGGGGGGGGCCCTCTGGTCCCCTGGCGCCGTCTCCTGACGGCCGGGGGGGGGCGGCATGGCGGTCCCGGCCCCGGGGGCCAGCCATCGGCCGGGGGGTCGCACCCTTCCCCCGCCCCCCTCTAGCTAGAGAGAGGACCCTCGTGCAGGCCTTCGCTGGGGCCCCGCATCCCCCCTGCCGTCGTCGCGCGGCGCTGGCCGGCTGGGGGCGGCCGTGAGGGTTAGCAGTCAGCGGTTAGCGGGCTGCGGGGCAGCAGGTTCCCCCCCGCGCTCATTGTCTCCGCCCTCCCTTCCGCGGGAGGTGGCGCGCGCTCCCGCGTCACTCCGTACCGTGGGGGGGGCGCGGGTCGGGGGGCCCAGCTCCCCCCCCCACTGTCTCGCGTCCGCCGTCTGGGCCGTCACCTGCGCCGCCGCTTGCGTGGGGGCTGGGGCTGTGGCGGCGGCGGGTTGTGCCGGCGGTAGCGCCAGTGGGCGAGGGCGTTGCGCAAAGCCCGGGCGAGCCAGTTGTTGGCGTCCGCATCCGTGATGCGGAGCAAAGCCCCCCCTTCCAGGAAGGCCGGCCACGTCGGCTCCCTGTCGGGCCACGCTGCCCGGATCACTGACCTGAGGACCCTCTCATGGTCATCTGGGGCTGCCCACCCCCCCGGGGGTACCTCTCGGTTTCCTCCGTCCCTCCGGATGAGCACGGCATCAAAGGGCCGGTTCCTCAACCCCCTGGTGGTCCCCTGGTTGGCCCAGCACAACCACCCGTACACCTCCCCAACCAGGGGGAGGGCCTCCTCCCCCAGAGGGTCCGGGACCGTGCTCCAGTCCCGGTCCCAGGGCCGGGCCCCCCCCGCCCCTGGCTCCCCCCGCTGCCCCTGTGCCTGCGGCGCCGATGCTGCGCTCCGCCCCCCCCCCGCCGAGGCCATCCGCGCCGGCTCCGCTCTCGGCGCGGGGGGGGCTGGCTGGTGCCGGGGTCGTGGGGGTTGGGGGGGGACGAGCTCGCCGGCGTCAGGGTCGATGTTGTAGAGGTGGTGGTGGTGGTGGTGGGTGTGGTGTGCCGGCATCTGCTGGATGCCGGGGGGGATGCACCTCACCGGCTGCACGTCCGGCTGCGGGGGCGCCCCGCTCCCCGCCCCCCTCCCTTCCGCCTGCCCTCCCCCCCGGGCTCCCTTGCCCCGTCCCGTCTGCCCCTTGCCCTCGCCCTTGCCCTTGCCCTTGCCCTTGCCCTTGCCCTTGCCCTTGGGCCCCTTTCCGGCTCCCTGCCCGTGTCGCGGGTCCTGCCCCCTGTCCCCCACGCCCTGGCCCGCCCGCTCGCCCACCGTCCCTTGCCCCGCTCCCTGCACCTGGGCGCCCCGCCCGTGCCCCTGCGCGCCCTTCCCGTGCCCTGTTCCCGTCCCAGCCCCCTGCCCTCCTGCCCCCCGCTCCGCGCCCCCGTGGCTGGCGCTCTGCCCTGCCTGCGCGCCGTCCCCCCCTTCCCGGACCACACGCCGGGCGTCCTGCTGCCTCTGCAGTTGCGGCAGCGTGACGCCCGGCGGCGAACGCGCGGGCGCCGGGGGGCGGACGTGCCGCGTCCGCCCCGGGGGGGAAGGGCTTGGGGGGGAACGGCTTGGGGGGACTGGTGTGGGTGTGGGTGGGGTTGGCGTGGGCGCGGTACTTCGCGCTCTCCCTGCCCACTGCTGCTGCTGCGGCGGCCGCTGGCGGCGCGCCCGTGGCCCGTGCGGCCCGTGGGTCCTTCCCCTGCTTGCGCGGTGTGCTGGGGGTCGCGGCGTGGCCGGCCGAGGCGGTGGCGCGGCTTGCCGGGGCCGCGGTCGCAGCCCCTCGCGCGCCCTCCCCGCTCTCCTCTGCGGCTGCGGCAGCCCTCGGCGGTGCGCCAGGCTCCTGCGCTGGGGCTACCCTTCGTGTCGACGGCGTGCCGGGGGCCGCGGTCGGGGCCGCGGCGCGGCTCGCTGGGGCTGCGGTCTCCGCTCCCGGCGCGTCCGGGGCCCCCTCCCGGGGCGGGGCGGCAGGGCTTGCTGCTTGGGCGGCGGGGGCGGTCACCTCGGCTGCCGCAGGCTCCTGGGCCGGCGGCGGCGGCCCGACCAGCACCGCCGCCTCCGCCAGCCTCCGCTCCTCGCGCTCCGCGGGGGTCTCCCCCGTCCACTCCGGGGAGACGGGGGAGCGGGAGCGGGACCAGCGGTGGTGGCGGTCGGAGCGGGCGGGGGAGCCATCGGAGTCTGCCATCACTGTTATCCTGGTAGGCATGCGTGGTGGCAGGCGCGCCCTTCCCACTACCTCCTGGTGCATCAGTGCCGTGCCGTGGGCAGTGCCGTGCGGTGCTCTGCGGGGGGGAGGGGGGGAGTGGGTGGGGGGCCGGCTGTCGCGTCAGCCCCGCACGGGCGGGGGCCGGCGGCCATCCATCGGCATTGGGAGGGGAGGCGGGGGAGCCACGCGGCCCACGCGTCGCGCCATAGCCCCCAGTCTGGGGCGGGGCCCAGGGCCCTGGGCCCCCGGGGGTCGTCGGGTGGTGTCGGGGGAAGCCGCACTAGGTGGACCCCCGTAACGGCGGTGACCTCCTGTGTTCGCAGGAAGGTGTGTACTCCGTCCCGCGCCGCGGGCGCCGGGAGGGGGGGGCGGGGTACGGGTGCTGCCCCATAGAGCTGGGTGGGGGTGATCCCCAGGACCCGCTCCGGGTCCCCGCGGGTCGCGACGACGAGGAGGAGCAGGGGGGTGCCAGGGCAATCTTGCCAGAGGACCTGCCCCCTGTGGTGGGCACCCCTGGTCCTGGAGAGGGGGGGGGACAGGCCTGGGTTGGCCCAGCCGCGGGGCGCGTGCGTCGCCGGCGGGAGGGCGGGGCACCAAGCGGGCTCCCTGGGGAATGCCTCGCATACGATGGCGTACGGGGGGGTAGGCCTGGTGCCGTCGTACACCGGGTTGGTCGGTCGGGGGCGGGCGGGCGCTTCGTCCGCGTCTTCCACGAACACCGTGATCTCGCCCACCTCCAGGTCCTCGTCCGGTGGGTGTAGAAGGTGGAGCGCCGCATCCAGCCCGGACACTCCCCCCGGGTACGTGGCCCGCGCCTGGTTCAGGTACGGGGCCGCGCCCCCGGGGTAGCGCGTCCTGAGGGCGTGCAGCAGGGCTGGGGCGCTGCTGCGGAGGGACATGGCGGACCCCGCTCCCGTCAGCTGCAGGGTGTCCCCCATGGACAGGGGCCGGCCCGACCGGTTGGACTCGTGCCACTCCATCCAGTGCCCGTAGAGGGCCGCCTCCGGGCTGATGAGCCCCGGCTGGACGGTGTTCACGATCCGGTGCATCGCCGGGAGCAGCGTAGGGGCCCCCGCTCCGTTCAGGGCGCGGACGGCCGGGAGGGCGGTCTCGTTGAGGAAAGCCCTCGCACTGCCCGCCAGGTCACGCCGCGCGGCAGCGTGCGCCTCGTGTGCCTCCGCCACCGCGTTCGCCACCAGGCCCCGGACGGCCGCCTCCTGCGCTTTGCGGCGGGCCCTGGCGTGTCCTGGCCCATCCCCCCGTCGGCGTGGCATGGTACTGCGGGCTCTGCAGAGGGCGGCGGCGGGTGGGGGTCAGGGCGCGAACACGTGCGACAGGTGCGCAATGGATGTGGGGTCCCGCAGGTGCACGTGGATCCACAGAAGGGCAGCGCCCGCGGGGCCCGCGCGCTCGTGTGAGGGGGCGTGTGCCTCCTCGATGCGCCGGTGCAGGGCCTCCTCCTCTGTGCGCCTGCGCGGGCCTGCGGGAGGTTCGGGCCAGGGGCACGCGGCCACCTGGGCGCACCGCGCGCACCTGTTGGCGCCTGTCGACGCTGCGGAGGACACCGTGTCGCATTCCCCGCAGAGCCGGCAGGTGTGTGGGAGGTGGGAGGGCGGCGACCAGGGGTCGAGATGGCGGAGCCAGAGGTCGTCCCACCTCTGTCGGAGGGGGTCCCGGATCTCCAGCAGGCGGGCGCGGACGCGGCGCCGGTAGTCCCTGCCGAGCGTCTTCCGCTGGACCTCCCGCCACGTGTCGTCGGGGAGAATCCCGTGGTCGTGGAAGGCGGCGATGAGGTCGTCCCACGCCGGGCGGGGGTGCCCCTGGGTGGGGGTTGCCATGTACACGTGGCGCCCGGTGAGGTGGGGCGTCAGCGCATTCCATTGGCACCCGTTCTCGGCGTCTCGGTGGAGGAGGGCCAGCAGGGTGCCATCCGCGACTGCCTCCCATCCCACTCGCAGCCTTCCCAGGCGTCCAGCTCCTGGCGCAGCGCGGCTGCAATGTCGGTGGGGAGCATGAGGAGCAAGGGCCCCTGGGTGTCGCTCAGCAGGGACAGGGCGTCGTCGTATACCGGCCCCCCAGCTTTGAAGTGCGCCACGGCGAGCTGGGCGGCCCCGTCCTCTGGGGGGTGCCACCGGACGGTGGCCGCGGCGTGTCCCCATTTGCGTATCTCCGTAGCCCGGAGTACGTTGGCGGCGTGAAGGACGATGCGGGGGGGGACGGGTGTCCTGACGAGTGAGGACACGTCCCCAGTCCATCCTGTAAGCGGCCCCGGGGCCGCTTGCAGCCATCCCCCCGTCGCCGCGTCCCACGGGTGGTCAGGTCCCGCCCCGCGGATCACGGTGGGTCTCGGCCGGGTGTCCGGCCCCCATCCCTCGAGTGGGATGGCGGTGTACCGTTGCGCAGGGGTCCCCGGGGCGCGCGTGGCGGCGCACCACCGGCTCCACTCGCGCGCCCATTCCTCACCCACTACGCGCGCCTGCCACGCGGTCATGGAGCCGCGCCCGATGATCCACGGTGGGAAGAGGGCGCCTTGTAGGTGCTTCGAGAACCCCCCTGGCAGGTCCTGGTACGGGTGGGGGCCCTCTTGGGGCGGGCACTCCAGAGTGCCATTCACGACACGGAGGGAGGCTACGAAGTCCTTGTTAGGGTGCGGGGGAGGGGGAGGGTGGTCGCCCTCCGCCGCAGTGAGCCATCGGTGTGCCCGGGCCGCCGCGCTTAGGGGCTCGCGGAGGAGTTGCTCCAGCCGGTGGTTGCGAAGCTCCCATGCGAAGTCCCCCAGCCGGAGCATGTGGTGTAGGAAATCGTCCACAGAGGTCCCTCCCGGCGGGTCGTAGCGGGTTATGGCGCGGAGCTGCGCCTCCGCGTCCTCGGGCACCAGTCCGGAGCAGAAGACTTCCGTCCATGCGGCGCCTGCGGAGCGCCACGAGGCCACCCACAGGGCTTTGTCCCCGGGCGGGAGGTGGCGGGCCGCCTCATGTACCGCCTGGCGGTAGTGGGGCCAGAGGAGCCGTGAGTGGGCGCACCCCACGTGCATGTGTACCGGGGTCTCCTCCGGGCCGCCGCATAGGAGGCACGGTCGTGGGACGACGGCGACGCCGGAGAGCCGCTCCTTACGGACGCGGAGCCTGCGCTGCACCGGCGTGTGGCCGTCCCGGGCTCGCAGCGCCCGGCGGTTGGTGGCCGCCGCGGTGAGGTCCCGGGCGTGGACATAGGCTGTGGCGTGGGCCGCGCCCAAAGGTGTGTGTCCCCGGTGCGTCAGCGCATGGTCCGTCTGCGCCCGCTGCGCGACCTCGCTGAGCGCCCGCATCGTGGGGGGTCGTAGGTCGAGGTGGCCGTCATGACCGGCGACAATGAGTTGGGCGTGGCCAGGGTCCGGGGGCGTGTTCTGCAGGACGGTGTCCTGGGACGCCGCCCAGTCCGCCTTGTGCAGTAGGGCGTCACTGTGGTGCGAGGTGGCTCGGACGTACCAGAAAGGGCGCCCGGCGTGTGGTCCTCGCGCGCACAGGCCGTCCCGGAGCCACCGCAGGGGCATCTGGTTGACCACCTTCGCTGCACCCGCGGGGACCCCCGTGGTCCGCTCGCGATCTGCGTGCCGCAGGAGGTGGAGGATGACTTCGGCGTCCACCGTGTGGACCCACGGTCGGTGGGCACCGTAGTGTAGGGGGAGGGAGGCGGCCACCCCCTCCCCGTCGGGCACCGTGCCCGAGATGGCCACCGCCCACGTGCGGGTGAGGTCGGCGGCGAGAGCGACGCTGGTGGCGTGTTTGCAGGGTCCGCCCCCGGACGCGTCGGAAGAGGTGTGGCCCCAGGCCTCCGGGATCCAGTAGTACCCGGTGGGGCTGAGCCACCCCGCGTTGAGGTCGGCGGAGTGCCACCGGACGTCGGGGTGGCTGGGGGTCAGTTGGTCCACGTCCAGCGCCCTGGTGTCGTTGGGGCTGATCGCCGGGTGGTCGTGCAGCCGGATCTCCGCTCCGGCGACCGTGCTTGCCCAGGACCGAAGTGCCGTCACATGTTCCCGGAGCCACGCCGGGCCTCCGCGCTGGTGCACCACCAGGTGTCCCGTGTCCTCCGGCTGGTCCTCCAGCGCGTGCACCGCCATGTGTGGGTCGTGCGGCACCCCCGTAGCTACCAGCAGGGCGGTGCCACGGGGAAGCCCACGGGGTTTGGGCTGGCATGTCCCCACCTGCACTATTACCCACTCGGCCCGGAGCTGTGCTTGCCCCGCCGCTTGGGTGCATTGGTCGTCCGTGGTCACCAACCACACCGGCGTCGGCGCGTGGGGCCGGGGGCACAGGGGCTCGGGCCACGCCACATCCGCGTTAGGCTCTTGGTGCTCGCCTTCCGCGAGTACGTCACGGAGGATGTACAGGAGGGCTGCCGGCGGGTGGTACGCCGCCCCCCGCGTGGGGGGGGACAGGCCGCCCCGGCGGCGGTAGCCCCCGACGTGGAGGTGCAGGCCGTCCGGGGTCACCCGTGGGCCGGTGTGGGCGTCCTGCTTAGCCCTCGTGGGGTGGACGAGTCTCAGGCGGGGGTCCCGCGTGCCGGTGGTGTGGAAGAGGTGGACCAAGGCGTCGCGCCATCCGGGGTGGTTGGTGGGCTCCTGCTCACGGCGGCAATAGTGGAGGTGTTCATCGGCGCATTGGTTGAGGCATTCCCGCACCGCCGTCGGCCATGGGTCGTCGTTGTCGGGGAAGGGGTGGCGTGGCCCGTGGTGCCCATGCCACGGCGTTGTGTGCGGCACCGTCAGGCGGCACGTGTCGCGGTGTCGCAGCTTGGCGGTGCGCAGCGTGACGATGTTGCCTGGCGGGGACTGTAGTTGGACATGGGCCGCCCTGGGGCACGCGATGGGGTTGTACAGCCCCACTCCCAGGGCGGCCAGGGCCCGGGGTACGCGGTGGACCCAGTCACCCCCCGCGAGAGTTGCGAACTCCGGGACGGGGTAGTGTACCTCGGGACATATTCCGTGCGCGCCGGCTATTTCCCAGAACATCTTGGTGACCTCGGCGCGCACGGAGGTTGAGCGGTGGTGGACGAGTGTACCCACGAGGGCCACCGCTGCCTGCTGGCACCGCGTTGGCACCCGTGTGAGCCCCAGGGTCCGGTCATCCTGCAGGCTGTCCCGCGAGGCGTCGAAGGCGTACCGCGCCCTGTCCTTCGCGACCTGGACCGTGATGTGGTCCAGGTGGCGTGCAGTGTCGGAGTCGTCGGCGATGAAAGGGGCGACGTACTGCGTCACCCCCCCGAGGATCGCCAAGATGACGTCCTGCACCACTTTCGGTGGCGCGAGGGTGTTGAGGCACCAGTGGTGCACCGCCGCCAGGCGTAGCCGGTGCTTGCGCTGCAGGGAGAACTCCCCGTCCGGCTGCAGCTGGAGTCCCAGATAGGGGACGGAGTCCGCCGCTGGCACCCAGTGCCACGGGTTTTCCAGGTGGGGACAGAGGCGCAGCTGCAGGCCCGGGACCCCCTCCGTGGTGGCCATGGCGCACTTGCGGGGGTTGAGCTCCATGCCCATCATCCCCAGGTACGCGGCCACCGCCTCCACGCCCTCGACGAATTGCTGCAGCGTGTGGGCCACTACCAGCAGGTCGTCGATGTAGGCCTGGATGAGGCCGTGCTCGGCCCCTCCCGGCGGGCGCAGGCGGTGCCCCTGCGCCCTGAGCAGGGGCTCCAGGAGGAGCGCGTACAGCAGGGGGCTCTCGGGGTTGCCCTGCCGGACGCCACGCAGCATGTAGACGGGCTGTGTTAGCCCGTGTGCGGTGACGATGTGCAGCCTGGCGCACGTGTGGAGGAAGAGCAGGAGGTCGATGACGTCCGGCGGCTAGGAGAGGTGGCGCAGGATGAGGTGGAGGGCGCCGTGCGGGGCGGTGTCGAAGGCCTTGCGGGCGTCGAAGGAGAAGACGTAGTTGGGCCTGCCCCTCTGGAGCTGCCGCTGCGCCATGAACAGTGGGGGGCCTGTGTTGGAGCCAGGGAGGGCCCCTTGCTGCCAGTCGCTGACCACCCCGTGCCGTGTGAGCACTTCCGTGATGCGCTGGGTGAGGGGGCCCGTGAGCAGCTTCATGTCCAGCTGGCCCAGGGCTATGGGCCTGTAGTCGTCCAGTCTGGCAGAGCCCGGTACCTTGGGGCTGAGCCAGATGTGCGCGTCCCTCGAGTGCATTGGCGGCGGGGCGCCGCGGAGGATGGCCCGGTAGGAGTGGACCAGGAGCCACTGGACGGGTGCCGGGAGGGCCTTGATGAAACGGGCCTCCACGGGGTTGGGACCTGGGGCCTTGCCATCGGCCTTGTCCAAGGCGGACTGCAGGTCCTGCATGGAGTACTGCTGGACCTGTGTCCAGGCCCCTTCAGGGACCCGGGGGACATGGCGGCCGAGGACTGCCTGGAAGCCTGGGAGGTCCACCGGGCGTTTGTCATTCAGTTCTCGCCAGAAGGCGCGAACTGCGAACATTACGTCGTGGGCCTCCGTGAGGAGCGTTTGGGTGTTGGGGACCCGCACGTTCCAGAGGCCTGACGGGCCCGGGGCCTCTACCTCTATGGCTCCCCGTACGGCTTTCCACCGCTGGGCGATGTCGGGGGCGTGGCGGCGCCAGAAATCCTTGATGGCGCGCTTGTGGTATGCCGCCAAGAGTGCGCGGAGCTGGCGAATGTCCTCCTCGAGGGCGGTTGCTTGCCTCTCTAGCTCCTCCTGTAGCTGGCCCTGTGTGGTCGGGCGGAACCCGGGCGACACACCCCGCAGCTCCTCCGTGAGCCGAAGCGCCGCCTCGGACCGCATGCCATGCCGTGCCGCGTCCGCCTGGTACGCTGCCGGCGCGCGCGCTGCCAGGGTGTCATAGCGGAGGACCGCCGCCTGGAGCCGCATTCCGCTCTCCGGGAGGTCCCCCTCCGCCGGGTCCGTCCCCGCCGGGGACGGCTGCCGGCGTCCCACCACACGCGCCAGGGCGTCGTGCGTCGCGTGGAGGTGTTCGAACACCTTATCCACCGCGGCCGCGGGCATGGACCCGTAGTCGTGCTGCTCTGCGGGACCCAGCCAGGGCGCCAGGGAGGGTTCATCCTGCGCGGCGGTGACCGCCGCCCACAGGCAGTGTTGGACGGGCGCGGCCTCGGCGTCGTACGGGAGGAGGCGGCCCTCCGTGTGGCTGTAGGGGGTGGGCATCGCCGCGCGCCCCGCTGCGCTGAGGAGGCCCGGCAGGGCCAGGCGGACCGGGAGGTGGTCCGAGCCGACCACCTGCGGGTGTGCCATGCCGCGAGCCCAGACGCTTTCCCGCAGGGACCACGGCAGGAGGGGCTCGTTGACCAGGAAGGTGTCCACTCGGTGCCGGGACGGGTGGAGCGTGGGGGTCATGTCCTCCTCGCCGCGTGCCGTGGCCCTGCGGAAACCGCAGGCCTCCCAGCCCGCTCGGAAGTGCTCCGTGGCCGGGTTGGTGGTGGCATCCATGTAGATGTTGGTGTCGCCGGCGATGACCACCGGGTGTCTCCCACCGAGGCTGCGTGCCGTGGCATACATTTGTATGTCGGCCCAGAACGCCGCCCGTCCCGCCCACGGGGAGCAGCCTGCTTGCGGCCCGTGGACGTTGATGAGGGTGAGGCCTCCCCCGTCCGTGCGGATCTCCAGGGCCGCGGCCTTCCCGGGGACGATTTCCGTGAAACTGAGCACCTCGTGCTCCGCCACGTATTTGCTGCTGACCGCGGTGAGGAGGCCCCCCCCTCTCGAGGTGGAGGTGGCTCCCGTCTCCGCCAGCCGGCTGCTGAAGAAGGCGGTGTACCCCTTGTCCCGGAGCGCCGCGGCCACGTGCATCTCCTGCGCCCGGGTGGCGATCCCTGTTTCCTGGAGCATGATGGCAAAGCCCCCCTCCTGGGGTAGCATGCCGGTGATGAGGTGCTCCTTGTCGGTACAGGCCGCCGGCCCCCGGCGCCGCCGGAGCGTGTCCCGGAGGGACCGGTCTGGTGGTACGAGGCCGTTGCGCAGGTTCCACGAGAGGAGCCACAGGGCGTCGCCCGTCGTGTCCTCCTGGAGTCAGCTATCCCGTATCGGCATCACCGCTGGGTTCGCCGGCGCAGCCAGAGCATCCGGGTGCGCCGCATCCGCTGAGCCCGTTCCCAGCGGGGCCGCCCACAGGGGGGGGGGCCGGGGGGCCGGGGGAGCCTGGGGGGCCAAGGGGGGCCAGCCCCGCGGGGATGGACCCTGGTTGGCCCGCACCGCCGGGCACCGGGGCTGCCCCGGGTGCCTCCTCATCGCCGTCTGCGTGGTCGGCCGCCTGGGGCGGGGGGCGCCGGGCGTACGGGGCGTGCCATGGGGACCTCCGTGCCCCCCCTTGCAGGATGTTGGAGGCCGCCTCCTTGTCGTCCACCGGGGCCGCAGCGTGCACCGCGTGCCACGCCAGGTGCTCCAGCATTGCCCCTGCTTGTGTAGTACTTGTCCGCACACAGGGGGCATTTCGTCGGCTCCGTGGCCCCTCGCGCCGGGGGGAGCGGCACCGACTTCCGGATGGCGCCCTCCGCTGCTGGTTCGAAGGGCAGATTGGCCAGTGGGACCGTGTGTGGCGCCAGCGTGCGGCCCGGGGCCGCCGCATCGAGGGCTCGTGTCGCGGGCGCGGGCCCGAGACCCCGGATGGCATCGCGCTGCACGTCCGCTTGCAGCCACGTTTGCCAGTGTGTGGAGCCGATTTGGCGGTCGGGTTTGCCCCTCCACCGCAGGTCGTGGAAGGCTTGTAGCCAGTGGTACACTGTGGTCGGGACCGCCAGCTGGAGCTCTAGGTCGGCGGGGTGCGCCGCTGCTGGCCACACCCCCGGCCTTGCCGCCCGGGCGTTGGCCTGGAGCAGGAGGGCGTGGTGTTCGCCCTTCCGTAGCGCCTTGACGATCATGCGGGTACAGTCTGCCACGCGGATCACGGCTTCGGGCCCTGGCAGGCGCTCGGGGTCGCAGACGACGATGTGCGTGTCCGCCGGGCTGAACATGCAGACCACCCACTGCGGGTTCTGCTGTCCCCGTTGGGCCACCGCCAGGGTAGCCGCCGGGCGGGCGTGCGTGATTGGTCCCGCGTGGAGGTCCGGGACGTCCGTGGCCCTGATGGCGTCTCCCTGCCACGCGGCCCGTAGATGTTCCTCCTGGTCGGGGCTCCACACCAGTGCGGGGGGGTTGACCCACCCCGGTTCCTGCCTCTTGTTGGGGGCGCTGACGGTGTGTAGCAGGACAGCCAGCGGCCAGGGGTCCGCCGACATATAGTAGGCCTGGGTGGGTCCCTGCTGCCAGTCGACGTGGGGCAGGGGCGGGAATGCTCCTTGCCTGGTGGTGCTGTGCCAGACAGTCCAGCGGCCTCCGGCCAGGACGTGCGACCGGTACCCTCCGGCGTGGCCGTGCAGGATGGCCTGGTAGCCTGCCGTCTGCAGCACCAGTGCCTCCCCCTGCCGAGGTGCGGGTGGGGGTGTGCCATCGCCCGCATCCCAGACGCGGGTGCGCCCGCGGAGTGTGGCGTGCCACGGGTCTGGTGCATCGCGCTGCGGCCCTTGTATGCTTCCCGCAATCTGCGCCGGGCCGTGGTGGTGGACGAAGCTCTCCCCGCCGTCCGCTAGCAACGCTGCCGCGACGACGTATAGCTGCTCCGCCGTGAGGGGCGCCGTCCGCGCGTGCGTTGCGGCTAGCCGGCGGGGCTGCGTGTCGCGGCAGGGGACGTGGGGCAGCAGTTGCGCCGGCCACGCCGCCACGGGACCCATGGTGACGGCCGCGACCGCGGACGCCAGCGCCGTGCGGTCCGTTGGCCTGTACTGCCGGAGCCCCGTGGCATCCCGGGCGAGGTGCCTGCAGGCTGCCATCCAGGCCACTGCTCCGCAGTTCGTGGCGTACGGTTCGGCGCCATCCGCGCCGTCGCGTCCCCTTTGTTGTACCGTGGTGGCGGTGTCGAGCGGGGGGCCCTGCTGCAGCGCCTCCGGGCCCTGCCCCGGCAGGAGGGCGGGCGGGACTGGCTGCGGCAAGCCCTGCGCGTCTCGGCGCTCCGGGTGCGTGTGGTACGGGTTTTGCCGGCGGTGTTCCGGGGCCGCCCGCGGTAGGAAGAGGAGTTGGTGTAGGTACCAGTGGCCTTCCGCGGCGGACGGGTTGCGGAGCGTTAGCCACTGTTCAACCACGCCTCCCGGGTGCGCGGCCTCGACGCGGCGCTGCAACCCCAGGCGGCCCAGGCGGTTGGACGTGCCCGCGGGTGGGATGTGGGTCTGCGGGTAAAGCACCCGCAGGGCTCCAGCGCCAGGTCCAGCACCTCGTCGGTGAGCTGCTCCGTGAGAGCCGACGCCCTGTGCAGGGCGTGGCGGACCCCGGGTGTGGGAGCCGTGAGTTGTTCGAGCACCGGTCCCGGCGGGTACCGTGCACCCGGGTTCGTTAGCCATTCTCTGGTGTGGCTCAGTATGGCCTTCCACACGTCCCTCGTAAAGGCGTGTTGGGGGGCCAAAGAGGGGACCATCCGTAGGAGGCGGTGGCACGCCGGCGGCGACCGCATGGGCTGTGGGGCGGCCGCTGTGATCCACCTGCACGCCGTGCCGGGCACGATCGCCCCCCATTCCACGGTCCCCATTCCCTCGGCGTGGAGCAGCGCTTGGCCCTGGACCAGGGGGAAATAGGGGCTCGAGCGCCCGCCTCCTTCCGTCCACCGTACCCAGGCGGCCCCCGCCTGCAGGCTGCGGAGCAGGGCCACGCCGGGGAGGAGCGGCTGCGGGAAAGCACCCTTGACGGCTTGAGTGGCGTGGGCCAGGGTGTCCATGGGCAGATACCACAACGGGGAGACCCAGGGGCCCGGCAGCGGTTGCGCCTCCCCTGCGTCCCACCGCAACTCGGAGTCTGGCGGGGCGGCCGGGACCGTGCCCGTCTGCAGGAAGTGGCGTGCCCTCTTGTCGGGGTGCCGTTGGAGGGTTGCCGCGAGGCTGAGCCCCTCCGCCGCGGGTGCCACTAGGAGGCCGCCCCGGGGCCTGCGCCAGGGGTAATCCTGGTCGGCCGGCCAGGTGTGGAGGTCCCGGGCGATTTCCTCCGCGGTCCCTGTGGGGGCGTCCTCTGGTGCCAGGTGCCACATGACGGCGAGCACCGCCCACGTGGAGAAGGGCCACGCCCGTGGGGGGGTGTACACCTGGATGGTCCATTGTGGGCACGCCCGCCGCACACGGGATGCGTGGAGCACCCCTCGGACCATGTCCGCCGCCAGGACCAGCACCATTCCCGAGGGTTCCACAATGATCCCCTCTGCGGGTCCGCCGTGGCGGCCCCGGGTGTGCAAGGCCACTGCCGCCTGCCCCGCGTGGGTGACTCGGTCGACGGCCTCCTGGATGTTCACGCTGCCGCGTGCGGTCTCATCCAGGATCCAGCCCTGCGCCACCACGTAGCGTAGGGCGGCGCATGCGGCCGCGGGCCTCACCTCGGGCAGCGCCCCGTCATCGGGGCCGGGCTGAGGGTGCTGCTTGGGGCACCAGCCTTCGCCGGTGCAGTGGCCCCGTTTCCACGCGGGGCAGAGGGCGGGCACGCTGCCCGCCGGCGGCGCAGGTTCCGCGGGCGCGCCTCCCGTGGAGGGCCCCGGGATTTCCTCCGGGTCGGAGTCCGTGTCCGCGTCCCCTTGTTGGGGGTCTCCGTCGCCGTCTCTGAGTCCCAGTGCCCTGATGACCTCGTGTGCCGCGTCCAGCGTCGGAGATCGGGGGCGTGTTTTGCGTAGGGCCGCGGGGTCCGCCATTGTTGTGTTGCTGTGCCTAAGAGCAGGGGGTGGGGTGCGGATGTCCCGTGGCTGGCGGGCGCGTGGGTGCGTTGGTGCGTTGCTCGTTGTAGGGGTGGCGGAGGGGCGTCCCCGGGGGGGGTGCCTTCCATCATTGTGTGAGGGGCGTCTGGCGTTAGGCGCTGTCCCTCCCCTGACTGCCCGCCTATTGGGCGGGCTGTTGGGGTCCGCCACTGTCCCCCTGGCCTGCATGCCCTGTGGGGGCTGCATGCCGCGGGGGTGGTGGGGGGCTGTCCCCGGGGGGGTGGCCTGTCACCGTTGCGAGGGGCGCCTGGTGTCAGACGCTGTCCCTCCCCCGGCCGCCCGTCCTCTGGAGCGGGTGGCCAGGGTTCCGCGACCCGTGTGTCCCGGGTGCGGTCGGTGCGGGCGTGGGGACCCAGCACCGGCCCCACAACGTGCGCCCTTGCGGGCCGGCGTTGCTCGCTATGGGGGTGGCGGAAGGGCGTCCCCGGGGGAGGTGCCTTCCACCATTGTGAGGGGCGCCTGGCGTCAGACGCTGTCCCTCCCCCGGCCGCCCGTCCTCCGGAGCGGGCAGCCAGGGCTCCGCGACCCGTGTGTCCCGGGTGCGGTCGGTGCGGGCGTGGGGACCTAGCACCGGTCCCACAGCGTGCGCCCTTGCGGGCCGGCGTTGCTCGTTGTGGGGGTGGCGGAAGGGCGTTCCCGGGGGGGGTGCCTTCCACCATTGTGAGGGGCGTCTGAGGCCAGGCGCTGTCCCTCCCCCGACTGCCCGCCCACTGGGGCGGGCTGTTGGGGTCCGCCACCCACGTGCTGTGGGCGCGGGTGTGTGGGTGTGGGGGCCCAACACTGTCCCCTTGGCCTGCATGCCCTGTGGAGGCTGCATGCCGCGGGGGTGGCGAGGGGCCGCCCCCGGGGGGGGTGGCCTGCCGCTGCTGTGAGGGGGGCCTGGTGTCAGGCGCTGTCCCTCCCCCGGCTGTCCGTCCTCTGGAGCGGGCAGCCAGGGTTCCGCGACCCGTGTGTCCCGGGTGGGGTCGGCGTGGGCGT
Organism: Eutreptiella sp. 'Long Island Sound 2002'; assembly: GCA_964036045.1. Classification (NCBI taxonomy): domain Eukaryota; phylum Euglenozoa; class Euglenophyceae; order Eutreptiales; family Eutreptiaceae; genus Eutreptiella; species Eutreptiella sp. 'Long Island Sound 2002'. The sequence goes on from OZ038403.1 coordinate 20,323,867, forward strand.
GAGGACAGGACCCAGCACCGGCCCCACAGCGTGCGCTCTTGCGGGCCGGTGTTGCTCGCTGTGGGGGTGGCGGAAGGGCGTCCCCGGGGGGGGTGCCTTCCACCATTGTGGGGGGCGTCTGAGGTCAGGCGCTGTCCCTCCCCCGACCGCCCGCCCACTGGGGCGGGCTGTTGGGGTCCGCCACCCACGTGCTGTGGGCGCGGGTGCGTGGGTGTGGGGGCCCAACACTGTCCCCTTGGCCTGCATGCCCTGTGGGGGCTGCGTGCCGCCGGGGTGGTGGGGGGCCGTCCCCGGGGGGGGTGGCCTGCCACCGTTGTGAGGGGCGCCTAGTGTCAGGCGCTGTCCCTCCCCCGGCCGCCCGTCCTCTGGAGCGGGCATCCAGGGTTTCGCGACCCGTGTGTCCCGGGTGCGGTCGGTGCGGGCGCGGGGACCCGGCACCGGCCCCACAGCGTGCGCCCTTGCGGGCCGGCGTTGCTCGCTGTGGGGGTGGCGGAAGGGCGTCCGCGTGGGGGGTGCCTTCCACCATTGTGAGGGGCGTCTGAGGTCAGGCGCCGTCCCTCCCCCGACTGCCCGCCCACTGGGCGGGCTGTTGGGGTCCGCCACCCACGTGCTGTGGGCGCGGGTGTGTGGGTGTGGGGGCCCAACACGGTCCCCGCGGCCCGCCTGCCCTGTGGGGCTGCATGTCGCGGGGGTGGTGGGGGGCCGTCCCCGGGGGGGGTGGCCTGCCACCGTTGTGAGGGGCGCCTGGTGTCAGGCGCTGTCCCCCACCGGCCGCCCGTCCTCTGGAGCGGGCAGCCAGAGTTCCGCGACCCGTGTGTCCCGGGTGCGGTCGGTGCGGGCGTGGGGACCCAGCACCGGCCCCACAGTGTGCGCCCTTGCGGGCCGGCGTTGCTCGCTGTGGGGGTGGCGGGAGGGCGTCCCCGGGGGGGGTGCCTTCCACCATTGTGAGGGGCGTCTGGGGCCAGGCGCCGTCCCTCCCCCGACTGCCCGCCCACTGGGCGGGCTGTTGGGGTCCGCTACCCACGTGCTGTGGGCGCGGGTGTGTGGGTGTGGGGGCCCAACACTGTCCCCTTGGCCTGCATGCCCTGTGGGGGCTGCGTGCCGCGGGGGTGGTGGGGGGCCGTCCCCGGGGGGGGTGGCCTGCCACCGTTGTGAGGGGCGCCTGGTGTCAGGCGCTGTCCCTCCCCCGGCCGCCCGTCCTCTGGAGCGGGCAGCCGGGGTTCCGCGACCCGTGTGTCCCGGGTGCGGTCGGTGCGGGCGTGGGCGCCCAGCACCGGCCCCACAGCGTGCGCCCTTGCGGGCCGGCGTTGCTCGCTGTGGGGGTGGCGGAAGGGCGTCCCCGGGGGGGGTGCCTTCCACCATCGTGAGGGGCGCCTGAGGTCAGGCGCTGTCCCTCCCCCGAAGGCCCGCCCACTGGGCGGGCTGTTGGGGTCCGCCACCCACGTGCTGTGGGCGCGGGTGTGTGGGTGTGGGGGCCCAACACTGTCCCCGCGGCCTGCATGCCCTGTGGGGGCTGCGTGCCGCGGGGGTGGTGGGGGGCCGTCCCCGGGGGGGGTGGCCTGCCACCGTTGTGAGGGGCGCTTGGTGTCAGGCGCTGTCCCTCCCCCGGCCGCCCGTCCTCTGGAGCGGGCAGCCAGGGTTCCGCGACCCGTGTGTCCCGGGTGCGGTCGGTGCGGGCGTGGGCACCCAGCACCGGCCCCACAGCGTGCGCCCTTGCGGGCCGGCGTTGCTCGCTGTGGGGGTGGCGGAAGGGCGTCCCCGGGGGGGGTGCCTTCCACCATCGTGAGGGGCGCCTGAGGTCAGGCGCTGTCCCTCCCCCGACTGCCCGCCCACTGGGCGGGCTGTTGGGGTCCGCCACCCACGTGCTGTGGGCGCGGGTGTGTGGGTGTGGGGGCCCGACACTGTCCCCGCGGCCTACATGCCCTGTGGGGGCTGCATGCCGTGGGGGTGGTGGGGGGGCGTCCCCGGGGGGGGTGGCCTGCCACCGTTGTGAGGGGCGCTTGGTGTCAGGCGCTGTCCCTCCCCCGGCCGCCCGTCCTCCGGAGCGGGCGGCCGGGGTTCCGCGACCCGTGTGTCCCGGGTGCGGTCGGTGCGGGCGTGGGCGCCCAGCACCGGCCCCACAGTGTGCGCCCTTGCGGGCCGGCGTTGCTCGCTGTGGGGGTGGCGGAAGGGCGTCCCCGGGGGGGGTGCCTTCCACCATCGTGAGGGGCGCCTGAGGTCAGGCGCTGTCCCTCCCCCGACTGCCCGCCCACTGGGCGGGCTGTTGGGGTCCGCCACCCACGTGCTGTGGGCGCGGGTGTGTGGGTGTGGGGGCCCAACACTGTCCCCGCGGCCTGCATGCCCTGTGGGGGCTGCGTGCCGCGGGGGTGGTGGGGGGCCGTCCCCGGGGGGGGTGGCCTGCCACCGTTGTGAGGGGCGCTTGGTGTCAGGCGCTGTCCCTCCCCCGGCCGCCCGTCCTCTGGAGCGGGCAGCCAGGGTTCCGCGACCCGTGTGTCCCGGGTGCGGTCGGTGCGGGCGTGGGCGGCCAGCACCGGCCCCACAGCGTGCGCCCTTGCGGGCCGGCGTTGCTCGCTGTGGGGGTGGCGGAAGGGCGTCCCCGGGGGGGGTGCCTTCCACCATCGTGAGGGGCGCCTGAGGTCAGGCGCTGTCCCTCCCCCGACTGCCCGCCCACTGGGCGGGCTGTTGGGGTCCGCCACCCACGTGCTGTGGGCGCGGGTGTGTGGGTGTGGGGGCCCGACACTGTCCCCGCGGCCTACATGCCCTGTGGGGGCTGCATGCCGTGGGGGTGGTGGGGGGGCGTCCCCGGGGGGGGTGGCCTGCCACCGTTGTGAGGGGCGCTTGGTGTCAGGCGCTGTCCCTCCCCCGGCCGCCCGTCCTCCGGAGCGGGCGGCCGGGGTTCCGCGACCCGTGTGTCCCGGGTGCGGTCGGTGCGGGCGTGGGCACCCAGCACCGGCCCCACAGCGTGCGCCCTTGCGGGCCGGCGTTGCTCGCTGTGGGGGTGGCGGAAGGGCGTCCCCGGGGGGGGTGCCTTCCACCATCGTGAGGGGCGCCTGAGGTCAGGCGCTGTCCCTCCCCCGACTGCCCGCCCACTGGGCGGGCTGTTGGGGCTCGTTGGGTGTGTGCGGTGTGTGTGGTGCCTGTGTGGTGCGTGCCGCGGTGCGTGGTGTTGCCTTTCGCCTGTCCCTCTGGTGCCCCCCTCTCCGGTGCTTCGTTGCGGTGTTGTGTTCGCCGTGTGCTTGCCGTGCCCCCTTCCCTGCGCGCGTCCCTTGCTCGGCTGCTGGCTTTCCCCTCTTTCTTCCGTGGCTTCGTCGCCCTTTACCCTTTCCTCTACTATCCGTTGGCTCGCCCTCCTCCCTGGCATGCACTTTTTTCCTGCCTCCGCCCTGGTGTGTGTCTCGGTCTTTTTCCTTGCCTGCTCGTCTTTCTCTCTTGTTGGGTCCTGTGAGACAAAGGAAGAATGGGGGCATGTGGGCCTTCGGCGGCTTGGTACGGTCACCATGTAACATACTGTGCCCATGTTCGTTGCGGTCGCGTTCTCCGTTGCGCGGCGTATAACATACCTGTCTTCGCACTTGTGTCTACGTGTGTGCGTACGCTCTTCACCCTTCGTGCCATACCATGGTGTGCTTGTCCGTGGCGGTGGTGGTTGTGTTGCGCTTGCGGGGGCAGACCTGTTTGTTGTGTTCCTACGCCGTCTCCCGCGTTGATGGCCTATAGAGAGAGGGAGGAGGGTGGGTGGCTTTCTTGGCGCCTTCTCTTGTCCATCCTTGGTCCTCCCTTTCTCGTGGCGTTTGCGGCGGCGGGTTCGTGCTCCTTCGCCATACCTTGCTTGTGTATGCTTGCGCGTGTGGGCATCCATACCATTCATACCATCCTCACTTCTTTCCGTTTGGGCTGCCCCTGGGTATTCCCTCATACCACTCCGTCCCACTCTGTTCCGTCCCACGGCGTTGGCGGCCTCTTGTTCTTCATTTGTTTGTTGGCGGTGTCCACTTTTTGGCGTTGGCGGCTTCCTCTCGTGTTGATGGCCTATAGAGCAAGGGAGGAGGGTGGTTTTCATGTCATTTGCCCGGTCGGCGGGTGCGCTGGTGTGGCGGCGTTGTGCGCTTCGTTCTTTTAGTCCGTCCTTGGCCCTTCCATCCTTGTGTCGTTTGCGGCGGCGGGCTCTGGCCTCTCCATACCTTGCTTGTGTTTGCTTGCGCGTGTGGGCGTACCACTTGCCCTTTTTGTGCCCTCCGGCTTGTGGTTTGTGTGTTTGGTGGCGGTGGTGTGTGCTCTCCGGTTACGTGTGGCTCCCTTCTCCCGGTTTCGTGGTTTCCCGGTTTCATACCATCACTTCTTTCCGCTTGGGCTGCCCATTAGGTATTCCCTCATACCACTCATGTTCCGTTCCGCGGTGTTGGCGGCCTTTTGCTCTTTGTGTGTTCTTTGGCGGTGTCCACATTTTCCTCGGCGCTGGCAGCCTATAGAGTGAGATGGGAGAAGAAGGGGGTGGTTCTCGTGGCGGTTGCTTGGTTGGTGGGCGCGTTGGCGCCGCGGTTCGCTTGCGTCTCCATTAGCGGCGGCTCTTGGCATTTTTTCCCATACCTTTTGGTGCTTGCGGCGTTTGTCGGACCCTTGCGTGTGCGGGCATACCTCTTGCTCTTCGTGTGCCCTTGGGTTTGTGGTATGTGTGTTTGTGGTGGCGGTGGTGCGCTCTCCGGTGGCGTGTGGTGCCCTCCTTTTGGTTACGTGCGGGTGTCCCTCATACCATGCTTCTTTCCGTGCGGGCGGCCTAGAGTATAGAGAGTATAGAATGCATACGTGGGCGGTTGGGCGGCGGCGTGGTGCTCGTGGCGGTGGTTGGTTCGGCGGCGGGTTGTTTATACCTTGGCGTGCTTGCGGCGGCTCTCTTGGCGTGTGCGTGCATGGGCATACCTCTTGCGTGTGTTTCATGGTGTTTCATGGTTTCCCTGTTTTTTCGTGTGGCGCTTTGCGTTTGGGGGGTCTCTTCTCCTTGATGCTTTCACACACCTTGTCTCACGGCGTCCTCGTCCTATGCGTGCGGGGGATGTTAGCGGGCGTGCCCTCTTGTTGGTGGTGGTGTGGCCGTTGTGTCCTTTCCCTCGTGCGTTGCGCACCTCGGCTCCCTTTCGTCGTGTGGCAGCGTGGCGCATCGTGCAACATACTTGTTTCGGCGGTCGGCATGTTCCCGTGGCGCCTACCCTATGTTGTCTCGTCGTTTTGTTTTACTTATTGGTGTTGGGGCGCGCACAAGTCCCCTACTCCTACTGCATGCACTTTGCTAAGTGTTTTGGGGCACGCAACGTTCAGCTTTTCCGTCTTGGCGGCTCTTGTGTTCGTTGTTTTTCTGTGAGTGTCCTACCATTTTCGACCTCGCCAAACAGCGGCGTAAAAATTTGTGGGGGGTTTCTGAGGTCGGAAAACACGATTTTACCATTTATTTTTGCTGGCTGTGCCTCTTTTTCTTGGTTTTTTAATTTTTCTCTGCTGCGATCGCGCGACGGTCTATACACTGCAATACCAATTTGAAATGGGCATTGTGCGGGCACGTACTGTGAAGTTCAACCTGAAAATAGCGTCATTCGCGTGCAAGGGAGCCTAAAACCCAGATTTGCGCACACGGGCAAATTCGGGCAAATTCTCTGCTACACGTGCGACGTGGTTCGTATGGTACACGACCAGCATGATGCAGCTTGTTCTGGCCGGAGGGTTGAGTGGTTGTGATATGGGCAATACCAAATTGAAACGGCCATTGTGCGGGCACGCACTGTTCAGTTCAACCTGAAAATGGCGTCACTCGTGTGCAAGGGAGCCTGAACCTCACATTTGCACACACGCGCAAATTCGGGCAAATTCTCTGCTACATGTGCGAGGTGGTTCGTATGGTACACGAACATCATGATGCACCTTGTTTTGACCAGGGGGTTGAGTGGTCGAGATATGGGCAATACCAATTTGGAATGGTCATTGTGCGGGCACACACTGTTCAGTTCAACCTGAAAATAGCGTCATTCGGGTGCAAGGGAGCCTAAAGCCCAGATTTGCACACACGGGCAAATTCGGGCAAATTCTCTGCTACATGTGCGAGGTGGTTCGTATGGTACACGAACATCATGATGCACCTTGTTTTGACCAGAGGGTTGAGTGGTCGAGATATGGGCAATACCAATTTGGAATGGTCATTGTGCGGGCACGCACTGTTCAGTTCCACCTGAAAATAGCGTCCTTCGCGTGCAAGGGAGCCTAAACCTCACATTTGCACACACGGGCAAATTCGGGCAAATTCTCTGCTACACGTGCGACGTGGTTCGTATGGTACACGAACAGCATGATGCAGCTTGTTCTGGCCAGAGGGTTGAGTGGTCGCGATATGGGCAACACCAACTTGGAATGGTCATTGTGCGGGCACGCACTGTTCAGTTCAACCTGAAAATAGCATCCTTCACGTGCAAGGGAGCCTAAACCTCACATTTGCACACACGGGCAAAGTCGGGCAAATTCTCTGCTACATGTGCGAGGTGGTTTGTATGGTACACGAACATCATGATGCACCTTGTTTTGACCAGGGGGTTGAGTGGTCGAGATATGGGCAATACCAATTTTGAATGGTCATTGTGCGGGCACGCACTGTTCAGTTCAACCTGAAAATAGCGTCCTTCACGTGCAAGGGAGCCTGAACCTCACATTTGCACACACGGGCAAATTCGGGCAAATTGTCTGCTACACGTGCGACGTGGTTCGTATGGTACACGAACAGCATGATGCAGCTTGTTCTGGCCGGAGGGTTGAGTGGTCGAGATACGGGCAGTACCAATTTGAAATGGGCATTGTGCGGGCGCATACTGTTCAGTTCGACCTGAAAATAGCGTACTTCGCGTGCCGGGGAGCCTAAGCCGCACATTTCCACACACGGGCGAATTGGGACAAATTCTCTGCTACACGTGCGACGTGGTTCGTATGGTACACGAATAGCATGATGCAGCTTGTTGTGGCCAGAGGGTTGAGTGGTTGAGATATGGGCAATACCAATTTGAAATGGGCATTATGCGGGCACGTACTGTTCAGTTCAACCTGAAAATAGCGTCATTCGCGTGCAAGGGAGCCTAAACCTCACATTTGCACACACGGGCAAATTCGGGCAAATTCTCTGCTACATGTGCGAGGTGGTTCGTATGGTACACGAACATCATGATGCACCTTGTTTTGACCAGGGGGGTTGAGTGGTCGAGATATGGGCAATACCAATTTGGAATGGTCATTGTGCGGGCACGCACTGTTCAGTTCAACCTGAAAATAGCGTCCTTCGCGTGCAAGGGAGCCTAAACCTCACATTTGCACACACGGGCAAATTCGGGCAAATTCTCTGCTACACGTGCGACGTGGTTCGTATGGTACACGAACAGCATGATGCAGCTTGTTCTGGCCGGAGGGTTGAGTGGTTGTGATATGGGCACCACCAATTTGAAATGGGCATTGTGCGGGCACGTACTGTTCAGTTCAACCTGAAAATAGCGTCATTCGCGTGCAAGGGAGCCTAAAGCCCAGATTTGCGCACACGGGCAAATTCGGGCAAATTCTCTGCTACACGTGCCATGTGGTTCGTATGGTACACGAACAACATGCTGCAGCTTGTTCTGGCCAGAGGGTTGAGTGGTTGTGATATGGCCAATACCAATTTGAAATGGGCATTGTGCGGGCACGTACTGTGAAGTTCAACCTGAAAATAGCGTCATTCGCGTGCAAGGGAGCCTAAAGCCCAGATTTGCGCACACGGGCAAATTCGGGCAAATTCTCTGCTACACGTGCGACATCGGTCGTATGGTACACGAACAGCATGATGCAGGTTGTTCTGGCCGGAGGGTTGAGTGGTTGTGATATGGGCAATACCAAATTGAAACGGCCATTGTGCGGGCACGTACTGTTCAGTTCAACCTGAAAATAGCGTCACTCGTGTGCAAGGGAGCCTGAACCTCACATTTGCACACACGGGCAAACTCGGGCAAATTCTCTGCTACATGTGCGAGATGGTTCGTATGGTACACGAACATCATGATGCACCTTGTTTTGGCCAGAGGGTTGAGTGGTCGAGATATGGGCAATACCAATTTGAAATGGTCATTGTGCGGGCACGCACTGTTCAGTTCAACCTGAAAATAGCGTCCTTCGCGTGCAAGGGAGCCTAAACGTCACATTTGCACACACGGGCAAATTCGGGCAAATTTTCTGCTACACGTGTGACGTGGTTCGTATGGTACACGAACAGCATGATGCAGCTTGTTCTGGCCAGAGGGTTGAGTGGTCGCGATATGGGCAACACCAATTTGGAATGGTCATTGTGCGGGCACGCACTGTTCAGTTCAACCTGAAAATAGCATCCTTCACGTGCAAGGGAGCCTAAACCTCACATTTGCACACACGGGCAAATTCGGGCAAATTCTCTGCTACATGTGCGAGGTGGTTCGTATGGTACACGAACATCCTGATGCACCTTGTTTTGACCAGGGGGTTGAGTGGTCGAGATATGGGCAATACCAATTTGGAATGGTCATTGTGCGGGCACGCACTGTTCAGTTCAACCTGAAAATAGCGTCCTTCGCGTGCAAGGGAGCCTAAACCTCACATTTGCACACACGGGAAAATTCGGGCGATTTCTCTGCTACATGTGCGATGTGGTTCGTATGGTACACGAACAGCATGATGCAGCTTTTTCTGGCAGGAGGGCTGAGTGGTCGAGATATGGGCAGTACCAATTTGAAATGGGCATTGTGCGGGCGCATACTGTTCAGTTCGACCTGAAAATAGCGTACTTCGCGTGCCGGGGAGCCTAAGCCGCACATTTCCACACACGGGCGAATTGGGACAAATTCTCTGCTACACGTGCGACGTGGTCCGTATGGTACACGAATAGCATGATGCAGCTTGTTGTGGCCAGAGGGTTGAGTGGTTGAGATATGGGCAATACCAATTTGAAATCGGCATTGTGCGGGCACGCACTGTTCAGTTCAACCTGAAAATAGCATCACTCGTGTGCAAGGGAGCCTGAACCTCACATTTGCACACACGGGCAAATTCGGGCAAATTCTCTGCTACAGGTGCGAGGTGGTTCGTATGGTACACGAACAGCATGATGCAGCTTGTTCTGGCCGGAGGGTTGAGTGGTTGTGATATGGGCAATACCAATTTGGAATGGTCATTGTGCGGGCACGCACTGTTCAGTTCACCCTGAAAATAGCGTCCTTCACGTGCAAGGGAGCCTAAACCTCACATTTGCACAAGCGGGAAAATTCGGGCAATTTCTCTGCTACATGTGCGATGTGGTTCGTATGGTACACGAACATCATGATGCAGCTTTTTCTGGCAGGAGGGCTGAGTGGTCGAGATATGGGCAGTACCAATTTGAAATGGGCATTGTGCGGGCGCATACTGTTCAGTTCGACCTGAAAATAGCGTACTTCGCGTGCCGGGGAGCCTAAGCCGCACATTTCCACACACGGGTGAATTGGGACAAATTCTCTGCTACACGTGCGACGTGGTCCGTATGGTACACGAATAGCATGATGCAGCTTGTTGTGGCCAGAGGGTTGAGTGGTTGAGATATGGGCAATACCAATTTGAAATCGGCATTGTGCGGGCACGCACTGTTCAGTTCAACCTGAAAATAGCGTCACTCGTGTGCAAGGGAGCCTGAACCTCACATTTGCACACACGGGCAAATTCGGGCAAATTCTCTGCTACATGTGCGAGGTGGTCCGTATGGTACACGAACAGCATGATGCAGCTTGTTCTGGCCGGAGGGTTGAGTGGTTGTGATATGGGCAATACAAATTTGAAATGGGCATTGTGCAGGCACGTACTGTGAAGTTCAACCTGAAAATAGCGTCATTCGCATGCAAGGGAGCCTAAGCCGCACATTTCCACACACGGGCGAATCGGGACAAATTCTCTGCTACACGTGCGACGTGGTTCGTATGGTACACGAACGGCATAATGCAGCTTGTTCTGGCCGGAGGGTTGAGTGGTCGAGATATGGGCAATACCAATTTGAAATGGTCATTGTGTGGGCACGCACTGTTCAGTTCAACCTGAAAATAGCGTCCTTGACGTGCAAGGGAGCCTAAACCTCACATTTGCACACACGGGCAAATTCGGGCAAATTCTCTGCTACACGTGCGACGTGGTTCGTATGGTACGCGAACAGCATGATGCACCTTGTTCTAGCCGGAGGGTTGAGTGGTTGTGATATGGGCAATACCAATTTGAAATGGGCATTGTGCGGGCACGTACTGTGAAGTTCAACCTGAACGTAGCGTCGTTCACCTGCAAGGGAGCCTAAACCTCACATTTGCACACACGGGCAAATTCGGGCAAATTCTCTGCTACACGTGCGACGTGATTCCTATGGTACACGAACATCATGATGCAGCTTTGTCTGGCCTGAGGGTTGAGTGGTCAAGATATGGGCAGTACCAATTTGAAATGGGCATTGTGCGGGCGCATACTGTTCAGTTCGACCTGAAAATAGCGTCCTTCACGTGCAAGGGAGCCTAAACCTCACATTTGCGCACACGGGCAAATTCGGGCAAATTCTCTGCTACACGTGCGAGGTGGTTCGTATGGTACACGTACATCATGATGCACCTTGTTTTGACCAGGGGGTTGAGTGGTCGAGATATGGGCAATACCAATTTGGAATGGGCATTGTGCGGGCACGCACTGTTCAGTTCAACCTGAAAATAGCGTCCTTCACGTGCAAGGGAGCCTAAACCTCACATTTGCGCACACGGGCAAATTCGGGCAAATTCTCTGCTACACGTGCGAGGTGGTTCGTATGGTACACGTACATCATGATGCACCTTGTTCTGGCCGGAGGGTTGAGTGGTTGTGATATGGGCAATACCAATTTGAAATGGGCATTGTGCGGGTTCGTACTGTGAAGTTCAACCTGAAAATAGCGTCATTCGCGTGCAAGGGAGCCTAGAGCCCAGATTTGCGAACACTGGCAAATTCGGGCAAATTCTCTGCTACACGTGCGATGTGGTTCGTATGGTACACGAACAACATGCTGCAGCTTGTTCTGGCCAGAGGGTTAAGTGGTCGAGATATGGGCAATACCAATTTGAAATCGGCATTGTGCGGGCACGTACTGTTCAGTTCAACCTGGAAATAAGGTTATTCGCGTGCAAGGGAGCCTGAGCCTCACATTTGCGCACACGGGCAAATTCGGGCAAATTCTCTGCTACATGTGCGAGGTGGTTCGTATGGTACACGAACATCATGATGCACCTTGTTTTGGCCAGAGGGTTGAGTGGTCGAGATATGGGCAATACCAATTTGAAATGGTCATTGTGCGGGCACGCACTGTTCAGTTCAACCTGAAAATAGCGTCCTTCACGTGCAAGGCGGCCTAAACCTCACATTTGCACACACGGGCAAATTCAGGCAAATACTCTGCTACACGTGCGACGTGGTTCGTATGGTACACGAACAACATGCTGCAGCTTGTTCTGGCCAGAGGGTTAAGTGGTCGAGATATGGGCAATACCAATTTGAAATCAGCATTGTGCGGGCACGTACTGTTCGGTTCCACCTGGAAATAGCGTCACTCGTGTGCAAGGGAGCCTAAACCTCACATTTGCACACACGGGCAAATTCGGGCAAATTCTCTGCTACACGTGCGACGTGGTTCGTATGGTACACGAACAGCATGATGCAGCTTGTTCTGGCCGGAGGGTTGAGTGGTTGTGATATGGGCAATACCAATTTGAAATGGGCATTGTGCGGGCACGTACTGTGAAGTTCAACCTGAACGTAGCGTCGTTCACCTGCAAGGGAGCCTAAACCTCACATTTGCACACACGGGCAAATTCGGGCAAATTCTCTGCTACACGTGCGACGTGGTTCCTATGGTACACGAACATCATGATGCAGCTTTGTCTGGCCTGAGGGTTGAGTGGTCAAGATATGGGCAGTACCAATTTGAAATGGGCATTGTGCGGGCGCATACTGTTCAGTTCGACCTGAAAATAGCGTCCTTCACGTGCAAGGGAGCCTAAACCTCACATTTGCGCACACGGGCAAATTCGGGCAAATTCTCTGCTACACGTGCGAGGTGGTTCGTATGGTACACGTACATCATGATGCACCTTGTTTTGACCAGGGGGTTGAGTGGTCGAGATATGGGCAATACCAATTTGGAATGGGCATTGTGCGGGCACGCACTGTTCAGTTCAACCTGAAAATAGCGTCCTTCACGTGCAAGGGAGCCTAAACCTCACATTTGCGCACACGGGCAAATTCGGGCAAATTCTCTGCTACACGTGCGAGGTGGTTCGTATGGTACACGTACATCATGATGCACCTTGTTCTGGCCGGAGGGTTGAGTGGTTGTGATATGGGCAATACCAATTTGAAATGGGCATTGTGCGGGTTCGTACTGTGAAGTTCAACCTGAAAATAGCGTCATTCGCGTGCAAGGGAGCCTAGAGCCCAGATTTGCGAACACTGGCAAATTCGGGCAAATTCTCTGCTACACGTGCGATGTGGTTCGTATGGTACACGAACAACATGCTGCAGCTTGTTCTGGCCAGAGGGTTGAGTGGTCGAGATATGGGCAATACCAATTTGAAATCGGCATTGTGCGGGCACGTACTGTTCAGTTCAACCTGGAAATAAGGTTATTCGCGTGCAAGGGAGCCTGAGCCTCACATTTGCGCACACGGGCAAATTCGGGCAAATTCTCTGCTACATGTGCGAGGTGGTTCGTATGGTACACGAACATCATGATGCACCTTGTTTTGGCCAGAGGGTTGAGTGGTCGAGATATGGGCAATACCAATTTGAAATGGTCATTGTGCGGGCACGCACTGTTCAGTTCAACCTGAAAATAGCGTCCTTCACGTGCAAGGCAGCCTAAACCTCACATTTGCACACACGGGCAAATTCAGGCAAATTCTCTGCTACACGTGCGACGTGGTTCGTATGGTACACGAACAACATGCTGCAGCTTGTTCTGGCCAGAGGGTTAAGTGGTCGAGATATGGGCAATACCAATTTGAAATCAGCATTGTGCGGGCACGTACTGTTCGGTTCCACCTGGAAATAGCGTCACTCGTGTGCAAGGGAGCCTAAACCTCACATTTGCACACACGGACAAATTCGGGCAAATTCTCTGCTACACGTGCGACGTGGTTCGTATGGTACACGAACAGCATGATGCAGCTTGTTCTGGCCGGAGGGTTGAGTGGTCGCGATATGGGCAATACCAATTTGAAATCGGCATTGTGCGGGCACGTACTGTTCGGTTCAACCTGGAAATAAGGTTATTCGCGTGCAAGGGAGCCTGAACCTCACGTTTGCGCACACGGGCAAATTCGGGCAAATTCTCTGCTACACGTGCGAGGTGGTTCGTATGGTACACGAACATCATGATGCACCTTGTTTTGGCCAGAGGGTTGAGTGGTCGAGATATGGGCAATGCCAATTTGAAATGGTCATTGTGCGGGCACGCACTGTTCAGTTCAACCTGAAAATAGCGTCCTTCGCGTGCAAGGGAGCTTGAACCTCACATTTGCACACACGGGCAAATTCGGGCAAATTCTCTGCTACACGTGCGACGTGGTTCGTATGGTACACGAACAACATGCTGCAGCTTGTTCTGGCCAGAGGGTTAAGTGGTCGAGATATGGGCAATACCGATTTGAAATCGGCATTGTGCGGGCACGTACTGTTCGGTTCAACCTGGAAATAGCGTCACTCGTGTGCAAGGGAGCCTAAACCTCACATTTGCACACACGGGCAAATTCGGGCAAATTCTCTGCTACACGTGCGAGGTGGTTCGTATGGTACACGAACAGCATGATGCAGCTTGTTCTGGCCGGAGGGTTGGGTGGTCGCGATATGGGCAACACCAAATTGAAATGGGCATTGTGCGGGCACGCACTGCTCAGTTCAACCTGAAAATAGCGTCCTTCACGTGCAAGGGAGCCTAAACCTCACATTTGCACACACGGGCAAATTCGGGCAAATTCTCTGCTACACGTGCGACGTGGTTCGTAAGGTACACGAACAACATGCTGCAGCTTGTTCTGGCCAGAGGGTTAAGTGGTCGAGATATGGGCAATACCAATTTGAAATCGGCAATATGCGGGCACGTACTGTTCGGTTCAACCTGGAAATATCGTCACTCGTGTGCAAGGGAGCCCAAACCTCACATTTGCACACACGGGCAAATTCGGGCAGATTCTCTGCTACACGTGCGACGTGGTTCGTATGGTACACGAACAGCATGATGCAGCTTGTTCTGGCCGGAGGGTTGAGTGGTCGCGATATGGGCAATACCAATTTGAAATCGGCATTGTGCGGGCACGTACTGTTCGGTTCAACCTGGAAATAAGGTTATTCGCGTGCAAGGGAGCCTGAACCTCACATTTGCGCACACGGGCAAATTCGGGCAAATTCTCTGCTACACGTGCCAGGTGGTTCGTATGGTACACGAACATCATGATGCACCTTGTTTTGGCCGGAGGGTTGAGTGGTCGAGATATGGGCAATACCAATTTGAAATGGTCATTGTGCGGGCACGCACTGTTCAGTTCAACCTGAAAATAGCGTCCTTCGCGTGCAAGGGAGCTTAAACCTCACATTTGCACACACGGGCAAATTCGGGCAAATTCTCTGCTACACGTGCGACGTGGTTCGTATGGTACACGAACAACATGCTGCAGCTTGTTCTGGCCAGAGGGTTAAGTGGACGAGATATGGGCAATACCTATTTCAAAATCGGCATTGTGCGGGCACGTACTGTGAAGTTCAACCTGGAAATAGCGTCCTTCGCGTGCAAGGAAGCCTAAACCTCACATTTGCACACACGGGCAAATTCGGGCAAATTCTCTGCTACATGTGCGACGTGGTTCATATGGTACACGAATAGCATGATGCAGCTTGTTCTGGCCGGAGGGTTGAGTGGTCGAGATATGGGCAATACGGAATTGAAATGGGCATTGTGCGGGCACGCACTGTTCAGTTCAACCTGAAAATAGCGTCACTCGTGTGCAAGGGAGCCTGAACCTCACATTTGCACACACGGGCAAATTCGGGCAAATTCTCTGCTACACGTGCGACGTGGTTCGTATGGTACACGAACAGCATGATGCAGCTTGTTCTGGCCGGAGGGTTGAGTGGTTGAGATATGGGCAACACCAATTTGAAATGGGCATTGTGCTGGCACGTACTGTGAAGTTCAACCTGAAAATAGCGTCATTCGCGTGCAAGGGAGCCTAGAGCCCAGATTTGCGAACACGGGCAAATTCGGGCGAATTCTCTGCTACACGTGCGATGTGGTTCGTATGGTACACGAACAACATGCTGCAGCTTGTTCTGGCCGGAGGGTTAAGTGGTCGAGATATGGGCAATACCAATTTGAAATCGGCATTGTGCGGGCACGTACTGTTCGGTTCAACCTAGAAATAAGGTTATTCGCGTGCAAGGGAGCCTGAACCTCACATTTGCACGCACGGGCAAATTCGGGCAAATTCTCTGCTACACGTGCGAGGTGGTTCGTATGGTACACGAACATCATGATGCACCTTGTTTTGGCCAGAGGGTTGAGTGGTCGAGATATGGGCAATACCAATTTGATATGGTCATTGTGCGGGCACGCACTGTTCAGTTCAACCTGAAAATAGCGTCCTTCACGTGCAAGGGAGCCTAAACCTCACATTTGCACACACGGGCAAATTCGGGCAAATTCTCTGCTACACGTGCGACGTGGTTCGTAAGGTACACGAACAACATGCTGCAGCTTGTTCTGGCCAGAGGGTTAAGTGGTCGAGATATGGGCAATACCAATTTGAAATCGGCAATATGCGGGCACGTACTGTTCGGTTCAACCTGGAAATATCGTCACTCGTGTGCAAGGGAGCCCAAACCTCACATTTGCACACACGGGCAAATTCGGGCAGATTCTCTGCTACACGTGCGACGTGGTTCGTATGGTACACGAACAGCATGATGCAGCTTGTTCTGGCCGGAGGGTTGAGTGGTCGCGATATGGGCAATACCAATTTGAAATCGGCATTGTGCGGGCACGTACTGTTCGGTTCAACCTGGAAATAAGGTTATTCGCGTGCAAGGGAGCCTGAACCTCACATTTGCGCACACGGGCAAATTCGGGCAAATTCTCTGCTACACGTGCGAGGTGGTTCGTATGGTACACGAACATCATGATGCACCTTGTTTTGGCCGGAGGGTTGAGTGGTCGAGATATGGGCAATACCAATTTGAAATGGTCATTGTGCGGGCACGCACTGTTCAGTTCAACCTGAAAATAGCGTCCTTCGCGTGCAAGGGAGCTTAAACCTCACATTTGCACACACGGGCAAATTCGGGCAAATTCTCTGCTACACGTGCGACGTGGTTCGTATGGTACACGAACAACATGCTGCAGCTTGTTCTGGCCAGAGGGTTAAGTGGACGAGATATGGGCAATACCTATTTCAAAATCGGCATTGTGCGGGCACGGACTGTTCAGTTCAACCTGGAAATAGCGTCCTTCGCGTGCAAGGAAGCCTAAACCTCACATTTGCACACACGGGCAAATTCGGGCAAATTCTCTGCTACATGTGCGACGTGGTTCATATGGTACACGAATAGCATGATGCAGCTTGTTCTGGCCGGAGGGTTGAGTGGTCGAGATATGGGCAATACTAAATTGAAATGGGCATTGTGCGGGCACGCACTGTTCAGTTCAACCTGAAAATAGCGTCACTTGTGTGCAAGGGAGCCTGAACCTCACATTTGCACACACGGGCAAATTCGGGCAAATTCTCTGCTACACGTGCGACGTGGTTCGTATGGTACACGAACAGCATGATGCAGCTGGTTCTGGCCAGAGGGTTGAGTGGTCGCGATATGGGCAAAACCAATTTGGAATGGGCATTGTGCGGGCACGTACTGTTCAGTTCAACCTGAAGATAGCGTCACTCGTGTGCAAGGGAGCCTGAACCTCACATTTGCACACACAGACAAATTCGGGCAAATTCTCTGCTACATGTGCGAGGTAATTCGTATGGTACACGAACATCATGATGCACCTTGTTTTGACCAGAGGGTTGAGTGGTCGAGATATGGGCAATACCAATTTGGAATGGTCATTGTGCAGGCACGCACTGTTCAGTTCAACCTGAAAATAGCGTCCTTCACGTGCAAGGGAGCCTAAACCTCACATTTGCACACACGGGCAAATTCGGGCAAATTCTCTGCTACACGTGCGGCGTGGTTCATATGGTACACGAATAGCATGATGCAGCTTGTACTGGCCAGAGGGTCGAGTGGTTGAGATATGGGCAATACCAATTTGAAATGGTCATTGTGCGGGCACGCACTGTTCAGTTCAACCTGAAAATAGCGTCCTTCACGTGCAAGGGAGCCTAAACCTCACATTTGCACACACGGGCAAATTCGGGCAAATTCTCTGCTACACGTGCGACGTGGTTCGTATGGTACACGAACAGCATGATGCAGCTTGTTCTGGCCGGAGGGTTGAGTGGTCGAGATATGGGCAATACCAATTTGGAATGGTTATTGTGCGGGCACGCACCATTCAGTTCAACCTGAAAATAGCGTCCTTCACGTGCAAGGGAGCATAAACCTCACATTTGCACACACGGGCAAATTCGGGCAAACTCTCTGCTACATGTGCGACGTGGTTGGTATGGTCCACGAATAGCATGATGCAGCTTGTTGTGGCCAGAGGGTTGAGTGGTCGCGATATGGGCAATACCAATTTGAAATCGGCATTGTGCGGGCACGTACTGTTCGGTTCAACCTGGAAATAAGGTTATCCGCGTGCAAGGGAGCCTGAACCTCACATTTGCGCACACGGGCCAATTCGGGCAAAATCTCTGCTACACGTGCGGGGTGGTTCGTATGGTACACGAACATCATGATGCACCTTGTTTTGACCAGGGGGTTGAGTGGTCGAGATATGGGCAATACCAATTTGGAATGGGCATTGTGCGGGCACGTACTGTTCGGTTCAACCTGGAAATAAGGTTATTCGCGTGCAAGGGAGCCTGAACCTCACATTTGCGCACACGGGCGAATTTGGGCAAATTCTCTGCTACACGTGCGGGGTGGTTCGTATGGTACACGAACATCATGATGCACCTTGTTCTGGCCAGAGGGTTGAGTGGTCGAGATAATAGGCAATACCAATTTGAAATGGTCATTGTGCGGGCACGCACTGTTCAGTTCAACCTGAAAATAGCGTCCTTCGCGTGCAAGAGAGCCTAAACCTCACATTTGCACACACGGGCAAATTCGGGCAAATTCTCTGCTACACGTGCGACGTGGTTCGTATGGTACACGAACATCATGATGCACCTTGTTTTGACCAGGGGGTTGAGTGGTCGAGATATGGGGAATACCAATTTGGAATGGTCATTGTGCGGGCACGCACTGTTCAGTTCAACCTGAAAATAGCGTCCTTCACGTGCAAGGGAGCCTAAACCTCACATTTGCACACACGGGCAAATTCGGGCAAATTCTCTGCTACACGTGCGACGTGGTTCATATGGTACACGAATAGCATGATGCAGCTTGTTGTGGCCAGACGGTTGAGTGGTTGGGATATGGGCAATACCAAATTGAAACGGGTATTGTGCGGGCATGTACTATTCAGTTCAACCTGAAAATAGCGTCCTTCACGTGCAAGGGAGCCTATACCTCACATTTGCACACACGGGAAAATTTGGGCAAATTCTCTGCTACACGTGCGACGTGGTTCGTATGGTACGCGAACAGCATGATGCACCTTGTTCTGGCCAGAGGGTTGAGTGGTTGTGATATGGCTAATACCAATTTGAAATGGGCATTGTGCGGGCACGTACTGTGAAGTTCAACCTGAACGTAGCGTCGTTCACCTGCAAGGGAGCCTAAACCTCACATTTGCACACACGGGCAAATTCGGGCAAATTCTCTGCTACACGTGCGATGTGGTTCGTATGGTACACGAACATCATGATGCACCTTGTTTTGGCCAGGGGGTTGAGTGGTCGAGATATGGGCAATACCAATCTGGAATGGTCATTGTGCGGGCACGTACTGTGAAGTTCAACCTGAAAATAGCGTCATTCGCGTGCAAGGGAGCCTGAACCTCACATTTGCACACTCGTGCAAATTCGGGCAAATTCTCTGCTACACGTGCGACGTGGTTCGTATGGTACGCGAACAGCATGATGCACCTTGTTCTGGCCGGAGGGTTGAGGGGTTGTGATATGGGCAATACCAATTTGAAATGGGCATTGTGCGGGCACGTACTGTGAAGTTCAACCTGAAAATAGCGTCACTCGTGTGCAAGGGAGCCTGAACCTCACATTTGCACACACGGGCAAATTCGGGCAAATTCTCTGCTACATGTGCGAGGTGGTTCGTATGGTACACGAACATCATGATGCACCTTGTTTTGACCAGGGGGTTGAGTGGTCGAGATATGGGCAATACCAATTTGAAATGGTCATTGTGCGGGCACGCACTGTTCAGTTCAACCTGAAAATAGCGTCCTTCGCGTGCGAGGGAGCCTAAACCTCACATTTGCACACACGGGCAAATTCGGGCAAATTCTCTGCTACATGTGCGAGGTGGTTCGTATGGTACACGAACATCATGATGCAGCTTGTTCTGGCCGGAGGGTTGAGTGGTCGAGATATGGGCAATACCAATTTGGAATGGTCACTGTGCGGGCACGCACTGTTCAGTTCAACCTGAAAATAGCGTCACTCGTGTGCAAGGGAGCCTGAACCTCACATTTGCACACACAGGCAAATTCGGGCAAATTCTCTGCTACACGTGCGATGTGGTTCGTATGGTACACGAACAACATGTTGCAGCTTGTTTTGGCCAGAGGGTTAAGTGGTCGAGATATGGGCAATACCAATTTGAAATGGGCATTGTGCGGGCACGTGCTGTGAAGTTCAACCTGAACGTAGCGTCGTTCACCTGCAAGGCAGCCTAAACCTCACATTTGCACACACGGGCAAATTCGGGCAAATTCTCTGCTACATGTGCGAGGTGGTTCGTATGGTACACGAACATCATGATGCACCTTGTTTTGACAAGGGGGTTGAGTGGTGGAGATATGGGCAATACCAATTTGGAATGGTCATTGTGCGGGCACGCACTGTTCAGTTCAACCTGAAAATAGCGTCCTTCGCGTGCAAGGGAGCCTAAACCTCACATTTGCACACACGGGCAAATTCGGGCAAATTCTCTGCTACATGTGCGAGGTGGTTCGTATGGTACACGAACATCATGATGCAGCTTGTTCTGGCCGGAGGGTTGAGTGGTCGAGATATGGGCAATACCAATTTGGAATGGTCACTGTGCGGGCACGCACTGTTCAGTTCAACCTGAAAATAGCGTCACTCGTGTGCAAGGGAGCCTGAACCTCACATTTGCACACACAGGCAAATTCGGGCAAATTCTCTGCTACACGTGCGATGTGGTTCGTATGGTACACGAACAACATGTTGCAGCTTGTTCTGGCCAGAGGGTTAAGTGGTCGAGATATGGGCAATACCAATTTGAAATGGGCATTGTGCGGGCACGTGCTGTGAAGTTCAACCTGAACGTAGCGTCGTTCACCTGCAAGGCAGCCTAAACCTCACATTTGCACACACGGGCAAATTCGGGCAAATTCTCTGCTACATGTGCGAGGTGGTTCGTATGGTACACGAACATCATGATGCACCTTGTTTTGACCAGGGGGTTGAGTGGTGGAGATATGGGCAATACCAATTTGGAATGGTCATTGTGCGGGCACGCACTGTTCAGTTCAACCTGAAAATAGCGTCCTTCGCGTGCAAGGGAGCCTGAACCTCACATTTGCACACACGGGCAAATTCGGGCAAATTCTCTGCTACATCTGCGAGGTGGTTCGTAGGGTACACGAACAACATGCTGCAGCTTGTTCTGGCCAGAGGGTTAAGTGGTCGAAATATGGGCAATACCAATTTGAAATGGGCATTGTGCGGGCACGTACTGTGAAGTTCAACCTGAACGTAGCGTCGTTCACCTGCAAGGCAGCCTAAACCTCACATTTGCACACACGGGCAAATTCGGGCAAATTCTCTGCTACATGTGCGAGGTGGTTCGTATGGTACACGAACATCATGATGCACCTTGTTTTGGCCAGAGGGTTAAGTGGTCGAGATATGGGCAATACCAATTTGAAATGGGCATTGTGCGGGCACGCACTGTTCAGTTCAACCTGAAAATAGCGTCACTCGTGTGCAAGGGAGCCTGAACCTCACATTTGCACACACGGGCAAATTTGGGCAAATTCTCTGCTACACGTGCGATGTGGTTCGTATGGTACACGAACAACATGCTGCAGCTTGTTCTGGCCAGAGGGTTAAGTGGTCGAGATATGGGCAATACCAATTTGAAATGGGCATTGTGCGGGCACGTACTGTGAAGTTCGACCTGAACGTAGCGTCGTTCACCTGCAAGGGAGCCTAAACCTCACATTTGCACACACGGGCAAATTCGGGCAAATTCTCTGCTCCATGTGCGAGGTGGTTCGTATGGTACACGAACATCATGATGCACCTTGTTTTGGCC
Organism: Eutreptiella sp. 'Long Island Sound 2002'; assembly: GCA_964036045.1. Taxonomy (NCBI): domain Eukaryota; phylum Euglenozoa; class Euglenophyceae; order Eutreptiales; family Eutreptiaceae; genus Eutreptiella; species Eutreptiella sp. 'Long Island Sound 2002'. The sequence continues at coordinate 20,345,488 of OZ038403.1, forward strand.
AGAGGGTTGAGTGGTCGAGATATGGGCAATACCAATTTGGAATGGTCATTGTGCGGGCACGCACTGTTCAGTTCAACCTGAAAATAGTGTCCTTCGCGTGCAAGGGAGCCTAAACCTCACATTTGCACACACGGGCAAATTGGGGCAAATTCTGTGCTACATGTGCGAGGTGGTTCGTATGGTACACGAACATCATGATGCTCCTTGTTTTGACCAGGGGGTTGAGTGGTCGAGATATGGGCAACACCAATTTGAAATGGTCATTGTGCGGGAACGCACTGTTCGGTTCAACCTGAAAATAGCGTCATTCGCGTGCAAGGGAGCCTGAACCTCACATTTGCACACACGGGCAAATTCGGGCAAATTCTCTGCTACATGTGCGAGGTGGTTCGTATGGTACACGAACATCATGATGCACCTTGTTTTGACCAGGGGGTTGAGTGGTCGAGATATGGGCAATACCAATTTGGAATGGGCATTGTGCGGGCACGTACTGTTCAGTTCACTCTGAAAATAGCGTCACTCGTGTGCAAGGGGGCCTGAACCTCACATTTGCACACACGGGCAAATTCGGGCAAATTCTCTGCTACACGTGCGACGTGGTTCGTATGGTACACGAACAGCATGATGCAGCTTGTTCTGGCCGGAGGGTTGTGTGGTTGTTATATGGGCAATACCAATTTGAAACGGGCATTGTGCGGGCACGTACTGTTCGGTTCAACCTGAAAATAGCGTCATTCGCGTGCAACGGAGCCTGAACCTCACATTTGCACACACATGCAAATTCGGGCAAATTCTCTGCTACATGTGCGAGGTGGTTCGTATGGTACGCGAACAGCATGATGCACCTTGTTTTGACCAGGGGGTTGAGTGGTCGAGATATGGGCAATACCAATTTGAAAGGGTCATTGTGCGGGCGCATACTGTTCAGTTCGACCTGAAAATAGCGTCCTTCACCTGCAAGGGAGCCTAAACCTCTCATTTGCACACACGGGCGAATTGGGACAAATTCTCTGCTACACGTGCGACGTGGTTCGTATGGTACACGAACAGCATCATGCAGCTTGTTCTGGCCGGAGGGTTGAGTGGTCGAGATATGGGCAATACCAATTTGGAATGGTCATTGTGCGGGCACGTACTGTTCAGTTCAACCTGAAAATAGCGTCCCTCACGTGCAAGGGAGCCTAAACCTCACATTTGCACACACGGGCAAATTCGGGCAAATTCTCTGCTACATGTGCGAGGTGGTTCGTATGGTACACGAACATCATGACGCACCTTGTTTTGACCAGGGGGTTGAGTGGTCGAGATATGGGGAATACCAATTTGGAATGGTCATTGTGCGGGCACGCACTGTTCAGTTCAACCTGAAAATAGCGTCCTTCACGTGCAAGGGAGCCTAAACCTCACATTTGCACACACGGGCAAATTCAGGCAAATTCTCTGCTACATGTGCGAGGTGGTTCGTATGGTACACGAACATCATGATGCACCTTGTTTTGGCCAGAGGGTTGAGTGGTCGAGATATGGGCAATACCAATTTGGAATGGTCATTGTGCGGGCACGCACTGTTCAGTTCAACCTGAAAATCGCGTCCTTCACGTGCAAGGGAGCCTAAACCTCACATTTGCACACACGGGCAAATTCGGGCAAATTCTCTGCTACACGTGCGACGTGGTTCGTATGGTACACGAACAGCATGATGCAGCTTGTTCTGGCCGGAGGGTGGAGTGGTTGTGATGTGGGCAATACCAATTTGAAATGGGCATTGTGCGGGCACGTACTGTGAAGTTCAACCTGAAAATAGGGTCATTCGCGTGCAAGGGAGGCTAAAGCCCAGATTTGCGCACACGGGCTAATTCGGGCAAATTCTCTGCTACACGTGCGATGTGGTTCGTATGGTACACGAAGAACATGCTGCAGCTTGTTCTAGCCAGAGGGTTAAGTGGTCGAGATATGGGCAATACCAATTTGAAATCGGCATTGTGCGGGCACGTACTGTTCGGTTCAACCTGGGAATAAGGTTATTCGCGTGCAAGGGAGCCTGAACCTCACATTTGCGCACACGGGCAAATTCGGGCAAATTCTCTGCTACACGTGCGAGGTGGTTCGTATGGTACACGAACATCATGATGCACCTTGTTCTGGCCAGAGGGTGAAGTGGTCGAGATATGGGCAATACCAATTTGGAATGTTCATTGTGCGGGCACGCACTGTTCAGTTCAACCTGAAAATAGCGTCCTTCACGTGCAAGGGAGCCTAAACCTCACACTTGCACACACGGGCAAATTCGGGCAAATTCTCTGCTACACGTGCGAGGTGGTTCGTATGGTACACGAAGAACATGCTGCAGCTTGTTCTGGCCAGAGGGTTAAGTGGTCGAGATATGGGCAATACCAATTTGAAATCGGCATTGTGCGGGCACGTACTGTTCGGTTCAACCTGGGAATAAGGTTATTCGCGTGCAAGGGAGCCTGAACCTCACATTTGCGCACACGGGCAAATTTGCGCAAATTCTCTGCTACACGTGCGAGGTGGTTTGTATGGTACACGAACATCATGATGCACCTTGTTCTGGCCAGAGGGTTAAGTGGTCGAGATATGGGCAATACCAATTTGGAATGTTCATTGTGCGGGCACGCACTGTTCAGTTCAACCTGAAAATAGCGTCCTTCACGTGCAAGGGAGCCTAAGCCTCACACTTGCACACACGGGCAAATTCGGGCAAATTCTCTGCTACACGTGCGACGTGGTTCGTATGGTACACGAACATCATGATGCACCTTGTTTTGACCAGAGGGTTGAGTGGTCGAGATATGGGCAATACCAATTTGGAATGGTCATTGTGCGGGCACGCACTGTTCAGTTCAACCTGAAAATAGCGTCCTTCACGTGCAAGGGAGCCTAAACCTCCCATTTGCACACACGGGCAAATTCGGGCAAATTCTCTGCTACATGTGCGAGGTGGTTCGTATGGTACACGAACATCATGATGCACCTCGTTTTGACCAGGGGGTTGAGTGGTCGAGATATGGACAATACCAATTTGGAATGGTCATTGTGCGGGCACGCACTGTTCAGTTCAACCTGAAAATAGCGTCCTTCACGTGCAAGGGAGCCTAAACCTCACATTTGCACACACGGGCAAATTCGGGCAAATTCTCTGCTACACGTGCGACGTGGTTCATATGGTACATGAACATCATGATGCACCTTGTTTTGGCCAGAGGGTTGAGTGGTCGAGATATGGGCAATACCAATTTGAAATGGTCATTGTGCGGGCACGCACTGTTCAGTTCAACCTGAAAATAGCGTCCTTCGCGTGCAAGGGAGCTTAAACCTCACATTTGCACACACGGGCAAATTCAGGCAAATTCTCTGCTACACGTGCGACGTGGTTCGTATGGTACACGAATAGCATGATGCAGCTTGTTGTGGCCAGAGAGTTGAGTGGTTGAGATATGGGCGATACTAAATTGAAACGGCCATTGTGCGGGCACGTACTGTTCAGTTCAACCTGAAAATAGCGTCCTTCGCGTGCAAGGGAGCCTAAACCTCACATTTGCACACACGGGCAAATTCGGGCAAATTCTCTGCTACACGTGCGACGTGGTTCGTATGGTACACGAATAGCATGATGCAGCTTGTTGTGGCCAGAGGGTTGGGTGGTTGAGATATGGGCAATACCGAATTGAAACGGCCATTGTGCGGGCACGTACTGTTCAGTTCAACCTGAGAATAGCGTCCTTCACGTGCAAGGGAGCCTAAACCTCACATTTGCACACACGGGCAAATTCGGGCAAGTTCTCTGCTACACGTGCGACGTGGTTCATATGGTACACGAATAGCATGATGCAGCTTGTTCTGGCCAGAGGTTTGAGTGGTTGAGATATGGGCAATACCAATTTGAAACGGGTATTGTGCGGGCACGTACTATTCAGTTCAACCTGAAAATAGCGTCATTCGCGTGCAAGGGAGCCCAAAACCCACATATGCGCACACGGGCAAATTCGAGCAAATTCTCTGCTACACGTGCGACGTGGTTCGTATGGTACACGAACAGCATGATGCAGCTTGTTCTGGCCGGAGGGTTGAGTGGTTGTGATATGGGCAATACCAATTTGAAATGGGCATTGTGCGGGCACGTACTGTGATGTTCAACCTGAAAATAGCGTCCTTCACGTGCAAGGGAGCCTGAACCTCACATTTGCACGCACCTGCAAATTCGGGCAAATTCTCTGCTACACGTGCGACGTGGTTCGTATGGTACGCGAACAGCATGATGCACCTTGTTCTGGCCGGAGGGTTGAGTGGTTGTGATATGGGCAATACCAATTTGAAATCGGCATTGTGCGGGCACGTACTGTTCGGTTCAACCTGGAAATAAGGTTATTCGCCTGCAAGGGAGCCTGAACCTCACATTTGCGCACACGGGCAAATTCGGGCAAATTCTCTGCTACACGTGCGGGGTGGTTCGTATGGTACACGAACATCATGATGCACCTTGTTTTGGCCAGAGGGTTGAGTGGTCGAGATATGGGCAATACCAATTTGATATGGTCATTGGGCGGGCCGCACTGTTCAGTTCAAGCTGAAAATAGCGTCCTTCGCGTGCAAGGGAGCCTAAACCTCACATTTGCACACAGGGGCAAATTCGGGCAAATTCTCTGCTACACGTGCGACGTGGTTCGTATGGTACACGAACAGCATGATGCAGCTTGTTCTGGCCAGAGGGTTGAGTGGTCGCGATATGGGCACCACCAATTTGAAATGGGCATTGTGCGGGCACGTACTGTGAAGTTCAACCTGAAAATAGCGTCCTTCGCGTGCAAGGGAGCCTAAACCTCACATTTGCACACACGGGCAAATTCGGGCAAATTCTCTGCTACATGTGCGAGGTGGTTCGTATGGTACACGAACATCATGATGCACCTTGTTTAGACCAGGGGGTTGAGTGGTCGAGATATGGGCAATACCAATTTGGAATGGTCATTGTGCGGGCACACACTGTTTAGTTCAACCTGAAAATAGCGCCCTTCACGTGCAAGGGAGCCTAAACCTCACATTTGCACACACGGGCAAATTCGGGCAAACTCTCTGCTACACGTGCGACGTGGTTCGTATGGTACACGAACAGCATGATGCAGCTTGTTCTGGCCGGAGGGTTGAGTGGTTGTGATATGGGCAATACCAATTTGAAATGGGCATTGTGCGGGCACGTACTGTGAAGTTCAACCTGAAAATAGCGTCATTCGCGTGCAAGGGAGCCTAAAGCCCAGATTTGCGCACACGGGCAAATTCGGGCAAATTCTCTGCTACACGTGCGATGTGGTTCGTATGGTACACGAACAACATGCTGCAGCTTGTTCTGGCCAGAGGGTTAAGTGGTCGAAATATGGGCAATACCAATTTGAAATGGGCATTGTGCGGGCACGTACTGTTCGGTTCAACCTGGAAATAAGGTTATTCGCGTGCAAGGGAGCCTGCACCTCACATTTGCGCACACGGGCAAATTCGGGCAAATTCTCTGCTACACGTGCGGGGTGGTTCGTATGGTACACGAACATCATGATGCACCTTGTTTTGGCCAGAGGGTTGAGTGCTCGAGATATGGGCAATACCAATTTGAAATGGTCATTGTGCGGGCACGCACTGTTCAGTTCAACCTGAAAATAGCGTCCTTCGCGTGCAAGGGAGCCTAAACCTCACATTTGCACACACGGGCAAATTCGGGCAAATACTCTGCTACACGTGCGACGTGGTTCGTATGGTACACGAACAGCATGATGCAGCTTGTTCTGGCCAGAGGGTTGAGTGGTTGTGATATGGGCAATACCAATTTGAAATGGGCATTGTGCGGGCACGTACTGTTCAGTTCAACCTGAAAATAGCGTCACTTGTGTGCAAGGGAGCGTGAACCTCACATTTCCACACACGGGCGAATCGGGACAAATTCTCTGCTACACGTGCGACGTGGTTCGTATGGTACACGAATAGCATGTTGCAGCTTGTTGTGGCCAGAGGGTTGAGTGGTTGTGAGATGGGCAATACCAAATTGAAACGGCCATTGTGCGGGCACGTACTGTTCAGTTCAACCTGAAAATAGCGTCCTTCGCGTGCAAGGGAGCCTAAACCTCACATTTGCACACACGGGCAAATTCGGGCAAATTCTCTGCTACACGTGCGACGTGGTTCGTATTGTACACGAATAGCATGATGCAGCTTGTTGTGGCCAGAGGGTTGAGTGGTTGAGATATGGGCAATACCAATTTGAAATGGGCATTGTGCGGGCACGTACTGTGAAGGGCAACCTGAAAATAGCGTCATTCGCGTGCAAGGGAGCCTGAACCTCACATTTGCACACACGGGCAAATTCGGGCAAATACTCTGCTACACGTGCGACGTGGTTCGTTTGGTACACGAACATCATGATGCAGCTTGTTCTGGCTAGAGGGTTGAGTGGTTGTGATATGGGCAATACCAATTTGAAATGGGCATTGTGCGGGCACGTACTGTTCAGTTCAACCTGAAAATAGCGTCACTCGTGTGCAAGGGAGCCTGAGCCTCACATTTCCACACACGGGCCAATTGGGACAAATTCTCTGCTACACGTGCGACGTGGTTCGTATGGTACACGAATAGCATGATGCACCTTGTTGTGGCCAGAGGGTTGAGTGGTTGTGATATGGGCAATACCAAATTGAAACGGCCATTGTGCGGGCACGTACTGTTCATTTCAACCTGAAAATAGCGTCCTTCGCGTGCAAGGGAGCCTAAACCTCACATTTGCACACACGGGCAAATTCGGGCGAATTCTCTGCTACATGTGCGACGTGGTTCGTACTGTACACGAATAGCATGATGCAGCTTGTTGTGGCCAGAGGGTTGAGTGGTTGAGATATGGGCAACACCAATTTGAAATGGGCATTGTGCGGGCACGTACTGTTCAGTTCAACCTGAAAATAGCGTCACTCGTGTGCAAGGGAGCCTAAACCTCACATTTGCACACACGGGCAAATTCGGGCAAATTCTCTGCTACACGTGCGATGTGGTTTGTATGGTACACTAACAGCATGATGCAGCTTGTTCTGGCCAGAGGGTTGAGTGGTCGCGATATGGGCAACACCAATTTGAAATGGGCATTGTGCGGGCACGTACTGTTCAGTTCAACCTGAAAATAGCGTCACTCGTGTGCAAGGGAGCCTGAACCTCACATTTGCACACACGGGCAAATTCGGGCAAATTCTCTGCTACACTTGCGACGTGGTTCGTATGGTACACAAACATCATGATGCACCTTGTTTTGACCAGGGGGTTGAGTGGTCGAGATATGGGCAATACCAATTTGGAATGGTCATTGTGCGGGCACGCACTGTTCGGTTCAACCTGAAAATAGCGTCCTTCACGTGCAAGGGAGCCTAAACCTCACATTTGCACACACGGGCAAATTCGGGCAAATTCTCTGCTACACTTGCGACGTGGTTCGTATGGTACACTAACAGCATGATGCAGCTTGTTCTGGCCGGAGGGTTGAGTGGTTGTGATATGGGCAATACCAATTTGAAATGGGCATTGTGCGGGCACGTACTGTGAAGTTCAACCTGAAAATAGCGTCATTCGCGTGCAAGGGAGCCTGAACCTCACATTTGCACACACGTGCAAATTCGGGCAAATTCTCTGCTACACGTGCGACGTGGTTCGTATGGTACGCGAACAGCATGATGCACCTTGTTCTGGCCGGAGGGTTGAGTGGTTGTGATATGGGTAATACCAATTTGAAATCGGCATTGTGCGGGCACGTACTGTTCGGTTCAACCTAGAAATAAGGTTATTCGCGTGCAAGGGAGCCTAAACCTCACATTTGCACACACGGGCAAATTCGGGCAAATTCTCTGCTACACGTGCGACGTGGTTCGTATGGTACACGAACAGCATGATGCAGCTTGTTCTGGCCGGAGGGTTGAGTGGTTGTGATATGGGCAATACCAATTTGAAATGGGCATTGTGCGGGCACGCACTGTTCAGTTCAACCTGAAAATAGCGTCACTCGTGTGCAAGGGAGCCTGAACCTCACATTTGCACACACGGGCAAATTCGGGCAAATTCTCTGCTACAGGTGCGAGGTGGTTCGTATGGTACACGAACATCATGATGCACCTTGTTGTGGCCAGAGGGTGGTTGAGTGGTTGAGATATGGGCAATACCAATGTGAAATGGGCATTGTGCGGGCACGTACTGTGAAGTTCGGCCTAAAAATAGCGTCATTCGCGTGCAAGGGAGCCTAAAGCCCAGATTTGCGCACACGGGCAAATTCGGGCAAATTCTGTGCTACACGTGCGACGTGGTTCGTATGGTACGCGAACAGCATAATGCACCTTGTTCTGGCCGGAGGGTTGAGTGGTTGTGATATGGGCAATACCAATTTGGAATGGTCATTTTGCGGGCACGCACTGTTCAGTTCAACCTGAAAATAGCGTCACTCGTGTGCAAGGGAGCCTGAACCTCACATTTGCACACACGGGCAAATTCGGGCAAATTCTCTGCTACATGTGCGAGGTGGTTCGTATGGTACACGAACATCATGATGCAGCTTGTTGTGGCCAGAGGGTTGAGTGGTTGAGATATGGGCAATACCAATGTGAAATGGGCATTGTGCGGGCACGTACTGTGAAGTTCAACCTGAAAATAGCGTCACTCGTGTGCAAGGGAGCCTGAACCTCACATTTGCACACACGGGCAAATTCGGGCAAATTCGCTGCTACATGTGCGAGGTGGTTCGTATGGTACACGAATAGCATGATGCAGCTTGTTGTGGCCAGAGGGTTGAGAGGTTGAGATATGGGCAATACCAAATTGAAACGGCCATTGTGCGGGCACGTACTGTTCAGTTCAACCTGAAAATAGAGTCATTCACGTGCAAGGGAGCCTAAAGCCCACATTTGCGCACACGGGCAAATTCGAGCAAATTCTCTGCTACACGTGCGACGTGGTTCGTATGGTACACTAACAGCATGATGCAGCTTGTTCTGGCCGGAGGGTTGAGTGGTTGTGATATGGGCAATACCAATTTGAAATGGTCATTGTGCGGGCACGTACTGTGAAGTTCAACCTGAAAATAGCGTCATTCGCGTGCAAGGAGCCTGAACCTCACATTTGCACACACGGGCAAATTCGGGCAAATTCTCTGCTACACGTGCGACGTGGTTCGTATGGTACGCGAACAGCATAATGCACCTTGTTCTGGCCGGAGGGTTGAGTGGTTGTGATATGGGCAATACCAATTTGAAATGGGCATTGTGCGGGCACGTACTGTGAAGTTCAACCTGAAAATAGCGTCATTCGCGTGCAAGGGAGCCTGAACCTCACATTTGCACACACGTGCAAATTCGGGCAAATTCTCTGCTACACGTGCGACGTGGTTCGTATGGTACGCGAACAGCATGATGCACCTTGTTCTGGCCGGAGGGTTGAGTGGTTGTGATATGGGCAATACCAATTTGAAATCGGCATTGTGCGGGCACGTACTGTTCGGTTCAACCTGGAAATAAGGTTATTCGCGTGCAAGGGAGCCTAAACCTCACATTTGCACACACGGGCAAATTCGGGCAAATTCTCTGCTACACGTGCGACGCGGTTCGGATGGTACACGCACAGCATGATGCAGCTTGTTCTGGACGGAGGGTTGAGTGGTTGTGATATGGGCAATACCAATTTGAAATGGGCATTGTGCGGGCACGTACCGTGAAGTTCAACCTGAAAATAGCGTCATTCGCGTGCAAGGGAGCCTAAAGCCCAGATTTGCGCACACGGGCAAATTCGGGCAAATTCTCTGCTACACGTGCGACGTGGTTCGTATGGTACGCGAACAGCATGATGCACCTTGTTCTGGCCGGAGGGTTGAGTGGTTGTGATATGGGCAATACCAATTTGGAATGGTCATTGTGCGGGCACGCACTGTTCATTTCAACCTGAAAATAGCGTCACTCGTGTGCAAGGGAGCCTGAACCTCACATTTGCACACACGGGCAAACTCGGGCAAATTCTCTGCTACATGTGCGAGGTGGTTCGTATGGTACACGAACATCATGATGCACCTTGTTGTGGCCAGAGGGTTGAGTGGTTGAGATATGGGCAATACCAATTTGAAATGGGCATGGTGCGGGCACGTACTGTGAAGTTCAACCTGAAAATAGCGTCACTCGTGTGCAAGGGAGCCTAAAGCCCAGATTTGCGCACACGGGCAAATTCGGGCAAATTCTCTGCTACACGTGCGATGTGGTTCGTATGATACACGAACAGCATGATGCAGCTTGTTCTGGCCAGAGGGTTGAGTGGTCGCGATATGGGCAACACCAATTTGAAATGGTCATTGTGCGGGCACGCACTGTTCAGTTCAACCTGAAAATAGCGTCCTTCGCCTGCAAGGGAGCCTAAACCTCACATTTGCACACACGGGCAAATTCGGGCAAATTCTCTGCTACATGTGCGAGGTGGTTCGTATGGTACACGAACATCATGATGCACCTTGTTTTGACCAGGGGGTTGAGTGGTCGAGATATGGGCAATACCAATTTGGAATGGCCGTTGTGCGGGCACGCACTGTTCAGTTCAACCTGAAAATAGCGTCACTCGTGTGCAAGGGAGCCTGAACCTCACATTTGCACACACGGGCAAATTCGGGCAAATTCTCTGCTACACGTGCGACGTGGATCGTATGGTACACCAACAGCATGATGCAGCTTGTTCTGGCCGGAGGGTTGAGTGGTTGTGATATGGGCAATACCAATTTGAAATGGTCATTGTGCGGGCACGCACTGTTCAGTTCAACCTGAAAATAGCGTCACTCGTGTGCAAGGGAGCCTGAACCTCACATTTGCGCACACGGGCAAATTCGGGCAAATTCTCTGCTACACGTGCGACGTGGTTCGTATGGTACGCGAACAGCATGATGCACCTTGTTCTGGCCGGAGGGTTGAGTGGTTGTGATATGGGCAATACCAATTTGGAATGGTCATTGTGCGGGCACGCACTGTGAAGTTTAACCTGAAAATAGCGTCACTCGTGTGCAAGGGAGCCTGAACCTCACATTTGCACACACGGGCAAATTCGGGCAAATTCTCTGCTACATGTGCGAGGTGGTTCGTATGGTACACGAACATCATGATGCACCTTGCTTTGATAAGGGGGTTGAGTGGTCGGGATATGGGCAATACCAATTTGGAATGGTCATTGTGCGGGCACGCACTGTTCAGTTCAACCTGAAAATAGCGTCCTTCGCGTGCAAGGGAGCCTAAACCTCACATTTGCAGACACGGGCAAATTCGGGCAAATGCTCTGCTACACGTGCGAAGTGGTTCATATGGTACACGAATAGCATGATGCAGCTTGTTCTGGCCGGAGGGTTGAGTGGTTGTGATATGGGCAATACCAATTTGAAATGGGCATTGTGCGGGCACGTACCATTCAGTTCAACCTGAAAATAGCGTCATTGGCGTGCAAGGGAGCCTAAAACCCACATATGCACACACGGGCAAATTCGGGCAAATTCTCTGCTACATGTGCGAGGTGGTTCGTATGGTACACGAACATCATGATGCACCTTGTTTTGGCCAGAGGGTTGAGTGGTCGCGATATGGGCAACACCAATTTGAAATGGTCATTGTGCGGGCACGCACTGTTCAGTTCAACCTGAAAATGGCGTCCTTCGCGTGCAAGGGAGCCTAAACCTCACATTTGCAGACACGGGCAAATTCGGGCAAATGCTCTGCTACACGTGCGAAGTGGTTCATATGGTACACGAATAGCATGATGCAGCTTGTTCTGGCCGGAGGGTTGAGTGGTTGTGATATGGGCAATACCAATTTGAAATGGGCATTGTGCGGGCACGTACCATTCAGTTCAACCTGAAAATAGCGTCATTGGCGTGCAAGGGAGCCTAAAACCCACATATGCACACACGGGCAAATTTGGGCAAATTCTCTGCTACATGTGCGAGGTGGTTCGTATGGTACACGAACATCATGATGCACCTTGTTTTGGCCAGAGGGTTGAGTGGTCGAGATATGGGCAATACCAATTTGAAATGGTCATTGTGCGGGCACGCACTGTTCAGTTCAACCTGAAAATAGCGTCCTTCGCGTGCAAGGGAGCCTAAACCTCACATTTGCACACACGGGCAAATTCGGGCAAATTCTCTGCTACACGTGCGGGGTGGTTCGTATGGTACACGAACATCATGATGCACCTTGTTTTGACCAGGGGGTTGAGTGGTCGAGATATGGGCAACACCAATTTGAAATCGGCATTGTGCGGGCACGTACTGTTCAGTTCAACCTGGAAATAAGGTTATTCGCGTGCAAGGGACCCTGAACCTCACATTTGCGCACACGGGCAAATTCGGGCTAATTCTCTGCTACACGTGCGGGGTGGTTCGTATGGTACACGAAAATCATGATGCACCTTGTTTTGACCAGGGGGTTGAGTGGTCGCGATATGGGCAATACCAATTTGGAATGGTCATTGTGCGGGCACGCACTGTTCAGTTCAACCTGAAAATAGCGTCCTTCACGTGCAAGGGAGCCTAAACCTCACATTTGCACACACGGGCAAATTCGGGCAAATTCTCTGCTACACGTGCGACGTGGTTCGTATGGTACACGAACATCATGATGCAGCTTGTTCTGGCCGGAGGGTTGAGTGGTTGTGATATGGGCAATATCAATTTGAAATGGGCATTGTGCGGGCACGTACTGTGAAGCTAGACCTGAAAATAGCGTCATTCGCGTGCAAGGGGGCCTAAAGCCCAGATTTGCGCACACGGGCAAATTCGGGCGAATTCTCTGCTACACGTGCGATGTGGTTCGTATTGTACACGAACATCATGATGCACCCTGTTTTGACCAGGGGGTTGAGTGGTCGCGATATGGGCAATACCAATTTGGAATGGTCATTGTGCGGGCACGTACTGTTCAGTTCAACCTGAAAATAGCGTCCTTCACGTGCAAGGGAGCCTAAACCTCACATTTGCACACACGGGCAAATTCGGGCAAATTCTCTGCTACACGTGCGAGGTGGTTCATATGGTACACGAACATCATGATGCACCTTGTTTTGGCCAGAGGGTTGAGTGGTCAAGATATGGGCAATACCAATTTGGAATGGTCATTGTGCGGGCACGCACTGTTCAGTTCAACCTGAAAATAGCGTCCTTCGCGTGCAAGGGAGCCTAAACCTCACATTTGCACACACGGGCAAATTCGGGCAAATTCTCTGCTACACGTGCGACTTGGTTCGTATGGTACACGAACAGCATGATGCAGCTTGTTCTGGCCGGAGGGTTGAGTGGTCGCGATATGGGCAATACCAATTTGAAATGGGCATTGTGCGGGCACGTACTGTGAAGTTGAACCTGAAAATAGCGTCATTCGCGTGCAAGGGAGCCTAAAGCCCAGATTTGCGCGCACGGGCAAATTCGGGCAAATTCTCTGCTACACGTGCGATGTGGTTCGTATGGTACACGAACAACGTGCTGCAGCTTGTTCTGGCCAGAGGGTTGAGTGGTCGAGATATGGGCAATACCAATTTGAAATGGGCATTGTGCGGGCACGTACTGTTCAGTTCAACCTGAAAATAGCGTCACTCGTGTGCAAGGGAGCCTGAACCTCACATTTGCACACACGGGTAAATTCGGGCAAATTCTCTGCTACATGTGCGAGGTGGTTCGTATGGTACACGAACATTCCCCTTTTGGGCAGCGGGTTCAGAATGTCACCCGGCCAGTTGATCAATCGGCGATACACCCACTTGAGGAGCAAGACCCCTTCGATGATGGTGAGCAGAACTGGCAGAGCTGGCGTGTGACTCTGCAGCCTATCCTTCACGTGCCATGAGAACTTCCTGACCTCGACGATATCTGCTTTGCTGCTGCTGAACGGGTTGGCGTTGGCCCCCAGCACTTTCACATACTCCGACTTTCCTGCTGCCTTCACGGTGTGCTTCCCCACCTGTAAGCTGGATTCACATAGTTTCACTGCATCTCTTTTGCCCGAGAGGTGGAGGAACCCAAACTTGTCTGGGTTGCACTGCGCATTCATCGCCTTGAGCACATTCATCACGTTCTCGATCTCCCCTTGCAGCTGCGCCGGAGCGTCGCCCCACAGGGACGTGTCGTCCACTACTGCTTGAGAGCATGATGCAGCTTGTTCTGGCCGGAGGGTTGAGTGGTTGTGATATGGGCAATACCAATTTGAAATGGGCATTGTGCGGGCACGTACTGTTCAGTTCAACCTGAAAATAGCGTCACTCGTGTGCAAGGGAGCCTGAACCTCACATTTGCACACACGGGCAAATTCGGGCAAATTCTCTGCTACACGTGCGACGTGGTTCGTATGGTACGCGAACGGCATGATGCACCTTGTTCTAGCCGGAGGGTTGAGTGGTTGTGATATGGGCAATACCAATTTGAAATGGGCATTGTGCGGGCACGTACTGTGAAGTTCAACCTGAACGTAGCTTCGTTCACCTGCAAGGGAGCCTAAACCTCACATTTGCACACACGGGCAAATTCGGGCAAATTCTCTGCTACATGTGCGAGGTGGTTCGTATGGTACACGAACATCATGATGCACCTTGTTTTGACCAAGTGGTTGAGTGGTCGAGATATGGGCAATACCAATTTGGAATGGTCATTGTGCGGGCACGCACTGTTCGGTTCAACCTGGAAATAGCGTCATTCGCGTGCAAAGGAGGCTGAACCTCACATTTGCGCACGCGGGCAAATTCGGGCAAATTCTCTGCTACAGGTGCGGGGTGGTTCATATGGTACACGAACATCATGATGCACCTCGTTTTGACCAGGGGGTTGAGTGGTCGAGATATGGGCAACACCAATTTGAAATGGTCATTGTGCGGGCACGCACTGTTCAGTTCAACCTGAAAATAGTGTCCTTCACGTGCAAGGGAGCCTAAACCTCACATTTGCACACACGGGCAAATTCGGGCAAATTCTCTGCTACACGTGCGACGTGGTTCATATGGTACACGAACATCATGATGCACCTTGTTTTGGCCGGAGGGTTGAGTGGTTGTGATATGGGCACTACCAATTTGAAATGGGCATTGTGCGGGCACGTACTGTTCAGTTCAACCTGAGAATAGCGTCAGTCGTGTACAAGGGAGCCTGAACCTCACATTTGCACACACGGGCAAATTCGGGCGAATTCTCTGCTACACGTGCGAGGTGGTTCGTATGGTACATGAACATCATGATGCACCTTGTTTTGACCAGGGGGTTGAGTGGTCGAGATATGGGCAACACCAATTTGAAATGGTCATTGTGCAGGCACGCACTGTTCAGTTCAACCTGAAAATAGCGTCCTTCACGTGCAAGGGAGCCTAAACCTCACATTTGCACACACGGGCAAATTCGGGCAAATTCTCTGCTACACGTGCGACGTGGTCCATATGGTACAGGGACATCATGATGCAGCTTGTTCTGGCCGGAGGGTTGAGTGGTTGTGATATGG
Organism: Eutreptiella sp. 'Long Island Sound 2002'; assembly: GCA_964036045.1. Taxonomy (NCBI): domain Eukaryota; phylum Euglenozoa; class Euglenophyceae; order Eutreptiales; family Eutreptiaceae; genus Eutreptiella; species Eutreptiella sp. 'Long Island Sound 2002'. The sequence continues at coordinate 20,361,012 of OZ038403.1, forward strand.
GCAATACCAATTTGAAATGGGCATTGTGCGGGCACGTACTGTGAAGTTCAACCTGAAAATAGCGTCACTCGTGTGCAAGGGAGCCTGAACCTCACATTTGCACACACGGGCAAATTCAGGCAAATTCTCTGCTACACGTGCGAGGTGGTTCGTATGGTACACGAACATCATGATGCACCTTGTTGTGGCCAGAGGGTTGAGTGGTTGAGATATGGGCAATACCAATTTGAAATGGGCATTGTGCGGGCACGTACTGTGAAGTTCAACCTGAAAATAGCGTCCTTCACGTGCAAGGGAGCCTAAACCTCACATTTGCACACACGGGCAAATTCGGTCAAATTCTCTGCTACACGTGCGACGTGGTTCGTATGGTACATGAACAGCATGATGCAGCTTGTTCTGGCCGGAGGGTTGAGTGGTTGTGATATGGGCAATACCAATTTGAAATGGGCATCGTGCGGGCACGTACTGTGAAGTTCAACCTGAAAATAGCGTCACTCGTGTGCAAGGGAGCCTGAACCTCACATTTGCACACACGGGCAAATTCGGGCAAATTCTCTGCTACATGTGCGAGGTGGTTCGTATGGTACACCAACATCATGATGCACCTTGTTTTGACCAGGGGGTTGAGTGGTCGAGATATGGGCAACACCAATTTGAAATCGGCATTGTGCGGGCACGTACTGTTCGGTTCAACCTGGAAATAAGGTTATTCGCGTGCAAGGGAGCCTGAACCTCACATTTGCACACACGGGCAAATTCGGGCAAATTCTCTGCTACACGTGCGGGGTGGTTCGTATGGTACACGAACATCATGATGCACCTTGTTTTGACCAGGGGGTTGAGTGGTCGCGATATGGGCAATACCAATTTGGAATGGTCATTATCCGGGCACGCACTGTTCAGTTCAACCTGAAAATAGCGTCCTTCACGTGCAAGGGAGCCTAAACCTCACATTTGCACACACGGGCAAATTCGGGCAAATTCTCTGCTACACGTGCGACGTGGTTCGTATGGTACACGAACAGCATGATGCAGCTTGTTCTGGCCGGAGGGTTGAGTGGTTGTGATATGGGCAATACCAATTTGAAATGGGCATTGTGCGGGCACGTACTGTGAAGTTCAACCTGAAAATAGCGTCATTCGCGTGCAAGGGAGCCTGAACCTCACATTTGCACACACGGGCAAATTCGGGCAAATTCTCTGCTACATGTGGGAGGTGGTTCGTATGGTACACGAACATCACGATGCACCTTGTTTTGACCAGGGGGTTGAGTGGTCGAGATATGGGCAATACCAATTTGGAATGGTCATTATCCGGGCACGCACTGTTCAGTTCAACCTGAAAATAGCGTCCTTCACGTGCAAGGGAGCCTAAACCTCACATTTGCACACACGGGCAAATTCGGGCAAATTCTCTGCTACACGTGCGACGTGGTTCGTATGGTACACGAACAGCATGATGCAGCTTGTTCTGGCCGGAGGGTTGAGTGGTTGTGATATGGGCAATACCAATTTGAAATGGGCATTGTGCGGGCACGCACTGTTAAGTTCAACCTGAAAATAGCGTCCTTCACGTGCAAGGGAGCCTAAACCTCACATTTGCACACACGGGCAAATTCGGGCAAATTCTCTGCTACACGTGCGACGTGGTTCATATGGTACACGAACATCATGATGCACCTTGTTTTGGCCGGAGGGTTGAGTGGTTGTGATATGAACAATACCAATTTGAAATGGGCATTGTGCGGGCACGTACTGTGAAGTTCAACCTGAAAATAGCGTCACTCGTGTGCAAGGGAGCCTGAACCTCTCATTTGCACACACGGGCAAATTCGGGCAAATTCTCTGCTACACGTGCGAGGTGGTTCGTATGGTACACGAACATCATGATGCACCTTGTTGTGGCCAGAGGGTTGAGTGGTTGAGATATGGGCAATACCAATTTCAAATGGGCATTGTGCGGGCACGTACTGTGAAGTTCAACCTGAAAATAGCGTCCTTCACGTGCAAGGGAGCCTAAACCTCACATTTGCACACACGGGCAAATTCGGTCAAATTCTCTGCTACACGTGCGACGTGGTTCGTATGGTACACGAACAGCATGATGCAGCTTGTTCTGGCCGGAGGGTTGAGTGGTTGTGATATGAACAATACCAATTTGAAATGGGCATTGTGCGGGCACGTACTGTGAAGTTCAACCTGAAAATAGCGTCACTCGTGTGCAAGGGAGCCTGAACCTCACATTTGCACACACGGGCAAATTCGGGCAAATTCTCTGCTACATGTGCGAGGTGGTTCGTATGGTACACGAACATCATGATGCACCTTGTTTTGACTAGGGGGTTGAGTGGTCGAGATATGGGCAACACCAATTTGAAATCGGCATTGTGCGGGCACGTACTGTTCGGTTCAACCTGGAAATAAGGTTATTCGCGTGCAAGGGAGCCTGAACCTCACATTTGCACACACGGGCAAATTCGGGCAAATTCTCTGCTACACGTGCGGGGTGGTTCGTATGGTACACGAACATCATGATGCACCTTGTTTTGACCAGGGGGTTGAGTGGTCGCGATATGGGCAATACCAATTTGGAATGGTCATTATCCGGGCACGCACTGTTCAGTTCAACCTGAAAATAGCGTCCTTCACGTGCAAGGGAGCCTAAACCTCACATTTGCACACACGGGCAAATTCGGGCAAATTCTCTGCTACACGTGCGACGTGGTTCGTATGGTACACGAACAGCATGATGCAGCTTGTTCTGGCCGGAGGGTTGAGGGGTTGTGATATGGGCAATACCAATTTGAAATGGGCATTGTGCGGGCACGTACTGTGAAGTTCAACCTGAAAATAGCGTCATTCGCGTGCAAGGGAGCCTGAACCTCACATTTGCACACACGGGCAAATTCGGGCAAATTCTCTGCTACATGTGGGAGGTGGTTCGTATGGTACACGAACATCACGATGCACCTTGTTTTGACCAGGGGGTTGAGTGGTCGAGATATGGGCAATACCAATTTGGAATGGTCATTGTGCGGGCACGCACTGTTCAGTTCAACCTGAAAATAGCGTCCTTCACGTGCAAGGCAGCCTAAACCTCACATTTGCACACACGGGCAAATTCGGGCAAATTCTCTGCTACACGTGCGACGTGGTTCATATGGTACACGAACATCATGATGCACCTTGTTTTGGCCGGAGGGTTGAGTGGTTGTGATATGAACAATACCAATTTGAAATGGGCATTGTGCGGGCACGTACTGTGAAGTTCAACCTGAAAATAGCGTCACTCGTGTGCAAGGGAGCCTGAACCTCACATTTGCACACACGGGCAAATTCGGGCAAATTCTCTGCTACACGTGCGAGGTGGTTCGTATGGTACACGAACATCATGATGCACCTTGTTGTGGCCAGAGGGTTGAGTGGTTGAGATATGGGCAATACCAATTTGAAATGGGCATTGTGCGGGCACGTACTGTGAAGTTCAACCTGAAAATAGCGTCCTTCACGTGCAAGGGAGCCTAAACCTCACATTTGCACACACGGGCAAATTCGGTCAAGTTCTCTGCTACACGTGCGACGTGGTTCGTATGGTACACGAACAGCATGATGCAGCTTGTTCTGGCCGGAGGGTTGAGTGGTTGTGATATGGGCAATACCAATTTGAAATGGGCATCGTGCGGGCACGTACTGTGAAGTTCAACCTGAAAATAGCGTCACTCGTGTGCAAGGGAGCCTGAACCTCACATTTGCACACACGGGCAAATTCGGGAAAATTCTCTGCTACATGTGCGAGGTGGTTCGTATGGTACACGAACATCATGATGCACCTTGTTTTGACCAGGGGGTTGAGTGGTCGAGATATGGGCAACACCAATTTGAAATCGGCATTGTGCGGGCACGTACTGTTCGGTTCAACCTGGAAATAAGGTTATTCGCGTGCAAGGGAGCCTGAACCTCACATTTGCACACACGGGCAAATTCGGGCAAATTCTCTGCTACACGTGCGAGGTGGTTCGTATGGTACACGAACATCATGATGCACCTTGTTTTGACCAGGGGGTTGAGTGGCCGCGATATGGGCAATACCAATTTGGAATGGTCATTATCCGGGCACGCACTGTTCAGTTCAACCTGAAAATAGCGTCCTTCACGTGCAAGGGAGCCTAAACCTCACATTTGCACACACGGGCAAATTCGGGCAAATTCTCTGCTACACGTGCGACGTGGTTCGTATGGTACACGAACAGCATGATGCAGCTTGTTCTGGCCGGAGGGTTGAGTGGTTGAGATATGGGCAATACCAATTTGAAATGGGCATTGTGCGGGCACGTACTGTGAAGTTCAACCTGAAAATAGCGTCATTCGCGTGCAAGGGAGCCTGAACCTCACATTTGCACACACGGGCAAATTCGGGCAAATTCTCTGCTACATGTGGGAGGTGGTTCGTATGGTACACGAACATCATGATGCACCTTGTTTTGACCAGGGGGTTGAGTGGTCGAGATATGGGCAATACCAATTTGGAATGGTCATTGTGCGGGCACGCACTGTTCAGTTCAACCTGAAAATAGCGTCCTTCACGTGCAAGGGAGCCTAAACCTCACATTTGCACACACAGGCAAATTCGGGCAAATTCTCTGCTACACGTGCGACGTGGTTCATATGGTACACGAACATCATGATGCACCTTGTTTTGGCCGGAGGGTTGAGTGGTTGTGATATGAACAATACCAATTTGAAATGGGCATTGTGCGGGCACGTACTGTTCAGTTCAACCTGAAAATAGCGTCACTCGTGTGCAAGGGAGCCTCAACCTCACATTTGCACACACGGGCAAATTCGGGCAAATTCTCTGCTACATGTGCGAGGTGGTTCGTATGGTACACGAACATCATGATGCACCTTGTTGTGGCCAGAGGGTTGAGTGGCTGAGATATGGGCAATACCAATTTGAAATGGGCATTGTGCGGGAACGTACTGTGAAGTTCAACCTGAAAATAGCGTCACTCGTGTGCAAGGGAGCCTAAACCTCACATTTGCACACACGGGCAAATTCGGGCAAATTCTCTGCTACACGTGCGACGTGGTTCGTATGGTACACGAACAGCATGATGCAGCTTGTTCTGGCCCGAGGGTTGAGTGGTTGTGATATGGGCAATACCAATTTGAAATGGGCATTCTGCGGGCACGTACTGTGAAGTTCAACCCGAAAATAGCGTCACTCGTGTGCAAGGGAGCCTGAACCTCACATTTGCACACACGGGCAAATTGGGGCAAATTCTCTGCTACACGTGCGAGGTGGTTCGTATGGTACACGAACATCATGATGCAGCTTGTTCTGGCCGGAGGGTTGAGTGGTTGTGATATGGGCAATACCAATTTGAAATGGGCATTGTGCGGGCACGCACTGTTCAGTTCAACCTGAAAATAGCGTCCTTCACGTGCAAAGGAGACTAAACCTCACATTTGCACACACGGGCAAATTCGGTCCAATTCTCTGCTACACGTGCGACGTGGTTCGTATGGTACACGAACAGCATGATGCAGCTTGTTCTGGCCGGAGGGTTGAGTGGTTGTGATATGGGCAATACCAATTTGAAATGGGCATCGTGCGGGCACGTACTGTGAAGTTCAACCTGAAAATAGCGTCACTCGTGTGCAAGGGAGCCTGAACCTCACATTTGCACACACGGGCAAATTCGGGCAAATTCTCTGCTACATGTGCGAGGTGGTTCGTATGGTACACGAACATCATGATGCACCTTGTTTTGACCAGGGGGTTGAGTGGTCGAGATATGGGCAACACCAATTTGAAATCGGCATTGTGCGGGCACGTACTGTTCGGTTCAACCTGGAAATAAGGTTATTCGCGTGCAAGGGAGCCTGAACCTCACATTTGCACACACGGGCAAATTCGGGCAAATTCTCTGCTACACGTGCGGGGTGGTTCGTATGGTACACGAACATCATGATGCACCTTGTTTTGACCAGGGGGTTGAGTTGTCGCGATATGGGCAATACCAATTTGGAATGGTCATTGTGCGGGCACGCAATGTTCAGTTCAAGCTGAAAATAGCGTCCTTCACGTGCAAGGGAGCCTAAACCTCACATTTGCACACACGGGCAAATTCGGGCGAAATCTCTGCTACACGTGCGACGTGGTTCGTATGGTACACGAACAGCATGATGCAGCTTGTTCTGGCCGGAGGGTTGAGTGGTTGTGATATGGGCAATACCAATTTGAAATGGGCATTGTGCGGGCACGTACTGTGAAGTTCAAGCTGAAAATAGCGTCATTCGCGTGCAAGGGAGCCTGAACCTCACATTTGCACACACGGGCAAATTCGGGCAAATTCTCTGCTACATGTGGGAGGTGGTTCGTATGGTACACGAACATCATGATGCACCTTGTTTTGACCAGGGGGTTGAGTGGTCGAGATATGGGCAATACCAATTTGGAATGGTCATTGTGCGGGCACGCACTGTTCAGTTCAACCTGAAAATAGCGTCCTTCACGTGCAAGGGAGCCTAAACCTCACATTTGCACACACGGGCAAATTCGGGCAAATTCTCTGCTACACGTGCGACGTGGTTCATATGGTACACGAACATCATGATGCACCTTGTTTTGGCCGGAGGGTTGAGTGGTTGTGATATGAACAATACCAATGTGAAATGGGCATTGTGCGGGCACGTACTGTTCAGTTCAACCTGAAAATAGCGTCCTTCACGTGCAAGGGAGCCTAAACCTCACATTTGCACACACGGGCAAATTTGGGCAAATTCTCTGCTACACGTGCGACGTGGTTCGTATGGTACACGAACAGCATGATGCAGCTTGTTCTGGCCGGAGGGTTGAGTGGTTGTGATATGGGCAATACCAATTTGAAATGGGCATTGTGCGGGCACGTACTGTGAAGTTCAACCTGAAAATAGCGTCATTCGCGTGCAAGGGAGCCTAAAGCCCAGATTTGCGCACACGGGCAAATTCGGGCGAAGTCTCTGCTACACGTGCCATGTGGTTCGTATGGTACACGAACAACATGCTGCAGCTTGGTCTGGCCAGAGGGTTAAGTGGTCGAGATATGGGCAATACCAATTTGAAATCGGCATTGTGCGGGCACGTACTGTTCAGTTAAACCTGAAAATAGCGTCCTTCGCGTGCAAGGGAGCCTAAACCTCACATTTGCGCACACGGGCAAATTCGGGCAGATTCTCTGCTACACGTGCGGGGTGGTTTGTATGGTACACGAACATCATGATGCACCTTGTTTTGGCCAGAGGGTTGAGTGGTCGAGATATGGGCAATACCAATTTGAAATGGTCATTGTGCGGGCACGCACTGTTCAGTTCAACCTGAAAATAGCGTCCTTCGCATGCAAGGGAGCCTAAACCTCACATTTGCACACACGGGCAAATTCGGGCTAATTCTCTGCTACACGTGCGACGTGGTTCGTATGGTACACGAACAGCATGATGCAGCTTGTTCTGGCCAGAGGGTTGAGTGGTCGCGATATGGGCAACACCAATTTGAAATGGTCATTGTGCGGGCACCCACTGTTCAGTTCAACCTGAAAATAGCGTCCTTCGCGTGCAAGGGAGCCTAAACCTCACATTTGCACACACGGGCAAATTCGGGCAAATTCTCTGCTACACGTGCGGGGTGGTTCGTATGGTACACGAACATCATGATGCACCTTGTTTTAACCAGAGGGTTGAGTGGTCGAGGTATGGGCAATACCAAATTGAAATGGTCATTGTGCGGGCACGCACTGTTCAGTTCAACCTGAAAATAGCGTCACTCGTGTGCAAGGGAGCCTGAACCTCACATTTGCACACACGGGCAAATTCGGGCAAATTCTCTGCTACAGGTGCGATGTGGTTCGTATGGTACACGAACATCATGATGCAGCTTTGTCTGGCCTGAGGGTTGAGTGGTCGAGATATGGGCAGTACCAATTTGAAATGGTCATTGTGCGGGCACGCACTGTTCAGTTCAACCTGAAAATAGCGTCATTCGCGTGCAAGGGAGCCTAAAGCCCAGATTTGCGCACACAGGCAAATTCTCTGCTACACGTGCGATGTGGTTCGTATGGTACACGAATAGCATGATGCAGCTTGTTGTGGCCAGAGGGTTGAGTGGTTGTGATATGGGCAATACCAATTTGAAATGGGCATTGTGCGGGCACGTACTGTGAAGTTCAACCTGAAAATAGCGTCATTCGCGTGCAAGGGAGCCTAAAGCCCAGTTTTGCGCACACGGGCAAATTTTCTGCTACACGTGCGACGTGGTTCGTATGGTACACGAATAGCATGATGCAGCTTGTTGTGGCCAGAGGGTTGAGTGGTTGAGATATGGGCAATACCAAATTGAAACGGATATTGTGCGGGCACGTACTGTTCGGTTCAACCTAAAAATAGCGTCACTCGTGTGCAAGGGAGCCTGAACCTCACATTTGCACACACGGGCGAATTCGGGCAAATTCTCTGCTACACGTGCCACGTGGTTCATATGGTACACGAATAGCATGATGCAGCTTGTTGTGGCCAGAGGGTTGAGTGGTCGAGATATTGGCAATACCAATTTGAAATGGTCATTGTGCGGGCACGTACTGTTCAGTTCAACCTGAAAATAGCGTCCTTGGCGTGCAAGGGAGCCTAAACCTCACATTTGCACACACGGGCAAATTCGGGCAAATTCTCTGCTACGCGTGCGACGTGGTTCGTATGGTACACTAACAGCATGATGCACCTTGTTCTGGCCGGAGGGTTGAGTGGTTGTGATATGGGCAATACCAATTTGAAATGGGCATTGTGCGGGCACGTACTATGAAGTTCAACCTGAACGTAGCGTCGTTCACCTGCAAGGGAGCCTAAACCTCACATTTGCACACACGGGCAAATTTGGGCAAATTCTCTGCTACACGTGCGACGTGGTTCATATGGTACACGAATAGCATGATGCAGCTTGTTGTGGCCAGAGGGTTGAGTGGTTGAGATATCGGCAATACCAAATTGAAACGGGTATTGTGCCCGCACGTACTGTTCAGTTCAACCTGAAAATAGCGTCACTCGTGTGCAAGGGAGCCTGAACCTCACATTTGCACACACGGGCAAATTCGGGCAAATTCTCTGCTACACGTGCGACGTGGTTCATATGGTACACGAATAGCATGATGCAGCTTGTTGTGGCCAGAGGGTTGAGTGGTCGAGATATGGGCAATATCAATTTGAAATGGGCATTGTGCGGGCACGTACTGTTCAGTTCAATCTGAAAATAGCGTCCTTCGCGAGCAAGGGAGCCTAAACCTCACATTTGCACACACGGGCAAATTCGGGCAAATTCTCTGCTACACGTGCGACGTGGTTCGTACTGTACACGAACAGCATGATGCACCTTGTTTTGACCAGGGGGTTGAGTGGTCGAGATATGGGCAATACCAATTTGGAATGGTCATTGTGCGGGCACGCACTGTTCAGTTCAACGTGAAAATAGCGTCCTTCACGTGCAAGGGAGCCTAAACCTCACATTTGCACACACGGGCAGATTCAGGCAAATTCTCTGCTATACGTGCGACGTGGTTCATATGGTACACGAATAGCATGATGCAGCGTGTTGTGGCCACAGGGTTGAGTGGTCGAGATATGGGCAATACCAATTTGGAATGGTCATTGTGCGGGCACGCACTGTTCAGTTCAACCTGAAAATAGCGTCCTTCACGTGCAAGGGAGCCTAAACCTCACATTTGCACACACGGGCAAATTCGGGCAAATTCACTGCTACATGTGCGAGGTGGTTCGTATGGTACACGAACATCCTGATGCACCTTGTTTTGACCAGGGGGTTGAGTGGTCGAGATATGGGCAATACCAATTTGGAATGGTCATTGTGCGGGCACGCACTGTTCAGTTCAACCTGAAAATAGCGTCCTTCACGTGCAAGGGAGCCTGAACCTCACATTTGCACACACGGGCAAATTCGGGCAAATTCTCTGCTACATGTGCGAGGTTGTTCGTATGGTACACGAACATCATGATGCACCTTGTTTTGACCAGGGGGTTGAGTGGTCGAGATATGGGCAATACCAATTTGGAATGGTCATTGTGCGGGCAAGCACTGTTCAGTTCAACCTAAAAATAGCGTCCTTCACGTGCAAGGGAGCCTAAAGCCCACATTTGAGCACACGGGCAAATTCGGGCAAATTCTCTGCTACACGTGCGACGTGGTTCGTATGGTACACTAACAGCATGGTGCAGCTTGTTCTGGCCAGAGGGTTGAGTGGTCGCGATATCGGCGACACCAATTTGGAATGGGCATTGTGCGGGCACGCACTGTTCAGTTCAACCTGAAAATAGCGTCATTCGCGTGCAAGGGGGCCTAAAGCCCACATTTGCACACACGGGCAAATTCGGGCAAATTCTCTGCTACACGTGCGACGTGGTTCGTATGGTACACTAACAGCATGATGCAGCTTGTTCTGGCCAGAGGGTTGAGTGGTCGCGATATGGGCAACACCAATTTGATATGGGCATTGTGCGGGCACGCACTGTTCAGTTCAACCTGAAAATAGCGTTCTTCGCGTGCAAGGGAGCCTAAACCTCACATTTGCACACACGGGCAAATTCGGGCAAATTCTCTGCTACATGTGCGATGTGGTTCGTATGGTACACGAGCAGCATGATGCAGCTTGTTCTGGCCGGAGGGTTGAGTGGTCGAGATATGGGCAATACCAATTTGAAATCGGCATTGTGCGGGCACGTACTGATCCGTTCAACCTGGAAATAAGGTTATTCGCGTGCAAGGGAGCCTTAACCTCACATTTGCGCACACGGGCAAATTCGGGCAAATTCTCTGCTACACGTGCGGGGTGGTTCGTATGGTACACGAACATCATGATGCACCTTGTTTTGGCCAGAGGGTTGAGTGGTCGAGATATGGGCAATACCAATTTGAAATGGTCATTGTGCGGGCACGCACTGTTCAGTTCAACCTGAAAATAGCGTCCTTCGCGTGCAAGGGAGCCTAAACGTCACATTTGCACACACGGGCAAATTCGGGCAAATTCCCTGCTACATGTGTGACGTGGTTCGTATGGTACACGAACAGCATGATGTAGCTTGTTCTGGCCAGAGGGTTGAGTGGTCGCGATATGGGCAACACCAATTTGAAATGGGCATTGTGCGGGCACGTACTGTTCAGTTCAACCTGAAAATAGCGTCACTCGTGTGCAAGGGAGCCTAAACCTCACATTTGCACACACGGGCAAATTCGGGCAAATTCTCTGCTACATGTGCGAGGTGGTTCGTATGGTACACGAACATCATGATGCAGCTTTGTCTGGCCAGAGGGTTGAGTCGTCGAGATATGGGCAATACCAATTTGGAATGGTCATTGTGCGGGCACGCACTGTTCAGTTCAACCTGAAAATAGCGTCCTTCACGTGCAAGGGAGCCTAAACCTCACATTTGCACACACGGGCAAATTCGGGCAAATTCTCTGCTACACGTGCGACGTGGTTCGTATGGTACACTAACAGCATGATGCAGCTTGTTCTGGCCAGAGGGTTGAGTGGTCGCGATATGGGCAACACCAATTTGAAATGGGCATTGTGCGGGCACGTACTGTTCAGTTCAACCTGAAAATAGCGTCACTCGTGTGCAAGGGAGCCTGAACCTCACATTTGCACACACGGGCAAATTCGGGCAAATTCTCTGCTACACGTGCGGGGTGGTTCGTATGGTACACGGACATCATGATGCAGCTTTGTCCGGCCTGAGGGTTGAGTGGTCGAGATATGGGCAGTACCAATTTGAAATGGGCATTGTGCGGGCACGCACTGTTCAGTTCAACCTGAAAATAGCGTCCTTCGCGTGCAAGGGAGCCTAAACGTCACATTTGCACACACGGGCAAATTCGGGCAAATTCTCTGCTACACGTGTGACGTGGTTCGTATGGTACACGAACAGCATGATGCAGCTTGTTCTGGCCAGAGGGTTGAGTGGTCGCGATATGGGCAACACCAATTTGAAATGGGAATTGTGCGGGCACGTACTGTTCAGTTCAACCTGAAAATAGCGTCACTCGTGTGCAAGGGAGCCTAAACCTCACATTTGCACACACGGGCAAATTCGGGCAAATTCTCTGCTACATGTGCGAGGTGGTTCGTATGGTACACGAACATCATGATGCAGCTTTGTCCGGCCTGAGGGTTGAGTGGTCGAGATATGGGCAGTACCAATTTGAAATGGGCATTGTGCGGGCACGCACTGTTCAGTTCAACCTGAAAATAGCGTCCTTCGCGTGCAAGGGAGCCTAAACCTCACATTTGCACACACGGGCAAATTCGGGCAAATTCTCTGCTACACGTGCGACGTGGTTCGTATGGTACACGAACAGCATGATGCAGCTTGTTCTGGCTAGAGGGTTGAGTGGTCGCGATATGGGCAACACCAATTTGAAATGGGCATTGTGCGGGCACGTACTGTTCAGTTCAACCTGAAAATAGCGTCACTCGTGTGCAAGGGAGCCTGAACCTCACATTTGCACACACGGGCAAATTCGGGCAAATTCTCTGCTACATGTGCGGGGTGGTTCGTATGGTACACGAACATCATGATGCACCTTGTTTTAACCAGGGGGTTGAGTGGTCGAGATATGGGCAATACCAATTTGGAATGGTCATTGTGCGGGCACGCACTGTTCAGTTCAACCTGAAAATAGCGTCCTTCACGTGCAAGGGAGCCTAAACCTCACATTTGCACACACGGGCAAATTCGGGCAAATTCTCTGCTACACGTGCGACGTGGTTCATATGGTACACGAATAGCATGATGCAGCTTGTTGTGGCCTGAGGGTTGAGTGGTTGAGATATGGGCAATACCAAATTGAAACGGGTATTGTGCGGGCACGTACTATTCAGTTCAACCTGAAAATAGCGTCCTTCACGTGCAAGGGAGCCTAAACCTCACATTTGCACAAACGGGCCAATTCAGGCAAATTCTCTGCTACACGTGCGACGTGGTTCGTATGGTACACGGACAGCATGATGCAGCTTGTTCTGGCCGGAGGGTTGAGTGGTTGTCATATGGGCAATACCAATTTGAAATGGGCATTGTGCGGGCACGTACTGTGAAGTTCAACCTGAAAATAGCGTCATTCGCGTGCAAGGGAGCCTAAAGCCCAGATTTGCGCACACGGGCAAATTCGGGCAAATTCTCTGCTACACGTGCGATGTGGTTCGTATGGTACACGAACAACATGCTGCAGCTTTTCTGGCCAGAGGGTTGAGTGGTTGTGATATGGGCAATACCAATTTGAGGTTTGAGGTTTGATTTTGCGGGTACTAGACGCCTTTCGGCCCCGGGGGGCCACCTGGTCGGGCCAGGTGATATCCTCCCCACCGGGTCCTAGTGGGGGGCCCTCCAAGACGCACCTCCTGCCTGGTGGCGGAGTCCCCCGGGTTCACAGGGCTCGGAGCCCCGTCCTTCCCCGGCTTCCCCGTTTCGCCACTCCCCGGTCAGTGCATCAATTCGCAGCCGTGGCTGCGGGCGCTTACCCACCGCGTCGCCCCCCTAATGCGTGGCCGCCCGGGGCGCCGGCGCCGCCGGGCCCGTGCTACTGGCTTGTCGCCAGTGGGACCCCCGTGGGCTGGCGCGGAGGTTGCCTAGCCTAGGGGTTGGGGCGTGGCGCTGTGCGCCACTACTGCCTTGGCGGGTGCAGTGCCCCGTCTGTGTGTGCGCGGCGCTCGCGGCCGGTTCGGGGGGTTCGGGCCGGTACCTGGTGTTGTGTCTCTCTCGTTTCCCCCTTGCCGCCCCGCGTGTTCCGCGATGCGTGTGGCGGGCCGTCCCGTCCGGGTGTCCCTTACCCTCGTTCGCTGGTACGCCATTCCACGCGGTCTGTGCGTTCCGCGCGCTCGGTCCGGTTGCCCTTCTGGTAGTCCCCGTGTGCCCTTTTCGTGTGTGTGCGCTCGCGCTCCCGCGGCGTCCGTTCCCCCCCCTCCTGGGTGGTGTGGCGTGCGCACCTCGCGCGGTCCCGGCACTGGGCGCTGGTAGGGCCGTTCCACGTGGTCCGTGCCCCTCCGCGTGTCGTGCCCCGGTCCCTTGCTCCGTCTGGCGTGCCTGGGTGGGGGCGGTCCGGTCCCGGTTCCCCCTTACTTGGCTTGGGGTTGTGGGGGTGGCGGTAGGGCGTCCCCGGGGGGGGTGCCGTCTTGTGTTGCGAGGGGCGTCTGGGGTCAGGCGCTCCCCCTCCCCCGACTGCCCGCCCACTGGGCGGGCTGTTGGGGTCCGCCATCCACTTGTTGTGGGCGCGGGCGTGCGGGTGTGGGGGCCCTTCTCTGTCCCCGCGGCCTGCGCGCCCTGTGGGGGCTGCGCGCCGCGGGGCGGGTCCGTGGCGTTCGTGTGCCGGGGGGCGGGTTGGGGGGGGGGGGGCGTGCGCCGTACCCCCCGTTCGTGCGGCCGGGGGGGGGCTGTAGGGCGGGGGGTCGCTCTGCCTCGTTCCGTCCCTCTGCCTTCCCTGGGCAGGCAACAAAGCGGGTGTCACCGGCGTCGTGCTGTCCATGGGGGGCGTGGCCCCCCATATCACTCCGGTTCGTGCTCGCCCGCCTTTCCTGGGCGCGATCTGTGCGGCGTCCTGGCACGTTGGCGCGGGCTCGCTTGTTCTCCGCGGCCCCTGCGGGGGCCGGCGGCTGGGGCGGGGGGGCGGGTCGCGCTCCGGCCCCTCTCTCGGGCGGGGGGGGGGGGGACCATCCCCCCTGCCTCGGGGGGTGGGGGCTGGGGCCCCCGCGGCTTGCGGGCCGATGGGGGGGTGGGGGGGGGGGGTCGCTCCGCGGCCTCCCGGACCCCCTTCTGGGTGGCGGCCTGCGGTACTCAATCCCGGCCCCCCTCGTGTCGTCGGCGCACCCCCTTCCGGCGTGTGCGTGCGGTCGGGGTCGCGGTGCCGCCCCGGGGCGGGGGGGGGTGAGGGGTGGCCCGTGGACCGCTCCCCCGGGGGCCCCTGCGGACCTGAACCCCCCCTTTGCCCTCCCTGAGTGGGCTTTGGTCACGGGTGGGTCATGTAGGGCGCGGCCTCCATACTGTTCTGGTGGTCCGCCGTGCGCCGCCCCCAAGCTTGGTGCGCGCGTTGCTCCGGCACGCTGGTGTGGGCTCGCTCTGCGGCCGCGACCCCCGCGGGGGCAGGCGGCTGGGGGCGCTGGGGCGCGTGGTGTGCAGACCCAGCCGCATCCCCCCCCCCCGTGTCGCGGTCCCTTCTGGGGGGGGGGGGGGCGTCCCCTCGGCTCCGGGGGGGCGGAGGGCCGCTCCTGTGGCTCCCAAGATGGGGGGGGGTGCGGGGGGGGGGGGGTGGGGGGGCCGCCCCCCCGCCCCCCCGCCCCGTCGGGCGTCGGCCTGCCGTCCGTTGTCTCCGGCGTGCCCCCCTGGGGTGTACTCGTGCCTTTGGGGTTGCCGGGCGGCCGCGGGCGTCGGGCGCGGTCCGGTCGGCCGCCGACGGGCCAGTGCGGCGCGGGGGGGGGGGGGGGGGCGGCCTCTGATAGGGCCGCTCCGTTTGCGCAGTCCTGGGCGCCGCCAGTCCGCCGTCGGCCGGCAGCGGGCGGGGCGTGCGGGCGTCTTCCCCGGCCGTGGCGCCCCCGCACCCCGGATGCAGCGGCCTCCTCGGGGGGGGTGCGGGGCCGCCGTTTCTTCGTTCTGCCTCCGTCCGCTCTTGGGCCTGGGTGGGCGGGGGGGGGGGGGAGTGGGGGGGGCCCTCTGGTCCCCTGGCGCCGTCTCCTGACGGCCGGGGGGGGGCGGCATGGCGGTCCCGGCCCCGGGGGCCAGCCATCGGCCGGGGGGTCGCACCCTTCCCCCGCCCCCCTCTAGCTAGAGAGAGGACCCTCGTGCAGGCCTTCGCTGGGGCCCCGCATCCCCCCTGCCGTCGTCGCGCGGCGCTGGCCGGCCGGGGGCGGCCGTGAGGGTTAGCAGTCAGCGGTTAGCGGGCTGCGGGGCAGCAGGTTCCCCCCCGCGCTCATTGTCTCCGCCCTCCCTTCCGCGGGAGGTGGCGCGCGCTCCCGCGTCACTCCGTACCGTGGGGGGGGCGCGGGTCGGGGGGCCCAGCTCCCCCCCCCACTGTCTCGCGTCCGCCGTCTGGGCCGTCACCTGCGCCGCCGCTTGCGTGGGGGCTGGGGCTGTGGCGGCGGCGGGTTGTGCCGGCGGTAGCGCCAGTGGGCGAGGGCGTTGCGCAAAGCCCGGGGGAGCCAGTTGTTGGCGTCCGCATCCGTGATGCGGAGCAAAGCCCCCCCTTCCAGGAAGGCCGGCCACGTCGGCTCCCTGTCGGGCCACGCCGCCCGGATCACTGACCTGAGGACCCTCTCATGGTCCTCTGGGGCTGCCCACCCCCCCGGGGGTACCTCTCGGTTTCCTCCGTCCCTCCGGATGAGCACGGCATCAAAGGGCCGGTTCCTCAACCCCCTGGTGGTCCCCTGGTTGGCCCAGCACAACCACCCGTACACCTCCCCAACCAGGGGGAGGGCCTCCTCCCCCAGAGGGTCCGGGACCGTGCTCCAGTCCCGGTCCCAGGGCCGGGCCCCCCCCGCCCCTGGCTCCCCCCGCTGCCCCTGTGCCTGCGGCGCCGATGCTGCGCTCCGCCCCCCCCCCCCGCCGAGGCCATCCGCGCCGGCTCCGCTCTCGGCGCGGGGGGAGCTGGCTGGTGCCGGGGTCGTGGGGGTTGGGGGGGGACGAGCTCGCCGGCGTCAGGGTCGATGTTGTAGAGGTGGTGGTGGTGGTGGTGGGTGTGGTGTGCCGGCATCTGCTGGATGCCGGGGGGGATGCACCTCACCGGCTGCACGTCCGGCTGCGGGGGCGCACCGCTCCCCGCCCCCCTCCCTTCCGCCTGCCCTCCCCCCCGGGCTCCCTTGCCCCGTCCCGTCTGCCCCTTGCCCTCGCCCTTGCCCTTGCCCTTGCCCTTGCCCTTGCCCTTGCCCTTGGGCCCCTTTCCGGCTCCCTGCCCGTGTCGCGGGTCCTGCCCCCTGTCCCCCACGCCCTGGCCCGCCCGCTCGCCCACCGTCCCTTGCCCCGCTCCCTGCACCTGGGCGTCCCGCCCGTGCCCCTGCGCGCCCTTCCCGTGCCCTGTTCCCGTCCCGGCCCCCTGCCCTCCTGCCCCCCGCTCCGCGCTCCCGTGGCTGGCGCTCTGCCCTGCCTGCGCGCCGTCCCCCCCTTCCCGGACCACACGCCGGGCGTCCTGCTGCCTCTGCAGTTGCGGCAGCGTGTTGCCCGGCGGCGAACGCGCGGGCGCCGGGGGGCGGACGTGCCGCGTCCGCCCCGGGGGGAAGGGCTTGGGGGGGACCGGCTTGGGGGGACTGGTGAGGGTGTGGGTGGGGTTGGCGTGGGCGCGGTACTTCGCGCTCTCCCTGCCCACTGCTGCTGCTGCGGCGGCCGCTGGCGGGGCGCCCGTGGCCCGTGCGGCCCGTGGGTCCTTCCCCTGCTTGCGCGGTGTGCTGGGGGTCGCGGCGTGGCCGGCCGAGGCGGTGGCGCGGCTTGCCGGGGCCGCGGTCGCAGCCCCTCGCGCGCCCTCCCCGCTCTCCTCTGCGGTTGCGGCAGCCCTCGGCGGTGCGCCAGGCTCCTGCGCTGGGGCTACCCTTCGTGTCGACGGCGTGCCGGGGGCCGCGGTCGGGGCCGCAGCGCGGCTCGCTGGGGCTGCGGTCTCCGCTCCCGGCGCGTCCGGGGCCCCCTCCCGGGGCGGGGCGGCAGGGCTTGTTGCTTGGGCGGCGGGGGCGGTCACCTCGGCTGCCGCAGGCTCCTGGGCCGGCGGCGGCGGCCCGACCAGCACCGCCGCCTCCGCCAGCCTCCGCTCCTCGCGCTCCGCGGGGGTCTCCCCCGTCCACTCCGGGGAGACGGGGGAGCGGGAGCGGGACCGGCGGTGGTGGCGGTCGGAGCGGGCGGGGGAGCCATCGGAGTCTGCCATCACTGTTATCCTGGTAGGCATGCGTGGTGGCAGGCGCGCCCTTCCCACTACCTCCTGGTGCATCAGTGCCGTGCCGTGGGCAGTGCCGTGCAGTGCTCTGCGGGGGGGAGGGGGGGAGTGGGTGGGGGGCTGGCTGTGGCGTCAGCCCCGCACGGGCGGGGGCCGGCGGCCATCCATCGGCATTGGGAGGGGGGGCGGGGGAGCCACGCGGCCCACGCGTCGCGCCATAGCCCCCAGTCTGGGGCGGGGCCCAGGGCCCTGGGCCCCCGGGGGTCGTCGGGTGGTGTCGGGGGAAGCCGCACTAGGTGGACCCCCGTAACGGCGGTGACCTCCTGTGTTCGCAGGAAGGTGTGTACTCCGTCCCGCGCCGCGGGCGCCGGGAGGGGGGGGCGGGGTACGGGTGCTGCCCCATAGAGGTGGGTGGGGGTGATCCCCAGGACCCGCTCCGGGTCCCCGCGGGTCGCGACGACGAGGAGGAGCAGGGGGGTGCCAGGGCACTCTTGCCAGAGGACCTGCCCCCTGTGGTGGGCACCCCTGGTCCTGGAGAGGGGGGGGGATAGGCCTGGGTTGGCCCAGCCGCGGGGCGCGTGCGTCGCCGGCGGGAGGGCGGGGCACCAAGCGGGCTCCCTGGGGAATGCCTCGCATACGATGGCGTACGGAGGGGTAGGCCTGGTGCCGTCGTACACCGGGTTGGTCGGTCGGGGGCGGGCGGGCGCTTCGTCCGCGTCTTTCACGAACACCGTGATCTCGCCCACCTCCAGGTCCTCGTCCGGTGGGTGTAGAAGGTGGAGCGCCGCATCCAGCTCGGACACTCCCCCCGGGTACGTGGCCCGCGCCTGGTTCAGGTACGGGGCCGCGCCCCCGGGGTAGCGCGTCCTGAGGGCGTGCAGCAGGGCTGGGGCTCTGCTGCGGAGGGACATGGCGGACCCCGCTCCCGTCAGCTGCAGGGTGTCCCCCATGGACAGGGGCCGGCCCGACCGGTTGGACTCGTGCCACTCCATCCAGTGCCCGTAGAGGGCCGATGAGCCCCGGCTGGACAGTGTTCACGATCCGGTGCATCGCCGGGAGCAGCGTAGGGGCCCCCGCTCCGTTCAAGGCGCGGGGAGGGCGGTCTCGTTGAGGAAAGCCCTCGCACTGCCCGCCAGGTCACGCCGCGCGGCAGCGTGCGCCTCGTGTGCCTCCGCCACCGCGTTCGCCACCAGGCCCCGGACGGCCGCCTCCTGCACTTTGCGGCGGGCCCTGGCGTGTCCTGGCCCATCCCCCCGTCGGCGTGGCATGGTACTGCGGGCTCTGCAGAGGGCGGCGGCGGGTGGGGGTCAGGGCGCGAACACGTGCGACAGGTGCGCAATGGATGTGGGGTCCCGCAGGTGCACGTGGATCCACAGATAGGGCAGCGCCCGCGGGGCCCGCGCGCTCGTGTGAGGGGGCGTGTGCCTCCTCGATGCGCCGGTGCAGGGCCTCCTCCTCTGTGCGCCTGCGCGGGCCTGCGGGAGGTTCGGGCCAGGGGCACGCGGCCACCTGGGCGCACCGCGCGCACCTGTTGGCGCCTGTCGACGCTGCGGAGGACACCGTGTCGCATTCCCCGCAGAGCCGGCAGGTGTGTGGGAGGTGGGAGGGCGGCGACCAGGGGTCGAGATGGCGGAGCCAGAGGTCGTCCCACCTCTGTCGGAGGGGGTCCCGGATCTCCAGCAGGCGGGCGCGGACGCGGCGCCGGTAGTCCCTGCCGAGCGTCTTCCGCTGGACCTCCCGCCACGTGTCGTCGGGGAGAATCCCGTGGTCGTGGAAGGCGGCGATGAGGTCGTCCCACGCCGGGCGGGGGTGCCCCTGGGGGGGGGTTGCCATGTACACGTGGCGCCCGGTGAGGTGGGGCGTCAGCGCATCCCATTGGCACCCGTTCTCGGCGTCTCGGTGGAGGAGGGCCAGCAGGGTGCCATCCGCGACTGCCTCCCATCCCACTCGCAGCCTTCCCAGGCGTCCAGCTCCTGGCGCAGCGCGGCTGCAATGTCGGTGGGGAGCATGAGGAGCAAGGGCCCCTGGGTGTCGCTCGGCCGGGACAGGGCGTCGTCGTATACCGGCCCCCCAGCTTTGAAGTGCGCCACGGCGAGCTGGGCGGCCCCGTCCTCTGGGGGGTGCCACCGGACGGTGGCCGCGGCGTGTCCCCATTTGCGTATCTCCGTAGCCCGGAGTACGTTGGCGGCGTGAAGGACGATGCGGGGGGGGACGGGTGTCCTGACGAGTGAGGACACGTCCCCAGTCCATCCTGTAAGCGGCCCCGGGGCCGCTTGCAGCCATCCCCCCGTCGCCGCGTCCCACGGGTGGTCAGGTCCCGCCCCGCGGATCACGGTGGGTCTCGGCCGGGTGTCCGGCCCCCATCCCTCGAGTGGGATGGCGGTGTACCGTTGCGCAGGGGTCCCCGGGGCGCGCGTGGCGGCGCACCACCGGCTCCACTCGCGCGCCCATTCCTCACCCACTACGCGCGCCTCCCACGCGGTCATGGAGCCGCGCCCGATGATCCACGGTGGGAAGAGGGCGCCTTGTAGGTGCTTCGAGAACCCCCCTGGCAGGTCCTGGTACGGGTGGGGGCCCTCTTGGGGCGGGCACTCCAGAGTGCCATTCAAGACACGGAGGGAGGCTACGAAGTCCTTGTTAGGGTGCGGGGGAGGGGGAG
This sequence comes from Eutreptiella sp. 'Long Island Sound 2002', assembly GCA_964036045.1. Taxonomy (NCBI): domain Eukaryota; phylum Euglenozoa; class Euglenophyceae; order Eutreptiales; family Eutreptiaceae; genus Eutreptiella; species Eutreptiella sp. 'Long Island Sound 2002'. Next base: position 20,381,615 of record OZ038403.1, read on the forward strand.
GGTGGTCGCCCTCCGCCGCAGTGAGCCATCGGTGTGCCCGGGCCGCCGCGCTTAGGGGCTCGCGGAGGAGTTGCTCCGACCGGTGGTTGCGAAGCTCCCATGCGAAGTCCCCCAGCCGGAGCATGTGGTGTAGGAAATCGTCCACAGAGGTCCCTCCCGGCGGGTCGTAGCGGGTTATGGCGCGGAGCTGCGCCTCCGCGTCCTCGGGCACCAGTCCGGGGCAGAAGAATTCCGTCCATGCGGCGCCTGCGGAGCGCCACGAGGCCACCCACAGGGCTTTGTCCCCGGGCGGGAGGTGGCGGGCCGCCTCGTGTACCGCCTGGCGGTAGTGGGGCCAGAGGAGCCGTGAGTGGGCGCACGCCACGTGCATGTGTACCGGGGTCTCCTCCGGGCCGCCGCATAGGAGGCACGGTCGTGGGACGACGGCGACGCCGGAGAGCCGCTCCTTACGGACGCGGAGCCTGCGCTGCACCGGCGTGTGGCCGTCCCGGGCTCGCAGCGCCCGGCGGTTGGTGGCCGCCGCGGTGAGGTCCCGGGCGTGGACATAGGCTGTGGCGTGGGCCGCGCCCAAAGGTGTGTGTCCCCGGTGCGTCAGCGCATGGTCCGTCTGCGCCCGCTGCGCGACCTCGCTGAGCGCTCGCATCGTGGGGGGTCGTAGGTCGAGGTGGCCGTCATGACCGGCGACAATGAGTTGGGCGTGGCCAGGGTCCGGGGGCGTGTTCTGCAGGACGGTGTCCTGGGACGCCGCCCAGTCCGCCTTGTGCAGTAGGGCGTCACTGTGGTGCGAGGTGGCTCGGACGTACCAGGAAGGGCGCCCGGCGTGTTGTCCTCGCGCGTACAGGCCGTCCCGGAGCCACCGCAGGGGCATCTGGTTGACCACCTTCGCTGCACCCGCGGGGACCCCCGTGGTCCGCTCGCGATCTGCGTGCCGCAGGAGGTGGAGGATGACTTCGGCGTCCACCGTGTGGACCCACGGTCGGTGGGCACCGTAGTGTAGGGGGAGGGAGGCGGCCACCTCCTCCCCGTCGGGCACCGTGCCCGAGATGGCCACCGCCCACGTGCGGGTGAGGTCGGCGGCGAGAGCGACGCTGGTGGCGTGTTTGCAGGGTCCGCCCCCGGACGCGTCGGAAGAGGTGTGGCCCCAGGCCTCCGGGATCCAGTAGTACCCGGTGGGGCTGAGCCACCCCGCGTTGAGGTCGGCGGAGTGCCACCGGACGTCGGGGTGGCTGGGGGTCAGTTGGTCCACGTCCAGCGCCCTGGTGTCGTTGGGGCTGATCGCCGGGTGGTCGTGCAGCCGGATCTCCGCTCCGGCGACCGTGCTTGCCCAGGACCGAAGTGACGTCACATGTTCCCGGAGCCACGCCGGGCCTCCGCGCTGGTGCACCACCAGGTGTCCCGTGTCCTCCGGCTGGTCCTCCAGCGCGTGCACCGCCATGTGTGGGTCGTGCGGCACCCCCGTAGCTACCAGCAGGGCGGTGCCACGGGGAAGCCCACGGGGTTTGGGCTGGCCTGTCCCCACCTGCACTATTACCCACTCGGCCCGGAGCTGTGCTTGCCCCGCCGCTTGGGTGCATTGGTCGTCCGTGGTCACCAACCACACCGGCGTCGGCGCGTGGGGCCGGGGGCACAGGGGCTCGGGCCACGCCACATCCGCGTTAGGCTCTTGGTGCTCGCCTTCCGCGAGTACGTCACGGAGGATGTACAGGAGGGCTGCCGGCGGGTGGTACGCCGCCCCCCGCGTGGGGGGGGACAGGCCGCCCCGGCGGCGGTAGCCCCCAACGTGGAGGTGCAGGCCGTCCGGGGTCACCCGTGGGCCGGTGTGGGCGTCCTGCTTAGCCCTCGTGGGGTGGACGAGTCTCAGGCGGGGGTCCCGCGTGCCGGTGGTGTGGAAGAGGTGGACCAAGGCGTCGCGCCATCCGGGGTGGTTGGTGGGCTCCTGCTCACGGCGGCAATAGTGGAGGTGTTCATCGGCGCATTGGTTGGGGCATTCCCGCACCGCCGTCGGCCATGGGTCGTCGTTGTCGGGGAAGGGGTGGCGTGGCCCGTGGTGCCCATGCCACAGCGTTGTGTGCGGCACCGTCAGGCGGCACGTGTCGCGGTGTCGCAGCTTGGCGGTGCGCAGCGTGACGATGTTGCCTGGCGGGGACTGTAGTTGGACATGGGCCGCCCTGGGGCACGCGATGGGGTTGTACAGCCCCACTCCCAGGGCGGCCAGGGCCCGGGGTACGCGGTGGACCCAGTCACCCCCCGCGAAAGTTGCAAACTCCGGGACGGGGTAGTGTACCTCGGGACATATTCCGTGCGCGCCGGCTATTTCCGAGAACATCTTGGTGACCTCGGCGCGCACGGAGGTTGAGCGGTGGTGGACGAGTGTACCCACGAGGGCCACCGCTGCCTGCTGGCACCGCGTTGGCACCCGTGTGAGCCCCAGGGTCCGGTCATCCTGCAGGCTGTCCCGCGAGGCGTCGAAGGCGTACCGCGCCCTGTCCTTCGCGACCTGGACCGTGATGTGGTCCAGGTGGCGTGCAGTGTCGGAGTCGTCGGCGATGAAAGGGGCGACGTACTGCGTCACCCCCCCGAGGATCGCCAAGATGACGTCCTGCACCACTTTCGGTGGCGCGAGGGTGTTGAGGCACCAGTGGTGCACCGCCGCCAGGCATAGCCGGTGCTTGCGCTGCAGGGAGAACTCCCCGTCCGGCTGCAGCTGGAGTCCCAGATAGGGGACGGAGTCCGCCGCTGGCACCCAGTGCCACGGGTTTTCCAGGTGGGGACAGAGGCGCAGCTGCAGGCCCGGGACCCCCTCCGTGGTGGCCATGGCGCACTTGCGGGGGTTGAGCTCCATGCCCATCATCCCCAGGTACGCGGCCACCGCCTCCACGCCCTCGACGAATTGCTGCAGCGTGTGGGCCACTACCAGCAGGTCGTCGATGTAGGCCTGGATGAGGCCGTGCTCGGCCCCTCCCGGCGGGCGCAGGCGGTGCCCCTGCGCCCTGAGCAGGGGCTCCAGGAGGAGCGCGTACAGCAGGGGGCTCTCGGGGTTGCCCTGCCGGACGCCACGCAGCATGTAGACGGGCTGTGTTAGCCCGTGTGCGGTGACGATGCGAAGCCTGGCGCACGTGTGGAGGAAGAGCAGGAGGTCGATGACGTCCGGCGGCTAGGAGAGGTGGCGCAGGATGAGGTGGAGGGCGCCGTGCGGGGCGGTGTCGAAGGCCTTGCGGGCGTCGAAGGAGAAGACGTAGTTGGGCCTGCCCCTCTGGAGCTGCCGCTGCGCCATGAACAGTGGGGGGCCTGTGTTGGAGCCAGGGAGGGCCCCTTGCTGCCAGTCGCTGACCACCCCGTGCCGTGTGAGCACTTCCGTGATGCGCTGGGTGAGGGGGCCCGTGAGCAGCTTCATGTCCAGCTGGCCCAGGGCTATGGGCCTGTAGTCGTCGAGTCTGGCAGAGCCCGGTACCTTGGGGCTGAGCCAGATGTGCGCGTCCCTCCAGTGCATCGGCGGCGGGGCGCCGCGGAGGATGGCCCGGTAGGAGTGGACCAGGAGCCACTGGACGGGTGCCGGGAGGGCCTTGATGAAACGGGCCTCCACGTGGTTGGGACCTGGGGCCTTGCCATCGGCCTTGTCCAAGGCGGACTGCAGGTCCTGCATGGAGTACTGCTGGACCTGTGTCCAGGCCCCTTCAGGGACCCGGGGGACATGGCGGCCGAGGACTGCCTGGAAGCTTGGGAGGTCCACCGGGCGTTTGTCATACAGTTCTCGCCAGAAGGCGCGAACTGCGAACATTACGTCGTGGGCCTCTGTGAGGAGCGTTTGGGTGTTGGGGACCCGCACGTTCCAGAGGCCTGACGGGCCCGGGGCCTCTACCTCTATGGCTCCCCGTACGGCTTTCCACCGCTGGGCGATGTCGGGGGCGTGGCGGCGCCAGAAATCCTTGATGGCGCCTTGCGGTCTGCCGCCAGGAGTGCGTGGAGCTGGCGAATGTCCTCCTCGAGGGCGGTTGCTTGCCTCTCTAGCTCCTCCTGTAGCTGGCCCTGTGTGGTCGGGCGGAACCCGGGCGACACACCCCGCAGCTCCTCCGTGAGCCGAAGCGCCGCCTCGGACCGCATGCGATGCCGTGCCGCGTCCGCCTGGTACGCTGCCGGCGCGCGTGCTGCCAGGGTGTCATAGCGGAGGACCGCCGCCTGGAGCCGCATTCCGCTCTCCGGGAGGTCCCCCTCCGCCGGGTCCGTCCCCGCCGGGGACGGCTGCCGGCGTCCCACCACACGCGCCAGGGCGTCGTGCGTCGCGTGGAGGTGTTCCAACACCTTATCCACCGCGGCCGCGGGCATGGACCCGTAGTCGTGCTGCTCTGCGGGACCCAGCCAGGGCGCCAGGGAGGGTTCATCCTGCGCGGCGGTGACCGCCGCCCACAGGCAGTGTTGGACGGGCGCGGCCTCGGCGTCGTACGGGAGGAGGCGGCCCTCCGTGTGGCTGTAGGGGGTGGGCATCGCCGCGCGCCCCGCTGCGCTGAGGAGGCCCGGCAGGGCCAGGCGGACCGGGAGGTGGTCCGAGCCGACCACCTGCGGGTGTGCCATGCCGCGAGCCTAGACGCTTTCCCGCAGGGACCACGGCAGGAGGGGCTCGTTGACCAGGAAGGTGTCCACTCGGTGCCGGGACGGGTGGAGCGTGGGGGTCATGTCCTCCTCGCCGCCTGCCGTGGCCATCCGGAAACCGCGGGCCTCCCAGCCCGCTCGGAAGTGCTCCGTGGCCGGGTTGGTGGTGGCATCCATGTAGATGTTGGTGTCGCCGGCGATGACCACCGGGTGTCTCCCACCGAGGCTGCGTGCCGTGGCATACATTTGTATGTCGGCCCAGAACGCCGCCCGTCCCGCCCACGGGGAGCAGCCTGCTTGCGGCCCGTGGACGTTGATGAGGGTGAGGCCTCCCCCGTCCGTGCGGATCTCCAGGGCTGCGGCCTTCCTGGGGACGATTTCCGTGAAACTGAGCACCTCGTGCTCCGCCACGTATTTGCTGCTGACCGCGGTGAGGAGGCCCCCCCCCCTCGAGGTGGAGGTGGCTCCCGTCTCCGCCAGCCGGCTGCTGAAGAAGGCGGTGTACCCCTTGTCCCGGAGCGCCGCGGCCACGTGCATCTCCTGCGCCCGGGTGGCGATCCCTGTTTCCTGGAGCATGATGGCAAAGCCCCCCTCCTGGGGTAGCATGCCGGTGATGAGGTGCTCCTTGTCGGTACAGGCCGCCGGCCCCCGGCGCCGCCGGAGCGTGTCCCGGAGGGACCGGTCTGGTGGTACGAGGCCGTTGCGCAGGTTCCACGAGAGGAGCCACAGGGCGTCGCCCGTCGTGTCCTCCTGGAGTCAGCTATCCCGTATCGGCATCACCGCTGGGTTCGCCGGCGCAGCCAGAGCATCCGGGTGCGCCGCATCCGCTGAGCCCGTTCCCAGCGGGGCCGCCCACAGGGGGGCCCGGGGGGCCGGGGGAGCCAGGGGGGCCAGGGGGGCCAGCCCCGCGGGGATGGACCCTGGTTGGCCCGCACCGCCGGGCACCGGGGCTGCCCCGGGTACCTCCTCATCGCCGTCTGCGTGGTTGGCCGCCTGGGGCGGGGGGCGCCGGGCGTACGGGGCGTGCCATGGGGACCTCCGTGCCCCCCCTTGCAGGATGTTGGAGGCCGCCTCCTTGTCGTCCACCGGGGCCGCAGCGTGCACCGCGTGCCACGCCAGGTGCTCCAGCATTGCCCCTGCTTGTGTAGTACTTGTCCGCACACAGGGGGCATTTCGTCGGCTCCGTGGCCCCTCGCGCCGGGGGGAGCGGCACCGACTTCCGGATGGCGCCCTCCGCTGCTGGTTCGAAGGGCAGATTGGCCAGTGGGACCGTGTGTGGCGCCAGCGTGCGGCCCGGGGCCGCCGCATCGAGGGCTCGTGTCGCGGGCGCGGGCCCGAGACCCCGGATGGCATCGCGCTGCACGTCCGCTTGCAGCCACGTTTGCCAGTGTGTGGAGCCGATTTGGCGGTCGGGTTTGCCCCTCCACCGCAGGTCGTGGAAGGCTTGTAGCCAGTGGTACACTGTGGTCGGGACCGCCAGCTGGAGCTCTAGGTCGGCGGGGTGCGCCGCTGCTGGCCACACCCCCGGCCTCGCCGCCCGGGCGTTGTCCTTGAGTCTGACCTGGAGCAGGAGGGCGTGGTGTTCGCCCTCCCGTAGCGCCTTGACGATCATGCGGGTACAGTCTGCCACGCGGATCACGGCTTCGGGCCCTGGCAGGCGCTCGGGGTCGCAGACGACGATGTGCGTGTCCGCCGGGCTGAACATGCAGACCACCCACTGCGGGTTCTGCTGTCCCCGTTGGGCCACCGCCAGGGTAGCCGCCGGGCGGGCGTGCGTGATTGGTCCCGCGTGGAGGTCCGGGACGTCCGTGGCCCTGATGGCGTCTCCCTGCCACGCGGCCCGTAGATGTTCCTCCTGGTCGGGGCTCCACACCAGTGCGGGGGGGTTGACCGACCCCGGTTCCTGCCTCTTGTTGGGGGCGCTGACGGTGTGTAGCAGGACAGCCAGCGGCCAGGGGTCCGCCGACATATAGTAGGCCTGGGTGGGTCCCTGCTGCCAGTCGACGTGGGGCAGGGGCGGGAATGCTCCTTGCCTGGTGGTGCTGTGCCAGACAGTCCAGCGGCCTCCGGCCAGGACGTGCGACCGGTACCCTCCGGCGTGGCCGTGCAGGATGGCCTGGTAGCCTGCCGTCTGCAGCACCAGTGCCTCCCCCTGCTGAGGTCCGGGTGGGGGTGTGCCATCGCCCGCATCCCAGACGCGGGTGCGCCCGCGGAGTGTGGCGTGCCACGGGTCTGGTGCATCGCGCTGCGGCCCTTGTATGCTTCCCGCAATCTGCGCCGGGCCGTGGTGGTGGACGAAGCTCTCCCCGCCGTCCGCTAGCAACGTTGCCGCGACGACGTATAGCTGCTCCGCCGTGAGGGGCGCCGTCCGCGCGTGCGTTGCGGCCGGCCGGCGGGGCTGCGTGTCGCGGCAGGGGACGTGGGGCAGCAGTTGCGCCGGCCACGCCGCCACGGGACCCATGGTGACGGCCGCGACCGCGGACGCCAGCGCCGTGCGGTCCGTTAGCCTGTGCTGCCGGAGCCCCGTGGCATCCCGGGCGAGGTGCCTGCAGGCTGCCATCCAGGCCACCGCTCCGCAGTTCGTGGCGTACGGTTCGGCGCCATCCGCGCCGTCGCGTCCCCTTTGTTGTACCGTGGTGGCGGTGTCGAGCGGGGGGCCCTGCTGCAGCGCCTCCGGGCCCTGCCCCGGCAGGAGGGCGGGCGGGACTGGCTGCGGCAAGCCCTGCGCGTCTCGGCGCTCAGGGTGCGTGTGGTACGGGTTTTGCCGGCGGTGTTCCGGGGCCGCCCGCGGTAGGAAGAGGAGTTGGTGTAGGTACCAGTGGCCTTCCGCGGCGGACGGGTTGCGGAGCGTTAGCCACTGTTCAACCACGCCTCCCGGGTGCGCGGCCTCGACGCGGCGCTGCAACCCCAGGCGGCCCAGGCGGTTGGACGTGCCCGCGGGTGGGATGTGGGTCTGCGGGTAAAGCACCCGCAGCGGCTCCAGCGCCAGGTCCAGCACCTCGTCGGTGAGCTGCTCCGTGAGAGCCGACGCCCTGTGCAGGGCGTGGCGGACCCCGGGTGTGGGGGCCGTGAGTTGTTCGAGCACCGGTCCCGGCGGGTACCGTGCACCCGGGTTCGTTAGCCATTCTCTGGTGTGGGCTCAATATGGCCTTCCACACGTCCCTCGTAAAGGCGTGTTGGGGGGCCAAAGAGGGGACCATCCGTAGGAGGCGGTGGCACGCCGGCGGCGACCGCATGGGCTGTGGGGCGGCCGCTGTGATCCACCTGCACGCCGTGCCGGGCACGATCGCCCCCCATTCCACGGTCCCCATTCCCTCGGCGTGGAGCAGCGCTTGGCCCTGGACCAGGGGGAAATAGAGGCTCGAGCGCCCGCCTCCTTCCGTCCACCGTACCCAGGCGGCCCCCGCCTGCAGGCTGCAGAGCAGGGCCACGCCGGGGAGGAGCGGCTGCGGGAAAGCACCCTTGACGGCTTGAGTGGCGTGGGCCAGGGTGTCCATGGGCAGATACCACAACGGGAGGACCCAGGGGCCCGGCAGCGGTTGCGCCTCCCCTGCGTCCCACCGCCACTCGGAGTCTGGCGGGGCGGCCGGGACCGTGCCCGTCTGCAGGAAGTGGCGTGCCCTCTTGTCGGGGTGCCGTTGGAGGGTTGCCGCGAGGCTGAGCCCCTCCGCCGCGGGTGCCACTAGGAGGCCGCCCCGGGGCCTGCGCCTGGGGTAATCCTGGTCGGCCGGCCAGGTGTGGAGGTCCCGGGCGATTTCCTCCGCGGTCCCTGTGGGGGCGTCCTCTGGTGCCAGGTGCCACATGACGGCGAGCACCGCCCACGTGGAGAAGGGCCACGCCCGTGGGGGGGTGTACACCTGGATGGTCCATTGTGGGCACGCCCGCCGCACACGGGATGCGTGGAGCACCCCTCGGACCATGTCCGCCGCCAGGACCAGCACCATTCCCGAGGGTTCCACAATGATCCCCTCTGCGGGTCCGCCGTGGCGGCCCCGGGTGTGCAAGGCCACTGCCGCCTGCCCCGCGTGGGTGACTCGGTCGACGGCCTCCTGGATGTTCACGCTGCCGCGTGCGGTCTCATCCAGGATCCAGCCCTGCGCCACCCCGTAGCGTAGGGCGGCGCATGCGGCCGCGGGCCTCACCTCGGGCAGCGCCCCGTCATCGGGGCCGGGCTGAGGGTGCTGCTTGGGGCACCAGCCTTCGCCGGTGCAGTGGCCCCGTTTCCACGCGGGGCAGAGGGCGGGCACGCTGCCCGCCGGCGGCGCAGGTTCCGCGGGCGCGCCTCCCGTGGAGGGCCCCGGGATTTCCTCTGAGTCGGAGTCCGTGTCCGCGTCCCCTTGTGGGGGGTCTCCGTCGCCATCTCTGAGTCCCAGTGCCCTGATGACCTCGTGTGCCGCGTCCAGCGTCGGAGATCGGGGGCGTGTTTTGCGTAGGGCCGCGGGTTCCGCCATTGTTGTGTTGCTGTGCCTAAGAGCAGGGGGTGGGGTGCGGATGTCCCGTGGCTGGCGGGCGCGTGGGTGCGTTGGTGCGTTGCTCGTTGTAGGGGTGGCGGAGGGGCGTCCCCGGGGGGGGTGCCTTCCATCATTGTGTGAGGGGCGTCTGGCGTTAGGCGCTGTCCCTCCCCTGACTGCCCGCCTATTGGGCGGGCTGTTGGGGTCCGCCATCGTCCCCCTGGCCTGCATGCCCTGTGGGGGCTGCATGCCGCGGGGGTGGTGGGGGGCTGTCCCCGGGGGGGTGGCCTGTCACCGTTGCGAGGGGCGCCTGGTGTCAGACGCTGTCCCTCCTCCGGCCGCCCGTCCTCTGGAGCGGGTGGCCAGGGTTCCGCGACCCGTGTGTCCCGGGTGCGGTCGGTGCGGGCGTGGGGACCCAGCACCGGCCCCACAACGTGCGCCCTTGCGGGCCGGCGTTGTTCGCTATGGGGGTGGCGGAAGGGCGTCCCCGGGGGAGGTGCCTTCCACCATTGTGAGGGGCGCCTGGCGTCAGACGCTGTCCCTCCCCCGGCCGCCCGTCCTCCGGAGCGGGCAGCCAGGGCTCCGCGACCCGTGTGTCCCGGGTGCGGTCGGTGCGGGCGTGGGGACCTAGCACCGGTCCCACAGCGTGCGCCCTTGCGGGCCGGCGTTGCTCGTTGTGGGGGTGGCGGAAGGGCGTTCCCGGGGGGGGTGCCTTCCACCATTGTGAGGGGCGTCTGAGGCCAGGCGCCGTCCCTCCCCCGACTGCCCGCCCACTGGGGCGGGCTGTTGGGGTCCGCCACCCACGTGCTGTGGGCGCGGGTGTGTGGGTGTGGGGGCCCAACACTGTCCCCTTGGCCTGCATGCCCTGTGGAGGCTGCATGCCGCGGGGGTGGCGAGGGGCCGCCCCCGGGGGGGCTGGCCTGCCGCTGCTGTGAGGGGCGCCTGGTGTCAGGCGCTGTCCCTCCCCCGCCCGTCCGTCCTCTGGAGCGGGCAGCCAGGGTTCCGCGACCCGTGTGTCCCGGGTGCGGTCGGCGTGGGCGTGAGGACAGGACCCAGCACCGGCCTCACAGCGTGCGCTCTTGCGGGCCGGTGTTGCTCGCTGTGGGGGTGGCGGAAGGGCGTCCCCGGGGGGGGTGCCTTCCACCATTGTGGGGGGCGTCTGAGGTCAGGCGCTGTCCCTCCCCCGACCGCCCGCCTATTGGGCGGGCTGTTGGGGTCCGCCACCCACGTGCTGTGGGCGCGGGTGCGTGGGTGTGGGGGCCCAACACTGTCCCCTTGGCCTGCATGCCCTGTGGGGGCTGCGTGCCGCCGGGGTGGTGGCGGGCCGTCCCCGGGGGGGGTGGCCTGCCACCGTTGTGAGGGGCGCCTAGTGTCAGGCGCTGTCCCTCCCCCGGCCGCCCGTCCTCTGGAGCGGGCATCCAGGCTTTCGCGACCCGTGTGTCCCGGGTGCGGTCGGTGCGGGCGCGGGGACCCGGCACCGGCCCCACAGCGTGCGCCCTTGCGGGCCGGCGTTGCTCGCTGTGGGGGTGGCGGAAGGGCGTCCCCGGGGGGGGTGCCTTCCACCATTGTGAGGGGCGTCTGAGGTAAGGCGCCGTCCCTCCCCCGACTGCCCGCCCACTGGGCGGGCTGTTGGGGTCCGCAACCCACGTGCTGTGGGCGTGGGTGTGTGGGTGTGGGGGCCCAGCACTGTCCCCTTGGCCTGCATGCCCTGTGGGGGCTGCATGAGGTGGGGGTGGTGGGGGGCCGTCCCCGGGGGGGGTGGCCTGCCACCGTTGTGAGGGGCGCTTGGTGTCAGGCGCTGTCCCTCCCCCGGCCGCCCGTCCTCCGGAGCGGGCAGCCAGGGTTCCGCGACCCGTGTGTCCCGGGTGCGGTCGGTGCGGGCGTGGGGACCCGGCACCGGCCCCACAGCGTGCGCCCTCGCGGGCCGGCGTTGCTCGCTGTGGGGGTGGCAGAAGGGCGTCCGCGTGGGGGGTGCCTTCCACCATTGTGGGGGGCGTCTGAGGCCAGGCGCCGTCCCTCCCCCGACTGCCCGCCCACTGGGCGGGCTGTTGGGGCCCGCCGCCTATGTGCTGTGGGCGCGGGTGTGTGGGTGTGGGGGCCCAACACGGTCCCCGCGGCCCGCCTGCCCTGTGGGGCTGCATGTCGCGGGGGTGGTGGGGGGCCGTCCCCAGGGGCGGTGGCCTGCCACCGTTGTGAGGGGCGCCTGGTGTCAGGCGCTGTCCCCCACCGGCCGCCCGTCCTCTGGAGCGGGCAGCCAAGGTTCCGCGACCCGTGTGTCCCGGGTGCGGTCGGTGCGGGCGTGGGCACCCAGCACCGGCCCCACAGTGTGCGCCCTTGCGGGCAGGCGTTGCTCGCTGTGGGGGTGGCGGGAGGGCGTCCCCGGGGGGGGTGCCTTCCACCATTGTGAGGGGCGTCTGGGGCCAGGCGCCGTCCCTCCCCCGACTGCCCGCCCACTGGGCGGGCTGTTGGGGTCCGCTACCCACGTGCTGTGGGCGCGGGTGTGTGGGTGTGGGGGCCGAACACTGTCCCCTTGGCCTGCATGCCCTGTGGGGGCTGCGTGCCGCGGGGGTGGTGGGGGGCCGTCCCCGGGGGGGGTGGCCTGCCACCGTTGGGAGGGGCGCCTGGTGTCAGGCGCTGTCCCTCCCCCGGCCGCCCGTCCTCTGGAGCGGGCAGCCGGGGTTCCGCGACCCGTGTGTCCCGGGTGCGGTCGGTGCGGGCGCGGGGACCCAGCACCGGCCCCATAGCGTGCGCCCTTGCGGGCCGGCGTTGCTCGCTGTGGGGGTGGCGGGAGGGCGTCCCCGGGGGGGGTGCCTTCCACCATTGTGAGGGGCGTCTGAGGCCAGGCGCCGTCCCTCCCCCGACTGCCCGCCCACTGGGCGGGCTGTTGGGGTCCGCCACCCACGTGCTGTGGGCGCGGGTGTGTGGGTGTGGGGGCCCAACACTGTCCCCGCGGCCTGCATGCCCTGTGGGGGCTGCATGCCGCGGGGGTGGTGGGGGGCCGTCCCCGGGGGGGGTGGCCTGCCACCGTTGTGAGGGGCGCTTGGTGTCAGGCGCTGTCCCTCCCCCGGCCGCCCGTCCTCTGGAGCGGGCAGCCAGGGTTCCGCGACCCGTGTGTCCCGGGTGCGGTCGGTGCGGGCGTGGGGACCCAGCACCGGCCCCACAGCGTGCGCCCTTGCGGGCCGGCGTTGCTCGCTGTGGGGGTGGCGGAAGGGCGTCCCCGGGGGGGGTGCCTTTCACCATCGTGAGGGGCGCCTGAGGTCAGGCGCCGTCCCTCCCCCGACTGCCCGCCCACTGGGCGGGCTGTTGGGGTCCGCCACCCACGTGCTGTGGGCGCGGGTGTGTGGGTGTGGGGGCCCAACACTGTCCCCGCGGCCTGCATGCCCTGTGGGGGCTGCATGCCGCGGGGGTGGTGGGGGGCCGTCCCCGGGGGGGGTGGCCTGCCACCGTTGGGAGGGGCGCTTGGTGTCAGGCGCTGTCCCTCCCCAGGCCGCCCGTCCTCTGGAGCGGGCAGCCAAGGTTCCGCGACCCGTGTGTCCCGGGTGCGGTCGGTGCGGGCGTGGGCGCCCAGCACCGGCCCCACAGCGTGCGCCCTTGCGGGCCGGCGTTGCTCGCTGTGGGGGTGGCGGAAGGGCGTCCCCGGGGGGGGTGCCTTCCACCGTCGTGAGGGGCGCCTGAGGTCAGGCGCTGTCCCTCCCCCGACTGCCCGCCCACTGGGCGGGCTGTTGGGGTCCGCCACCAAAGTGCTGTGGCCGCGGGTGCGTGGGTGTGGGGGCCCAACACTGTCCCCGCGGCCTGCATGCCCTGTGGGGGCTGCGTGCCGCGGGGGTGGTGGGGGGCCGTCCCCGGGGGGGGTGGCCTGCCACCGTTGTGAGGGGCGCTTGGTGTCAGGCGCTGTCCCTCCCCCGGCCGCCCGTCCTCTGGAGCGGGCAGCCGGGGTTCCGCGACCCGTGTGTCCCGGGTGCGGTCGGTGCGGGCGTGGGCACCCAGCACCGGCCCCACAGCGTGCGCCCTTGCGGGCCGGCGTTGCTCGCTGTGGGGGTGGCGGAAGGGCGTCCCCGGGGGGGGTGCCTTCCACCATCGTGAGGGGCGCCTGAGGTCAGGCGCTGTCCCTCCCCCGACTGCCCGCCCACTGGGCGGGCTGTTGGGGTCCGCCACCCACGTGCTGTGGGCGTGGGTGTGTGGGTGTGGGGGCCCGACACTGTCCCCGCGGCCTACATGCCCTGTGGGGGCTGCATGCCGTGGGGGTGGTGGGGGGCCGTCCCCGGGGGGGGTGGCCTGCCACCGTTGTGAGGGGCGCTTGGTGTCAGGCGCTGTCCCTCCCCCGGCCGCCCGTCCTCCGGAGCGGGCGGCCGGGGTTCCGCGACCCGTGTGTCCCGGGTGCGGTCGGTGCGGGCGTGGGCACCCAGCACCGGCCCCACAGCGTGCGCCCTTGCGGGCCGGCGTTGCTCGCTGTGGGGGTGGCGGAAGGGCGTCCCCGGGGGGGGTGCCTTCCACCATCGTGAGGGGCGCCTGAGGTCAGGCGCTGTCCCTCCCCCGACTGCCCGCCCACTGGGCGGGCTGTTGGGTCTCGTTGGGTGTGTGCGGTGTGTGTGGTGCCTGTGTGGTGCGTGCCGCGGTGCGTGGTGTTGCCTTTCGCCCGTCCCTCTGGTGCCCCCCTCTCCGGTGCTTCGTTGCGGTGTTGTGTTCGCCGTGTGCTTGCCGTGCCCCCTTCCCTGCGCGCGTCCCTTGCTCGGCTGCTGGCTTTCCCCTCTTTCTTCCGTGGCTTCGTCGCCCTTTACCCTTTCCTCTACTCTCCGTTGGCTCGCCCTCCTCCCTGGCATGCACTTTTTTCCTGCCTCCGCCCTGGTGTGTGTCTCGGTCTTTTTCCTTGCCTGCTCGTCTTTCTCTCTTGTTGGGTCCTGTGAGACAAAGGAAGAATGGGGGCATGTGGGCCTTCGGCGGCTTGGTACGGTCACCATGTAACATACTGTGCCCATGTTCGTTGCGGTCGCGTTCTCCGTTGCGCGGCGTATAACATACCTGTCTTCGCACTTGTGTCTACGTGTGTGCGTACGCTCTTCACCCTTCGTGCCATACCATGGTGTGCTTGTCCGTGGCGGTGGTGGTTGTGTTGCGCTTGCGGGGGCAGACCTGTTTGTTGTGTTCCTACGCCGTCTCCCGCGTTGATGGCCTATAGAGAGAGGGAGGAGGGTGGGTGGCTTTCTTGGCGCCTTCTCTTGTCCATCCTTGGTCCTCCCTTTCTCGTGGCGTTTGCGGCGGCGGGTTTGTGCTCCTTCGCCATACCTTGCTTGTGTATGCTTGCGCGTGTGGGCATCCATACCATTCATACCATCCTCACTTCTTTCCGTTTGGGCTGCCCCTGGGTATTCCCTCATACCACTCCGTCCCACTCTGTTCCGTCCCACGGCGTTGGCGGCCTCTTGTTCTTCATTTGTTTGTTGGCGGTGTCCACTTTTTGGCGTTGGCGGCTTCCTCTCGTGTTGATGGCCTATAGAGCAAGGGAGGAGGGTGGTTTTCATGTCATTTGCCCGGTCGGCGGGTGCGCTGGTGTGGCGGCGTTGTGCGCTTCGTTCTTTTAGTCCGTCCTTGGCCCTTCCATCCTTGTGTCGTTTGCGGCGGCGGGCTCTGGCCTCTCCATACCTTGCTTGTGTTTGCTTGCGCGTGTGGGCGTACCACTTGCCCTTTTTGTGCCCTCCGGCTTGTGGTTTGTGTGTTTGGTGGCGGTGGTGTGTGCTCTCCGGTTACGTGTGGCTCCCTTCTCCCGGTTTCGTGGTTTCCCGGTTTCATACCATCACTTCTTTCCGCTTGGGCTGCCCATTAGGTATTCCCTCATACCACTCATGTTCCGTTCCGCGGTGTTGGCGGCCTTTTGCTCTTTGTGTGTTCTTTGGCGGTGTCCACATTTTCCTCGGCGCTGGCAGCCTATAGAGTGAGATGGGAGAAGAAGGGGGTGGTTCTCGTGGCGGTTGCTTGGTTGGTGGGCGCGTTGGCGCCGCGGTTCGCTTGCGTCTCCATTAGCGGCGGCTCTTGGCATTTTTTTCCATACCTTTTGGCGCTTGCGGCGTTTGTCGGACCCTTGCGTGTGCGGGCATACCTCTTGCTCTTCGTGTGCCCTTGGGTTTGTGGTATGTGTGTTTGTGGTGGCGGTGGTGCGCTCTCCGGTGGCGTGTGGTGCCCTCCTTTTGGTTACGTGCGGGTGTCCCTCATACCATGCTTCTTTCCGTGCGGGCGGCCTAGAGTATAGAGAGTATAGAATGCATACGTGGGCGGTTGGGCGGCGGCGTGGTGCTCGTGGCGGTGGTTGGTTCGGCGGCGGGTTGTTTATACCTTGGCGTGCTTGCGGCGGCTCTCTTGGCGTGTGCGTGCATGGGCATACCTCTTGCGTGTGTTTCATGGTGTTTCATGGTTTCCCTGTTTTTTCGTGTGGCGCTTTGCGTTTGGGGGGTCTCTTCTCCTTGATGCTTTCACACACCTTGTCTCACGGCGTCCTCGTCCTATGCGTGCGGGGGATGTTAGCGGGCGTGCCCTCTTGTTGGTGGTGGTGTGGCCGTTGTGTCCTTTCCCTCGTGCGTTGCGCACCTCGGCTCCCTTTCGTCGTGTGGCAGCGTGGCGCATCGTGCAACATACTTGTTTCGGCGGTCGGCATGTTCCCGTGGCGCCTACCCTATGTTGTCTCGTCGTTTTGTTTTACTTATTGGTGTTGGGGCGCGCACAAGTCCCCTACTCCTACTGCATGCACTTTGCTAAGTGTTTTGGGGCACGCAACGTTCAGCTTTTCCGTCTTGGCGGCTCTTGTGTTCGTTGTTTTTCTGTGAGTATCCTACGATTTTCGACCTCGCCAAACAGCGGCGTAAAAATTTGTGGGGGGTTTCTGAGGTCGGAAAACACGATTTTACCATTTATTTTTGCTGGCTGTGCCTCTTTTTCTTGGTTTTTTAATTTTTCTGTGCTGCGATCGCGCGACGGTCTATACACTGCAATACCAATTTGAAATGGGCTTTGTGCGGGCACGTACTGTGAAGTTCAACCTGAAAATAGCGTCATTCGCGTGCAAGGGAGCCTAAAGCCCAGATTTGCGCACACGGGCAAATTCGGGCAAATTCTCTGCTACACGTGCGACGTGGTTCGTATGGTACACGAACAGCATGATGCAGCTTGTTCTGGCCGGAGGGTTGAGTGGTTGTGATATGGGCAATACCAAATTGAAACGGCCATTGTGCGGGCACGTACTGTTCAGTTCAACCTGAAAATGGCGTCACTCGTGTGCAAGGGAGCCTGAACCTCACATTTGCACACACGCGCAAATTCGGGCAAATTCTCTGCTACATGTGCGAGGTGGTTCGTATGGTACACGAACATCATGATGCACCTTGTTTTGACCAGGGGGTTGAGTGGTCGAGATATGGGCAATACCAATTTGGAATGGTCATTGTGCGGGCACGCACTGTTCAGTTCAACCTGAAAATAGCGTCATTCGGGTGCAAGGGAGCCTAAAGCCCAGATTTGCACACACGGGCAAATTCGGGCAAATTCTCTGCTACATGTGCGAGGTGGTTCGTATGGTACACGAACATCATGATGCACCTTGTTTTGACCAGAGGGTTGAGTGGTCGAGATATGGGCAATACTAATTTGGAATGGGCATTGTGCGGGCACGCACTGTTCAGTTCAACCTGAAAATAGCGTCCTTCGCGTGCAAGGGAGCCTAAACCTCACATTTGCACACACGGGCAAATTCGGGCAAATTCTCTGCTACACGTGCGACGTGGTTCGTATGGTACACGAACAGCATGATGCAGCTTGTTCTGGCCAGAGGGTTGAGTGGTCGCGATATGGGCAACACCAACTTGGAATGGTCATTGTGCGGGCACGCACTGTTCAGTTCAACCTGAAAATAGCATCCTTCACGTGCAAGGGAGCCTAAACCTCACATTTGCACACGCGGGCAAAGTCGGGCAAATTCTCTGCTACATGTGCGAGGTGGTTTGTATGGTACACGAACATCATGATGCACCTTGTTTTGACCATGGGGTTGAGTGGTCGAGATATGGGCAATACCAATTTTGAATGGTCATTGTGCGGGCACGCACTGTTCAGTTCAACCTGAAAATAGCGTCCTTCACGTGCAAGGGAGCGTGAACCTCACATTTGCACACACGGGCAAATTCGGGCAAATTGTCTCGTATGGTACACGAACAGCATGATGCAGCTTGTTCTGGCCGGAGGGTTGAGGGGTCGAGATATGGGCAGTACCAATTTGAAATGGGCATTGTGCGGGCGCATACTGTTCAGTTCGACCTGAAAATAGCGTACTTCGCGTGCCGGGGAGCCTAAGCCGCACATTTCCACACACGGGCGAATTGGGACAAATTCTCTGCTACACGTGCGACGTGGTTCGTATGGTACACGAATAGCATGATGCAGCTTGTTGTGGCCAGGAGGTTGAGTGGTTGAGATATGGGCAATACCAATTTGAAATGGGCATTATGCGGGCACGTACTGTTCAGTTCAACCTGAAAATAGCGTCATTCGCGTGCAAGGGAGCCTGAACCTCACATTTGCACACACGGGCAAATTCGGGCAAATTCTCTGCTACATGTGCGAGGTGGTTCGTATGGTACACGAACATCATGATGCACCTTGTTTTGACCAGGGGGTTGAGTGGTCGAGATATGGGCAATACCAATTTGGAATGGTCATTGTGCGGGCACGCACTGTTCAGTTCAACCTGAAAATAGCGTCCTTCGCGTGCAAGGGAGCCTAAACCTCACATTTGCACACACGGGCAAATTCGGGCAAATTCTCTGCTACACGTGCGACGTGGTTCGTATGGTACACGAACAGCATGATGCAGCTTGTTCTGGCCGGAGGGTTGAGTGGTTGTGATATGGGCAACACCAATTTGAAATGGGCATTGTGCGGGCACGTACTGTTCAGTTCAACCTGAAAATAGCGTCATTCGCGTGCAAGGGAGCCTAAAGCCCAGATTTGCGCACACGGGCAAATTCGGGCAAATTCTCTGCTACACGTGCGATGTGGTTCGTATGGTACACGAACAACATGCTGCAGCTTGTTCTGGCCAGAGGGTTGAGTGGTTGTGATATGGCCAATACCAATTTGAAATGGGCATTGTGCGGGCACGTACTGTGAAGTTCAACCTGAAAATAGCGTCATTCGCGTGCAAGGGAGCCTAAAGCCCAGATTTGCGCACACGGGCAAAGTCGGGCAAATTCTCTGCTACACGTGCGACATCGGTCGTATGGTACACAAACAGCATGATGCAGCTTGTTCTGGCCGGAGGGTTGAGTGGTTGTGATATGGGCAATACCAAATTGAAACGGCCATTGTGCGGGCACGTACTGTTCAGTTCAACCTGAAAATAGCGTCACTCGTGTGCAAGGGAGCCTGAACCTCACATTTGCACACACGGGCAAATTCGGGCAAATTCTCTGCTACATGTGCGAGGTGGTTCGTATGGTACACGAACATCATGATGCACCTTGTTTTGACCAGGGGGTTGAGTGGCCGAGATATGGGCAATACCAATTTGGAATGGTCTTTGTGCGGGCACGCACTGTTCAGTTCAACCTGAAAATAGCGTCATTCGCGTGCAAGGGAGCCTAAAGCCCAGATTTGCACACACGGGCAAATTCGGGCAAATTCTCTGCTACATGTGCGAGGTGGTTCGTATGGTACACGAACATCATGATGCACCTTGTTTTGGCCAGAGGGTTGAGTGGTCGAGATATGGGCAATACCAATTTGAAATGATCATTGTGCGGGCACGCACTGTTCAGTTCAACCTGAAAATAGCGTCCTTCGCGTGCAAGGGAGCCTAAACCTCACATTTGCACACACGGGCAAATTCGGGCAAGTTTTCTGCTACATGTGCGACGTGGTTCGTATGGTACACGAACAGCACGATGCAGCTTGTTCTGGCCAGAGGGTTGAGTGGTCGCGATATGGGCAACACCAATTTGGAATGGTCATTGTGCGGGCACGCACTGTTCAGTTCAACCTGAAAATAGCATCCTTCACGTGCAAGGGAGCCTAAACCTCACATTTGCACACACGGGCAAATTCGGGCAAATTCTCTGCTACATGTGCGAGGTGGTTCGTATGGTACACGAACATCATGATGCACCTTGTTTTGACCAGGGGGTTGAGTGGTCGAGATATGGGCAATACCAATTTGGAATGGTCATTGTGCGGGCACGCACTGTTCAGTTCAACCTGAAAATAGCGTCCTTCACGTGCAAGGGAGCCTAAACCTCACATTTGCACACACCGGAAAATTCGGGCAATTTCTCTGCTACATGTGCGATGTGGTTCGTATGGTACACGAACAGCATGATGCAGCTTTTTCTGGCAGGAGGGCTGAGTGGTCGAGATATGGGCAGTACCAATTTGAAATGGGCATTGTGCGGGCGCATACTGTTCAGTTCGACCTGAAAATAGCGTACTTCGCGTGCCGGGGAGCCTAAGCCGCACATTTCCACACACGGGTGAATTGGGACAAATTCTCTGCTACACGTGCGACGTGGTCCGTATGGTACACGAATAGCATGATGCAGCTTGTTGTGGCCAGAGGGTTGAGTGGTTGAGATATGGGCAATACCAATTTGAAATCGGCATTGTGCGGGCACGCACTGTTCAGTTCAACCTGAAAATAGCGTCACTCGTGTGCAAGGGAGCCTGAACCTCACATTTGCACACACGGGCAAATTCGGGAAAATTCTCTGCTACATGTGCGAGGTGGTCCGTATGGTACACGAACAGCATGATGCAGCTTGTTCTGGCTGGAGGGTTGAGTGGTTATGATATGGGCAATACAAATTTGAAATGGGCATTGTGCGGGCACGTACTGTGAAGTTCAACCTGAAAATAGCGTCATTCGCATGCAAGGGAGCCTAAGCCGCACATTTCCACACACGGCCGAATCGGGACAAATTCTCTGCTACACGTGCGACGTGGTTCGTATGGTACACGAACGGCATAATGCAGCTTGTTCTGGCCGGAGGGTTGAGTGGTTGAAACATGGGCAATACCAATTTGAAATGGTCATTGTGTGGGCACGCACTGTTCAGTTCAACCTGAAAATAGCGTCCTTGACGTGCAAGGGAGCCTAAACCTCACATTTGCACACACGGGCAAATTCGGGCAAATTCTCTGCTACACGTGCGACGTGGTTCGTATGGTACGCGAACAGCATGATGCACCTTGTTCTGGCCGGAGGGTTGAGTGGTTGTGATATGGGCAATACCAATTTGAAATGGGCATTGTGCGGGCACGTACTGTGAAGGTCAACCTGAACGTAGCGTCGTTCACCTGCAAGGGAGCCTAAACCTCACATTTGCACACACGGGCAAATTCGGGCAAATTCTCTGCTACACGTGCGACGTGGTTCCTATGGTACACGAACAGCATGATGCAGCTTGTTTTGACCAGGGGGTTGAGTGGTCGAGATATGGGCAATACCAATTTGGAATGGGCATTGTGCGGGCACGTACTGTGAAGTTCAACCTGAAAATAGCGTCCTTCACGTGCAAGGGAGCCTAAACCTCACATTTGCACACACGGACAAATTCGGGCAAATTCTCTGCTACACGTGCGACGTGGTTCGTATGGTACACGAACAGCATGATGCAGCTTGTTCTGGCCGGAGGGTTGAGTGGTTGTGATATGGGCAATACCAATTTGAAATGGGCATTGTGCGGGCACGTACTGTGAAGTTCAACCTGAAAATAGCGTCATTCGCGTGCAAGGGAGCCTAGAGCCCAGATTTGCGAACACGGGCAAATTCGGGCAAATTCTCTGCTACATGTGCGAGGTGGTTCGTATGGTACACGAACATCATGATGCACCTTGTTTTGACCAGGGGGTTGAGTGGTCGAGATATGGGCAATACCAATTTGAAATGGTCATTGTGCGGGCACGCACTGTTCAGTTCAACCTGAAAATAGCGTCCTTCACGTGCAAGGGAGCCTAAACCTCACATTTGCGCACACGGGCAAATTCGGGCAAATTCTCTGCTACACGTGCGAGGTGGTTCGTATGGTACACGTACATCATGATGCACCTTGTTTTGACCAGGGGGTTGAGTGGTCGAGATATGGGCAATACCAATTTGGAATGGGCATTGTGCGGGCACGTACTGTGAAGTTCAACCTGAAAATAGCGTCCTTCACGTGCAAGGGAGCCTAAACCTCACATTTGCACACACGGACAAATTCGGGCAAATTCTCTGCTACACGTGCGACGTGGTTCGTATGGTACACGAACAGCATGATGCAGCTTGTTCTGGCCGGAGGGTTGAGTGGTTGTGATATGGGCAATACCAATTTGAAATGGGCATTGTGCGGGCACGTACTGTGAAGTTCAACCTGAAAATAGCGTCATTCGCGTGCAAGGGAGCCTAGAGCCCAGATTTGCGAACACGGGCAAATTCGGGCAAATTCTCTGCTACACGTGCGATGTGGTTCGTATGGTACACGAACAACATGCTGCAGCTTGTTCTGGCCAGAGGGTTAAGTGGTCGAGATATGGGCAATACCAATTTGAAATCGGCATTGTGCGGGCACGTACTGTTCGGTTCAACCTGGAAATAAGGTTATTCGCGTGCAAGGGAGCCTGAACCTCACATTTGCGCACACGGGCAAATTCGGGCAAATTCTCTGCTACATGTGCGAGGTGGTTCGTATGGTACACGAACATCATGATGCACCTTGTTTTGGCCAGAGGGTTGAGTGGTCGAGATATGGGCAATACCAATTTGAAATGGTCATTGTGCGGGCACGCACTGTTCAGTTCAACCTGAAAATAGCGTCCTTCACGTGCAAGGCAGCCTAAACCTCACATTTGCACACACGGGCAAATTCGGGCAAATTCTCTGCTACACGTGCGACGTGGTTCGTATGGTACACGAACAACATGCTGCAGCTTGTTCTGGCCAGAGGGTTAAGTGGTCGAGATATGGGCAATACCAATTTGAAATCAGCATTGTGCGGGCACGTACTGTTCGGTTCAACCTGGAAATAGCGTCACTCGTGTGCAAGGGAGCCTAAACCTCACATTTGCACACACGGGCAAATTCGGGCAAATTCTCTGCTACACGTGCGACGTGGTTCGTATGGTACACGAACAGCATGATGCAGCTTGTTCTGGCCGGAGGGTTGAGTGGTCGCGATATGGGCAATACCAATTTGAAATCGGCATTGTGCGGGCACGTACTGTTCGGTTCAACCTGGAAATAAGGTTATTCGCGTGCAAGGGAGCCTGAACCTCACGTTTGCGCACACGGGCAAATTCGGGCAAATTCTCTGCTACACGTGCGAGGTGGTTCGTATGGTACACGAACATCATGATGCACCTTGTTTTGGCCAGAGGGTTGAGTGGTCGAGATATGGGCAATACCAATTTGAAATGGTCATTGTGCGGGCACGCACTGTTCAGTTCAACCTGAAAATAGCGTCTTTCGCGTGCAAGGGAGCTTAAACCTCACATTTGCACACACGGGCAAATTCGGGCAAATTCTCTGCTACACGTGCGACGTGGTTCGTATGGTACACGAACAACATGCTGCAGCTTGTTCTGGCCAGAGGGTTAAGTGGTCGAGATATGGGCAATACCAATTTGAAATCGGCATTGTGCGGGCACGTACTGTTCGGTTCAACCTGGAAATAGCGTCACTCGTGTGCAAGGGAGCCTAAACCTCACATTTGCACACACGGGCAAATTCGGGCAAATTCTCTGCTACACGTGCGACGTGGTTCGTATGGTACACGAACAGCATGATGCAGCTTGTTCTGGCCGGAGGGTTGGGTGGTCGCGATATGGGCAAAACCAAATTGAAATGGGCATTGTGCGGGCACGCACTGTTCAGTTCAACCTGAAAATAGCGTCACTCGTGTGCAAGGGAGCCTGAACCTCACATTTGCACACACGGGCAAATTCGGGCAAATTCTCTGCTACACGTGCGACGTGGTTCGTATGGTACACGAACAGCATGATGCAGCTTGTTCTGGCCGGAGGGTTGAGTGGTTGTGATATGGGCAATACCAATTTGAAATGGGCATTGTGCTGGCACGTACTGTGAAGTTCAACCTGAAAATAGCGTCATTCGCGTGCAAGGGAGCCTGAACCTCACATTTGCACACACGGGCAAATTCGGGCAAATTCTCTGCTACACGTGCGAGGTGGTTCGTATGGTACACGAACATCATGATGCACCTTGTTTTGGCCAGAGGGTTGAGTGGTCGAGATATGGGCAATACCAATTTGAAATGGTCATTGTGCAGGCACGCACTGTTCAGTTCAACCTGAAAATAGCGTCCTTCACGTGCAAGGGAGCCTAAACCTCACATTTGCACACACGGGCAAATTCGGGCAAATTCTCTGCTACACGTGCGACGTGGTTCGTAAGGTACACGAACAACATGCTGCAGCTTGTTCTGGCCAGAGGGTTAAGTGGTCGAGATATGGGCAATACCAATTTGAAATCGGCAATATGCGGGCACGTACTGTTCGGTTCAACCTGGAGATAGCGTCACTCGTGTGCAAGGGAGCCCAAACCTCACATTTGCACACACGGGCCAATTCGGGCAAATTCTTTGCTACACGTGCGACGTGGTTCGTATGGTACACGAACAGCATGATGCACCTTATTCTGGCCGGAGGGTTGAGTGGTCGCGATATGGGCAATACCAATTTGAAATCGGCATTGTGCGGGCACGTACTGTTCGGTTCAACCTGGAAATAAGGTTATTCGCGTGCAAGGGAGCCTGAACCTCACATTTGCGCACACGGGCAAATTCGGGCAAATTCTCTGCTACACGTGCGAGGTGGTTCGTATGGTACACGAACATCATGATGCACCTTGTTTTGGCCAGAGGGTTGAGTGGTCGAGATATGGGCAATACCAATTTGAAATGGTCATTGTGCGGGCACGCACTGTTCAGTTCAACCTGAAAATAGCGTCCTTCGCGTGCAAGGGAGCCTAAACCTCACATTTGCACACACGGGCAAATTCGGGCAAATTCTCTGCTACACGTGCGACGTGGTTCGTATGGTACACGAACAACATGCTGCAGCTTGTTCTGGCCAGAGGGTTAAGTGGACGAGATATGGGCAATACCAATTTAGAATCGGCATTGTGCGGGCACGTACTGTGAAGTTCAACCTGGAAATAGCGTCCTTCGCGTGCAAGGAAGCCTAAACCTCACATTTGCACACACGGGCAAATTCGGGCAAATTCTCTGCTACATGTGCGACGTGGTTCGTATGGTACAAGAACAACATGATGCAGCTTGTTCTGGCCGGAGGGTTGGGTGGTCGCGATATGGGCAACACCAAATTGAAATGGGCATTGTGCGGGCACGCACTGTTCAGTTCAACCTGAAAATAGCGTCACTCGTGTGCAAGGGAGCCTGAACCTCACATTTGCACACACGGGCAAATTCGGGCAAATTCTCTGCTACACGTGCGACGTGGTTCGTATGGTACACGAACAGCATGATGCAGCTTGTTCTGGCCAGAGGGTTGAGTGGTCGCGATATGGGCAAAACCAATTTGGAATGGGCATTGTGCGGGCACGTACTGTTCAGTTCAACCTGAAGATAGCCTCACTCGTGTGCAAGGGAGCCTGAACCTCACATTTGCACACACGGGCAAATTCGGGCAAATTCTCTGCTACACGTGCGACGTGGTTCATATGGTACACGAATAGCATGATGCAGCTTGTTCTGGCCAGAGGGTCGAGTGGTTGAGATATGGGCAATACCGAATTGAAACGGGTATTGTGCGGGCACGCACTGTTCAGTTCAACCTGAAAATAGCGTCCTTCACGTGCAAGGGAGCCTAAACCTCACATTTGCACAGACGGGCAAATTCGGGCAAATTCTCTGCTACACGTGCGACGTGGTTCGTATGGTACACGAACAGCATGATGCAGCTTGTTCTGACCGGAGGGTTGAGTGGTCGAGATATGGGCAATACCAATTTGGAATGGTTATTGTGCGGGCACGCACTGTTCAGTTCAACCCGAAAATAGCGTCCTTCACGTGCAAGGGAGCCTAAACCTCACATTTGCACACACGGGCAAATTCGGGCAAATTCTCTGCTACACGTGCGACGTGGTTGGTATGGTCCACGAATAGCATGATGCAGCTTGTTGTGGCCAGAGGGTTGAGTGGTTGAGATATGGGCAATACCAATTTGAAATCGGCATTGTGCGGGCACGTACTGTTCGGTTCAACCTGGAAATAAGGTTATTCGCGTGCAAGGGAGCCTGAACCTCACATTTGCGCACACGGGCCAATTCGGGCAAAATCTCTGCTACACGTGCGGGGTGGTTCGTATGGTACACGAACATCATGATGCACCTTGTTTTGACCAGGGGGTTGAGTGGTCGAGATATGGGCAATACCAATTTGGAATGGGCATTGTGCGGGCACGTACTGTTCGGTTCAACCTGGAAATACGGTTATTCGCGTGCAAGGGAGCCTGAACCTCACATTTGCGCACACGGGCGAATTGGGGCAAATTCTCTGCTACACGTGCGGGGTGGTTCGTATGGTACACGAACATCATGATGCACCTTGTTCTGGCCTGAGGGTTGAGTGGTCGAGATATGGGCAATACCAATTTGAAATGGTCATTGTGCGGGCACGCACTGTTCAGTTCAACCTGAAAATAGCGTCCTTCGCGTGCAAGAGAGCCTAAACCTCACATTTGCAGACACGGGCAAATTCGGGCAAATTCTCTGCTACACGTGCGACGTGGTTCGTATGGTACACGAACATCATGATGCACCTTGTTTTGACCAGAGGGTTGAGTGGTCGAGATATGGGCAATACCAATTTGGAATGGTCATTGTGCGGGCACGCACTGTTCAGTTCAACCTGAAAATAGCGTCCTTCACGTGCAAGGGAGCCTAAACCTCACATTTGCACACACGGGCAAGTTCGGGCAAATTCTCTGCTACACGTGCGACGTGGTTCATATGGTACACGAATAGCATGATGCAGCTTGTTGTGGCCAGAGGGTTGAGTGGTTGAGATATGGGCAATACCAAATTGAAACGGGTATTGTGCGGGCACGTACTATTCAGTTCAACCTGAAAATAGCGTCCTTCACGTGCAAGGGAGCCTAAACCTCACATTTGCACACACGGGAAAATTCGGGCAAATTCTCTGCTACACGTGCGACGTGGTTCGTATGGTACGCGAACAGCATGATGCACCTTGTTCTGGCCAGAGGGTTGAGTGGTTGTGATATGGGCAATACCAATTTGAAATGGGCATTGTGCGGGCACGTACTGTGAAGTTCAACCTGAACGTAGCGTCGTTCACCTGCAAGGGAGCCTAAACCTCACATTTGCACACACGGGCAAATTCGGGCAAATTCTCTGCTACACGTGCGATGTGGTTCGTATGGTACACGAACATCATGATGCACGTTGTTTTGGCCAGGGGGTTGAGTGGTCGAGATATGGGCAATACCAATCTGGAATGGTCATTGTGCGGGCACGTACTGTGAAGTTCAACCTGAAAATAGCGTCATTCGCGTGCAAGGGAGCCTGAACCTCACATTTGCACACACGTGCAAATTCGGGCAAATTCTCTGCTACACGTGCGACGTGGTTCGTATGGTACGCGAACAGCATGATGCACCTTGTTCTGGCCGGAGGGTTGAGTGGTTGTGATATGGGCAATACCAATTTGAAATGGGCATTGTGCGGGCACGTACTGTGAAGTTCAACCTGAAAATAGCGTCACTCGTGTGCAAGGGAGCCTGAACCTCACATTTGCACACACGGGCAAATTCGGGCAAATTCTCTGCTACATGTGCGAGGTGGTTCGTATGGTACACGAACATCATGATGCACCTTGTTTTGACCAGGGGGTTGAGTGGTCGAGATATGGGCAATACCAATTTGAAATGGTCATTGTGCGGGCACGCACTGTTCAGTTCAACCTGAAAATAGCGTCCCTCACGTGCAAGGGAGCCTAAACCTCACATTTGCACACACGGGCAAATTCGGGCAAATTCTCTGCTACATGTGCGAGGTGGTTCGTATGGTACACGAACATCATGATGCACCCTGTTTTGACCAGGGGGTTGAGTGGTGGAGATATGGGCAATACCAATTTGGAATGGTCATTGTGCGGGCACGCACTGTTCAGTTCAACCTGAAAATAGCGTCCTTCGCGTGCAAGGGAGCCTAAACCTCACATTTGCACACACGGGCAAATTCGGGCAAATTCTCTGCTACATGTGCGACGTGGTTCGTATGGTACACGAACAACATGCTGCAGCTTGTTCTGGCCAGAGGGTTAAGTGGTCGAGATATGGGCAATACCAATTTGAAATGGGCATTGTGCGGGCACGTACTGTGAAGTTCAACCTGAACGTAGCGTCGTTCACCTGCAAGGGAGCCTAAACCTCACATTTGCACACACGGGCAAATTCGGGCAAATTCTCTGCTACATGTGCGAGGTGGTTCGTATGGTACACGAACATCATGATGCAGCTTGTTTTGGCCAGAGGGTTGAGTGGTCGAGATATGGGCAATACCAATTTGGAATGGTCATTGTGCGGGCACGCACTGTTCAGTTCAACCTGAAAATAGCGTCCTTCGCGTGCAAGGGAGCCTAAACCTCACGTTTGCACACACGGGCAAACTCGGGCAAATTCTCCGCTACATCTGCGAGGTGGTTCGTATGGTACACGAACAACATGCTGCAGCTTGTTCTGGCCAGAGGGTTAAGTGGTCGAGATATGGGCAATACCAATTTGAAATGGGCATTGTGCGGGCACGCACTGTTCGGTTCAACCTGAAAATAGCGTCACTCGTGTGCAAGGGAGCTTGAACCTCACATTTGCACACACGGGCAAATTTGGGCAAATTCTCTGCTACACGTGCGATGTGGTTCGTATGGTACACGAACAACATGCTGCAGCTTGTTCTGGCCAGAGGGTTAAGTGGTCGAGATATGGGCAATACCAATTTGAAATGGGCATTGTGCGGGCACGTACTGTGAAGTTCAACCTGAACGTAGCGTCGTTCACCTGCAAGGGAGCCTAAACCTCACATTTGCACACACGGGCAAATTCGGGCAAATTCTCTGCTACATGTGCGAGGTGGTTCGTATGGTACACGAACATCATGATGCAGCTTGTTTTGGCCAGAGGGTTGAGTGGTCGAGATATGGGCAATACCAATTTGGAATGGTCATTGTGCGGGCACGCACTGTTCAGTTCAACCTGAAAATAGCGTCCTTCGCGTGCAAGGGAGCCTAAACCTCACGTTTGCACACACGGGCAAACTCGGGCAAATTCTCTGCTACATGTGCGAGGTGGTTCGTATGGTACACGAACATCATGATGCTCCTTGTTTTGACCAGGGGGTTGAGTGGTCGAGATATGGGCAACACCAATTTGAAATGGTCATTGTGCGGGCACGCACTGTTCAGTTCAACCTGAAAATAGCGTCCTTCGCGTGCAAGGGAGCCTGAACCTCACATTTGCACACACGGGCAAATTCGGGCAAATTCTCTGCTACATGTGCGAGGTGGTTCGTATGGTACACGAACATCATGATGCACCTTGTTTTGACCAGGGGGTTGAGTGGTCGAGATATGGGCAATACCAATTTGGAATGGGCATTGTGCGGGCACGTACTGTTCAGTTCACTCTGAAAATAGCGTCACTCGTGTGCAAGGGGGCCTGAACCTCACATTTGCACACACGGGCAAATTCGGGCAAATTCTCTGCTACACGTGCGACGTGGTTCGTATGGTACACGAACAGCATGATGCAGCTTGTTCTGGCCGGAGGGTTGTGTGGTTGTTATATGGGCAATACCAATTTGAAATGGGCATTGTGCGGGCACGTACTGTTCAGTTCAACCTGAAAATAGCGTCATTCGCGTGCAACGGAGCCTGAACCTCACATTTGCAGACATATGCAAATTCGGGCAAATTCTCTGCTACACGTGCGACGTGGTTCGTATGGTACGCGAACAGCATGATGCACCTTGTTTTGACCAGGGGGTTGAGTGGTCGAGATATGGGCAATACCAATTTGAAATGGTCATTGTGCGGGCGCATACTGTTCAGTTCGACCTGAAAATAGCGTCCTTCACCTGCAAGGGAGCCTAAACCTCTCATTTGCACACACGGGCGAATTGGGACAAATTCTCTGCTACACGTGCGACGTGGTTCGTATGGTACACGAACAGCATGATGCAGCTTGTTCTGGCCGGAGGGTTGAGTGGTCGAGATATGGGCAATACGAATTTGGAATGGGCATTGTGCGGGCACGTACTGTTCAGTTCAACCTGAAAATAGCGTCCTTCACGTGCAAGGGAGCCTAAACCTGACATTTGCACACACGGGCGAATTCGGGCAAATTCTCTGCTACATGTGCGAGGTGGTTCGTATGGTACACGAACATCATGACGCACCTTGTTTTGACCAAGGGGTTGAGTGGTCGAGATATGGGCAATACCAATTTGGAATGGTCATTGTGCGGGCACGCACTGTTCAGTTCAACCTGAAAATAGCGTCACTCGTGCGCAAGGGAGCCTGAACCTCACATTTGCACACACGGGCAAACTCGGGCAAATTCTCTGCTACACGTGCGACGTGGTTCGTATGGTACACGAACAACATGCTGCAGCTTGTTCTGGCCAGAGGGTTAAGTGGTCGAGATATGGGCAATACCAAGTTGGATTTGTCATTGTGCGGGCACGCACTGTTCAGTTCAAGCTGAGAATAGCGTCCTTCACGTGCAAGGGAGCCTAAACCTCACATTTGCACACACGGGCAAATTCGGGCAAATTCTCTGCTACATGTGCGAGGTGGTTCGTATGGTACACGAACATCATGATGCACCTTGTTTTGACCAGGGGGTTGAGTGGTCGAGATATGGGCAATACCAATTTGGAATGGTCATTGTGCGGGCACGCACTGTTCAGTTCAACCTGAAAATAGCGTCCTTCACGTGCAAGGGAGCCTAAACCTCACATTTGCACACACGGGCAAATTCGGGCAAATTCTCTGCTACATGTGCGAGGTGGTTCGTATGGTACACGAACATCATGATGCACCTTGTTTTGGCCAGAGGGTTGAGTGGTCGAGATATGGGCAACACCAATTTGGAATGGTCATTGTGCGGGCACGCACTGTTCAGTTCAACCTGAAAATAGCGTCCTTCACGTGCAAGGGAGCCTAAACCTCACATTTGCACACACGGGCAAATTCGGGCAAATTCTCTGCTACACGTGCGACGTGGTTCGTATGGTACACGAACATCATGATGCACCTTGTTTTGACCAGGGGGTTGAGTGGTCGAGATATGGGCAATACCAATTTGGAATGGTCATTGTGCGGGCACGCACTGTTCAGTTCAACCTGAAAATAGCGTCCTTCACGTGCAAGGGAGCCTAAACCTCACATTTGCACACACGGGCAAATTCGGGCAAATTCTCTGCTACACGTGCGACGTGGTTCGTATGGTACACGAACATCATGATGCAGCTTGTTCTGGCCAGAGGGTTGAGTGGTCGCGATATGGGCAATACCAATCTGGTCATTGTGCGGGCACGCACTGTTCAGTTCAACCTGAAAATAGCGTCCTTCACGTGCAAGGGAGCCTAAACCTCCCATTTGCACACACGGGCAAATTCGGGCAAATTCTCTGCTACACGTGCGACGTGGTTCGTATGGTACACGAACATCATGATGCACCTCGTTTTGACCAGGGGGTTGAGTGGTCGAGATATGGGCAATACCAATTTGGAATGGTCATTGTGCGGGCACGCACTGTTCAGTTCAACCTGAAAATAGCGTCCTTCACGTGCAAGGGAGCCTAAACCTCACATTTGCACACACGGGCAACTTCGGGCAAATTCTCTGCTACATGTGCGAGGTGGTTCGTATGGTACACGAACATCATGATGCAGCTTGTTCTGGCCAGAGGGTTGAGTGGTCGCGATATGGGCAATACCAATTTGAAATGGGCATTGTGCGGGCACGTACTGTTCAGTTCAACCTGAAAATAGCGTCCTTCACGTGCAAGGGAGCGTGAACCTCACATTTGCACACACGGGCAAATTCGGGCAAATTCTCTGCTACATGTGCGAGGTGGTTCGTATGGTACACGAACATCATGATGCACCTTGTTTTGGCCAGAGGGTTGAGTGGTCGAGATATGGGCAATACCAATTTGAAATGGGCATTGTGCGGGCACGTACTGTGAAGTTCAACCTGAAAATAGGGTCATTCGCGTGCAAGGGAGGCTAAAGCCCAGATTTGCGCACACGGGCAAATTCGGGCAAATTCTCTGCTACACGTGCGATGTGGTTCGTATCGTACACGAAGAACATGCTGCAGCTTGTTCTGGCCAAAGGGTTAAGTGGTCGAGATATGGGCAATACCAATTTGAAATCGGCATTGTGCGGGCACGTACTGTTCGGTTCAACCTGGGAATAAGGTTATTCGCGTGCAAGGGAGCCTGAACCTCACATTTGCGCACACAGGCAAATTCGGGCAAATTCTCTGCTACACGTGCGGGGTGGTTTGTATGGTACACGAACATCATGATGCACCTTGTTTTGGCGAGTGGGTTGAGTGGTCGAGATATGGGCAATACCAATTTGAAATGGGCATTGTGCGGGCACGTACTGTGAAGTTCAACCTGAAAATAGGGTCATTCGCGTGCAAGGGAGGCTAAAGCCCAGATTTGCGCACACGGGCAAATTCGGGCAAATTCTCTGCTACACGTGCGATGTGGTTCGTATGGTACACGAAGAACATGCTGCAGCTTGTTCTGGCCAGAGGGTTAAGTGGTCGAGATATGGGCAATACCAATTTGAAATCGGCATTGTGCGGGCACGTACTGTTCGGTTCAACCTGGGAATAAGGTTATTCGCGTGCAAGGGAGCCTGAACCTCACATTTGCGCACACGGGCAAATTCGGGCAAATTCTCTGCTACACGTGCGGGGTGGTTTGTATGGTACACGAACATCATGATGCACCTTGTTTTGGCCAGAGGGTTGAGTGGTCGAGATATGGGCAATACCAATTTGAAATGGTCATTGTGCGGGCACGCACTGTTCAGTTCAACCTGAAAATAGGGTCCTTCGCGTGCAAGGGAGTCTAAACCTCACATTTGCACACACGGGCAAATTCGGGCAAATTCTCTGCTACACGTGCGAGGTGGTTCGTATGGTACACGAATAGCATGATGCAGCTTGTTGTGGCCAGAGGGTTGAGTGGTTGAGATATGGGCAACACCAATTTGAAATGGTCATTGTGCGGGCACGCACTGTTCAGTTCAACCTGAAAATAGCGTCATTCGCGTGCAAGGGAGCCTGAACCTCACATTTGCACACACGGGCAAATTCGGGCAAATTCTCTGCTACACGTGCGACGTGGTTCGTATGGTACACGAACAGCATGATGCAGCTTGTTCTGGCCAGAGGGTTGAGTGGTCGAGATATGGGCAATACCAATTTGAAATGGTCATTGTGCGGGCACGCACTGTTCAGTTCAACCTGAAAATAGCGTCCTTCGCGTGCAAGGGAGCCTAAACCTCACATTTGCGCACACGGGCAAATTCGGGCAAATTCTCTGCTACATGTGCGGGGTGGTTCGTATGGTACACGAACATCATGATGCACCTTGTTTTGGCCAGAGGGTTGAGTGGTCGAGATATGGGCAATACCAATTTGAAATGGTCATTGTGCGGGCACGCACTGTTCAGTTCAACCTGAAAATAGCGTCCTTCACGTGCAAGGGAGCCTAAACCTCACATTTGCACACACGGGCAAACTCGGGCAAATTCTCTGCTACATGTGCGAGGTGGTTCCTATGGTACACGAACATCATGATGCACCTTGTTTTGACCAGGGGGTTGAGTGGTCGAGATATGGGCAATACCAATTTGGAATGGTCATTGTGCGGGCACGCACTGTTCAGTTCAACCTGAAAATAGCGTCCTTCACGTGCAAGGGAGCCTAAACCTCACATTTGCACACACGGGCAAATTCGGGCAAATTCTCTGCTACATGTGCGAGGTGGTTCGTATGGTACACGAACATCATGATGCACCTTGTTTTGACCAGGGGGTTGAGTGGTCGAGATATGGGCAATACCAATTTGGAATGGTCATTGTGCGGGCACGCACTGTTCAGTTCAACCTGAAAATAGCGTCACTCGTCTGCAAGGGAGCCTGAACCTCACATTTGCACACACGGGCAAATTCGGGCAAATTCACTGCTACACGTGCGATGTGGTTCGTATGGTACACGAACATCATGATGCACCTTGTTTTGGCCAGAGGGTTGAGTGGTCGAGATATGGGCAATACCAATTTGAAATGGTCATTGTGCGGGCACGCACTGTTCACTTCAACCTGAAAATAGCGTCCTTCGCGTGCAAGGGAGCCTAAACCTCACATTTGCGCACACGGGCAAATTCGGGCAAATTCTCTGCTACACGTGCGGGGTGGTTCGTATGGTACACGAACATCATGATGCACCTTGTTTTGGCCAGAGGGTTGAGTGGTCGAGATATGGGCAATACCAATTTGAAATGGTCATTGTGCGGGCACGTACTGTGAAGTTCAACCTGAAAATAGCGTCCTTCACGTGCAAGGGAGCCTAAACCTCACATTTGCACACACGGGCAAATTCGGGCAAATTCTCTGCTACATGTGCGAGGTGGTTCCTATGGTACACGAACATCATGATGCACCTTGTTTTGACCAGGGGGTTGAGTGGTCGAGATACGGGCAATACCAATTTGGAATGGTCATTGTGCGGGCACGCACTGTTCAGTCCAACCTGAAAATAGCGTCCTTCACGTGCAAGGGAGCCTAAACCTCACATTTGCACACACGGGCAATATCGGGCAAATTCTCTGCTACATGTGCGAGGTGGTTCGTATGGTACACGAACATCATGATGCACCTTGTTTTGACCAGGGGGTTGAGTGGTCGAGATACGGGCAATACCAATTTGGAATGGTCATTGTGCGGGCACGCACTGTTCAGTTCAACCTGAAAATAGCGTCACTCGTGTGCAAGGGAGCCCGAACCTCACATTTGCACACACGGGCAAATTCGGGCAAATTCACTGCTACACGTGCGATGTGGTTTGTATGGTACACGAACATCATGATGCACCTTGTTTTGGCCAGAGGGTTGAGTGGTCGAGATATGGGCAATACAAATTTGAAATGGTCATTTTGCGGGCACGCACTGTTCACTTCAACCTGAAAATAGCGTCCTTCGCGTGCAAGGGAGCCTGAACCTCACATTTGCGCACACGGGCAAATTTGGGCAAATTCTCTGCTACACGTGCGGGGTGGTTCGTATGGTACACGAACATCATGATGCACCTTGTTTTGGCCAGAGGGTTGAGTGGTCGAGATATGGGCAATACCAATTTGAAATGGTCATTGTGCGGGCACGCACTGTTCAGTTGAACCTGAAAATAGCGTCCTTCACGTGCAAGGGAGCCTAAACCTCACATTTGCACACACGGGCAAATTCGGGCAAATTCTCTGCTACATGTGCGAGGTGGTTCGTATGGTACACGAACATCATGATGCACCTTGTTTTGACCAGGGGGTTGACTGGTCGAGATATGGGCAATACCAATTTGGAATGGTCATTGTGCGGGCACACACTGTTCAGTTCAACCTGAAAATAGCGTCCCTCGCGTGCAAGGGAGCCTAAACCTCACATTTGCACACACGGGCAAATTCGGGCAAATTCTCTGCTACATGTGCGAGGTGGTTCGTATGGTACACGAACATCATGATGCACCTTGTTTTGACCAGGGGGTTGAGCGGTCGAGATATGGGCAATACCAATTTGGAATGGTCATTGTGCGGGCACGTACTGTTCAGTTCAACCTGAAAATAGCGTCCTTCACGTGCAAGGGAGCCTAAACCTCACATTTGCACACACGGGCAAATTCGGGCAAATTCTCTGCTACACGTGCGACGTGGTTCGTATGGTACACGAACAGCATGATGCAGCTTGTTCTGGCCGGAGGTTGAGTGGTTGTGATATGGGCAATACCAATTTGAAATGGGCATTGTGCGGGCACGTACTGTGAAGTTCAACCTGAAAATAAGGTTATTCGCGTGCAAGGGAGCCTGAACCTCACATTTGCGCACACGGGCAAATTCGGGCAAATTCTCCGCTACACGTGCGGGGTGGTTCGTATGGTACACGAACATCATGATGCACCTTGTTTTGGCCAGAGGGTTGAGTGGTCGAGATATGGGCAATACCAATTTGAAATGGGCATTATGCGGGCACGTACTGTGAAATTCAACCTGAAAATAAGGTTATTCGCGTGCAAGGGAGCCTGAACCTGACATTTGCGCACACGGGCAAATTCGGG
This sequence comes from Eutreptiella sp. 'Long Island Sound 2002', assembly GCA_964036045.1. Classification (NCBI taxonomy): domain Eukaryota; phylum Euglenozoa; class Euglenophyceae; order Eutreptiales; family Eutreptiaceae; genus Eutreptiella; species Eutreptiella sp. 'Long Island Sound 2002'. The sequence continues at coordinate 20,417,073 of OZ038403.1, forward strand.
CAAATTCTCTGCTACACGTGCGGGGTGGTTCGTGTGGTACACGAACATCATGATGCACCTTGTTTTGGCCAGAGGGTTGAGTGGTCGAGATATGGGCAATACCAATTTGAAATGGTCATTGTGCGGGCACGCACTGTTCAGTTCAACCTGAAAAAAGCGTCCTTCGCGTGCAAGGGAGCCTAAACCTCACATTTGCACACACGGGCAAATTCGGGCAAATTCTCGGCTACACGTGCGACGTGGTTCGTATGGTACACGAACAGCATGATGCAGCTTGTTTTGGCCAGAGGGTTGAGTGGTCGCGATATGGGCAACACCAATTTGAAATGGGCATTGTGCGGGCACGTACTGTTCAGTTCAACCTGAAAATAGCGTCCTTCGCGTGCAAGGGAGCCTAAACCTCACATTTGCACACACGGGCAAATTCGGGCAAATTCTCTGCTACATGTGCGAGGTGGTTCGTATGGTACACGAACATCATGATGCAGCTTGTTTTGACCAGGGGGTTGAGTGGTCGCGATATGGGCAATACCAATTTGAAATGGGCCTTGTGCGGGCACGTACTGTTCAGTTCAACCTGAAAATAGCGTCCTTCACGTGCAAGGGAGCCTGAACCTCACATTTGCACACACGGGCAAATTCGGGCAAATTCTCTGCTACATGTGCGAGGTGGTTCGTATGGTACACGAACATCATGATGCACCTTGTTTTGGCCAGAGGGTTGAGTGGTCGAGATATGGGCAATACCAATTTGAAATGGGCATTGTGCGGGCACGTACTGTGAAGTTCGACCTGAAAATAGGGTCATTCGCGTGCAAGGGAGGCTAAAGCCCAGATTTGCGCACACGGGCAAATTCGGGCAAATTCTCTGCTACACGTGCGATGTGGTTCGTATGGTACACGAAGAACATGCTGCAGCTTGTTCTGGCCAGAGGGTTAAGTGGTCGAGATATGGGCAATACCAATTTGAAATCGGCATTGTGCGGGCACGTACTGTTCGGTTCAACCTGGGAATAAGGTTATTCGCGTGCAAGGGAGCCTGAACCTCACATTTGCGCACACGGGCAAATTCGGGCAAATTCTCTGCTACACGTGCGGGGTGGTTTGTATGGTACACGAACATCATGATGCACCTTGTTTTGGCCAGAGGGTTGAGTGGTCGAGATATGGGCAATACCAATTTGAAATGGTCATTGTGCGGGCACGCACTGTTCAGTTCAACCTGAAAATAGGGTCCTTCGCGTGCAAGGGAGCCTAAACCTCACATTTGCACACACGGGCAAATTCGGGCAAATTCTCTGCTACACGTGCGACGTGGTTCGTATGGTACACGAATAGCATGATGCAGCTTGTTGTGGCCAGAGGGTTGAGTGGTTGAGATATGGGCAACACCAATTTGAAATGGTCATTGTGCGGGCACGCACTGTTCAGTTCAACCTGAAAATAGCGTCATTCGCGTGCAAGGGACCCTGAACCTCACATTTGCACACACGGGCAAATTCGGGCAAATTCTCTGCTACACGTGCGACGTGGTTCGTATGGTACACGAACAGCATGAAGCAGCTTGTTCTGGCCAGAGGGTTGAGTGGTCGAGATATGGGCAATACCAATTTGAAATGGTCATTGTGCGGGCACGCACTGTTCAGTTCAACCTGAAAATAGCGTCCTTCGCGTGCAAGGGAGCCTAAACCTCACATTTGCGCACACGGGCAAATTCGGGCCAATTCTCTGCTACATGTGCGGGGTGGTTCGTATGGTACACGAACATCATGATGCACCTTGTTTTGGCCAGAGGGTTGCGTGGTCGAGATATGGGCAATACCAATTTGAAATGGTCATTGTGCGGGCACGCACTGTTCGGTTCAACCTGAAAATAGCGTCCTTCACGTGCAAGGGAGCCTAAACCTCACATTTGCACACACGGGCAAACTCGGGCAAATTCTCTGCTACAGGTGCGAGGTCGTTCCTATGGTACACGAACATCATGATGCACCTTGTTTTGACCAGGGGGTTGAGTGGTCGAGATATGGGCAATACCAATTTGGAATGGTCATTGTGCGGGCACGCACTGTTCAGTTCAACCTGAAAATAGCTTCCTTCACGTGCAAGGGAGCCTAAACCTCACATTTGCACACACGGGCAAATTCGGGCAAATTCTCTGCTACATGTGCGAGGTGGTTCGTATGGTACACGAACATCATGATGCACCTTGTTTTGACCAGGGGGTTGAGTGGTCGAGATATGGGCAATACCAATTTGGAATGGTCATTGTGCGGGCACGCACTGTTCAGTTCAACCTGAAAATAGCGTCACTCGTGTGCAAGGGAGCCTGAACCTCACATTTGCACACACGGGCAAATTCGGGCAAATTCACTGCTACACGTGCGATGTGGTTCGTATGGTACACGAACATCATGATGCACCTTGTTTTGGCCAGAGGGTTGAGTGGTCGAGATATGGGCAATACCAATTTGAAATGGTCATTGTGCGGGCACGCACTGTTCACTTCAACCTGAAAATAGCGTCCTTCGCGTGCAAGGGAGCCTAAACCTCACATTTGCGCACACGGGCAAATTCGGGCAAATTCTCTGCTACACGTGCGGGGTGGTTCGTATGGTACACGAACATCATGATGCACCTTGTTTTGGCCAGAGGGTTGAGTGGTCGAGATATGGGCAATACCAATTTGAAATGGTCATTGTGCGGGCACGTACTGTGAAGTTCAACCTGAAAATAGCGTCCTTCACGTGCAAGGGAGCCTAAACCTCACATTTGCACACACGGGCAAATTCGGGCAAATTCTCTGCTACATGTGCGAGGTGGTTCCTATGGTACACGAACATCATGATGCACCTTGTTTTGACCAGGGGGTTGAGTGGTCGAGATATGGGCAATACCAATTTGGAATGGTCATTGTGCGGGCACGCACTGTTCAGTTCAACCTGAAAATAGCGTCCTTCACGTGCAAGGGAGCCTAAACCTCACATTTGCACACACGGGCAATATCGGGCAAATTCTCTGCTACATGTGCGAGGTGGTTCGTATGGTACACGAACATCATGATGCACCTTGTTTTGACCAGGGGGTTGAGTGGTCGAGATATGGGCAATACCAATTTGGAATGGTCATTGTGCGGGCACGCACTGTTCACTTCAACCTGAAAATAGCGTCCTTCGCGTGCAAGGGAGCCTGAACCTCACATTTGCGCACACGGGCAAATTTGGGCAAATTCTCTGCTACACGTGCGGGGTGGTTCGTATGGTACACGAACATCATGATGCACCTTGTTTTGGCCAGAGGGTTGAGTGGTCGAGATATGGGCAATACCAATTTGAAATGGTCATTGTGCGGGCACGCACTGTTCAGTTGAACCTGAAAATAGCGTCCTTCACGTGCAAGGGAGCCTAAACCTCACATTTGCACACACGGGCAAATTCGGGCAAATTCTCTGCTACATGTGCGAGGTGGTTCGTATGGTACACGAACATCATGATGCACCTTGTTTTGACCAGGGGGTTGAGTGGTCGAGATATGGGCAATACCAATTTGGAATGGTCATTGTGCGGGCACACACTGTTCAGTTCAACCTGAAAATAGCGTCCCTCGCGTGCAAGGGAGCCTAAACCTCACATTTGCACACACGGGCAAATTCGGGCAAATTCTCTGCTACATGTGCGAGGTGGTTCGTATGGTACACGAACATCATGATGCACCTTGTTTTGACCAGGGGGTTGAGCGGTCGAGATATGGGCAATACCAATTTGGAATGGTCATTGTGCGGGCACGTACTGTTCAGTTCAACCTGAAAATAGCGTCCTTCACGTGCAAGGGAGCCTAAACCTCACATTTACACACACGGGCAAATTCGGGCAAATTCTCTGCTACACGTGCGACGTGGTTCGTATGGTACACGAACAGCATGATGCAGCTTGTTCTGGCCGGAAGTTGAGTGGTTGTGATATGGGCAATACCAATTTGAAATGGGCATTGTGCGGGCACGTACTGTGAAGTTCAACCTGAAAATAAGGTTATTCGCGTGCAAGGGAGCCTGAACCTCACATTTACGCACACGGGCAAATTCGGGCAAATTCTCTGCTACACGTGCGGGGTGGTTCGTATGGTACACGAACATCATGATGCACCTTGTTTTGGCCAGAGGGTTGAGTGGTCGAGATATGGGCAATACCAATTTGAAATGGGCATTATGCGGGCACGTACTGTGAAATTCAACCTGAAAATAAGGTTATTCGCGTGCAAGGGAGCCTGAACCTGACATTTGCGCACACGGGCAAATTCGGGCAAATTCTCTGCTACACGTGCGGGGTGGTTCGTGTGGTACACGAACATCATGATGCACCTTGTTTTGGCCAGAGGGTTGAGTGGTCGAGATATGGGCAATACCAATTTGAAATGGTCATTGTGCGGGCACGCACTGTTCAGTTCAACCTGAAAAAAGCGTACTTCGCGTGCAAGGGAGCCTAAACCTCACATTTGCACACACGGGCAAATTCGGGCAAATTCTCTGCTACACGTGCGACGTGGTTCGTATGGTACACGAACAGCATGATGCAGCTTGTTCTGGCCAGAGGGTTGAGTGGTCGCGATATGGGCAACACCAATTTGAAATGGGCATTGTGCGGGCACGTACTGTTCAGTTCAACCTGAAAATAGCGTCCTTCGCGTGCAAGGGAGCCTAAACCTCACATTTGCACACACGGGCAAATTCGGGCAAATTCTCTGCTACATGTGCGAGGTGGTTCGTAAGGTACACGAACATCATGATGCACCTTGTTTTGACCAGGGGGTTGAGTGGTCGAGATATGCGCAATACCAATTTGGAATGGTCATTGTGCGGGCACGTACTGTTCAGTTCAACCTGAAAATAGCGTCCTTCACGTGCAAGGGAGCCTAAACCTCACATTTGCACACACGGGCAAATTCGGGCAAATTCTCTGCTACACGTGCGACGTGGTTCGTATGGTACACGAACAGCATGATGCAGCTTGTTCTGGCCGGAGGGTTGAGTGGTTGTGATATGGGCAATACCAATTTGAAATGGGCATTATGCGGGCACGTACTGTGAAGTTCAACCTGGAAATAAGGTTATTCGCGTGCAAGGGAGCCTGAACCTCACATTTGCGCACACGGGCAAATTCGGGCAAATTCTCTGCTACACGTGCGGGGTGGTTCGTATGGTACACGAACATCATGATGCACCTTGTTTTGGCCAGAGGGTTGAGTGGTCGAGATATGGGCAATACCAAATTGAAATGGTCATTGTGCGGGCACGCACTGTTCAGTTCAACCTGAAAAAAGCGTCCTTCGCGTGCAAGGGAGCCTAAACCTCACATTTGCACACAAGGGCAAATTCGGGCTAATTATCTGCTACACGTGCGACGTGGTTCGTATGGTACACGAACATCATGATGCACCTTGTTTTGACCAGGGGGTTGAGCGGTCGAGATATGGGCAATACCAATTTGTAATGGTCATTGTGCGGGCACGCACTGTTCAGTTCAACCTGAAAATAGCGTCCTTCGCGTGAAAGGGAGCCTAAACCTCACATTTGCACACACGGGCAAATTCGGGCAAATTCTCTGCTACATGTGCGAGGTGGTTCGTATGGTACACGAACATCATGATGCACCTTGTTTTGACCAAGGGGTTGAGTGGTCGAGATATGGGCAATACCAATTTGGAATGGTCATTGTGCGGGCACGCACTGTTCAGTTCAACCTGAAAATAGCGTCCTTCACGTGCAAGGGAGCCTAAACCTCACATTTGCACACACGGGCAAATTCGAGCAAATTCTCTGCCACACGTGCGACGTGGTTCATATGGTACACGAACAGCATGATGCAGCTTGTTCTGCCCAGAGGGTTGAGTGGTTGTGATATGGGCAATACCAATTTGAAATAAGCATTGTGCGGGCACGCACTGTTCAGTTCAACCTGAAAATAGCGTCACTCGTGTGCAAGGGAGCCTGAACCTCACATTTGCACACACGGGCAAATTCGGGCAAATTCTCTGCTACATGTGCGAGGTGGTTCGTATGGTACACGAACATCATGATGCACCTTGTTTTGACCAGGGGGTTGAGTGGTCGAGATATGGGCAATACCAATTTGGAATGGTCATTGTGCGGGCACGCACTGTTCAGTTCAACCTGAAAATAGCGTCCTTCACGTGCAAGGGAGCCTAAACCTCACATTTGCACACACGGGCAAATTCGGGCAAATTCTCTGCCACACGTGCGACGTGGTTCATATGGTACACGAACAGCATGATGCAGCTTGTTCTGGCCAGAGGGTTGAGTGGTTGTGATATGGGCAATACCAATTTGAAATGGGCATTGTGCGGGCACGTACTGTTCAGTTCAACCTGAAAATAGCGTCACTCGTGTGTAAGGGAAGCCTGAACCTCACATTGGCACACACGGGCAAATTCGGGCAAATTCTCTGCTACATGTGCGAGGTGGTTCGTATGGTACACGAACATCATGATGCACCTTGTTTTGGCCAGAGGGTTGAGTGGTCGAGATATGGGCAATACCAATTTGGAATGGTCATTGTGCGGGCACGCACTGTTCAGTTCAACCTGAAAATAGCCTCCTTCACGTGCAAGGGAGCCTAAACCTCACATTTGCACACACGGGCAAATTCGGGCAAATTCTCTGCTACACGTGCGACGTGGTTCATATGGTACACGAATAGCATGATGCAGCTTGTTGTGGCCAGAGGGTTGAGTGGTTGAGATATGGGCAATACCAATCTGGAATGGTCATTGTGCGGGCACGTACTATTCAGTTCAACCTGAAAATAGCGTCATTCGCGTGCAAGGGAGCCTAAACCTGACATTTGCACACACGGGCAGATTCGGGCAAATTCTGTGCTACATGTGCGAGGTGGTTCGTATGGTACACGAACATCATGATGCACCTTGTTTTGACCAGGGGGTTGAGTGGTCGAGATATGGGCAACACCAATTTGAAATGGGCATTGTGCGGGCACGTACTGTTCAGTTCAACCTGAAAATAGCGTCACTCGTGTGCAGGGGAGCCTGAACCTCACATTTGCACACACGGGCAAATTCGGGCAAATTCTCTGCTACATGTGCGAGGTGGTTCGTATGGTACACGAACATCATGATGCACCTTGTTTTGACCAGGGGGTTGAGTGGGCGAGATATGGGCAATACCAATTTGGAATGGTCATTTTGCGGGCACGCACTGTTGAGTTCAACCTGAAAATAGCGTCCTTCGCGTGCAAGGGAGCCTAAACCTCACATTTGCACACACGGGCAAATTCGGGCAAATTCTCTGCTACACGTGCGACGTGGTTCGTATGGTACACGAACAGCATGATGCAGCTTGTTCTGGCCAGAGGGTTGAGTGGTCGCGATATGGGCAATACCAATTTGAAATCGGCATAGTGCGGGCACGTACTGTTCGGTTCAACCTGGAAATAGAGGTTTTTCGCGTGCAAGGGAGCGTGAACCTCACATTTGCGCACACGGGCAAATTCGGGCAAATTCTCTGCTACACGTGCGATGTGGTTCGTATGGTACACGAACAACATGCTGCAGCTTGTTCTGGCCAGAGGGTTAAGTGGTCGAGATATGGGCAATACCAATTTGAAATCGGCATTGTGCGGGCACGTACTGTTCGGTTCAACCTGCAAATAACGTTATTCGCGTGCAAGGGAGCCTGAACCTCACATTTGCACACACGGGCGAATTCTCTGCTACACGTGCGACGTGGTTTGTATGGTACACTAACAGCATGATGCAGCTTGTTCTGGCCAGAGGGTTGAGTGGTCGAGATATGGGCAATACCAATTTGAAATGGGCATTGTGCGGGCACGTACTGCTCAGTTCAACCTGGAAATAGCGTCATTCGCGTGCAACGGAGCCTGAACCTCACATTTGCCCACACGTGCAAAGTCGGGCAAATTCTCTGCTACACGTGCGACGTGGTTCGTATGGTACGCGAACAGCATGATGCACCTTGTTCTGGCCGGAGGGTTGAGTGGTTGTGATATGGGCAATACCAATTTGAAATGGGCATTGTGCGGGCACGTACTGTGAAGTTCAACCTGAACGTAGCGTCGTTCACCTGCAAGGGAGCCTAAACCTCATATTTGCACACACGGGCAAATTCGAGCAAATTCTCTGCCACACGTGCGACGTGGTTCATATGGTACACGAACAGCATGATGCAGCTTGTTCTGCCCAGAGGGTTGAGTGGTTGTGATATGGGCAATACCAATTTGAAATAAGCATTGTGCGGGCACGCACTGTTCAGTTCAACCTGAAAATAGCGTCACTCGTGTGCAAGGGAGCCTGAACCTCACATTTGCACACACGGGCAAATTCGGGCAAATTCTCTGCTACATGTGCGAGGTGGTTCGTATGGTACACGAACATCATGATGCACCCTGTTTTGACCAGGGGGTTGAGTGGTCGAGATATGGGCAATACCAATTTGGAATGGTCATTGTGCGGGCACGCACTGTTCAGTTCAACCTGAAAATAGCGTCCTTCACGTGCAAGGGAGCCTAAACCTCACATTTGCACACACGGGCAAATTCGGGCAAATTCTCTGCCACACGTGCGACGTGGTTCATATGGTACACGAACAGCATGATGCAGCTTGTTCTGGCCAGAGGGTTGAGTCGTTGTGATATGGGCAATACCAATTTGAAATGGGCATTGTGCGGGCACGTACTGTTCAGTTCAACCTGAAGATAGCGTCACTCGTGTGTAAGGGAAGCCTGAACCTCACATTGGCACACAGGGGCAAATTCGGGCAAATTCTCTGCTACATGTGCGAGGTGGTTCGTATGGTACACGAACATCATGATGCACCTTGTTTTGGCCAGAGGGTTGAGTGGTCGAGATATGGGCAATACCAATTTGGAATGGTCATTGTGCGGGCACGCACTGTTCAGTTCAACCTGAAAATAGCCTCCTTCACGTGCAAGGGAGCCTAAACCTCACATTTGCACACACGGGCAAATTCGGGCAAATTCTCTGCTACACGTGCGACGTGGTTCATATGGTACACGAATAGCATGATGCAGCTTGTTGTGGCCAGAGGGTTGAGTGGTTGAGATATGGGCAATACCAATCTGGAATGGTCATTGTGCGGGCACGTACTGTTCAGTTCAACCTGAAAATAGCGTCATTCGCGTGCAAGGGAGCCTAAACCTGACATTTGCACACACGGGCAGATTCGGGCAAATTCTGTGCTACATGTGCGAGGTGGTTCGTATGGTACACGAACATCATGATGCACCTTGTTTTGACCAGGGGGTTGAGTGGTCGAGATATGGGCAACACCAATTTGAAATGGGCATTGTGCGGGCACGTACTGTTCAGTTCAACCTGAAAATAGCGTCACTCGTGTGCAGGGGAGCCTGAACCTCACATTTGCACACACGGGCAAATTCGGGCAAATTCTCTGCTACATGTGCGAGGTGGTTCGTATGGTACACGAACATCATGATGCACCTTGTTTTGACCAGGGGGTTGAGTGGGCGAGATATGGGCAATACCAATTTGGAATGGTCATTTTGCGGGCACGCACTGTTGAGTTCAACCTGAAAATAGCGTCCTTCGCGTGCAAGGGAGCCTAAACCTCACATTTGCACACACGGGCAAATTCGGGCAAATTCTCTGCTACACGTGCGAGGTGGTTCGTATGGTACACGAACAGCATGATGCAGCTTGTTCTGGCCAGAGGGTTGAGTGGTCGCGATATGGGCAATACCAATTTGAAATCGGCATAGTGCGGGCACGTACTGTTCGGTTCAACCTGGAAATAGAGGTTTTTCGCGTGCAAGGGAGCGTGAACCTCACATTTGCGCACACGGGCAAATTCGGGCAAATTCTCTGCTACACGTGCGATGTGGTTCGTATGGTACACGAACAACATGCTGCAGCTTGTTCTGGCCAGAGGGTTAAGTGGTCGAGATATGGGCAATACCAATTTGAAATCGGCATTGTGCGGGCACGTACTGTTCGGTTCAACCTGCAAATAACGTTATTCGCGTGCAAGGGAGCCTGAACCTCACATTTGCACACACGGGCGAATTCTCTGCTACACGTGCGACGTGGTTTGTATGGTACACTAACAGCATGATGCAGCTTGTTCTGGCCAGAGGGTTGAGTGGTCGAGATATGGGCAATACCCATTTGAAATGGGCATTGTGCGGGCACGTACTGCTCAGTTCAACCTGGAAATAGCGTCATTCGCGTGCAACGGAGCCTGAACCTCACATTTGCCCACACGTGCAAAGTCGGGCAAATTCTCTGCTACACGTGCGACGTGGTTCGTATGGTACGCGAACAGCATGATGCACCTTGTTCTGGCCGGAGGGTTGAGTGGTTGTGATATGGGCAATACCAATTTGAAATGGGCATTGTGCGGGCACGTACTGTGAAGTTCAACCTGAACGTAGCGTCGTTCACCTGCAAGGGAGCCTAAACCTCACATTTGCACACACGGGCAAATTCGGGCAAATTCTCTGCTACACGTGCGACGCGGTTCATATGGTACACGAATAGCATGATGCAGCTTGTTGTGGCCAGAGGGTTAAGTGGTCGAGATATGGGCAATACCAATTTGAAATCGGCATTGTGCGGGCACGTACTGATCAGTTCAACCTGGAAATAAGGTTATTCGCGTGCAAGGGAGCCTGAACCTCACCTTTGCGCACACGGGCAAATTCGGGCAAATTCTCCGCTACACGTGCGACGTGGTTCGTATGGTACACAAACAGCATGATGCAGCTTGTTCTGGCCAGAGGGTTGAGTGGTCGCGATATGGGCAACAGCAATTTGAAATGGGCATTGTGCGGGCACGTACTGTGAAGTTCAACCTGAAAATAGCGTCACTCGTGTGCAAGGGAGCCTGAACCTCACATTTGCACACACGGGCAAATTCGGGCAAATTCTGTGCTACACGTGCGACGTGGTTCATATGGTACACGAATAGCATGATGCAGCTTGTTGTGGCCAGAGGGTTGAGTGGTTGAGATATGGGCAATAGCAAATTGAAACGGGTATTGTGCGGGCACGTACTATTCAGTTCAACCTGAAAATAGCGTCATTCGCGTGCAAGGGAGCCTAAAGCCCAGATTTGCGCACACGGGCAAATTCGGGCGAATTCTCTGCTACACGTGCGGGGTGGTTCGTATGCTACACGAACATCATGATGCACCTTGTTTTGGCCAGAGGGTTGAGTGGTCGAGATATGGGCAATACCAATTTGAAATGGTCATTATGCGGGCACGTACTGTGAAGCTCAACCTGAAAATAGCGTCATTCGCGTGCAAGGGAGCCTAAAGCCCAGATTTGCGCACACGGGCAAATTCGAGCAAATTCTCTGCTACACGTGCGATGTGGTTTGTATGGTACACGAACAACATGCTGCAGCTTGTTCTGGCCAGAGGGTTGAGTGGTCGCGATATGGGCAACACCAATTTGAAATGGGCATTGTTCGGGCATGTACTGTTCGGTTCAACCTGGAAATAAGGTTATTCGCGTGCAAGGGAGCCTGAACCTCACATTTGCGCACACGGGCAAATTCGGGCAAACCCTCTGCTACACGTGCGGGGTGGTTCGTATGGTACACGAACATCATGATGCACCTTGTTTTGGCCAGAGGGTTGAGTGGTCGAGATATGGGCAATACCAATTTGGAATGGTCATTGTGCGGGCACGCACTGTTCAGTTCAACCTGAAAATAGCGTCCTTCACGTGCAAGGGAGCCTAAACCTCACATTTGCACACACGGGCAAATTCGGGCAAATTCCCTGCTACACGTGCGACGTGGTTCGTATGGTACACGAACAGCATGATGCAGCTTGTTCTGGCCGGAGGGTTGAGTGGTGGAGATATGGGCAATACCAATTTGGAATGGTCATTGTGCGGGCACGCACTGTTCAGTTCAACCTGAAAATAGCGTCCTTCACGTGCAAGGGAGCCTAAACCTCACATTTGCACACACGGGCAAATTCGGGCAAATTCTCTGCTACACGTGCGACGTGGTTCGTATGGTACACGAACAGCATGATGCAGCTTGTTCTGGCCGGAGGGTTGAGTGGTTGTGATATGGGCAATACCAATTTGAAATCGGCATTGTGCGGGCACGTACTGTTCGGTTCAACCTGGAAATAAGGTTATTCGCGTGCAAGGGAGCCTGAACCTCACATTTGCGCACACGGGCAAATTCGGGCAAATTCTCTGCTACACGTGCGGGGTGGTTCGTATGGTACACGAACATCATGATGCACCTTGTTTTGACCAGGGGGTTGAGTGGTCGAGATATGGGCAATACCAATTTGGAATGGTCATTGTGCGGGCACGCGCTGTTCAGTTCAAACTGAAAATAGCGTCCTTCACGTGCAAGGGAGCCTAAACCTCACATTTGCACACACGGGCAAATTCGGGCAAATTCTCTGCTACACGTGCGACGTGGTTCGTATGGTACACGAACAGCATGATGCAGCTTGTTCTGGCCGGAGGGTTGAGTGGTCGAGATATGGGCAATACCAATTTGGAATGGTCATTGTGCGGGCACGCACTGTTCAGTTCGACCTGAAAATAGCGTCTTTGACGTGCAAGGGAGCCCAAACCTCACATTTGCATACACGGGCAAATTCGGGCAAATTCTCTGCTACACGTGCGACGTGGTTCGTATGGTACACGAACAGCATGATGCAGCTTGTTCTGGTCGGAGGGTTGAGTGGTTGTGATATGGGCAATACCAATTTGAAATGGGCATTGTGCGGGCACGTACTGTTCGGTTCAACCTGGAAATAAGGTTATTCGCGTGCAAGGGAGCCTGAACCTCACATTTGCGCACACGGGCAAATTCGGGCAAATTCTCTGCTACACGTGCGGGGTGGTTCGTATGGTACACGAACATCATGATGCACCTTGTTTTGACCAGGGGGTTGAGTGGTCGAGATATGGGCAATACCAATTTGGAATGGTCATTGTGCGGGCACGCGCTGTTCAGTTCAAACTGAAAATAGCGTCCTTCACGTGCAAGGGAGCCTAAACCTCACATTTGCACACACGGGCAAATTCGGGCAAATTCTCTGCTACACGTGCGACGTGGTTCGTATGGTACACGAACAGCATGATGCAGCTTGTTCTGGCCGGAGGGTTGAGTGGTCGAGATATGGGCAATAGCAATTTGGAATGGTGATTGTGCGGGCACGCACTGTTCAGTTCAACCTGAAAATAGCGTCTTTCACGTGCAAGGGAGCCCAAACCTCACATTTGCATACACGGGCAAATTCGGGCAAATTCTCTGCTACACGTGCGACGTGGTTCGTATGGTACACGAACAGCATGATGCAGCTTGTTCTGGCCGGAGGGTTGAGTGGTTGTGATATGGGCAATACCAATTTGAAATGGGCATTGTGCGGGCACGTACTGTTCGGTTCAACCTGGAAATAAGGTTATTCGCGTGCAAGGGAGCCTGAACCCCACATTTGCGCACACGGGCAAATTCGGGCAAATTCTCTGCTACACGTGCGAGGTGGTTCGTATGGTACACGAACATCATGATGCACCTTGTTTTGACCAGGGGGTTGAGTGGTCGAGATATGGGCAATACCAATTTGAAATGGTCATTGTGCGGGCACGCACTGTTCAGTTCAACCTGAAAATAGCGTCCTACGCGTGCAAGGGAGCCTAAACCTCACATTTGCACACACGGGCAAATTCGGGCAAATTCTCTGCTACACGTGCGACGTGGTTCGTATGGTACACGAACAGCATGATGCAGCTTGTTCTGGCCAGAGGGTTGAGTGGTTGTGATATGGGCAATACCAATTTGAAATGGGCATTGTGCGGGCACGTACTGTTCAGTTCAACCTGAAAATAGCGTCACTCATGTGCAAGGTAGCCTGAACCTCACATTTGCACACACGGGCAAATTCGGGCAAATTCTCTGCTACATGTGCGAGGTGGTTCGTATGGTACACGAACATCATGAGGCACCTTGTTTTGACCAGGGGGTTGAGTGGTCGAGATATGGGCAATACCAATTTGAAATGGTCATTGTGCGGGCACGCACTGTTCAGTTCAACCTGAAAATAGCGTCCTTCGCGTGCAAGGGAGCCTAAACCTCACATTTGCACACACGCGCAAATTCGGGCAAATTCTCTGCTACACGTGCGACGTGGTTCGTATGGTACACGAACAGCATGATGCAGCTTGTTCTGGCCGGAGGGTTGAGTGGTTGTGATATGGGCAATACCAATTTGAAATGGGCATTGTGCGGGCACGTACTGTGAAGTTCAACCTGAAAATAGCGTCACTCGTGTGCAAGGGAGCCTGAACCTCACATTTGCACACACGGGCAAATTCGGGCAAATTCTCTGCTACATGTGCGAGGTGGTTCGTATGGTACACGAACATCATGATGCACCTTGTTTTGACAAGGGGGTTGAGTGGTCGAGATATGTGCAATACCAATTTGAAATGGTCATTGTGCGGGCACGTATTGTTCAGTTCAACCTGAAAATAGCGTCCTTCGCGTGCAAGGGAGCCTAAACCTCACATTTGCACACACGGGCAAATTCGGGCAAATTCTCTGCTACACGTGCAACGTGGTTCGTATGGTACACGAACAGCATGATGCAGCTTGTTCTGGCCAGAGGGTTGAGTGGTTGTGATATGGGCAATACCAATTTGAAATGGGCATTGTGCGGGCACGTACTGTTCAGTTCAACCTGAAAATAGCTTCACTCGTGTGCAAGGGAGCCTGAACCTCACATTTGCACACACGGGCAAATTCGGGCAAATTCTCTGCTACATGTGCGAGGTGGTTCGTATGGTACACGAACATCATGATGCACCTTGTTTTGACCAGGGGGTTGAGTGGTCGAGATATGGGCAATACCAATTTGGAATGGTCATTGTGCGGGCACGCACTGTTCAGTTCAACCTCAAAATAGCGTCCTTCACGTGCAAGGGAGCCTAAACCTCACATTTGCACACACGGGCAAATTCGGGCAAATTCTCTGCTATACGTGCGACGTGGTTCGTATGGTACACGAACAGCATGATGCAGCTTGTTCTGGCCGGAGGGTTGAGTGGTTGTGATATGGGCAATACCAATTTGAAATGGGCATTGTGCGGGCACGTACTGTGAAGTTCAACCTGAAAATAGCGTCATTCGCGTGCAAGGGAGCCTGAACCTCACATTTGCACACACGTGCAAATTCGGGCAAATTCTCTGCTACACGTGCGAGGTGGTTCGTATGGTACACGAACATCATGATGCACCTTGTTTTGACCAGGGGGTTGAGTGGTCGAGATATGGGCAATACCAATTTGGAATGGTCATTGTGCGGGCACGTACTGTTCAGTTCAACCCGAAAATAGCGTCACTCGTGTGCAAGGGAGCCTGAACCTCACATTTGCACACACGGGCAAATTCGGGCAAATTCTCTGCTACATGTGCGAGGTGGTTCGTATGGTACCCGAACATCATGATGCACCTTGTTTTGACCAGGGGTTTCACTGGTCGAGATATGGGCAATACCAATTTGGAATGGTCATTGTGCGGGCACGCACTGTTCAGTTCAACCTGAAAATAGCGTCCTTCACGTGCAAGGGAGCCTAAACCTCACATTTGCACACACGGGCAGATTCGGGCAAATTCTCTGCTACACGTGCGACGTGGTTCGTATGGTACACGAACAGCATGATGCAGCTTGTTCTGGCCGGAGGGTTGAGTGGTTGTGATATGGGCAATACCAATTTGAAATGGGCATTGTGCGGGCACGTACTGTGAAGTTCAACCTGAAAATAGCCTCATTCGCGTGCAAGGGAGCTTGAACCTCACATTTGCACACACGGGCAAATTCGGGCAAATTCTCTGCTACACGTGCGACGTGGTTCGTATGGTACACGAACAGCATGATGCAGCTTGTTCTAGCCGGAGGGTTGAGTGGTTGTGATATGGGCAATACCAATTTGAAATGGGCATTGTGCGGGCACGTACTGTTCGGTTCAACCTGGAAATAGCGTCATTCGCGTGCAAGGGAGCCTAAAGCCCAGATTTGCGCACACGGGCAAATTCGGGCAAATTCTCTGCTACACGTGCGATGTGGTTCGTATGGTACACGAACAACATGCTGCAGCTTGTCCTGGCCAGGTGGTTAAGTGGTCGAGATATGGGCAATACCAATTTGAAATCGGCATTGTGCGGGCACGTACTGTTCGGTTCAACCTGGAAATAAGGTTATTCGCGTGCAAGGGAGCCTGAACCTCACATTTGCACACACGGGCAAATTCGGGCAAATTCTCTGCTACACGTGCGGGGTGGTTCGTATGGTACACGAACATCATGATGCACCTCGTTTTGACCAGGGGGTTGAGTGGTCGAGATATGGGCAATACCAATTTGGAATGGTCATTGTGCATGCACGTACTGTTCAGTTCAACCTGAAAATAGCGTCCTTCACGTGCAAGGGAGCCTAAACCTCACATTTGCACACACGGGCAAATTCGGGCAAATTCTCTGCTACATGTGCGACGTGGTTCCTATGGTACACGAACATCAGGATGCAGCTTTGTCTGGCCTGAGGGTTGAGTGGTCGAGATATGGGCAGTACCAATTTGAAATGGGCATTGTGCGGGCGCATACTGTTCAGTTCGACCTGAAAATAGCGTCCTTCGCGTGCCGGGGAGCCTAAGCCGCACATTTCCACACACGGGCGAATTGGGACAAATTCTCTGCTACACGTGCGACGTGGTTCGTATGGGACACGAATAGCATGATACAGCTTGTTGTGGCCAGAGGGTTGAGTGGTTGAGATATGGGCAATACCAAATTGAAACGGCCATTGTGCGGGCACGTACTGTTCAGTTCAACCTGAAAATAGCGTCATTCGCGTGCAAGGGAGCCTAAAGCCCACATTTGCGCACACGGGCAAATTCGGGCAAATTCTCTGCTACACGTGCGACGTGGTTCGTATGGTACACGAATAGCATGATGCAGCTTGTTGTGGCCAGAGGGTTGAGTGGTCGAGATATGGGCAATACCAAATTGAAACGGCCATTGTGCGGGCACGTACTGTTCAGTTCAACCTGAAAATAGCGTCATTCGCGTGCAAGGGAGCCTAAAGCCCACATTTGCGCACACGGGCAAATTCGGGCAAATTCTCTGCTACACGTGCGACGTGGTTCGTATGGTACACGAATAGCATGATGCAGCTTGTTGTGGCCAGAGGGTTGAGTGGTCGAGATATGGGCAATACCAAATTGAAACGGCCATTGTGCGGGCACGTACTGTTCAGTTCAACCTGAAAATAGCGTCACTCGTGTGCAAGGGAGCCTAAACCTCACATTTGCACACATGGGCAAATTCGGGCAAATTCTCTGCTACACGTGCGACGTGGTTTGTATGGTACACGAACAGCATGATGCAGCTTGTTCTGGCCGGAGGGTTGAGTGGTCGCGATATGGGCAACACCAATTTGAAATGGGCATTGTGCGGGCACGCACTGTTCAGTTCAACCTGAAAATAGCGTCCTTCACGTGCAAGGGAGCCTAAACCTCACATTTGCACACACGGGCAAATTCGGGCAAATTCTCTGCTACACGTGCGACGTGGTTCGTATGGTACGCGAACAGCATGATGCACCTTGTTCTGGCCGGAGGGTTGAGTGGTTGTGATATTGGCAATACCAATTTGGAATGGTCATTGTGCGGGCACGTACTGTGAAGTTCAACCTGAACGTAGCATCGTTCACCTGCAAGGGAGCCTAAACCTCACATTTGCACACACGGGCAAATTCGGGCAAATTCTCTGCTACATGTGCGAGGTGGTTCGTATGGTACACGAACATCATGATGGAACTTGTTTTGACCAGGGGGTTGAGTGGTTGTGATATGGGCAATACCAATTTGAAATGGGCATTGTGAGGGCACGTACTGTGAAGTTCAACCTGAAAATAGCGTCATTCGCGTGCAAGGGAGCCTGAACCTCACATTTGCACACACGGGCAAATTCGGGCAAATTCTCTGCTACACGTGCGACGTGGTTCATATGGTACACGAACAGCATGATGCAGCTTGTTTTGGCCAGAGGGTTAAGTGGTCGAGATATGGGCAATACCAATTTGAAATCGGCATTGTGCGGGCACGTACTGTTCGGTTCAACCTGGAAATAAGGTTATTCGCGTGCAAGGGAGCCTGAACCTCACATTTGCGCACACGGGCAAATTCGGGCAAATTCTCTGCTACACGTGCGAAGTGGTTCGTATGGTACAGGAACATCATGATGCACCTTGTTTTGACCAGGGGGTTGAGTGGTCGAGATATGGCAAATACCAATTTGGAAAGGTCATTGTGCGGGCACGCACTGTTCAGTTCAACCTGAAAATAGCGTCCTTGACGTGCAAGGGAGCCTAAACCTCACATTTGCACACACGGGCAAATTCGGGCAAATTCTCTGCTACACGTGCGACGTGGTTCGTATGGTACACGAACAGCATGATGCAGCTTGTTCTGGCCGGAGGGTTGAGTGGTCGAGATATGGGCAATACCAATTTGGAATGGTCATTGTGCGGGCACGCACTGTTCAGTTCAACCTGAAAATAGCATCCTTCACGTGCAAGGGAGCCTAAACCTCACATTTGCACACACGGGCAAATTCGGGCAAATTCTCTGCTATACGTGCGACGTGGTTCGTATGGTACACGAACAGCATGATGCAGCTTGTTCTGGCCGGAGGGTTGAGTGGTTGTGATATGGGCAATACCAATTTGAAATGGGCATTGTGCGGGCACGTACTGTTCAGTTCAACCTGGAAATAAGGTTATTCGCGTGCAAGGGAGCCTGAACCTCACATTTGCGCACACGGGCAAATTCGGGCAAATTCTCTGCTACACGTGCGAGGTGGTTCGTATGGTACACGAACATCATGATGCACCTTGTTTTGACCAGGGGGTTGAGTGGTCGCGATATGGGCAATACCAATTTGAAATGGTCATTGTGCGGGCACGCACTGTTCAGTTCAACCTGAAAATAGCGTCCTACGCGTGCAAGGGAGCCTAAACCTCACATTTGCACACACGGGCAAATTCGGGCAAATTCTCTGCTACACGTGCGACGTGGTTCGTATGGTACGCGAACAGCATGATGCACCTTGTTCTGGCCGGAGGGTTGAGTGGTTGTGATATTGGCAATACCAATTTGGAATGGTCATTGTGCGGGCACGTACTGTGAAGTTCAACCTGAACGTAGCATCGTTCACCTGCAAGGGAGCCTAAACCTCACATTTGCACACACGGGCAAATTCGGGCAAATTCTCTGCTACATGTGCGAGGTGGTTCGTATGGTACACGAACATCATGATGGAACTTGTTTTGACCAGGGGGTTGAGTGGTTGTGATATGGGCAATACCAATTTGAAATGGGCATTGTGCGGGCACGTACTGTGAAGTTCAACCTGAAAATAGCGTCATTCGCGTGCAAGGGAGCCTGAACCTCACATTTGCACACACGGGCAAATTCGGGCAAATTCTCTGCTACACGTGCGACGTGGTTCATATGGTACACGAACAGCATGATGCAGCTTGTTTTGGCCAGAGGGTTAAGTGGTCGAGATATGGTCAATACCAATTTGAAATCGGCATTGTGCGGGCACGTACTGTTCGGTTCAACCTGGAAATAAGGTTATTCGCGTGCAAGGGAGCCTGAACCTCACATTTGCGCACACGGGCAAATTCGGGCAAATTCTCTGCTACACGTGCGGGGTGGTTCGTATGGTACACGAACATCATGATGCACCTTGTTTTGACCAGGGGGTTGAGTGGTCGAGATATGGCAAATACCAATTTGGAAAGGTCATTGTGCGGGCACGCACTGTTCAGTTCAACCTGAAAATAGCGTCCTTCACGTGCAAGGGAGCCTAAACCTCACATTTGCACACACGGGCAAATTCGGGCAAATTCTCTGCTACACGTGCGACGTGGTTCGTATGGTACACGAACAGCATGATGCAGCTTGTTCTGGCCGGAGGGTTGAGTGGTCGAGATATGGGCAATACCAATTTGGAATGGTCATTGTGCGGGCACGCACTGTTCAGTTCAACCTGAAAATAGCGTCCTTCACGTGCAAGGGAGCCTAAACCTCACATTTGCACACACGGGCAAATTCGGGCAAATTCTCTGCTACACGTGCGACGTGGTTCGTATGGTACACGAACAGCATGATGCAGCTTGTTCTGGCCGGAGGGTTGAGTGGTTGTGATATGGGCAATACCAATTTGAAATGGGCATTGTGCGGGCACGTACTGTTCGGTTCAACCTGGAAATAAGGTTATTCGCGTGCAAGGGAGCCTGAACCTCACATTTGCGCACACGGGCAAATTCGGGCAAATTCTCTGCTACACGTGCGAGGTGGTTCGTATGGTACACGAACATCATGATGCACCTTGTTTTGACCAGGGGGTTGAGTGGTCGCGATATGGGCAATACCAATTTGAAATGGTCATTGTGCGGGCACGCACTGTTCAGTTCAACCTGAAAATAGCGTCTTACGCGTGCAAGGGAGCCTAAACCTCACATTTGCACACACGGGCAAATTCGGGCAAATTCTCTGCTACACGTGCGACGTGGTTCGTATGGTACACGAACAGCATGATGCAGCTTGTTCTGGCCAGAGGGTTCAGTGGTTGTGATATGGGCAATACCAATTTGAAATGGGCATTGTGCGGGCACGTACTGTTCAGTTCAACCTGAAAATAGCGTCACTCATGTGCAAGGTAGCCTAAACCTCACATTTGCACACACGGGCAAATTCGGGCAAATTCTCTGCTACATGTGCGAGGTGGTTCGTATGGTACACGAACATCATGATGCACCTTGTTTTGACCAGGGGGTTGAGTGGTCGAGATATGGGCAATACCAATTTGAAATGGTCATTGTGCGGGCACGCACTGTTCAGTTCAACCTGAAAATAGCGTCCTTCGCGTGCAAGGGAGCCTAAACCTCAGATTTGCACACAAGGGCAAATTCGGGCAAATTCTCTGCTACACGTGCGACGTGGTTCGTATGGTACACGAACAGCATGATGCAGCTTGTTCTGGCCAGAGGGTTGAGTGGTTGTGATATGGGCAATACCAATTTGAAATGGGCATTGTGCGGGCACGCACTGTTCAGTTCAACCTGAAAATAGCGTCCTTCGTGTGCAAGGGAGCCTGAACCTCACATTTGCACACACGGGCAAATTCGGGCAAATTCTCTGCTACACGTGCGAGGTGGTTCGTATGGTACACGAACATCATGATGCACCTTGTTTTGACCAGGGGGTTGAGTGGTCGAGATATGCGCAATACCAATTTGAAATGGTCATTGTGCGGGCACGCACTGTTCAGTTCAACCTGAAAATAGCGTCCTTCGCGTGCAAGGGAGCCTAAACCTCACATTTGCACACACGGGCAAATTCGGGCAAATTCTCTGCTACACGTGCGACGTGGTTCGTATGGTACACGAATAGCATGATGCAGCTTGTTGTGGCCAGAGGGTTGAGTGGTTGAGATATGGGCAATACCAATTTGAAATCGGCATTGTGCGGGCACGTACTGTTCGGTTCAACCTGAAAATAAGGTTATTCGCGTGCAAGGGAGCCTAAACCTCACATTTGCACACACGGGCAAATTCGGGCAAATTCTCTGCTACACGTGCGACGTGGTTCGTATGGTACACGAACAGTATGATGCAGCTTGTTCTGGCCGGAGGGTTGAGTGGTTGTGATATGGGCAATACCAATTTGAAATGGGCATTGTGCGGGCACGTACTGTGAAGTTCAACCTGAAAATAGCGTCACTCGTGTGCAAGGGAGCCTGAACCTCACATTTGCACACACGGGCAAATTCGGGCAAATTCCCTGCTACATGTGCGAGGTGGTTCGTATGGTACACGAACATCATGATGCACCTTGTTTTGACCAGGGGGTTGAGTGGTCGAGATATGGGCAATACCAATTTGAAATGGTCATTGTGCGGGCACACAGTGTTCAGTTCAACCTGAAAATAGCGTCCTTCACGTGCAAGGGAGCCTAAACCTCACATTTGCACACACGGGCAAATTCGGGCAAATTCTCTGCTATACGTGCGACGTGGTTCGTATGGTACACGAACAGCATGATGCAGCTTGTTCTGGCCGGAGGGTTGAGTGGTTGTGATATGGGCAATACCAATTTGAAATGGGCATTGTGCGGGCACGTACTGTGAAGTTCAACCTGAAAATAGCGTCATTCGCGTGCAAGGGAGCCTGAACCTCACATTTGCACACACGGGCAAATTCGGGCAAATTCTCTGCTACATGTGCGAGGTGGTTCGTATGGTACACGAACATCATGATGCACCTTGTTTTGACCAGGGGGTTGAGTGGTCGAGATATGGGCAATACCAATTTGAAATGGTCATTGTGCGGGCACGCACTGTTCAGTTCAACCTGAAAATAGCGTCCTTCGCGTGCAAGGGAGCCTAAACCTCACATTTGCACACACGGGCAAATTCGGGCAAATTGTCTGCTACACGTGCAACGTGGCTCGTATGGTACACGAACAGCATGATGCAGCTTGTTCTGGCCAGAGGGTTGAGTGGTTGTGATATGGGCAATACCAATTTGAAATGGGCATTGTGCGGGCACGTACTGTTCAGTTCAACCTGAAAATAGCGTCACTCGTGTGCAAGGGAGCCTGAACCTCACACTTGCACACACGGGCAAATTCGGGCAAATTCTCTGCTACATGTGCGAGGTGGTTCGTATGGTACACGAACATCATGATGCACCTTGTTTTGACCAGGGGGTTGAGTGGTCGAGATATGGGCAATACCAATTTGGAATGGTCATTGTGCGGGCACGCACTCTTCAGTTCAACCTGAAAATAGCGTCCTTCACGTGCAAGGGAGCCTAAACCTCACATTTGCACACACGGGCAAATTCGGGCAAATTCTCTGCTATACGTGCAACGTGGTTCGTATGGTACACGAACAGCAAGATGCAGCTTGTTCTGGCCGGAGGGTTGAGTGGTTGTGATATGGGCAATACCAATTTGAAATGGGCATTGTGCGGGCACGTACTGTGAAGTTCAACCTGAAAATAGCGTCATTCGCGTGCAATGGAGCCTGAACCTCACATTTGCACACACGGGCAAATTCGGGCAAATTCTCTGCTACATGTGCGAGGTGGTTCGTATGGTACACGAACATCATGATGCACCTTGTTTTGACCAGGGGGTTGAGTGGTCGAGATATGGGCAATACCAATTTGAAATGGTCATTGTGCGGGCACGCACTGTTCAGTTCAACCTGAAAATAGCGTCCTTCGCGTGCAAGGGAGCCTAAACCTCACATTTGCACACACGGGCAAATTCGGGCAAATTGTCTGCTACACGTGCAACGTGGTTCGTATGGTACACGAACAGCATGATGCAGCTTGTTCTGGCCAGAGGGTTGAGTGGTTGTGATATGGGCAATACCAATTTGAAATGGGCATTGTGCGGGCACGTAATGTTCAGTTCAACCTGAAAATAGCGTCACTCGTGTGCAAGGGAGCCTGAACCTCACACTTGCACACACGGGCAAATTCGGGCAAATTCTCTGCTACATGTGCGAGGTGGTTCGTATGGTACACGAACATCATGATGCACCTTGTTTTGACCAGGGGGTTGAGTGGTCGAGATATGGGCAATACCAATTTGGAATGGTCATTGTGCGGGCACGCACTCTTCAGTTCAACCTGAAAAAAGCGTCCTTCACGTGCAAGGGAGCCTAAACCTCACATTTGTACACACGGGCAAATTCGGGCAAATTCTCTGCTATACGTGCGACGTGGTTCGTATGGTACACGAACAGCATGATGCAGCTTGTTCTGGCCGGAGGGTTGAGTGGTCGAGATATGGGCAATACCAATTTGAAATGGGCATTGTGCGGGCACATACTGTTCAGTTCAACCTGAAATAGCGTCACTCGTGTGCAAGGGAGCCTAAACCTCACATTTGCACACACGGGCAAATTCGGGCAAATTCTCTGCTACACGTGCGAGGTGGTTCGTATGGTACACGAACATCATGATGCACCTTGTTTTGACCAGGGGGTTGAGTGGTCGAGATATGGGCAATACCAATTTGAAATGGGCATTGTGCGGGCACGTACTGTGAAGTTCAACCTGAAAATAGCCTCATTCGCGTGCAAGGGAGCCTGAACCTCACATTTGCACACACGGGCAGATTCGGGCAAATTCTCTGCTACACGTGCGACGTGGTTCGTATGGTACACGAACAGCATGATGCAGCTTGTTCTGGCCGGAGGGTTGGGTGGTTGTGATATGGGCAATACCAATTTGAAATGGGCATTGTGCGGGCACGTACTGTGAAGTTCAACCTGAAAATAGCCTCATTCGCGTGCAAGGGAGCCTGAACCTCACATTTGCACACACGGGCAAATTCGGGCAAATTCTCTGCTACACGTGCGACGTGGTTCGTATGGTACACGAACAGCATGATGCAGCTTGTTCTGGCCGGAGGGTTGAGTGGTTGTGATATGGGCAATACCAATTTGAAATGGGCATTGTGCGGGCACGTACTGTGAAGTTCAACCTGAAAATAGCGTCATTCGCGTGCAAGGGAGCCTAAAGCCCAGATTTGCGCACACGGGCAAATTCGGGCAAATTCTCTGCTACACGTGCGATGTGGTTCGTATGGTACACGAACAACATGCTGCAGCTTGTTCTGGCCAGATGGTTAAGTGGTCGAGATATGGGCAATACCAATTTGAAATCGGCATTGTGCGGGCACGTGCTGTTCGGTTCAACCTGGAAATAAGGTTATTCGCGTGCAAGGGAGCCTGAACCTCACATTTGCACACACGGGCAAATTCGGGCAAATTCTCTGCTACATGTGCGGGGTGGTTCGTATGGTACACGAACATCATGATGCACCTTGTTTTGACCAGGGGGTTGAGTGGTCGAGATATGGGCAATACCAATTTGGAATGGTCATTGTGCATGCACGTACTGTTCAGTTCAACCTGAAAATAGCGTCCTTCACGTGCAAGGGAGCCTAAACCTCACATTTGCACACACGGGCAAATTCGGGCAAATTCTCTGCTACATGTGCGAGGTGGTTCCTATGGTACACGAACATCATGATGCAGCTTTGTCTGGCCTGAGGGTTGAGTGGTCGAGATATGGGCAGTACCAATTTGAAATGGGCATTGTGCGGGCACATACTGTTCAGTTCGACCTGAAAATAGCGTCCTTCGCGTGCCGGGGAGCTTAAGCCGCACATTTCCACACACGGTCGAATTGGGACAAATTCTCTGCTACACGTGCGACGTGGTTCGTATGGTACACGAATAGCATTATGCAGCTTGTTGTGGCCAGAGGGTTGAGTGGTCGAGATATGGGCAATACCAAATTGAAAAGGCCATTGTGCGGGCACGTACTGTTCAGTTCAACCTGAAAATAGCGTCACTCGTGTGCAAGGGAGCCTAAACCTCACATTTGCACACACGGGCAAATTCGGGCAAATTCTCTGCTACACGTGCGACGTGGTTTGTATGGTACACGAACAGCATGATGCAGCTTGTTCTGGCCGGAGGGTTGAGTGGTCGCGATATGGGCAACACCAATTTGAAATGGGCATTGTGCGGGCACGCACTGTTCAGTTCAACCTGAAAATAGCGTCCTTCACGTGCAAGGGAGCCTAAACCTCACATTTGCACACACGGGCAAATTCGGGCAAATTCTCTGCTACACGTGCGACGTGGTTCGTATGGTACGCGAACAGCATGATGCACCTTGTTCTGGCCGGAGGGTTGAGTGGTTGTGATATGGGCAATACCAATTTGAAATGGGCATTGTGCGGGCACGTACTGTGAAGTTCAACCTGAACGTAGCTTCGTTCACCTGCAAGGGAGCCTAAACCTCACATTTGCACACACGGGCAAATTTGGGCAAATTCCCTGCTAAATGTGCGAGGTGGTTCGTATGGTACACGAACATCATGATGCAACTTGTTTTGACCAGGGGGTTGAGTGGTTGTGATATGGGCAATACCAATTTGGAATGGTCATTGTGCGGGCACGTACTGTGAAGTTCAACCTGAAAATAGCGTCATTCGCGTGCAAGGGAGCCTGAACCTCACATTTGCACACACGGGCAAATTCGGGCAAATTCTCTGCTACACGTGCGACGTGGTTCATATGGTACACGAACAGCATGATGCAGCTTGTTTTGACCAGGGGGTTGAGTGGTCGAGATATGGCAAATACCAATTTGGAAAGGTCATTGTGCGGGCATGCACTGTTCAGTTCAACCTGAAAATAGCGTCCTTCACGTGCAAGGGAGCCTAAACCTCACATTTGCACACACGGGCAAATTCGGGCAAATTCTCTGCTACACGTGCGACGTGGTTCGTGTGGTACACGAACAGCATGATGCAGCTTGTTCTGGCCGGAGGGTTGAGTGGTCGAGATATGGGCAATACCAATTTGGAATGGTCATTGTGCGGGCACGCACTGTTCAGTTCAACCTGAAAATAGCGTCCTTCACGTGCAAGGGAGCCTAAACCTCACATTTGCACACACGGGCAAATTCGGGCAAATTCTCTGCTACACGTGCGACGTGGTTCGTATGGTACACGAACAGCATGATGCAGCTTGTTCTGGCCGGAGGGTTGAGTGGTTGTGATATGGGCAATACCAATTTGAAATGGGCATTGTGCGGGCACGTACTGTTCGGTTCAACCTGGAAATAAGGTTATTCGCGTGCAAGGGAGCCTGAACCTCACATTTGCGCACACGGGCAAATTCGGGCAAATTCTCTGCTACACGTGCGGGGTGGTTCGTATGGTACACGAACATCATGATGCACCTTGTTTTGACCAGGGGGTTGAATGGTCGAGATATGAGCAATACCAATTTGGAATGGTCATTGTGCGGGCACGCACTGTTCAGTTCAACCTGAAAATAGCGTCCTTCACGTGCAACGGAGCCTAAAACTCACATTTGCACACACGGGCAAATTCGGGCAAATTCTCTGCTACACGTGCGACGTGGTTCGTATGGTACACGAACAGCATGATGCACCTTGTTGTGGCCAGAGGGTTGAGTGGTTGAGATATGGGCAATACCAATTTGAAATCGGCATTGTGCGGGCACGTACTGTTCGGTTCAACCTGGAAATAAGGTTATTCGCGTGCAAGGGAGCCTGAACCTCACATTTTCGCACACGGGCAAATTCGGGCAAATTCTCTGCTACACGTGCGGGGTGGTTCGTATGGTACACGAACATCATGATGCACCTTGTTTTGACCAGGGGGTTGAGTGGTCGAGATATGCGCAATACCAATTTGAAATGGTCATTGTGCGGGCACGCACTGTTCAGTTCAACCTGAAAATAGCGTCCTTCACGTGCAAGGGAGCCTAAACCTCACATTTGCACACACGGGCAAATTCGGGCAAATTCTCTGCTACACGTGCGACGTGGTTCGTATGGTACACGAACAGCATGATGCAGCTTGTTCTGGCTGGAGGGTTGAGTGGTTGTGATATGGGCAATACCAATTTGAAATGGGCATTGTGCGGGCACGTACTGTTCGGTTCAACCTAGAAATAAGGTTATTCGCGTGCAAGGGAGCCTGAACCTCACATTTGCACACACGGGCAAATTCGGGCAAATTCTCTGCTACACGTGCGACGTGGTTCGTATGGTACACGAACAGCATGATGCAGCTTGTTCTGGCCGGAGGGTTGAGTGGTCGAGATATGGGCAATACCAATTTGGAATGGTCATTGTGCGGGCACGCACTGTTCAGTTCAACCTGAAAATAGCGTCCTTCACGTGCAAGGGAGCCTAAACCTCACATTTGCACACACGGGCAAATTCGGGCAAATTCTCTGCTACACGTGCGACGTCGTTCGTATGGTACACGAATAGCATGATGCAGCTTGTTGTGGCCAGAGCGTTGAGTGGTTGAGATATGGGCAATACCGATTTGAAATCGGCATTGTGCGGGCACGTACTGTTCGGTTCAACCTGGAAATAAGGTTATTCGCGTGCAAGGGAGCCTGAACCTCACATTTGCGCACACGGGCAAATTCGGGCAAATTCTCTGCTACACGTGCGGGGTGGTTCGTATGGTACACGAACATCATGATGCACCTTGTTTTGACCATGGGGTTGAGTCGTCGAGATATGGGCAATACCAATTTGAAATCGGCATTGTGCGGGCACGTACTGTTCGGTTCAACCTGGAAATAAGGTTATTCGCGTGCAAGGGAGCCCGAACCTCACATTTGCGCACACGGGCAAATTCGGGCAAATTCTCTGCTACACGTGCGGGGTGGTTCGTATGGTACACGAACATCATGATGCACCTTGTTTTGGCTAGAGGGTTGAGTGGTCGAGATATGGGCAATACCAATTTGAAATGGGCATTGTGCGGGCACGTACTGTTCGGTTCAACCTGGAAATAAGGTTATTCGCGTGCAAGGGAGCCTGAACCTCACATTTGCACACACGGGCAAATTCGGGCAAACTCTCTGCTACATGTGCGAGGTGGTTCGTATGGTACACGAACATCATGATGCACCTTGTTTTGACCAGGTGGGTTGAGTGGTCGAGATATGGGCAATACCAATTTGGAATGGGCATTGTGCGGGCACGTACTGTTCAGTTCAACCTGAAAATAGCGTCCTTCACGTGCAAGGGAGCCTAAACCTCACATTTGCACACACGGGCAAATTCGGGCAAATTCTCTGCTACATGTGCGAGGTGGTTCGTATGGTACACGAACATCATGATGCACCTTGTTTTGACCAGGTGGGTTGAGTGGTCGAGATATGGGCAATACCAATTTGGAATGGGCATTGTGCGGGCACGTACTGTTCAGTTCAACCTGAAAATAGCGTCCTTCACGTGCAAGGGAGCCTAAACCTCACATTTGCACACACGGGCAAATTCGGGCAAATTCTCTCCTACACGTGCGACGTGGTTCGTATGGTACACGAACAGCATGATGCAGCTTGTTGTGGCCGGAGGGTTGAGTGGTTGAGATATGGGCAATACCAAATTGAAATGGGCATTGTGCGGGCACGTACTGTGAAGTTCAACCTAAAAATAGCGTCATTCGCGTGCAAGGGAGCCTAAAGCCCAGATTTGCGCACACGGGCAAATTCGGGCAAATTCTCTGCTACACGTGCGATGTGGTTCGTATGGTACACGAACAACATGCTGCAGCTTGTTCTGGCCAGAGGGTTGAGTGGTCGAGATATGGGCAATACCAATTTGAAATCGGCATTGTGCGGGCACGTACTGTTCGGTTCAACCTGGAAATAAGGTTATTCGCGTGCAAGGGAGCCTGAACCTGACATTTGCGCACACGGGCAAATTCGGGCAAATTCTCTGCTACACGTGCGAGGTGGTTCGTATGGTACACGAACATCATGATGAACCTTGTTTTGGCCAGAGGGTTGAGTGGTCGAGATATGGGCAATACCAATTTGAAATGGTCATTGTGCGGGCACGCACTGTTCAGTTCAACCTGAAAATAGCGTCACTCGTGTGCAAGGGAGCCTGAACCTCACATTTGCACACACGGGCAAATTCGGGCAAATTCGCTGCTACACGTGCGACGTGGTTCGTATGGTACACGAACAGCATGATGCAGCTTGTTCTGGCCAGAGGGTTGAGTGGTCGCGATATGGGCAACACCAATTTGAAATGGGCATTGTGCGGGCACGTACTGTTCAGTTCAACC
The DNA here is from genome assembly GCA_964036045.1 of Eutreptiella sp. 'Long Island Sound 2002'. NCBI lineage: Eukaryota > Euglenozoa > Euglenophyceae > Eutreptiales > Eutreptiaceae > Eutreptiella > Eutreptiella sp. 'Long Island Sound 2002'. The sequence goes on from OZ038403.1 coordinate 20,446,875, forward strand.
CGAAAATAGCGTCACTCGTGTGCAAGGGAGCCTGAACCTCACATTTGCACACACGGGCAAATTCGGGCAAATTCTCTGCTACATGTGCGAGGTGGTTCGTATGGTACACGAACATCATGATGCACCTTGTTTTGACCAGGGGGTTGAGTGGTCGATATATGGGCAATACCAATTTGGAATGGTCATTGTGCGGGCACGCACTGTTCAATTCAACCTGAAAATAGCGTCCTTCGCGTGCAAGGGAGCCTAAACCTCACATTTGCACACACGGGCAAATTCGGGCAAATTCTCTGCTACACGTGCGACGTGGTTCGTATGGTACACGAACAGCATGATGCAGCTTGTTGTGGCCAGAGGGTTGAGTGGTTGATATATGGGCAATACCAAATTGAAACGGGTTTTGTGCGGGCACGTACTGTTCAGTTCAACCTGAAAATAGCGTCATTCGCGTGCAAGGCAGCCTAAAACCCACATATGCGCACACGGGCAAATTCGAGCAAATTCTCTGCTACATGTGCGACGTGCTTCGTATGGTACACTAACAGCATGATGCAGCTTGTTCTGGCCAGAGGGTTGAGTGGTCGAGATATGGGCAATACCAATTTGAAATGGGCATTGTGCGGGCACGTACTGTTCAGTTCAACCTGAAAATAGCGTCCTTCGCGTGCAAGGGAGCCTAAACCTCACATTTGCACACACGGGCAAATTCGGGCAAATTCTCTGCTACACGTGCGACGTGGTTCGTATGGTACACGAACAGCATGATGCAGCTTGTTCTGGCCAGAGGGTTGAGTGGTCGCGATATGGGCAACACCAATTTGAAATAAGCATTGTGCGGGCACGTACTGTTCAGTTCAACCTGCAAAATGGCGTCACTCGTGTGCAAGGGAGCCTGAACCTCACATTTGCACACACGGGCCAATTCGGGCAAATTCTCTGCTACATGTGCGAGGTGGTTTGTATGGTACACGAACATCATGATGCACCTTGTTTTGACCAGGGGGTTGAGTGGTCGAGATATGGGCAATACCAATTTGAAATGGTCATTGTGCGGGCACGCACTGTTCAGTTCAACCTGAAAATAGCGTCATTCGCGTGCAAGGGATCCTAAAACCCACATATGCGCACACGGGCAAATTCGAGCAAATTCTCTGCTACAGGTGCGACGTGGTTCGTATGGTACACGAAAATCATGATGCAGTTTTGTCTGGCCTGAGGGTTGAGTGGTCGAGATATGGGCAGTACCAATTTGAAATGGGCATTGTGCGGGCGCATACTGTTCAGCTCGACCTGAAAATAGCGTCCTTCGCGTGCCGGGGAGCCTAAGCCGCACATTTCCACACACGGGCAAATTCGGGCAAATTCTCTGCTACATGTGCGAGGTGGTTCGTATGGTACACGAACATCATGCTGCAGCTTGTTCTGGCCAGAGGGTTAAGTGGTCGAGATATGGGCAACACCAATTTGAAATGGGCATTGTGCGGGCACGTACTGTTCAGTTCAACCCGAAAATAGTGTCACTCGTGTGCAAGGGAGCCTGAACCTCACATTTGCACACACTGGCAAATTCGGTCAAATTCTCTGCTACACGTGCGACGTGGTTCGTATGGTACACGAACAGCATGATGCAGCTTGTTCTGGCCAGAGGGTTGAGTGGTCGCGATATGGGCAACACCAATTTGAAATGGGCATTGTGCGGGCACGTACTGTTCAGTTCAACCCGAAAATAGCGTCACTCGTGTGCAAGGGAGCCTGAACCTCACATTTGCACACACGGGCAAATTCGGGCAAATTCTCTGCTACATGTGCGAGGTGGTTCGTATGGTACACGAACATCATGATGCACCTTGTTTTGACCAGGGGGTTGAGTGGTCGAGATATGGGCAATACCAATTTGGAATGGTCATTGTGCGGGCACGCACTGTTCAGTTCAACCTGAAAATAGCGTCCTTCGCGTGCAAGGGAGCCTAAACCTCACATTTGCACACACGGGCAAATTCGGGCAAATTCTCTGCTACACGTGCGACGTGGTTCGAATGGTACACGAACAGCATGATGCAGCTTGTTGTGGCCAGAGGGGTGAGTGGTTGAGATATGGGCAATACCAAATTGAAACGGGTTTTGTGCGGGCACGTACTGTTCAGTTCAACCTGAAAATAGCGTCATTCGCGTGCAAGGCAGCCTAAAACCCACATATGCGCACACGGGCAAATTCGAGCAAATTCTCTGCTACATGTGCGACGTGCTTCGTATGGTACACTAACAGCATGATGCAGCTTGTTCTGGCCAGAGGGTTGAGTGGTCGAGATATGGGCAATACCAATTTGAAATGGGCATTGTGCGGGCACGTACTGTGAAGTTCAACCTGAAAATAGCGTCATTCGCGTGCAAGGGAGCCTAAAGCCCAGATTTGCGCACACGGGCAAATTCGGGCAAATTCTCTGCTACACGTGCGATGTGGTTCGTATGGTACACGAACAACATGCTGCAGCTTGTTCTGGCCAGAGGGTTGAGTGGTCGAGATATGGGCAATACCAATTTGAAATCGGCATTGTGCGGGCACGTACTGTTCGGTTCAACCTGGAAATAAGGTTATTCGCGTGCAAGGGAGCCTGAACCTGACATTTGCGCACACGGGCAAATTCGGGCAAATTCTCTGCTACACGTGCGAGGTGGTTCGTATGGTACACGAACATCATGATGAACCTTGTTTTGGCCAGAGGGTTGAGTGGTCGAGATATGGGCAATACCAATTTGAAATGGTCATTGTGCGGGCACGCACTGTTCAGTTCAACCTGAAAATAGCGTCACTCGTGTGCAAGGGAGCCTGAACCTCACATTTGCACACACGGGCAAATTCGGGCAAATTCGCTGCTACACGTGCGACGTGGTTCGTATGGTACACGAACAGCATGATGCAGCTTGTTCTGGCCAGAGGGTTGAGTGGTCGCGATATGGGCAACACCAATTTGAAATGGGCATTGTGCGGGCACGTACTGTTCAGTTCAACCCGAAAATAGCGTCACTCGTGTGCAAGGGAGCCTGAACCTCACATTTGCACACACGGGCAAATTCGGGCAAATTCTCTGCTACATGTGCGAGGTGGTTCGTATGGTACACGAACATCATGATGCACCTTGTTTTGACCAGGGGGTTGAGTGGTCGAGATATGGGCAATACCAATTTGGAATGGTCATTGTGCGGGCACGCACTGTTCAATTCAACCTGAAAATAGCGTCCTTCGCGTGCAAGGGAGCCTAAACCTCACATTTGCACACACGGGCAAATTCGGGCAAATTCTCTGCTACACGTGCGACGTGGTTCGTATGGTACACGAACAGCATGATGCAGCTTGTTGTGGCCAGAGGGTTGAGTGGTTGAGATATGGGCAATACCAAATTGAAACGGGTTTTGTGCGGGCACGTACTGTTCAGTTCAACCTGAAAATAGCGTCATTCGCGTGCAAGGCAGCCTAAAACCCACATATGCGCACACGGGCAAATTCGAGCAAATTCTCTGCTACATGTGCGACGTGCTTCGTATGGTACACTAACAGCATGATGCAGCTTGTTCTGGCCAGAGGGTTGAGTGGTCGAGATATGGGCAATACCAATTTGAAATGGGCATTGTGCGGGCACGTACTGTTCAGTTCAACCTGAAAATAGCGTCCTTCGCGTGCAAGGGAGCCTAAACCTCACATTTGCACACACGGGCAAATTCGGGCAAATTCTCTGCTACACGTGCGACGTGGTTCGTATGGTACACGAACAGCATGATGCAGCTTGTTCTGGCCAGAGGGTTGAGTGGTCGCGATATGGGCAACACCAATTTGAAATAAGCATTGTGCGGGCACGTACTGTTCAGTTCAACCTGCAAAATGGCGTCACTCGTGTGCAAGGGAGCCTGAACCTCACATTTGCACACACGGGCCAATTCGGGCAATTTCTCTGCTACATGTGCGAGGTGGTTTGTATGGTACACGAACATCATGATGCACCTTGTTTTGACCAGGGGGTTGAGTGGTCGAGATATGGGCAATACCAATTTGAAATGGTCATTGTGCGGGCACGCACTGTTCAGTTCAACCTGAAAATAGCGTCATTCGCGTGCAAGGGATCCTAAAACCCACATATGCGCACACGGGCAAATTCGAGCAAATTCTCTGCTACAGGTGCGACGTGGTTCGTATGGTACACGAAAATCATGATGCAGTTTTGTCTGGCCTGAGGGTTGAGTGGTCGAGATATGGGCAGTACCAATTTGAAATGGGCATTGTGCGGGCGCATACTGTTCAGCTCGACCTGAAAATAGCGTCCTTCGCGTGCCGGGGAGCCTAAGCCGCACATTTCCACACACGGGCAAATTCGGGCAAATTCTCTGCTACATGTGCGAGGTGGTTCGTATGGTACACGAACATCATGCTGCAGCTTGTTCTGGCCAGAGGGTTAAGTGGTCGAGATATGGGCAACACCAATTTGAAATGGGCATTGTGCGGGCACGTACTGTTCAGTTCAACCCGAAAATAGTGTCACTCGTGTGCAAGGGAGCCTGAACCTCACATTTGCACACACGGGCAAATTCGGTCAAATTCTCTGCTACACGTGCGACGTGGTTCGTATGGTACACGAACAGCATGATGCAGCTTGTTCTGGCCAGAGGGTTGAGTGGTCGCGATATGGGCAACACCAATTTGAAATGGGCATTGTGCGGGCACGTACTGTTCAGTTCAACCCGAAAATAGCGTCACTCGTGTGCAAGGGAGCCTGAACCTCACATTTGCACACACGGGCAAATTCGGGCAAATTCTCTGCTACATGTGCGAGGTGGTTCGTATGGTACACGAACATCATGATGCACCTTGTTTTGACCAGGGGGTTGAGTGGTCGAGATATGGGCAATACCAATTTGGAATGGTCATTGTGCGGGCACGCACTGTTCAGTTCAACCTGAAAATAGCGTCCTTCGCGTGCAAGGGAGCCTAAACCTCACATTTGCACACACGGGCAAATTCGGGCAAATTCTCTGCTACACGTGCGACGTGGTTCGAATGGTACACGAACAGCATGATGCAGCTTGTTGTGGCCAGAGGGGTGAGTGGTTGAGATATGGGCAATACCAAATTGAAACGGGTTTTGTGCGGGCACGTACTGTTCAGTTCAACCTGAAAATAGCGTCATTCGCGTGCAAGGCAGCCTAAAACCCACATATGCGCACACGGGCAAATTCGAGCAAATTCTCTGCTACATGTGCGACGTGCTTCGTATGGTACACTAACAGCATGATGCAGCTTGTTCTGGCCAGAGGGTTGAGTGGTCGAGATATGGGCAATACCAATTTGAAATGGGCATTGTGCGGGCACGTACTGTTCAGTTCAACCTGAAAATAGCGTCCTTCGCGTGCAAGGGAGCCTAAACCTCACATTTGCACACACGGGCAAATTCGGGCAAATTCTCTGCTACACGTGCGACGTGGTTCGTATGGTACACGAACAGCATGATGCAGCTTGTTCTGGCCAGAGGGTTGAGTGGTCGCGATATGGGCAACACCAATTTGAAATAAGCATTGTGCGGGCACGTACTGTTCAGTTCAACCTGCAAAATGGCGTCACTCGTGTGCAAGGGAGCCTGAACCTCACATTTGCACACACGGGCAAATTCGGGCAAATTCTCTGCTACACGTGCGAGGTGGTTCGTATGGTACACGAACATCATGATGCACCTTGTTTTGACCAAGGGGTTGAGTGGTCGAGATATGGGCAATACCAATTTGGAATGGTCATTGTGCGGGCACGCACTGTTCAGTTCAACCTGAAAATAGCGTCCTTCACGTGCAAGGGAGCCTAAACCTCACATTTGCACACACGGGCAAATTCGGGCAAATTCTCTGCTACACGTGCGACGCGGTTCGTATCGTACACGAATAGCATGATGCAGCTTGTTGTGGCCAGAGGGTTGAGTGGTTGAGATATGGGCAATACCAATTTGAAATCGGCATTGTGCGGGCACGTACTGTTCGGTTCAACCTGGAAATAAGGTTATTCGCGTGCAAGGGAGCCTGAACCTCACATTTGCGCACACGGGCAAATTCGGGCAAATTCCCTGCTACACGTGCGAGGTGGTTCGTATGGTACACGAACATCATGATGCACCTTGTTTTGACCAGGGGGTTGAGTGGTCGAGATATGCGCAATACCAATTTGAAATGGTCATTGTGCGGGCACGCACTGTTCAGTTCAACCTGAAAATAGCGTCCTTCGCGTGCAAGGGAGCCTAAACCTCACATTTGCACACACGGGCAAATTCGGGCAAATTCTCTGCTACACGTGCGACGTGGTTCGTATGGTACACGAACAGCATGATGCAGCTTGTTCTGGCCGGAGGGTTGAGTGGTTGAGATATGGGCAATACCAAATTGAAATGGGCATTGTGCGGGCACGTACTGTGAACTTCAACCTGAAAATAGCGTCACTCGTGTGCAAGGGAGCCTGAACCTCACATTTGCACACACGGGCAAATTCGGGCAAATTCTCTGCTACACGTGCGAGGTGGTTCGTATGGTACACGAACATCATGATGCACCTTGTTTTGACCAGGGGGTTGAGTGGTCGAGATATGGGCAATACCAATTTGAAATGGTCATTGTGCGGGCACGCACTGTTCAGTTCAACCTGAAAATAGCGTCCTTCGCGTGCAAGGGAGCCTAAACCTCACATTTGCACACACGGGCAAATTCGGGCAAATTGTCTGCTACACGTGCAACGTGGTTCGTATGGTACACGAACAGCATGATGCAGCTTGTTCTGGCCAGAGGGTTGAGTGGTTGTGATATGGGCAATACCAATTTGAAATGGGCATTGTGCGGGCACGTACTGTTCAGTTCAACCTGAAAATAGCGTCACTCGTGTGCAAGGGAGCCTGAACCTCACACTTGCACACACGGGCAAATTCGGGCAAATTCTCTGCTACATGTGCGAGGTGGTTCGTATGGTACACGAACATCATGATGCACCTTGTTTTGACCAGGGGGTTGAGTGGTCGAGATATGGGCATTACCAATTTGAAATGGTCATTGTGCGGGCACGCACTCTTCAGTTCAACCTGAAAATAGCGTCCTTCACGTGCCGGGGAGCCTAAGCCGCACATTTCCACACACGGGCAAATTCGGGCAAATTCTCTGCTACATGTGCGAGGTGGTTCGTATGGTACACGAACATCATGCTGCAGCTTGTTCTGGCCAGAGGGTTAAGTGGTCGAGATATGGGCAACACCAATTTGAAATGGGCATTGTGCGGGCACGTACTGTTCAGTTCAACCCGAAAATAGTGTCACTCGTGTGCAAGGGAGCCTGAACCTCACATTTGCACACACGGGCAAATTCGGTCAAATTCTCTGCTACACGTGCGACGTGGTTCGTATGGTACACGAACAGCATGATGCAGCTTGTTGTGGCCAGAGGGTTGAGTGGTCGCGATATGGGCAACACCAATTTGAAATGGGCATTGTGCGGGCACGTACTGTTCAGTTCAACCTGAAAATAGCGTCCTTCGCGTGCAAGGGAGCCTAAACCTCACATTTGCACACACGGGCAAATTCGGGCAAATTCTCTGCTACACGTGCGACGTGGTTCGTATGGTACACGAACAGCATGATGCAGCTTGTTGTGGCCAGAGGGTTGAGTGGTTGAGATATGGGCAATACCAAATTGAAACGGGTTTTGTGCGGGCACGTACTGTTCAGTTCAACCTGAAAATAGCGTCATTCGCGTGCAAGGCAGCCTAAAACCCACATATGCGCACACGGGCAAATTCGAGCAAATTCTCTGCTACATGTGCGACGTGCTTCGTATGGTACACTAACAGCATGATGCAGCTTGTTCTGGCCAGAGGGTTGAGTGGTCGAGATATGGGCAATACCAATTTGAAATGGGCATTGTGCGGGCACGTACTGTTCAGTTCAACCTGAAAATAGCGTCCTTCGCGTGCAAGGGAGCCTAAACCTCACATTTGCACACACGGGCAAATTCGGGCAAATTCTCTGCTACACGTGCGACGTGGTTCGTATGGTACACGAACAGCATGATGCAGCTTGTTCTGGCCAGAGGGTTGAGTGGTCGCGATATGGGCAACACCAATTTGAAATAAGCATTGTGCGGGCACGTACTGTTCAGTTCAACCTGCAAAATGGCGTCACTCGTGTGCAAGGGAGCCTGAACCTCACATTTGCACACACGGGCAAATTCGGGCAAATTCTCTGCTACATGTGCGAGGTGGTTCGTATGGTACACGAACATCATGATGCACCTTGTTTTGACCAGGGGGTTGAGTGGTCGAGATATGGGCAATACCAATTTGGAATGGTCATTGTGCGGGCACGCACTGTTCAGTTCAACCTGAAAATAGCGTCCTTCACGTGCAAGGGAGCCTAAACCTCACATTTGCACACACGGGCAAATTCGGGCAAATTCTCTGCTACACGTGCGACGCGGTTCGTATCGTACACGAATAGCATGATGCAGCTTGTTGTGGCCAGAGGGTTGAGTGGTTGAGATATGGGCAATACCAATTGGAAATCGGCATTGTGCGGGCACGTACTGTTCGGTTCAACCTGGAAATAAGGTTATTCGCGTGCAAGGGAGCCTGAACCTCACATTTGCGCACACGGGCAAATTCGGGCAAATTCCCTGCTACACGTGCGAGGTGGTTCGTATGGTACACGAACATCATGATGCACCTTGTTTTGACCAGGGGGTTGAGTGGTCGAGATATGCGCAATACCAATTTGAAATGGTCATTGTGCGGGCACGCACTGTTCAGTTCAACCTGAAAATAGCGTCCTTCGCGTGCAAGGGAGCCTAAACTTCACATTTGCGCACACGGGCAAATTCGGGCAAATTCTCTGCTACACGTGCGACGTGGTTCGTATGGTACACGAACAGCATGATGCAGCTTGTTCTGGCCGGAGGGTTGAGTGGTTGTGATATGGGCAATACCAATTTGAAATGGGCATTGTGCGGGCACGTACTGTGAACTTCAACCTGAAAATAGCGTCACTCGTGTGCAAGGGAGCCTGAACCTCACATTTGCACACACGGGCAAATTCGGGCAAATTCTCTGCTACACGTGCGAGGTGGTTCGTATGGTACACGAACATCATGATGCACCTTGTTTTGACCAGGGGGTTGAGTGGTCGAGATATGGGCAATACCAATTTGAAATGGTCATTGTGCGGGCACGCACTGTTCAGTTCAACCTGAAAATAGCGTCCTTCGCGTGCAAGGGAGCCTAAACCTCACATTTGCACACACGGGCAAATTCGGGCAAATTGTCTGCTACACGTGCAACGTGGTTCGTATGGTACACGAACAGCATGATGCAGCTTGTTCTGGCCAGAGGGTTGAGTGGTTGTGATATGGGCAATACCAATTTGAAATGGGCATTGTGCGGGCACGTACTGTTCAGTTCAACCTGAAAATAGCGTCACTCGTGTGCAAGGGAGCCTGAACCTCACACTTGCACACACGGGCAAATTCGGGCAAATTCTCTGCTACATGTGCGAAGTGGTTCGTATGGTACACGAACATCATGATGCACCTTGTTTTGACCAGGGGGTTGAGTGGTCGAGATATGGGCAATACCAATTTGGAATGGTCATTGTGCGGGCACGCACTCTTCAGTTCAACCTGAAAATAGCGTCCTTCACGTGCAAGGGAGCCTAAACCTCACATTTGCACACACGGGCAAATTCGGGCAAATTCTCTGCTACACGTGCGACGTGGTTCGTATGGTACACGAACAGCATGATGCAGCTTGTTCTGGCCGGAGGGTTGAGTGGTTGAGATATGGGCAATACCAAATTGAAATGGGCATTGTGCGGGCACGTACTGTGAACTTCAACCTGAAAATAGCGTCACTCGTGTGTAAGGGAGCCTGAACCTCACATTTGCACACACGGGCAAATTCGGGCAAATTCTCTGCTACATGTGCGAGGTGGTTCGTATGGTACACGAACATCATGATGCACCTTGTTTTGACCAGGGGGTTGAGTGGTCGAGATATGGGCAATACCAATTTGAAATGGTCATTGTGCGGGCACGCACTGTTCAGTTCAACCTGAAAATAGCGTCCTTCGCGTGCAAGGGAGCCTAAACGTCACATTTGCACACACGGGCAAATTCGGGCAAATTGTCTGCTACACGTGCAAAGTGGTTCGTATGGTACACGAACAGCATGATGCAGCTTGTTCTGGCCAGAGGGTTGAGTGGTTGTGATATGGGCAATACCAATTTGAAATGGGCATTGTGCGGGCACGTACTGTTCAGTTCAACCTGAAAATAGCGTCACTCGTGTGCAAGGGAGCCTGAACCTCACACTTGCACATACGGCCAAATTCGGGCAAATTCTCTGCTACATGTGCGAGGTGGTTCGTATGGTACACGAACATCATGATGCACCTTGTTTTGACCAGGGGGTTGAGTGGTCGAGATATGGGCAATACCAATTTGGAATGGTCATTGTGCGGGCACGCACTCTTCAGTTCAACCTGAAAATAGCGTCCTTCACGTGCAAGGGAGCCTAAACCTCACATTTGCACACACGGGCAAATTCGGGCAAATTCTCTGCTATACGTGCGACGTGGTTCGTATGGTACACGAACAGCATGATGCAGCTTGTTCTGGCCGGAGGGTTGAGTGGTTGTGATATGGGCAATACCAATTTGAAATGGGCATTGTGCGGGCACGTACTGTGAAGTTCAACCTGAAAATAGCGTCATTCGCGTGCAAGGGAGCGTGAACCTCACATTTGCACACACGTGCAAATTCGGGCAAATTCTCTGCTACACGTGCGAGGTGGTTCGTATGGTACACGAACATCATGATGCACCTTGTTTTGACCAGGGGGTTGAGTGGTCGAGATATGGGCAATACCAATTTGGAATGGTCATTGTGCGGGCACGTACTGTTCAGTTCAACCTGAAAATAGCGTCACTCGTGTGCAAGGGAGCCTGAACCTCACATTTGCACACACGGGCAAATTCGGGCAAATTCTCTGCTACATGTGCGAGGTGGTTCGTATGGTACACGAACATCATGATGCACCTTGTTTTGACCAGGGGGTTGAGTGGTCGAGATATGGGCAATACCAATTTGGAATGGTCATTGTGCGGGCACGCACTGTTCAGTTCAACCTGAAAATAGCGTCCTTCACGTGCAAGGGAGCCTAAACCTCACATTTGCACACACGGGCAGATTCGGGCAAATTCTCTGCTACACGTGCGACGTGGTTCGTATGGTACACGAACAGCATGATGCAGCTTGTTCTGGCCGGAGGGTTGGGTGGTTGTGATATGGGCAATACCAATTTGAAATGGGCATTGTGCGGGCACGTACTGTGAAGTTCAACCTGAAAATAGCCTCATTCGCGTGCAAGGGAGCCTGAACCTCACATTTGCACACACGGGCAAATTCGGGCAACTTCTCTGCTACACGTGCGACGTGGTTCGTATGGTACACGAAGAGCATGATGCACCTTGTTCTGGCCGGAGGGTTGAGTGGTTGTGATATGGGCAATACCAATTTGAAATGGGCATTGTGCGGGCACGTACTGTGAAGTTCAACCTGAAAATAGCGTCATTCGCGTGCAAGGGAGCCTAAATCCCAGATTTGCGCACACGGGCAAATTCGGGCAAATTCTCTGCTACACGTGCGATGTGGTTTGTATGGTACACGAACAACATGCTGCAGCTTGTTCTGGCCAGATGGTTAAGTGGTCGAGATATGGGCAATACCAATTTGAAATCGGCATTGTGCGGGCACGTACTGTTTGGTTCAACCTGGAAATAAGGTTATTCGCGTGCAAGGGAGCGTGAACCTCACATTTGCACACACGGGCAAATTCGGGCAAATTCTCTGCTACACGTGCGATGTGGTTCGTATGGTACACGAACAACATGCTGCAGCTTGTTCTGGCCAGATGGTTAAGTGGTCGAGATATGGGCAATACCAATTTGAAATCGGCATTGTGCGGGCACGTACTATTCAGTTCAACCTGAAAACAGCGTCCTTCACGTGCAAGGGAGCCTAAACCTCACATTTGCACACACGGGCAAATTCAGGCAAATTCTCTGCTACATGTGCGAGGTGGTTCCTATGGTACACGAACATCATGATGCAGCTTTGTCTGGCCTGAGGGTTGAGTGGTCGAGATATGTGCAATACCAATTTGAAATGGGCATTGTGCGGGCGCATACTGTTCAGTTCGACCTGAAAATAGCGTCCTTCGCGTGCCGGGGAGCCTAAGCCGCACATTTCCACACACAGGCGAATTGGGACAAATTCTCTGCTACACGTGCGACGTGGTTCGTATGGTACACGAATAGCATGATGCAGCTTGTTGTGGCCAGAGGGTTGAGTTGTTGAGATATGGGCAATACCAAATTGAAACGGCCATTGTGCGGGCACGTACTGTTCAGTTCAACCTGAAAATAGTGTCATTCGCGTGCAAGGGAGCCTAAAGCCCACATTTGCGCACACGGGCGAATTGGGACAAATTCTCTGTTACACGTGCGACGTGGTTCGTATGGTACACGAATAGCATGATGCAGCTTGTTGTGGCCAGAGGGTTGAGTGGTCGAGATATGGGCAATACCAAATTGAAACGGCCATTGTGCGGGCACGTACTGTTCAGTTCAACCCGAAAATAGCGTCACTCGTGTGCAAGGGAGCCTAAACCTCACATTTGCACACACGGGCAAATTCGGGCAAATTCTCTGCTACACGTGCGACGTGGTTCGTATGGTACACGAACAGCATGATGCAGCTTGTTCTGGCCGGAGGGTTGAGTGGTCGCGATATGGGCAACACCAATTTGAAATGGGCATTGTGCGGGCACGCACTGTTCAGTTCAACCTGAAAATAGCGTCCTTCACGTGCAAGGGAGCCTAAACCTCACATTTGCACACACGGGCAAATTCGGGCAAATTCTCTGCTACACGTGCGACGTGGTTCATATGGTACACGAACAGCATGATGCACCTTGTTCTGGCCGGAGGGTTGAGTGGTTGTGATATGGGCAATACCAATTTGAAATGGGCATTGTGCGGGCACGTAATGTGAAGTTCAACCTGAACGTAGTGTCGTTCACCTGCAAGGGAGCCTAAACCTCACATTTGCACACACGGGCAAATTCGGGCAAATTCTCTGCTACATGTGCGAGGTGGTTCGTATGGTACACGAACATCATGATGCAACTTGTTTTGACCAGGGGGTTGAGTGGTTGTGATATGGGCAATACCAATTTGAAATGGGCATTGTGCGGGCACGTACTGTGAAGTTCAACCTGAAAATAGCGTCATTCGCGTGCAAAGGAGCCTGAACCTCACATTTGCACACACGTGCAAATTCGGGCAAATTCTCTGCTACACGTGCGACGTGGTTCATATGGTACACGAACAGCATGATGCAGCTTGTTCTGGCCGGAGGGTTGAGTGGTTGTGATCTGGGCAATACCAATTTGAAATGGGCATTGTGCGGGCACGTACTGTGAAGTTCAACCTGAAAATAGCGTCATTCGCGTGCAAGGGAGCCTGAACCTCACATTTTCGCACACGGGCAAATTCGGGCAAATTCTCTGCTACACGTGCGATGTGGTTCGTATGGTACACGAACAACATGCTGCAGCTTGTTCTGGCCAGAGGGTTAAGTGGTCGAGATATGGGCAATACCAATTTGAAATCGGCATTGTGCGGGCACGTACTGTTCGGTTCAACCTGAAAATAAGGTTATTCGCGTGCAAGGGAGCCTGAACCTCACATTTGCGCACACGGGCAAATTCCGGCAAATTCTCTGCTACACGTGCGGGGTGGTTCGTATGGTACACGAACATCATGATGCACCTTGTTTTGACCAGGGGGTTGAGTGGTCGAGATATGGCAAATACCAATTTGGAAAGGTCATTGTGCGGGCACGCACTGTTCAGTTCAACCTGAAAATAGCGTCCTTCACGTGCAAGGGAGCCTAAACCTCACATTTGCACACACGGGCAAATTCGGGCAAATTCCCTGCTACACGTGCGACGTGGTTCGTATGGTACACGAACAGCAAGATGCAGCTTGTTCTGGCCGGAGGGTCGAGTGGGCGAGATATGGGCAATACCAATTTGAAATGGGCATTGCGCGGGCACGTACTGTGAAGTTCAACCTGAAAATAGCGTCCTTCACGTGCAAGGGAGCCTAAACCTCACATTTGCACACACGGGCAAATTCGGGCAAATTCTCTGCTACACGTGCGACGTGGTTCGTATGGTACACGAACAGCATGATGCAGCTTGTTCTGGCCGGAGGGTTGAGTGGTTGTGATATGGGCAATACCAATTTGAAATGGGCATTGTGCGGGCACGTACTGTTCGGTTCAACCTGGAAATAAGGTTATTCGCGTGCAAGGGAGCCTGAACCTCACATTTCCACACACGGGCAAATTCGGGCAAATTCTCTGCTACACGTGCGGGGTGGTTCGTATGGTACACGAACATCATGATGCACCTTGTTTTGACCAGGGGGTTGAATGGTCGAGATATGAGCAATACCAATTTGAAATGGTCATTGTGCGGGCACGCACTGTTCATTTCAACCTGAAAATGGCGTCCTTCACGTGCAAGGGAGCCTAAACCTCACATTTGCACACACGGGCAAATTCGGGCAAATTCTCTGCTACACGTGCGACGTGGTTCGTATGGTACACGAACAGCATGATGCAGCTTGTTCTGGCCGGAGGGTTGAGTGGTCGAGATATGGGCAACACCAATTTGGAATGGTCATTGTGCGGGCACGCACTGTTCAGTTCAACCTGAAAATAGCGTCCTTCACGTGCAAGGGAGCCTAAACCTCACATTTGCACACACGGGCAAATTCGGGCAAATTCTCTGCTACACGTGCGACGTGGTTCGTATGGTACACGAATAGCATGATGCAGCTTGTTGTGGCCAGAGGGTTGAGTGGTTGAGATATGGGCAATACCAATTTGAAATCGGCATTGTGCGGGCACGTACTGTTCGGTTCAACCTGGAAATAAGGTTATTCGCGTGCAAGGGAGCCTGAACCTCACATTTGCGCACACGGGCAAATTCGGGCAAATTCTCTGCTACACGTGCGAGGTGGTTCGTATGGTACACGAACAGCATGATGCACCTTGTTCTGGCCGGAGGGTTGAGTGGTCGAGATATGGGCAATACCAATTTGAAATGGGCATTGTGCGGGCACGTACTGTAAAGTTCAACCTGAAAATAGCGTCATTCGCGTGCAAGGGAGCCTGAACCTCACATTTTCGCACACGGGCAAATTCGGGCAAATTCTCTGCTACACGTGCGATGTGGTTCGTATGGTACACGAACAACATGCTGCAGCTTGTTCTGGCCAGAGGGTTAAGTGGTCGAGATATGGGCAATACCAATTTGAAATCGGCATTGTGCGGGCACGTACTGTTCGGTTCAACCTGAAAATAAGGTTATTCGCGTGCAAGGGAGCCTGAACCTCACATTTGCGCACACGGGCAAATTCGGGCAAATTCTCTGCTACACGTGCGGGGTGGTTCGTATGGTACACGAACATCATGATGCACCTTGTTTTGACCAGGGGGTTGAGTGGTCGAGATATGGCAAATACCAATTTGGAAAGGTCATTGTGCGGGCACGCACTGTTCAGTTCAACCTGAAAATAGCGTCCTTCACGTGCAAGGGAGCCTAAACCTCACATTTGCACACACGGGCAAATTCGGGCAAATTCCCTGCTACACGTGCGACGTGGTTCGTATGGTACACGAACAGCATGATGCAGCTTGTTCTGGCCGGAGGGTCGAGTGGGCGAGATATGGGCAATACCAATTTGAAATGGGCATTGCGCGGGCACGTACTGTGAAGTTCAACCTGAAAATAGCGTCCTTCACGTGCAAGGGAGCCTAAACCTCACATTTGCACACACGGGCAAATTCGGGCAAATTCTCTGCTACACGTGCGACGTGGTTCGTATGGTACACGAACAGCATGATGCAGCTTGTTCTGGCCGGAGGGTTGAGTGGTTGTGATATGGGCAATACCAATTTGAAATGGGCATTGTGCGGGCACGTACTGTTCGGTTCAACCTGGAAATAAGGTTATTCGCGTGCAAGGGAGCCTGAACCTCACATTTCCACACACGGGCAAATTCGGGCAAATTCTCTGCTACACGTGCGGGGTGGTTCGTATGGTACACGAACATCATGATGCACCTTGTTTTGACCAGGGGGTTGAATGGTCGAGATATGAGCAATACCAATTTGAAATGGTCATTGTGCGGGCACGCACTGTTCATTTCAACCTGAAAATAGCGTCCTTCACGTGCAAGGGAGCCTAAACCTCACATTTGCACACACGGGCAAATTCGGGCAAATTCTCTGCTACACGTGCGACGTGGTTCGTATGGTACACGAACAGCATGATGCAGCTTGTTCTGGCCGGAGGGTTGAGTGGTCGAGATATGGGCAACACCAATTTGGAATGGTCATTGTGCGGGCACGCACTGTTCAGTTCAACCTGAAAATAGCGTCCTTCACGTGCAAGGGAGCCTAAACCTCACATTTGCACACACGGGCAAATTCGGGCAAATTCTCTGCTACACGTGCGACGTGGTTCGTATGGTACACGAATAGCATGATGCAGCTTGTTGTGGCCAGAGGGTTGAGTGGTTGAGATATGGGCAATACCAATTTGAAATCGGCATTGTGCGGGCACGTACTGTTCGGTTCAACCTGGAAATAAGGTTATTCGCGTGCAAGGGAGCCTGAACCTCACATTTGCGCACACGGGCAAATTCGGGCAAATTCTCTGCTACACGTGCGAGGTGGTTCGTATGGTACACGAACATCATGATGCACCTTGTTTTGGCCAGAGGGTTGAGTGGTCGAGATATGGGCAATACCAATTTGAAATGGTCATTGTGCGGGCACGCACTGTTCAGTTCAACCTGAAAATAGCGTCCTTCACGTGCAAGGGAGCCTAAACCTCACATTTGCACACACGGGCAAATTCGGGCAAATTCTCTGCTACACGTGCGACGTGGTTCGTATGGTACACGAACAGCATGATGCAGCTTGTTCTGGCCGGAGGGTTGAGTGGTGGAGATATGGGCAATACCAATTTGAAATGGGCATTGTGCGGGCACGTACTGTTCGGTTCAACCTGGAAATAAGGTTATTCGCGTGCAAGGGAGCCTGAACCTCACATTTGCACACACGGGCAAATTCGGGCAAATTCCCTGCTACATGTGCGAGGTGGTTCGTATGGTACACGAACATCATGATGCACCTTGTTTTGACCAGGTGGGTTGAGTGGTCGAGATATGGGCAATACCAATTTGGAATGGGCATTGTGCGGGCACGTACTGTTCAGTTCAACCTGAAAATAGCGTCCTTCACGTGCAAGGGAGCCTAAACCTCACATTCGCACACACGGGCAAATTCGGGCAAATTCTCTGCTACACGTGCGACGTGGTTCGTATGGTACACGAACAGCATGATGCAGCTTGTTCTGGCCGGAGGGTTGAGTGGTCGAGATATGGGCAATACCAATTTGAAATGGGCATTGTGCGGGCACGTACTGTTCGGTTCAACCTGGAAATAAGGTTATTCGCGTGCAAGGGAGCCTGAACCTCACATTTGCACACACGGGCAAATTCGGGCAAATTCCCTGCTACATGTGCGAGGTGGTTCGTATGGTACACGAACATCATGATGCACCTTGTTTTGACCAGGTGGGTTGAGTGGTCGAGATATGGGCAATACCAATTTGAAATGGGCATTGTGCGGGCACGTACTGTGAAGTTCAACCTAAAAATAGCGTCATTCGCGTGCAAGGGAGCCTAAAGCCCAGATTTGCGAACACGGGCAAATTCGGGCAAATTCTCTGCTACATGTGCGATGTGGTTCGTATGGTACACGAACAACATGCTGCAGCTTGTTCTGGCCAGAGGGTTAAGTGGTCGAGATATGGGCAATACCAATTTGAAATCGGCATTGTGCGGGCACGTACTGTTCGGTTCAACCTGGAAATAAGGTTATTCGCGTGCAAGGGAGCCTGAACCTGACATTTGCGCACACGGGCAAATTCGGGCAAATTCTCTGCTACACGTGCGAGGTGGTTCGTATGGTACACGAACATCATGATGCACCTTGTTTTGACCAGAGGGTTGAGTGGTCGAGATATGGGCAATACCAATTTGAAATCGGCATTGTGCGGGCACGTACTGTTCGGTTCAACCTGGAAATAAGGTTATTCGCGTGCAAGGGAGCCTGAACCTCACATTTGCGCACACGGGCAAATTCGGGCAAATTCTCTGCTACACGTGCGAGGTGGTTCGTATGGTACACGAACATCATGATGCACCTTGTTTTGGCCAGAGGGTTGAGTGGTCGAGATATGGGCAATACCAATTTGAAATGGTCATTGTGCGGGCACGCACTGTTCAGTTCAACCTGAAAATAGCGTCCTTCACGTGCAAGGGAGCCTAAACCTCACATTTGCACACACGGGCAAATTCGGGCAAATTCTCTGCTACACGTGCGACGTGGTTCGTATGGTACACGAACAGCATGATGCAGCTTGTTCTGGCCGGAGGGTTGAGTGGTCGAGATATGGGCAATACCAATTTGAAATGGGCATTGTGCGGGCACGTACTGTTCGGTTCAACCTGGAAATAAGGTTATTCGCGTGCAAGGGAGCCTGAACCTCACATTTGCACACACGGGCAAATTCGGGCAAATTCCCTGCTACATGTGCGAGGTGGTTCGTATGGTACACGAACATCATGATGCACCTTGTTTTGACCAGGTGGGTTGAGTGGTCGAGATATGGGCAATACCAATTTGGAATGGGCATTGTGCGGGCACGTACTGTTCAGTTCAACCTGAAAATAGCGTCCTTCACGTGCAAGGGAGCCTAAACCTCACATTCGCACACACGGGCAAATTCGGGCAAATTCTCTGCTACACGTGCGACGTGGTTCGTATGGTACACGAACAGCATGATGCAGCTTGTTCTGGCCGGAGGGTTGAGTGGTCGAGATATGGGCAATACCAATTTGAAATGGGCATTGTGCGGGCACGTACTGTTCGGTTCAACCTGGAAATAAGGTTATTCGCGTGCAAGGGAGCCTGAACCTCACATTTGCACACACGGGCAAATTCGGGCAAATTCCCTGCTACATGTGCGAGGTGGTTCGTATGGTACACGAACATCATGATGCACCTTGTTTTGACCAGGTGGGTTGAGTGGTCGAGATATGGGCAATACCAATTTGAAATGGGCATTGTGCGGGCACGTACTGTGAAGTTCAACCTAAAAATAGCGTCATTCGCGTGCAAGGGAGCCTAAAGCCCAGATTTGCGAACACGGGCAAATTCGGGCAAATTCTCTGCTACACGTGCGATGTGGTTCGTATGGTACACGAACAACATGCTGCAGCTTGTTCTGGCCAGAGGGTTAAGTGGTCGAGATATGGGCAATACCAATTTGAAATCGGCATTGTGCGGGCACGTACTGTTCGGTTCAACCTGGAAATAAGGTTATTCGCGTGCAAGGGAGCCTGAACCTGACATTTGCGCACACGGGCAAATTCGGGCAAATTCTCTGCTACACGTGCGAGGTGGTTCGTATGGTACACGAACATCATGATGCACCTTGTTTTGACCAGAGGGTTGAGTGGTCGAGATATGGGCAATACCAATTTGAAATCGGCATTGTGCGGGCACGTACTGTTCGGTTCAACCTGGAAATAAGGTTGCTCGCGTGCAAGGGAGCCTGAACCTCACATTTGCGCACACGGGCAAATTCGGGCAAATTCTCTGCTACACGTGCGGGGTGGTTCGTATGGTACACGAACATCATGATGCACCTTGTTTTGGCCAGAGGGTTGAGTGGTCGAGATATGGGCAATACCAATTTGAAATGGTCATTGTGCGGGCACGTACTGTTCGGTTCAACCTGAAAATAGCGTCACTCGTGTCCAACAGAGCCTGAACCTCACATTTGCACACACGGGCAAATTCGAGCAAATTCTCTGCTACACGTGCGATGTGCTTCGTATGGTACGCGAACAGCATGATGCACCTTGTTCTGGCCGGAGGGTTGAGTGGTTGTGATATGGGCAATACCAATGAAATGGGCATTGTGCGGGCACGTACTGTTCAGTTCAACCCGAAAATAGCGTCACTCGTGTGCAAGGGAGCCTGAACCTCACATTTGCACACACGGGCAAATTCGGGCAAATTCCCTGCTACATGTGCGAGGTGGTTCGTATGGTACACGAACATCATGATGCACCTTGTTTTGACCAGGTGGGTTGAGTGGTCGAGATATGGGCAATACCAATTTGAAATGGGCATTGTGCGGGCACGTACTGTGAAGTTCAACCTAAAAATAGCGTCATTCGCGTGCAAGGGAGCCTAAAGCCCAGATTTGCGAACACGGGCAAATTCGGGCAAATTCTCTGCTACACGTGCGATGTGGTTCGTATGGTACACGAACAACATGCTGCAGCTTGTTCTGGCCAGAGGGTTAAGTGGTCGAGATATGGGCAATACCAATTTGAAATCGGCATTGTGCG
This sequence comes from Eutreptiella sp. 'Long Island Sound 2002', assembly GCA_964036045.1. NCBI lineage: Eukaryota > Euglenozoa > Euglenophyceae > Eutreptiales > Eutreptiaceae > Eutreptiella > Eutreptiella sp. 'Long Island Sound 2002'. The sequence continues at coordinate 20,467,499 of OZ038403.1, forward strand.
GGCACGTACTGTTCGGTTCAACCTGGAAATAAGGTTATTCGCGTGCAAGGGAGCCTGAACCTGACATTTGCGCACACGGGCAAATTCGGGCAAATTCTCTGCTACACGTGCGAGGTGGTTCGTATGGTACACGAACATCATGATGCACCTTGTTTTGGCCAGAGGGTTGAGTGGTCGAGATATGGGCAATACCAATTTGAAATGGTCATTGTGCGGGCACGCACTGTTCAGTTCAACCTGAAAATAGCGTCACTCGTGTCCAACAGAGCCTGAACCTCACATTTACACACGGGCAAATTCGAGCAAATTCTCTGCTACACGTGCGATGTGCTTCGTATGGTACGCGAACAGCATGATGCACCTTGTTCTGGCCGGAGGGTTGAGTGGTTGTGATATGGGCAATACCAATTTGAAATGGGCATTGTGCGGGCACGTACTGTTCAGTTCAACCCGAAAATAGCGTCACTCGTGTGCAAGGGAGCCTGAACCTCACATTTGCACACACGGGCAAATTCGGGCAAATTCTCTGCTACATGTGCGAGGTGGTTCGTATGGTACACGAGCATCATGATGCACCTTGTTTTGACCAGGGGGTTGAGTGGTCGAGATATGGGCAATACCAATTTGAAATGGTCATTGTGCGGGCACGCACTATTCAGTTCAACCTGAAAATAGCATCCTTCGCGTGCAAGGGAGCCTAAACCTCACATTTGCACACACGGGCAAATTCGGGCAAATTCTCTGCTACAGGTGCGACGTGGTTCGTATGGTACACGAACAGCATGATGCAGCTTGTTGTGGCCGGAGGGTTGAGTGGTTGTGATATGGGCAATACCAATTTGAAATGGGCATTGTGCGGGCACGTACTGTGAAGTTCAACCTAAAAATAGCGTCATTCGCGTGCAAGGGAGCCTAAAGCCCAGATTTGCGCACACGGGCAAATTCGGGCAAATTCTCTGCTACACGTGCGATGTGGTTCGTATGGTACACGAACAACATGCTGCAGCTTGTTCTGGCCAGAGGGTTAAGTGGTCGAGATATGGGCAATACCAATTTGAAATCGGCATTGTGCGGGCACGTACTGTTCGGTTCAACCTGGAAATAAGGTTATTCGCGTGCAAGGGAGCCTGAACCTGACATTTGCGCACACGGGCAAATTCGGGCAAATTCTCTGCTACACGTGCGAGGTGGTTCGTATGGTACACGAACATCATGATGCACCTTGTTTTGACCAGAGGGTTGAGTGGTCCAGATATGGGCAGTACCAATTTGAAATCGGCATTGTGCGGGCACGTACTGTTCGGTTCAACCTGGAAATAAGGTTGCTCGCGTGCAAGGGAGCCTGAACCTCACATTTGCGCACACGGGCAAATTCGGGCAAATTCTCTGCTACACGTGCGGGGTGGTTCGTATGGTACACGAACATCATGATGCACCTTGTTTTGGCCAGAGGGTTGAGTGGTCGAGATATGGGCAATACCAATTTGAAATGGTCATTGTGCGGGCACGCACTGTTCAGTTCAACCTGAAAATAGCGTCCTTCGCGTGCAAGGGAGCCTAAACCTCACATTTGCACACACGGGCAAATTCGGGCAAATTCTCTGCTACAGGTGCGACGTGGTTCGTATGGTACACGAACAGCATGATGCAGCTTGTTGTGGCCGGAGGGTTGAGTGGTTGTGATATGGGCAATACCAATTTGAAATGGGCATTGTGCGGGCACGTACTGTGAAGTTCAACCTAAAAATAGCGTCATTCGCGTGCAAGGGAGCCTAAAGCCCAGATTTGCGCACACGGGCAAATTCGGGCAAATTCTCTGCTACACGTGCGATGTGGTTCGTATGGTACACGAACAACATGCTGCAGCTTGTTCTGGCCAGAGGGTTAAGTGGTCGAGATATGGGCAATACCAATTTGAAATCGGCATTGTGCGGGCACGTACTGTTCGGTTCAACCTGGAAATAAGGTTATTCGCGTGCAAGGGAGCCTGAACCTGACATTTGCGCACACGGGCAAATTCGGGCAAATTCTCTGCTACACGTGCGAGGTGGTTCGTATGGTACACGAACATCATGATGCACCTTGTTTTGACCAGAGGGTTGAGTGGTCGAGATATGGGCAATACCAATTTGAAATCGGCATTGTGCGGGCACGTACTGTTCGGTTCAACCTGGAAATAAGGTTGCTCGCGTGCAAGGGAGCCTGAACCTCACATTTGCGCACACGGGCAAATTCGGGCAAATTCTCTGCTACACGTGCGGGGTGGTTCGTATGGTACACGAACATCATGATGCACCTTGTTTTGGCCAGAGGGTTGAGTGGTCGAGATATGGGCAATACCAATTTGAAATCGGCATTGTGCGGGCACGTACTGTTCGGTTCAACCTGGAAATAAGGTTGCTCGCGTGCAAGGGAGCCTGAACCTCACATTTGCGCACACGGGCAAATTCGGGCAAATTCTCTGCTACACGTGCGGGGTGGTTCGTATGGTACACGAACATCATGATGCACCTTGTTTTGGCCAGAGGGTTGAGTGGTCGAGATATGGGCAATACCAATTTGAAATGGTCATTGTGCGGGCACGCACTGTTCAGTTCAACCTGAAAATAGCGTCCTTCACGTGCAAGGGAGCCTAAACCTCACATTTGCACACATGGGCAAATTCGGGCAAATTATCTGCTACACGTGCGACGTGGTTCGTATGGTACACGAACAGCATGATGCAGCTTGTTCTGGCCGGAGGGTTGAGTGGTCGAGATATGGGCAATACCAATTTGAAGTGGGCATTGTGCGGGCACGTACTGTTCGGTTCAACCTGGAAATAAGGTTATTCGCGTGCAAGGGAGCCTGAACCTCACATTTGCACACACGGGCAAATTCGGGCAAATTCTCTGCTACAGGTGCGAGGTGGTTCGTATGGTAGACGAACAGCATGATGCACCTTGTTTTGACCAGGTGGGTTGAGTGGTCGAGATATGGGCAATACCAATTTGGAATGGGCATTGTGCGGGCACGTACTGTTCAGTTCAACCTGAAAATAGCGTCATTCGCGTGCAAGGGAGCCTAAAGCCCAGATTTGCGCACACGGGCAAATTCGGGCAAATTCTCTGCTACACGTGCGATGTGGTTCGTATGGTACACGAACAACATGCTGCAGCTTGTTCTGGCCAGAGGGTTAAGTGGTCGAGATATGGGCAATACCAATTTGAAATCGGCATTGTGCGGGCACGTACTGTTGGGTTCAACCTGGAAATAAGGTTATTCGCGTGCAAGGGAGCCTGAACCTGACATTTGCGCACACGGGCAAATTCGGGCAAATTCTCTGCTACACTTGCGATGTGCTTCGTATGGTACACGAACATCATGATGCACCTTGTTTTGGCCAGAGGGTTGAGTGGTCGAGATATGGGCAATACCAATTTGAAATGGTCATTGTGCGGGCACGCACTGTTCAGTTCAACCTGAAAATAGCGTCACTCGTGTGCAACAGAGCCTGAACCTCACATTTGCACACACGGGCAAATTCGAGCAAATTCTCTGCTACACGTGCGATGTGCTTCGTATGGTACGCGAACAGCATGATGCACCTTGTTCTGGCCGGAGGGTTGAGTGGTTGTGATATGGGCAATACCAATTTGAAATGGGCATTGTGCGGGCACGTACTGTTCAGTTCAACCCGAAAATAGCGTCACTCGTGTGCAAGGGAGCCTGAACCTCACATTTGCACACACGGGCAAATTCGGGCAAATTCTCTGCTACATGTGCGAGGTGGTTCGTATGGTACACGAGCATCATGATGCACCTTGTTTTGACCAGGGGGTTGAGTGGTCGAGATATGGGCAATACCAATTTGGAATGGTCATTGTGCGGGAACGCACTGTTCAGTTCAACCTGAAAATAGCGTCCTTCGCGTGCAAGGGAGCCTAAACCTCACATTTGCACACACGGGGAAATTCGGGCAAATTCTCTGCTACAGGTGCGACGTGGTTCGTATGGTACACGAACAGCATGATGCAGCTTGTTGTGGCCAGAGGGTTGAGTGGTTGAGATATGGGCAATACCAAATTGAAACGGGTATTGTGCGGGCACGTACTATTCAGTTCAACCTGAAAATAGCGTCATTCGCGTGCAAGGCAGCCTAAAACCCACATATGCGCACACGGGCAAATTCGAGCAAATTCTCTGCTACACGTGCGACGTGCTTCGTATGGTACACTAACAGCATGATGCAGCTTGTTCTGGCTAGAGGGTTGAGTGGTCGAGATACGGGCAATACCAATTTGAAATGGGCATTGTGCGGGCACGTACTGTTCAGTTCAACCTGAAAATAGCGTCCTTCGCGTGCAAGGGAGCCTAAACCTCACATTTGCACACACGGGCAAATTCGGGCAAATTCTCTGCTACACGTGCGACGTGGTTCGTATGGTACACGAACAGCATGATGCAGCTTGTTCTGGCCAGAGGGTTGAGTGGTCGCGATATGGGCAACACCAATTTGAAATAAGCATTGTGCGGGCACGTACTGTTCAGTTCAACCTGCAAAATGGCGTCACTCGTGTGCAAGGGAGCCTGAACCTCACATTTGCACACACGGGCAAATTCGGGCAAATTCTCTGCTACATGTGCGAGGTGGTTCGTATGGTACACGAACATCATGATGCACCTTGTTTTAACCAGGGGGTTGAGTGGTGGAGATATGGGCAATACCAATTTGGAATGGTCATTGTGCGGGCACGCACTGTTCAGTTCAACCTGAAAATGGCGTCATTCGCGTGCAAGGGATCCTAAAACCCACATATGCGCACACGGGCAAATTCGAGCAAATTCTCTGCTACAGGTGCGACGTGGTTCGTATGGTACACGAAAATCATGATGCAGTTTTGTCTGGCCTGAGGGTTGAGTGGTCGAGATATGGGCAGTACCAATTTGAAATGGGCATTGTGCGGGCACATACTGTTGGGCTCGACCTGAAAATAGCGTCCTTCGCGTGCCGGGGAGCCTAAGCCGCACATTTCCACAGACGGGCAAATTCGGGCAAATTCTCTGCTACACGTGCGATGTGGTTCGTATGGTACACGAACAACATGCTGCAGCTTGTTCTGGCCAGAGGGTTAAGTGGTCGAGATATGGGCAATACCAATTTGAAATCGGCATTGTGCGGGCACGTACTGTTCGGTTCAACCTGGAAATAAGGTTATTCGCGTGCAAGGGAGCCTGAACCTCACATTTGCGCACACGGGCAAATTCGGGCAAATTCTCTGCTACACGTGCGAGGTGGTTCGTATGGTACACGAACATCATGATGCACCTTGTTTTGGCCAGAGGGTTGAGTGGTCGAGATATGGGCAATACCAATTTGAAATGGTCATTGTGCGGGCACGCACTGTTCAGTTCAACCTGAAAATAGCGTCACTCGTGTGCAACAGAGCCTGAAACTCACATTTGCACACACGGGCAAATTCGAGCAAATTCTCTGCTACACGTGCGATGTGCTTCGTATGGTACGCGAACAGCATGATGCACCTTGTTCTGGCCGGAGGGTTGAGTGGTTGTGATATGGGCAATACCAATTTGAAATGGGCATTGTGCGGGCACGTACTGTTCAGTTCAACCCGAAAATAGCGTCACTCGTGTGCAAGGGAGCCTGAACCTCACATTTGCACACACGGGCAAATTCGGGCAAATTCTCTGCTACATGTGCGAGGTGGTTCGTATGGTACACGAGCATCATGATGCACCTTGTTTTGACCAGGGGGTTGAGTGGTCGAGATATGGGCAATACCAATTTGGAATGGTCATTGTGCGGGCACGCACTGTTCAGTTCAACCTGAAAATAGCGTCCTTCGCGTGCAAGGGAGCCTAAACCTCACATTTGCACACACGGGCAAATTCGGGCAAATTCTCTGCTACAGGTGCGACGTGGTTCGTATGGTACACGAACAGCATGATGCAGCTTGTTGTGGCCAGAGGGTTGAGTGGTTGAGATATGGGCAATACCAAATTGAAACGGGTATTGTGCGGGCACGTACTATTCAGTTCAACCTGAAAATAGCGTCATTCGCGTGCAAGGCAGCCTAAAACCCACATATGCGCACACGGGCAAATTCGAGCAAATTCTCTGCTACACGTGCGACGTGCTTCGTATGGTACACTAACAGCATGATGCAGCTTGTTCTGGCTAGAGGGTTGAGTGGTCGAGATACGGGCAATACCAATTTGAAATGGGCATTGTGCGGGCACGTACTGTTCAGTTCAACCTGAAAATAGCGTCCTTCGCGTGCAAGGGAGCCTAAACCTCACATTTGCACACACGGGCAAATTCGGGCAAATTCTCTGCTACACGTGCGACGTGGTTCGTATGGTACACGAACAGCATGATGCAGCTTGTTCTGGCCAGAGGGTTGAGTGGTCGCGATATGGGCAACACCAATTTGAAATAAGCATTGTGCGGGCACGTACTGTTCAGTTCAACCTGCAAAATGGCGTCACTCGTGTGCAAGGGAGCCTGAACCTCACATTTGCACACACGGGCAAATTCGGGCAAATTCTCTGCTACATGTGCGAGGTGGTTCGTATGGTACACGAACATCATGATGCACCTTGTTTTAACCAGGGGGTTGAGTGGTGGAGATATGGGCAATACCAATTTGGAATGGTCATTGTGCGGGCACGCACTGTTCAGTTCAACCTGAAAATGGCGTCATTCGCGTGCAAGGGATCCTAAAACCCACATATGCGCACACGGGCAAATTCGAGCAAATTCTCTGCTACAGGTGCGACGTGGTTCGTATGGTACACGAAAATCATGATGCAGTTTTGTCTGGCCTGAGGGTTGAGTGGTCGAGATATGGGCAGTACCAATTTGAAATGGGCATTGTGCGGGCACATACTGTTCAGCTCGACCTGAAAATAGCGTCCTTCGCGTGCCGGGGAGCCTAAGCCGCACATTTCCACACACGGGCAAATTCGGGCAAATTCTCTGCTACATGTGCGAGGTGGTTCGTATGGTACACGAACATCATGCTGCAGCTTGTTCTGGTCAGAGGGTTAAGTGGTGGAGATATGGGCAACACCAATTTGAAATCAGCATTGTGCGGGCACGTACTGTTCGGTTCAACCTGGAAATAAGGTTATTCGCGTGCAAGGGAGCCTGAACCTCACATTTGCGCACACGGGCAAATTCGGGCAAATTCTCTGCTACACGTGCGGGGTGGTTCGTATGGTACACGAACATCATGATGCACCTTGTTTTGACCAGGGGGTTGAGTGGTCGAGATATGGGCAATACCAATTTGAAATGGGCATTGTGCGGGCACGTACTGTTCAGTTCAACCTGGAAATAAGGTTATTCGCGTGCAAGGGAGCCTGAACCTCACATTTGCGCACACGGGCAAATTCGGGCAAATTCTCTGCTACACGTGCGACGTGGTTCGTATGGTACGCGAATATCATGATGCACCTTGTTTTGGCCGGAGGGTTGAGTGGTCGAGATATGGGCAATACCAATTTGAAATCGGCATTGTGCGGGCACGTACTGTTCGGTTCAACCTGGAAATAAGGTTATTCGCGTGCAAGGGAGCCTGAACCTGACATTTGCGCACACGGGCAAATTCGGGCAAATTCTCTGCTACACGTGCGAGGTGGTTCGTATGGTACACGAACATCATGATGCACCCTGTTTTGACCAGGGGGTTGAGTGGTCGAGATATGGGCAATACCAATTTGAAATCGGCATTGTGCGGGCACGTACTGTTCGGTTCAACCTGGAAATAAGGTTGCTCGCGTGCAAGGGAGCCTGAACCTCACATTTGCGCACACGGGCAAATTCGGGCAAATTCTCTGCTACACGTGCGGGGTGGTTCGTATGGTACACGAACATCATGATGCACCTTGTTTTGGCCAGAGGGTTGAGTGGTCGAGATATGGGCAATACCAATTTGAAATGGTCATTGTGCGGGCACGCACTGTTCAGTTCAACCTGAAAATAGCGTCCTTCACGTGCAAGGGAGCCTAAACCTCACATTTGCACACACGGGCAAATTCGGGCAATTTCTCTGCTACACGTGCGACGTGGTTCGTATGGTACACGAACAGCATGATGCAGCTTGTTCTGGCCGGAGGGTTGAGTGGTCGAGATATGGGCAATACCAATTTGAAATGGGCATTGTGCGGGCACGTACTGTTCGGTTCAACCTGGAAATAAGGTTATTCGCGTGCAAGGGAGCCTGAACCTCACATTTGCACACACGGGCAAATTCGGGCAAATTCTCTGCTACATGTGCGAGGTGGTTCGTATGGTACACGAACATCATGATGCACCTTGTTTTGACCAGGTGGGTTGAGTGGTCGAGATATGGGCAATACCAATTTGGAATGGGCATTGTGCGGGCACGTACTGTTCAGTTCAACCTGAAAATAGCGTCCTTCACGTGCAAGGGAGCCTAAACCTCACATTTGCACACACGGGCAAATTCGGGCAAATTATCTGCTACACGTGCGACGTGGTTCGTATGGTACACGAACAGCATGATGCAGCTTGTTGTGGCCGGAGGGTTGAGTGGTTGTGATATGGGCAATACCAATTTGAAATGGGCATTGTGCGGGCACGTACTGTGAAGTTCAACCTAAAAATAGCGTCATTCGCGTGCAAGGGATCCCAAACCTCACATTTGCACACACGGGCAAATTCGGGCAAATTCTCTGCTACACGTGCGATGTGGTTCGTATGGTACACGAACAACATGCTGCACCTTGTTCTGGCCAGAGGGTTAAGTGGTCGAGATATGGGCAATACCAATTTGAAATCGGCATTGTGCGGGCACGTACTCTTCGGTTCAACCTGGAAATAAGGTTATTCGCGTGCAAGGGAGCCTGAACCTGACATTTGCGCACACGGGCAAATTCGGGCAAATTCTCTGCTACACGTGCGAGGTGGTTCGTATGGTACACGAACATCATGATGCACCTTGTTTTGGCCAGAGGGTTGAGTGGTCGAGATATGGGCAATACCAATTTGAAATGGTCATTGTGCGGGCACGCACTGTTCAGTTCAACCTGAAAATAGCGTCACTCGTGTGCAACAGAGCCTGAACCTCACATTTGCACACACGGGCAAATTCGAGCAAATTCTCTGCTACACGTGCGATGTGCTTCGTATGGTACGCGAACAGCATGATGCACCTTGTTCTGGCCGGAGGGTTGAGTGGTTGTGATATGGGCAATACCAATTTGAAATGGGCATTGTGCGGGCACGTACTGTTCAGTTCAACCCGAAAATAGCGTCACTCGTGTGCAAGGGAGCCTGAACCTCACATTTGCACACACGGGCAAATTCGGGCAAATTCTCTGCTACATGTGCGAGGTGGTTCGTATGGTACACGAGCAGCATGATGCACCTTGTTTTGACCAGGGGGTTGAGTGGTCGAGATATGGGCAATACCAATTTGGAATGGTCATTGTGCGGGCACGCACTGTTCAGTTCAACCTGAAAATAGCGTCCTTCGCGTGCAAGGGAGCCTAAACCTCACATTTGCACACACGGGCAAATTCGGGCAAATTCTCTGCTACAGGTGCGACGTGGTTCGTATGGTACACGAACAGCATGATGCAGCTTGTTGTGGCCAGAGGGTTGAGTTGTTGAGATATGGGCAATACCAAATTGAAACGGGTATTGTGCGGGCACGTACTATTCAGTTCAACCTGAAAATAGCGTCATTCGCGTGCAAGGCAGCCTAAAACCCACATATGCGCACACGGGCAAATTCGAGCAAATTCTCTGCTACAGGTGCGACGTGCTTCGTATGGTACACTAACATCATGATGCACCTTGTTTTGACCAGGGGGTTGAGTGGTCGAGATATGGGCAATACCAATTTGGAATGGTCATTGTGCCGGCACGCACTGTTCAGTTCAACCTGAAAATGGCGTCATTCGCGTGCAAGGGATCCTAAAACCCACATATGCGCACACGGGCAAATTCGAGCAAATTCTCTGCTACAGGTGCGACGTGGTTCGTATGGTACACGAAAATCATGATGCAGTTTTGTCTGGCCTGAGGGTTGAGTGGTCGAGATATGGGCAGTACCAATTTGAAATGGGCATTGTGCGGGCACATACTGTTCAGCTCGACCTGAAAATAGCGTCCTTCGCGTGCCGGGGAGCCTAAGCCGCACATTTCCACACACGGGCAAATTCGGGCAAATTCTCTGCTACATGTGCGAGGTGGTTCGTATGGTACACGAACATCATGCTGCAGCTTGTTCTGGTCAGAGGGTTAAGTGGTCGAGATATGGGCAACACCAATTTGAAATCGGCATTGTGCGGGCACGTACTGTTCGGTTCAACCTGGAAATAAGGTTATTCGCGTGCAAGGGAGCCTGAACCTCACATTTGCGCACACGGGCAAATTCGGGCAAATTCTCTGCTACACGTGCGGGGTGGTTCGTATGGTACACGAACATCATGATGCACCTTGTTTTGACCAGGGGGTTGAGTGGTCGAGATATGGGCAATACTAATTTGAAATGGGCATTGTGCGGGCACGTACTGTTCAGTTCAACCTGGAAATAAGGTTATTCGCGTGCAAGGGAGCCTGAACCTCACATTTGCGCACACGGACAAATTCGGGCAAATTCTCTGCTACACGTGCGACGTGGTTCTTATGGTACACGAATATCATGATGCACCTTGTTTTGGCCGGAGGGTTGAGTGGTCGAGATATGGGCAATACCAATTTGAAATGGTCATTGTGCGGGCATGTACTGTTCAGTTCAACCTGAAAATAGCGTCCTTCGCGTGCAAGGGAGCCTAAACCTCATATTTGCACACACGGGCAAATTCGGGCAAATTCTCTGCTACACGTGCGACGTGGTTCGTATGGTACACGAACCGCTTAGGGCAGCTTGTTCTGGCCAGAGGGTTGAGTGGTCGCGATATGGGCAACACCAATTTGAAATAAGCATTGTGCGGGCACGTACTGTTCAGTTCAACCTGCAAAATGGCGTCACTCGTGTGCAAGGGAGCCTGAACCTCACATTTGCACACACGGGCAAATTCGGGCAAATTCTCTGCTACATGTGCGAGGTGGTTCGTATGGTACACGGACATCATGATGCACCTTGTTTTGACCAGGGGGTTGAGTGGTCGAGATATGGGCAATACCAATTTGGAATGGTCATTGTGCGGGCACGCACTGTTCAGTTCAACCTGAAAATAGCGTCATTCGCCTGCAAGGGATCCTAAAACCCACATATGCGCACACGGGCAAATTCGAGCAAATTCTCTGCTACAGGTGCGACGTGGTTCGTATGGTACACGAACATCATGATGCAGCTTTGTCTGGCCTGAGGGTTGAGTGGTCGAGATATGGGCAGTACCAATTTGAAATGGGCATTGTGCGGGCGCATACTGTTCAGTTCAACCTGAAAATCGGGTCCTTCGCGTGCAAGGGAGCCTAAACCTCACATTTGCACACACGGGCAAATTCGGGCAAATTCTCTGCTACATGTGCGAGGTGGTTCGTATGGTACACGAACATCATGATGCAGCTTGTTCTGGCCAGAGGGTTAAGTGGTCGAGATATGGGCAACACCAATTTGAAATCGGCATTGTGCGGGCACGTACTGTTCGGTTCAACCTGGAAATAAGGTTATTCGCGTGCAAGGGAGCCTGAACCTCACATTTGCGCACACGGGCAAATTCGGGCAAATTCTCTGCTACACGTGCGGGGTGGTTCGTATGGTACACGAACATCATGATGCACCTTGTTTTGACCAGGGGGTTGAGTGGTCGAGATATGGGCAATACTAATTTGAAATGGGCATTGTGCGGGCACGTACTGTTCAGTTCAACCTGGAAATAAGGTTATTCGCGTGCAAGGGAGCCTGAACCTCACATTTGCGCACACGGACAAATTCGGGCAAATTCTCTGCTACACGTGCGACGTGGTTCGTATGGTACACGAATATCATGATGCACCTTGTTTTGGCCGGAGGGTTGAGTGGTCGAGATATGGGCAATACCAATTTGAAATGGTCATTGTGCGGGCACGTACTGTTCAGTTCAACCTGAAAATAGCGTCCTTCGCGTGCAAGGGAGCCTAAACCTCATATTTGCACACACGGGCAAATTCGGGCAAATTCTCTGCTACACGTGCGACGTGGTTCGTATGGTACACGAACCGCATGATGCAGCTTGTTCTGGCCAGAGGGTTGAGTGGTCGCGATATGGGCAACACCAATTTGAAATAAGCATTGTGCGGGCACGTACTGTTCAGTTCAACCTGCAAAATGGCGTCACTCGTGTGCAAGGGAGCCTGAACCTCACATTTGCACACACGGGCAAATTCGGGCAAATTCTCTGCTACATGTGCGAGGTGGTTCGTATGGTACACGAACATCATGATGCACCTTGTTTTGACCAGGGGGTTGAGTGGTCGAGATATGGGCAATACCAATTTGGAATGGTCATTGTGCGGGCACGCACTGTTCAGTTCAACCTGAAAATAGCGTCATTCGCCTGCAAGGGATCCTAAAACCCACATATGCGCACACGGGCAAATTCGAGCAAATTCTCTGCTACAGGTGCGACGTGGTTCGTATGGTACACGAACATCATGATGCAGCTTTGTCTGGCCTGAGGGTTGAGTGGTCGAGATATGGGCAGTACCAATTTGAAATGGGCATTGTGCGGGCGCATACTGTTCAGTTCAACCTGAAAATCGGGTCCTTCGCGTGCAAGGGAGCCTAAACCTCACATTTGCACACACGGGCAAATTCGGGCAAATTCTCTGCTACATGTGCGAGGTGGTTCGTATGGTACACGAACATCATGATGCAGCTTGTTCTGGCCAGAGGGTTAAGTGGTCGAGATATGGGCAACACCAATTTGAAATCGGCATTGTGCGGGCACGTACTGTTCGGTTCAACCTGGAAATAAGGTTATTCGCGTGCAAGGGAGCCTGAACCTCACATTTGCGCACACGGGCAAATTCGGGCAAATTCTCTGCTACACGTGCGGGGTGGTTCGTATGGTACACGAACATCATGATGCACCTTGTTTTGACCAGGGGGTTGAGTGGTCGAGATATGGGCAATCCCAATTTGGAATGGTCATTGTGCGGGCACGCACTGTTCAGTTCAACCTGAAAATAGCGTCCTTCACGTGCAAGGGAGCCTAAACCTCACATTTGCACACACGGGCAAATTCGGGCAAATTCTCTGCTACACGTGCGACGTGGTTCGTATGGTACACGAACAGCATGCTGCAGCTTGTTCTGGCCGGAGGGTTGAGTGGTTGTGATATGGGCAATACCAATTTGAAATGGGCATTGTGCGGGCACGTACTGTTCAGTTCAACCTGAAAATAGCGTCATTCGCGTGCAAGGGAGCCTGAACCTCACATTTGCACACACGTGCAAATTCGGGCAAATTCTCTGCTACACGTGCGACGTGGTTCATATGGTACACGAATAGCATGATGCAGCTTGTTGTGGCCAGAGGGTTAAGTGGTTGAGATATGGGCAATACCAATTTGAAATGGGCATTGTGCGGGCACGTACTGTTCGGTTCAACCTGGAAATAAGGTTATTCGCGTGCAAGGGAGCCTGAACCTCACATTTGCGCACACGGGCAAATTCGGGCAAATTCTCTGCTACACGTGCGGGGTGGTTCGTATGGTACACGAACATCATGATGCACCTTGTTTTGACCAGGGGGTTGAGTGGTCGAGATATGGGCAATACCAATTTCAAATCGGCATTGTGCGGGCACGTACTGTTCGGTTCAACTTGGAAATAAAGTTATTCGCGTGCAAGGGAGCCTGAACCTCACATTTGCGCACACGGGCAAATTCGGGCAAATTCTCTGCTACACGTGCGGGGTGGTTTGTATGGTACACGAACATCATGATGCACCTTGTTTTGGCCAGAGGGTTGAGTGGTCGAGATATGGGCAATACCAATTTGAAATGGTCATTGTGCGGGCACGCACTGTTCAGTTCAACCTGAAAATAGCGTCCTTCACGTGCAAGGGAGCCTAAGCCTCACATTTGCACACACGGGCAAATTCGGGCAAATTCTCTGCTACACGTGCGACGTGGTTCGTATGGTACACGAACAGCATGATGCAGCTTGTTCTGGCCGGAAGGTTGAGTGGTTGTGATATGGGCAATACCAATTTGAAATGGGCATTGTGCGGGCACGTACTGTGAAGTTCAACCTGAAAATAGCGTCATTCGTGTGCAAGGGAGCCTAAAGCCCAGATTTGCGCACACGGGCAAATTCGGGCAAATTCTCTGCTACACGTGCGATGTGGTTCGTATGGTACACGAACAGCATGCTGCAGCTTGTTCTGGCCAGAGGGTTAAGTGGTCGAGATATGGGCAATACCAATTTGAAATGGGCATTGTGCGGGCACGTACTGTTCGGTTCAACCTGGAAATAAGGTTATTCGCGTGCAAGGGCGCCTGAACCTCACATTTGCGCACACGGGCTAATTCGGGCAAATTCTCTGCTACACGTGCGGGGTGGTTCGTATGGTACACGAACATCATGATGCACCTTGTTTTGGACAGAGGGTTGAGTGGTCGAGATATGGGCAATACCAATTTGAAATGGTCATTGTGCGGGCACGCACTGTTCGGTTCAACCTGAAAATAGCGTCCTTCGCGTGCAAGGGAGCCCAGCCCAAACCTCACATTTGCACACACGGGCAAATTCGGGCAAATTCTCTGCTACACGTGCGACGTGGTTCGTATGGTACACGAACAGCATGATGCAGCTTGTTCTGGCCAGAGGGTTGAGTGGTTGTGATATGGGCAATACCAATTTGAAATGGGCATTGTGCGGGCACGTACTGTGAAGTTCAACCTGAAAATAGCGTCATTCGCATGCAAGGGAGCCTAAAGCCCAGATTTGCGCACACGGGCAAATTCGGGCAAATTCTCTGCTACACGTGCGATGTGGTTCGTATGGTACACGAACAGCATGCTGCAGCTTGTTCTGGCCAGAGGGTTAAGTGGTCGAGATATGGGCAATACCAATTTGAAATGGGCATTGTGCGGGCACGTACTGTTCGGTTCAACCTGGAAATAAGGTTATTCGCGTGCAAGGGCGCCTGAACCTCACATTTGCGCACACGGGCTAATTCGGGCAAATTCTCTGCTACACGTGCGGAGTGGTTCGTATGGTACACGAACATCATGATGCACCTTGTTTTGGCCAGAGGGTTGAGTGGTCGAGATATGGGCAATACCAATTTGAAATGGTCATTGTGCGGGCACGCACTGTTCAGTTCAACCTGAAAATAGCGTTCTTCGCGTGCAAGGGAGCCCAAACCTCACATTTGCACACACGGGCAAATTCGGGCCAATTCTCTGCTACACGTGCCACGTGGTTCGTATGGTACACGAACAGCATGATGCAGCTTGTTCTGGCCAGAGGGTTGAGTGGTTGTGATATGGGCAATACCAATTTGAAATGGGCATTGTGCGGGCACGTACTGTGAAGTTCAACCTGAAAATAGCGTCATTCGTGTGCAATGGGGCCTAAAGCCCAGCTTTGCGCACACGGGCAAATTCGGGCAAATTCTCTGCTACACGTGCGATGTGGTTCGTATGGTACACGAATAGCATGCTGCAGCTTGTTCTGGCCAGAGGGTTAAGTGGTCGAGATATGGGCAATACCAATTTGAAATGGGCATTGTGCGGGCACGTACTGTTCGGTTCAACCTGGAAATAAGGTTATTCGCGTGCAAGGGCGCCTGAACCTCACATTTGCGCACACGGGCTAATTCGGGCAAATTCTCTGCTACACGTGCGGGGTGGTTCGTATGGTACACGAACATCATGATGCACCTTGTTTTGGCCAGAGGGTTGAGTGGTCGAGATATGGGCAATACCAATTTGAAATGGTCATTGTGCGGGCACGCACTGTTCAGTTCAACCTGAAAATAGCGTCCTTCGCGTGCAAGGGAGCCCAAACCTCACATTTGCACACACGGGCAAATTCGGGCAAATTCTCTGCTACACGTGCGACGTGGTTCGTATGGTACACGAACAGCATGATGCAGCTTGTTCTGGCCAGAGGGTTGAGTGGTTGTGATATGGGCAATACCAATTTGAAATGGGCATTGTGCGGGCACGTACTGTGAAGTTCAACCTGAAAATAGCGTCATTCGCGTGCAAGGGAGCCTAAAGCCCAGATTTGCGCACACGGGCAAATTCGGGCAAATTCTCTGCTACACGTGCGATGTGGTTCGTATGGTACACGAACAGCATGCTGCAGCTTGTTCTGGCCAGAGGGTTAAGTGGTCGAGATATGGGCAATACCAATTTGAAATGCGCATTGTGCGGGCACGTACTGTTCGGTTCAACCTGGAAATAAGGTTATTCGCGTGCAAGGGCGCCTGAACCTCACATTTGCGCACACGGGCTAATTCGGGCAAATTCTCTGCTACACGTGCGGGGTGGTTCGTATGGTACACGAACATCATGATGCACCTTGTTTTGACCAGGGGGTTGAGTGGTCGAGATATGGGCAATACCAATTTGAAATGGTCATTGTGCGGGCACGCACTGTTCAGTTCAACCTGAAAATAGCGTCCTTCGCGTGCAAGGGAGCCCAAACCTCACATTTGCACACACGGGCAAATTCGGGCAAATTCTCTGCTACACGTGCGACGTGGTTCGTATGGTACACGAACAGCATGATGCAGCTTGTTCTGGCCAGAGGGTTGAGTGGTTGTGATATGGGCAATACCAATTTGAAATGGGCATTGTGCGGGCACGTACTGTTCAGTTCAACCTGGAAATAGCGTCACTCGTGTGCAAGGGAGCCTGAACCTCACATTTCCACACACGGGCGAATTGGGACAAATTCTCTGCTACACGTGCGACGTGGTTCGTACAGTACACGAATAGCATGATGCAGCTTGTTGTGGCCAGAGGGTTGAGTGGTTGAGATATGGGCAATACCAAATTGAAACGGCCATTGTGCGGGCACGTACTGTTCAGTTCAACCTGAAAATAGCGTCCCTCGGGTGCAAGGGAGCCTAAACCTCACATTTGCACACACGGGCAAATTCGGGCAAATTCTCTGCTACACGTGCGACGTGGTTCGTATGGTACACGAATAGCATGATGCAGCTTGTTGTGGCCAGAGGGTTGAGTGGTTGAGATATGGGCAATACCAAATTGAAACGGCCATTGTGCGGGCACGTACTGATCAGTTCAACCTGAAAATAGCGTCATTCGCGTGCAAGGGAGCCTAAAGCCCACATTTGCGCACACGGGCAAATTCGGGCAAATTCTCTGCTACACGTGCGACGTGGTTCGTATGGTACACTAACAGCATGATGCAGCTTGTTCTGGCCAGAGGACTGAGTGGTCGCGATATGGGCAACACCAATTTGGAATGGTCATTGTGCGGGCACGTACTGTTCAGTTCAACCTGAAAATAGCGTCACTCATGTGCAAGGGAGCCTGAACCTCACATTTGCACACACGGGCAAATTCGGGCAAATTCTCTGCTACACGTGCGACGTGGTTCGTATGGTACACGAACAGCATGATGCAGCTTGTTCTGGCCAGAGGGTTGAGTGGTCGCGATATGGGCAACACCAATTTGAAATGGGCATTGTGCGGGCACGTACTGTTCAGTTCAACCTGAAAATAGCGTCACTGGTGTGCAAGGGAGCCTGAACCTCACATTTGCACACACGGGCAAATTCGGGCAAATTCTCTGCTACACATGCGACGTGGTTCATATGGTACACGTATAGCATGATGCAGCTTGTTGTGGCCAGAGGGTTGAGTGGTTGAGATATGGGCAATACCAAATTGAAACGGGTATTGTGCGGGCATGTACTATTCAGTGCAACCTGAAAATAGCGTCATTCGCGTGCAAGGGAGCCTAAAACCCACATATGCGCACACGGGCAAATTCGAGCAAATTCTCTGCTACACGTGCGACGTGGTTCGTATGGTACACGAACAGCATGATGCAGCTTGTTCTGGCCAGAGGGTTGAGTGGTTGTGATATGGGCAATACCAATTTGAAATGGGCATTGTGCGGGCACGTACTGTGAAGTTCAACCTGAAAATAGCGTCATTCGCGTGCAAGGGAGCCTGAAGCCCAGATTTGCGCACACGGGCAAATTCGGGCAAATTCTCTGCTACACGTGCGATGTGGTTCGTATGGTACACGAACAGCATGCTGCAACTTGTTCTGGCCAGAGGGTTAAGTGGTCGAGATATGGGCAATACCAATTTGAAATGGGCATTGTGCGGGCACGTACTGTTCGGTTCAACCTGGAAATAAGGTTATTCGCGTGCAAGGGCGCCTGAACCTCACATTTGCGCACACGGGCTAATTCGGGCAAATTCTCTGCTACACGTGCGGGGTGGTTCGTATGGTACACGAACATCATGATGCACCTTGTTTTGGCCAGAGGGTTGAGTGGTCGAGATATGGGCAATACCAATTTGAAATGGTCATTGTGCGGGCACGCACTGTTCAGTTCAACCTGAAAATAGCGTCCTTCGCGTGCAAGGGAGCCCAAACCTCACATTTGCACACACGGGCAAATTCGGGCAAATTCTCTGCTACACGTGCGACGTGGTTCGTATGGTACACGAACAGCATGATGCAGCTTGTTCTGGCCAGAGGGTTGAGTGGTTGTGATATGGGCAATACCAATTTGAAATGGGCATTGTGCGGGCACGTACTGTGAAGTTCAACCTGAAAATAGCGTCATTCGCGTGCAAGGGAGCCTAAAGCCCAGATTTGCGCACACGGGCAAATTCGAGCAAATTCTCTGCTACACGTGCGATGTGGTTCGTATGGTACACGAACAGCATGCTGCAGCTTGTTCTGGCCAGAGGGTTAAGTGGTCGAGATATGGGCAATACCAATTTGAAATGGGCATTGTGCGGGCACGTACTGTTCGGTTCAACCTGGAAATAAGGTTATTCGCGTGCAAGGGCGCCTGAACCTCACATTTGCGCACACGGGCTAATTCGGGCAAATTCTCTGCTACACGTGCGGGGTGGTTCGTATGGTACACGAACATCATGATGCACCTTGTTTTGGCCAGAGGGTTGAGTGGTCGAGATATGGGCAATACCAATTTGAAATGGTCATTGTGCGGGCACGCACTGTTCAGTTCAACCTGAAAATAGCGTCCTTCGCGTGCAAGGGAGCCCAAACCTCACATTTGCACACACCGGCAAATTCGGGCAAATTCTCTGCTACACGTGCGACGTGGTTCGTATGGTACACGAACAGCATGATGCAGCTTGTTCTGGCCAGAGGGTTGAGTGGTTGTGATATGGGCAATACCAATTTGAAATGGGCATTGTGCGGGCACGTACTGTTCAGTTCAACCTGAAAATAGCGTCACTCGTGTGCAAGGGAGCCTGAACCTCACATTTCCACACACGGGCGAATTGGGACAAATTCTCTGCTACACGTGCGACGTGGTTCGTATGGTACACGAATAGTATGATGCAGCTTGTTGTGGCCAGAGGGTTGAGTGGTTGAGATATGGGCAATACCAAATTGAAACGGCCATTGTGCGGGCACGTACTGTTCAGTTCAACCTGAAAATAGCGTCCCTCGGGTGCAAGGGAGCCTAAACCTCACATTTGCACACACGGGCAAATTCGGGCAAATCCTCTGCTACACGTGCGACGTGGTTCGTATGGTACACGAATAGCATGATGCACCTTGTTCTGGCCGGAGGGTTGAGTGGTTGAGATATGGGCAATACCAAATTGAAACGGCCATTGTGCGGGCACGTACTGATCAGTTCAACCTGAAAATAGCGTCATTCGCGTGCAAGGGAGCCTAAAGCCCACATTTGCGCACACGGGCAAATTCGGGCAAATTCTCTGCTACACGTGCGACGTGGTTCGTATGGTACACTAACAGCATGATGCAGCTTGTTCTGGCCAGAGGACTGAGTGGTCGCGATATGGGCAACACCAATTTGGAATGGTCATTGTGCGGGCACGTACTGTTCAGTTCAACCTGAAAATAGCGTCACTCGTGTGCAAGGGAGCCTGAACCTCACATTTGCACACACGGGCAAATTCGGGCAAATTCTCTGCTACACGTGCGACGTGGTTCGTATGGTACACGAACAGCATGATGCAGCTTGTTCTGGCCAGAGGGTTGAGTGGTCGCGATATGGGCAACACCAATTTGAAATGGGCATTGTGCGGGCACGTACTGTTCAGTTCAACCTGAAAATAGCGTCACTCGTGTGCAAGGGAGCCTGAACCTCACATTTGCACACACGGGCAAATTCGGGCAAATTCTCTGCTACACGTGCGACGTGGTTCATATGGTACACGAATAGCATGATGCAGCTTGTTGTGGCCAGAGGGTTGAGTGGTTGAGATATGGGCAATACCAAATTGAAACGGGTATTGTGCGGGCATGTACTATTCAGTGCAACCTGAAAATAGCGTCATTCGCGTGCAAGGGAGCCTAAAACCCACATATGCGCACACGGGCAAATTCGAGCAAATTCTCTGCTACAGGTGCGATGTGGTTCGTATGGTACACGAACAACATGATGCACCTTGTTTTGGCCAGAGGGTTGAGTGGTCGAGATATGGGCAATACCAATTTGAAATGGTCATTGTGCGGGCACGCACTGTTCAGTTCACCCTGAAAATAGCGTCCTTCGCGTGCAAGGGAGCCTAAACCTCACATTTGCACACACGAGCAAATTCGGGCAAATTCTCTGCTACACGTGCGACGTGGTTCGTATGGTACACGGACAGCATGATGCAGCTTGTTCTGGCCGGAGGGTTGAGTGGTTGTGATATGGGCAATACCAATTTGAAATGGGCATTGTGAGGGCACGTACTGTGAAGTTCAACCTGAAAATAGCGTCATACGCGTGCAAGGGAGCCTAAAGCCCAGATTTGCGCACACGGGCAAATTCGGGCAAATTCTCTGCTACACGTGCGATGTGGTTCGTATGGTACACGAACAACATGCTGCAGCTTGTTCTGGCCAGAGGGTTAAGTGGTCGAGATATGGGCAATACCAATTTGAAATCGGCATTGTGCGGGCACGTACTGTTCGGTTCAACCTGGAAATAAGGTTATTCGCGTGCAAGGGAGCCTGAACCTCACATTTGCGCACACGGGCAAATTCGGGCAAATTCTCTGCTACACGTGCGGGGTGGTTCGTATGGTACACGAACATCATGATGCACCTTGTTTTGGCCAGAGGGTTGAGTGGTCGAGATATGGGCAATACCAATTTGAAATGGTCATTGTGCGGGCACGCACTGTTCAGTTCAACCTGAAAATAGCGTCCTTCACGTGCAAGGGAGCCTAAACCTCACATTTGCACACACGGGCAAATTCGGGCAAATTCTCTGCTACACGTGCGACGTGGTTCGTATGGTACACGAATAGCATGATGCAGCTTGTTGTGGTCGGAGGGTTGAGTGGTCGAGATATGGGCAACACCAATTTGGAATGGGCATTGTGCGGGCACGTACTGTGAAGTTCAACCTGAACGTAGCGTCACTCGTGTGCAAGGGAGCCTGAACCTCACATTTGCAGACACGGGCAAATTCGGGCAAATTCTCTGCTACATGTGCGAGGTGGTTCGTATGGTACACGAACATCATGATGCACCTTGTTTTGACCAGAGGGTTGAGTGGTCGAGATATGGGCAATACCAATTTGGAATGGTCATTGTGCGGGCACGCACTGTTCAGTTCAACCTAAAAATAGCGTCCTTCACGTGCAAGGGAGCCTAAACCTCACATTTGCACACACGGGCAAATTCGGGCAAATTCTCTGCTACACGTGCGACGTGGTACGTATGGTACACGAACAGCATGATGCAGCTTGTTGTGGCCAGAGGGTTGAGTGGTTGTGATATGGGCAATACCAATTTGGAATGGGCATTGTGCGGGCACGTACTGTGAAGTTCAACCTGAATATAGCGTCATTCGTGTGCAAGGGAGCCTGAACCTCACATTTGCACACACGTGCAAATTCGGGCAAATTCTCTGCTACACGTGCGACGTGGTTCTTATGGTACGCGAACAGCATGATGCAGCTTGTTCTGGCCGGAGGGTTGAGTGGTTGTGATATGGGCAATACCAATTTGAAATGGTCATTGTGCGGGCACGTACTGTGAAGTTCAACCTTAAAATAGCGTCACTCGTGTGCAAGGGAGCCTGAACCTCACATTTGCACACACGGGCAAATTCGGGCAAATTCTCTGCTACAGGTGCGATGTGGTTCGTATGGTACACTAACAACATTATGCACCTTGTTTTGGCCAGAGGGTTGAGTGGTCGAGATATGGGCAATACCAATTTGGAATGGTCATTGTGCGGGCACGCACTGTTCAGTTCAACCTGAAAATAGCGTCCTTCGCGTGCAAGGGAGCCCAAACCTCACATTTGCACACACGGGCAAATTCGGGCAAATTCTCTGCTACACGTGCGACGTGGTTCGTATGGTACACGAATAGCATGATGCAGCTTGTTCTGGCCGGAGGGTTGAGTGGTCGAGATATGGGCAATACCAATTTGAAATCGGCATTGTGCGGGCACGTACTGTGAAGTTCAACCTGAAAATAGCGTCACTCGTGTGCAAGGGAGCCTGAACCTCACATTTGCAGACACAGGCAAATTCGGGCAGGTTCTCTGCTACATGTGCGAGGTGGTTCGTATGGTACACGAACATCATGATGCACCTTGTTTTGACCAGAGGGTTGAGTGGTCGAGATATGGGCAATACCAATTTGGAATGGTCATTGTGCGGGCACGCACTGTTCAGTTCAACCTGAAAATAGCGTCCTTCACGTGCAAGGGAGCCTAAACCTCACATTTGCACACACGGGCAAATTGGGGCAAATTCTCTGCTACACGTGCGACGTGGTTCGTATGGTACACGAACAGCATGATGCAGCTTGTTGTGGCCAGAGGGTTGAGTGGTTGTGATATGGGCAACACCAATTTGAAATGGGCATTGTGCGGGCACGTACTGTGAAGTTCAACCTGAAAATAGCGTCATTCGCGTGCAAGGGAGCCTGAACCTCACATTTGCACACAAGTGCAAATTCGGGCAAATTCTCTGCTACACGTGCGACGTGGTTCGTATGGTACGCGAACAGCATGATGCACCTTGTTCTGGCCGGAGGGTTGAGTGGTTGTGATATGGGCAATACCAATTTGAAATCGTCATTGTGCGGGCACGTACTGTGAAGTTCAACCTTAAAATAGCGTCACTCGTGTGCAAGGGAGCCTGAACCTCACATTTGCACACACGGGCAAATTCGGGCAAATTCTCTGCTACACGTGCGACGTGGTTCCTATGGTACACGAACATCATGATGCAGCTTTGTCTGGCCTGAGGGTTGAGTGGTCGAGATATGGGCAGTACCAATTTGAAATGGGCATTGTGCGGGCGCATACTGTTCAGTTCGACCTGAAAATAGCGTCCTTCGCGTGCCGGGGAGCCTAAGCCGCACATTTCCACACACGGGCGAATTGGGACAAATTCTCTGCTACACGTGCGACGTGGTTCGTATGGTACACGAACAGCATGATGCAGCTTGTTGTGGCCAGAGGGTTGAGTGGTTGAGATATGGGCAAGACCAAATTGAAACGGGTATTGTGCGGGCACGTACTATTCAGTTCAACCTGAAAATAGCGTCATTCGCGTGCAAGGGAGCCTAAAACCCACATATGCGCACACGGGCAAATTCGAGCAAATTCTCTGCTACACGTGCGATGTGGTTCGTATGGTACACCAACAACATGATGCACCTTGTTTTGGCCAGAGGGTTGAGTGGTCGAGATATGGGCAATACCAATTTGGAATGGTCATTGCGGGCACGCACTGTTCAGTTCAACCTGAAAATAGCGTCCTTCGCGTGCAAGGGAGCCTAAACCTCACATTTGCACACACGGGCAAATTCGGGCAAATTCTCTGCTACACGTGCGACGTGGTTCGTATGGTACAGGAACAGCATGATGCAGCTTGTTCTGACCGGAGGGTTGAGTGGTTGAGATATGGGCAATACCAATTTGAAATGGGCATTGTGCGGGCACGTACTGTGAAGTTCAACCTGAAAATAGCGTCATTCGCGTGCAAGGGAGCCTAAAGCCCAGATTTGCACACACGGGCAAATTCGGGCAAATTCTCTGCTACATGTGCGAGGTGGTTCGTATGGTACACGAACATCATGATGCACCTTGTTTTGACCAGGGGGTTGAGTGGTCGAGATATGAGCAATACCAATTTGGAATGGTCATTGTGCGGGCACGCACTGTTCAGTTCAACCTGAAAATAGCGTCCTTCACGTGCAAGGGAGCCTAGAACCCACATATGCGCACACGGGCAAATTCGAGCAAATTCTCTGCTACAGGTGCGACGTGGTTCGTATGGTACACTCACAGCATGATGCAGCTTGTTTTGGCCAGAGGGTTGAGTGGTTGAGATATGGGCAATACCAAATTGAAACGGCCATTGTGCGGGCACGTACTATTCAGTTCAACCTGAAAATAGCGTCATTCGCGTGCAAGGGAGCCTAAAACCCACATATGCGCACACGGGCAAATTCGAGCAAATTCTCTGCTACAGGTGCGACGTGGTTTGTATGGTACACCAACAACATGATGCACCTTGTTTTGGCCAGAGGGTTGAGTGGTCGAGATATGGGCAATACCAATTTGGAATGGTCATTGTGCGGGCACGCACTGTTCCGTTCAACCTGGAAATAGCGTCATTCGCGTGCAACGGAGCCTGAACCTCACATTCGCACACACGTGCAAATTCGGGCAAATTCTCTGCTACACGTGCGACGTGGTTCGTATGGTACACTAACAGCATGATGCAGCTTGTTCTGGCCAGAGGGTTGAGTGTCGAGATATGGGCAATACCAATTTGAAATGGGCATTGTGCGGGCACGTACTGTTCAGTTCAACCTGGAAATAGCGTCATTCGCGTGCAACGGAGCCTGAACCTCACATTTGCACACACGTGCAAATTCGGGCAAATTCTCTGCTACATGTGCGACGTGGTTCGTATGGTACTCGAACAGCATGATGCACCTTGTTCTGGCCGGAGGGTTGAGTGGTCGAGATATGGGCAATACCAATTTGGAATGGTCATTGTGCGGGCACGCACTGTTCAGTTCAACCTGAAAATAGCGTCCTTCACGTGCAAGGGAGCCTAAACCTCACATTTGCACACACGGGCAAATTCGGGCAAATTCTCTGCTACATGTGCGAGGTGGTTCGTATGGTACACGAACATCATGATGCACCTTGTTTTGACCAGGGGGTTGAGTGGTCGAGATATGGGCAACACCAATTTGAAATGGGCATTGTGCGGGCACGTACTATTCAGTTCAACCTGAAAATAGCGTCACTCGTGTGCAAGGGAGCCTAAAGCCCAGATTTGCACACACGGGCAAATTCGGGCAAATTCTCTGCTACATGTGCGAGGTGGTTCGTATGGTACACGAACATCATGATGCAGCTTGTTTTGACCAGGGGGTTGAGTGGTCGAGATATGGGCAATACCAATTTGAAATGGGCATTGTGCGGGCACGCACTGTTCAGTTCAACCTGAAAATAGCGTCCTTCACGTGCAAGGGAGCCTAGAACCCACATATGCGCACACGGGCAAATTCGGGCGAATTCTCTGCTACAGGTGCGACGTGGTTCGTATGGTACACTCACAGCATGAAGCACCTTGTTTTGGCCAGAGGGTTGAGTGGTTGAGATATGGGCAATACCAAATTGAAACGGGTATTGTGCGGGCACGTACTATTCAGTTCAACCTGAAAATAGCGTCATTCGCGTGCAAGGGAGCCTAAAACCCACATATGCGCACACGGGCAAATTCGAGCAAATTCTCTGCTACAGGTGCGACGTGGTTCGTATGGTACACTAACAGCATGATGCAGCTTGTTCTGGCCAGAGGGTTGAGTGGTCGAGATATGGGCAATACCAATTTGAAATGGGCATTGTGCGGGCACGTACTGTTCAGTTCAACCTGGAAATAGCGTCATTCGCGTGCAACGGAGCCTGAACCTCACATTTGCAGACACGTGCAAATTCGGGCAAATTCTCTGCTACACGTGCGACGTGGTTCGTATGGTACTCGAACAGCATGATGCACCTTGTTCTGGCCGGAGGGTTGAGTGGTCGAGATATGGGCAATACCAATTTGGAATGGTCATTGTGCGGGCACGCACTGTTCAGTTCAACCTGAAAATAGCGTCCTTCACGTGCAAGGGAGCCTAAACCTCACATTTGCACACACGGGCAAATTCGGGCAAATTCTCTGCTACATGTGCGAGGTGGTTCGTATGGTACACGAACATCATGATGCACCTTGTTTTGACCAGGGGGTTGAGTGGTCGAGATATGGGCAACACCAATTTGAAATGGGCATTGTGCGGGCACGTACTGTTCAGTTCAACCTGAAAATAGCGTCACTCGTGTGCAAGGGAGCCTGAACCTCACATTTGCACACACGGGCAAATTCGGGCAAATTCTCTGCTACATGTGCGACGTGGTTCGTATGGTACTCGAACAGCATGATGCACCTTGTTCTGGCCGGAGGGTTGAGTGGTCGAGATATGGGCAATACCAATTTGGAATGGTCATTGTGCGGGCACGCACTGTTCAGTTCAACCTGAAAATAGCGTCCTTCACGTGCAAGGGAGCCTAAACCTCACATTTGCACACACGGGCAAATTCGGGCAAATTCTCTGCTACATGTGCGAGGTGGTTCGTATGGTACACGAACATCATGATGCACCTTGTTTTGACCAGGGGGTTGAGTGGTCGAGATATGGGCAACACCAATTTGAAATGGGCATTGTGCGGGCACGTACTATTCAGTTCAACCTCAAAATAGCGTCACTCGTGTGCAAGGGAGCCTAAAGCCCAGATTTGCACACACGGGCAAATTCGGGCAAATTCTCTGCTACATGTGCGAGGTGGTTCGTATGGTACACGAACATCATGATGCAGCTTGTTTTGACCAGGGGGTTGAGTGGTCGAGATATGGGCAATACCAATTTGGAATGGTCATTGTGCGGGCACGCACTGTTCAGTTCAACCTGAAAATAGCGTCCTTCACGTGCAAGGGAGCCTAGAACCCACATATGCGCACACGGGCAAATTCGGGCGAATTCTCTGCTACAGGTGCGACGTGGTTCGTATGGTACACTCACAGCATGAAGCACCTTGTTTTGGCCAGAGGGTTGAGTGGTTGAGATATGGGCAATACCAAATTGAAACGGGTATTGTGCGGGCACGTACTATTCAGTTCAACCTGAAAATAGCGTCATTCGCGTGCAAGGGAGCCTAAAACCCACATATGCGCACACGGGCAAATTCGAGCAAATTCTCTGCTACACGTGCGACGTGGTTCGTATGGTACACTAACAGCATGATGCAGCTTGTTCTGGCCAGAGGGTTGAGTGGTCGAGATATGGGCAATACCAATTTGAAATGGGCATTGTGCGGGCACGTACTGTTCAGTTCAACCTGGAAATAGCGTCATTCGCGTGCAACGGAGCCTGAACCTCACATTTGCAGACACGTGCAAATTCGGGCAAATTCTCTGCTACACGTGCGACGTGGTTCGTATGGTACTCGAGCAGCATGATGCACCTTGTTCTGGCCGGAGGGTTGAGTGGTCGAGATATGGGCAATACCAATTTGGAATGGTCATTGTGCGGGCACGGACTGTTCAGTTCAACCTGAAAATAGCGTCCTTCACGTGCAAGGGAGCCTAAACCTCACATTTGCACACACGGGCAAATTCGGGCAAATTCTCTGCTACATGTGCGAGGTGGTTCGTATGGTACACGAACATCATGATGCACCTTGTTTTGACCAGGGGGTTGAGTGGTCGAGATATGGGCAACACCAATTTGAAATGGGCATTGTGCGGGCACGTACTGTTCAGTTCAACCTGAAAATAGCGTCACTCGTGTGCAAGGGAGCCTGAACCTCACATTTGCACACACGGGCAAATTCGGGCAAATTCTCTGCTACATGTGCGAGGTGGTTCGTATGGTATACGAACATCATGATGCACCTTGTTTTGACCAGGGGGTTGAGTGGTCGAGATATGGGCAATACCAATTCGGAATGGTCATTGTGCGGGCACGCACTGTTCAGTTCAACCTGAAAATAGCGTCCTTCACGTGCAAGGGAGCCTAAACCTCACATTTGCACACACGGGCGAATTCGGGCAAATTCTCTGCTACACGTGCGACGTGGTTCGTATGGTACACGAACAACATGCTGCAGCTTGTTTTGACCAGAGGGTTGAGTGGTCGAGATATGGGCAATACCAATTTGAAATGGTCATTGTGCGGGCACGCACTGTTCAGTTCAACATGAAAATAGCGTCCTCCACGTGCAAGGGAGCCTAAACCTCACATTTGCACACACGGGCAAATTCGTGCAAATTCTCTGCTACACGTGCGACGTGGTTCATATGGTACACAAATAGCATGATGCAGCTTGTTCTGGCCTGAGGGTTGAGTGGTCGAGATATGGGCAGTACCAATTTGAAATGGGCATTGTGCGGGCGCATACTGTTCAGTTCGACCTGAAAATAGCGTCATTCGCGTGCAAGGGAGCCTAAGCCGCACATTTCCACACACGGGCGAGTTGGGACAAATTGTCTGCTACACGTGCGACGTGGTTCGTATGGTACACGAATAGCATGATGCAGCTTGTTGTGGCCAGGGGGTTGAGTGGTCGAGATATGGGCAACACCAATTTGAAATCGGCATTGTGCGGGCCCGTACTGTTCAGTTCAACGTGAAAATAGTGTCACTCGTGTGCAAGGGAGCCTGAACCTCACATTTGCACACACGGGCAAATTCGGGCAAATTCTCTGCTACACGTGCGGGGTGGTTCGTATGGTACACGAATAGCATGATGCAGCTTGTTGTGGCCAGGGGGTTGAGTGGTCGAGATATGGGCAATACCAAATTGAAACGGCCATTGTGCGGGCACGTACTGTTCAGTTCAACCTGAAAATAGCGTCATTCGCGTGCAAGGGAGCCTAAAGCCCAGATTTGCGCACACAGGCAAATTCGGGCAAATTCTCTGCTACACGTGCGATGTGGTTCGTATGGTACACGAACAACATGCTGCAGCTTGTTCTGGCCAGAGGGTAAAGTGGTCGCGATATGGGCAACACCCATTTGAAATTGGCATTGTGCGGGCACGTATTGTTCACTTCAACCTGAAAATAGCGTCACTCGTGTGCAAGGGAGCCCGAACCTCACATTTGCACACACGGGCAAATTCGGGCAAATTCTCTGCTACATGTGCGAGGTGGTTCGTATGGTACACGAACATCATGATGCACCTTGTTTTGACCAGGGGGTTGAGTGGTCGAGATATGGGCAATACCAATTTGGAATGATCATTGTGCGGGCATGTACTATTCAGTTCAACCCGAACGTAGCGTCGTTCACCTGCAAGGGAGCCTAAAACCCACATATGCGCACACAGGCAAATTCGAGCAAATTCTCTGCTACACGTGCGACGTGGTTCGTATGGTACACTAACAGCATGATGCACCTTGTTTTGACCAGGGGGTTGAGTGGTCGAGATATGGGCAATACCAATTTGAAATGGGCATTGTGCGGGCACGTACTGTTCATTTCAACCTGAAAATAGCGTCCTTCGTGTGCAAGGGAGCCTGAACCTCACATTTGCACACACGGGCAAATTCGGGCAAATTCTCTGCTACATGTGCGAGGTGGTTCGTATGGTACACGAACATCATGATGCACCTTGTTTTGACCAGGGGGTTGAGTGGTCGAGATATGGGCAATACCAATTTGGAATGGTCATTGTGCGGGCACGCACTGTTCAGTTCAACCTGAAAATAGCGTCACTCGTGTGCAAGGGA
Organism: Eutreptiella sp. 'Long Island Sound 2002'; assembly: GCA_964036045.1. Classification (NCBI taxonomy): domain Eukaryota; phylum Euglenozoa; class Euglenophyceae; order Eutreptiales; family Eutreptiaceae; genus Eutreptiella; species Eutreptiella sp. 'Long Island Sound 2002'. Next base: position 20,497,442 of record OZ038403.1, read on the forward strand.
GCCTGAACCTCACATCTGCGCACACGGGCAAATTCGGGCAAATTCTCTGCTACACGTGCGATGTGGTTCGTATGGTACGCGAACAGCATGATGCACCTTGTTTTGACCAGGGGGTTGAGTGGTCGAGATATGGGTAATACCAATTTGAAATCGGCATTGTGCGGGCACGTACTGTTCGGTTCAACCTGGAAATAAGGTTATTCGCGTGCAAGGGAGCCTGAACCTCACATTTGCACACACGGGCAAATTCGGGCAAATTCTCTGCTACACGTGCGAGGTGGTTCGTATGGTACACGAACATCATGATGCACCTTGTTTTGACCAGGGGGTTGAGGGGTCGCGATATGGGCAATACCAATTTGAAATGGGCATTGTGCGGGCACGCACGGTTCAGTTCAACCTGAAAATAGCGTCACTCGTGTGCAAGGGAGCCTAAACCTCACATTTGCACACACGGGCAAATTCGGGCAAATTCTCTGCTACATGTGCCAGGTGGTTCGTATGGTACACGAACATCATGATGCACCTTGTTTTGACCAGGGGGTTGAGTGGTCGAGATATGGGCAATACCAATTTGAAATGGTCATTGTGCGGGCACATAGTATTCAGTTCAACCTGAAAATAGCGTCATTCGCGTGCAAGGGAGCCTAAAACCCACATATGCGCACACGGGCAAATTCGAGCAAATTCTCTGCTACAGGTGCGACGTGGTTCGTATGGTACACTAACAGCATGATGCAGCTTGTTGTGGCCAGAGGGTTGAGTGGTTGAGATATGGGCAATACCAAATTGAAACGGCCATTGTGCGGGCAGGTACTGTTCAGTTCAACCTGAAAATAGCGTCATTCGCGTGCAAGGGAGCCTAAAGCCCACATTTGCGCACACGGGCAAATTTGGGCAAATTCTGTGCTACACGTGCGACGTGGTTCGTATGGTACGCGAACAGCATGATGCACCTTGTTCTGGCCGGAGGGTTGAGTGGTTGTGATATGGGCAATACCAATTTGAAATGGGCATTGTGCGGGCACGTACTGTGAAGTTCAACCTGAACGTAGCGTCGTTCACCTGCAAGGGAGCCTAAACCTCACATTTGCACACACGGGCAAATTCGGGCAAATTCTCTGCTACACGTGCGACGTGGTTCGTATGGTACACGAACAGCATGATGCAGCTTGTTCTGGCCGGAGGGTTGAGTGGTTGTGATATGGGCAATACCAATTTGAAATGGGCATTGTGCGGGCACGTACTGTTCAGTTCAACCTGAAAATAGCGTCACTCGTGTGCAAGGGAGCCTGAACCTCACATTTGCACACACGGGCAAATTCGGGCAAATTCTCTGCTACATGTGCGAGGTGGTTCGTATGGTACACGAACATCATGATGCACCTTGTTTTGACCAGGGGGTTGAGTGGTCGAGATATGGGCAATACCAATTTGGAATGGTCATTGTGCGGGCACGCACTGTTCAGTTCAACCTGAAAATAGCGTCCTTCACGTGCAAGGGAGCCTAAACCTCACATTTGCACACACGGGCAAATTCGAGCAAATTCACTGCTACAGGTGCGATGTGCTTCGTATGGTACGCGAACAGCATGATGCACCTTGTTCTGGCCGGAGGGTTGAGTGGTTGTGATATGGGCAATACCAATTTGAAATGGGCATTGTCCGGGCACGTACTGTGAAGTTCAACCTGAAAATAGCGTCCTTCGCGTGCAAGGGAGCCTAAACCTCACATTTTCCACACACGGGCAAATTCGGGCACATTCTCTGCTACACGTGCGATGTGGTTCGTATGGTACACGGACACCATGATGCACCTTGTTCTGGCCGGAGGGTTGAGTGGTCGAGATATGGGCAATACCAATTTGAAATCGGCATTGTGCGGGCACGTACTGTTCGGTTCAACCTGGAAATAAGGTTATTCGCGTGCAAGGGAGCCTGAACCTGACATTTGCGCACACGGGCAAATTCGGGCAAATTCTCTGCTACAAATGCGGGGTGGTTCGTATGGTACACGAACATCATGATGCACCTTGTTTTGGCCAGAGGGTTGAGTGGTTGAGATATGGGCAATACCAAATTGAAACGGGTATTGTGCGGGCACGTAGTATTCAGTTCAACCTGAAAATAGCGTCATTCGCGTGCAAGGGAGCCTAAAACCCACATATGCACACACGGGCAAATTCGAGCAAATTCTCTGCTACAGGTGCGACGCGGTTCGTATGGTACACTAACAGCATGATGCAGCTTGTTCTGGCCGGAGGGTTGAGTGGTTGTGATATGGGCAATACCAATTTGAAATGGGCATTGTGCGGGCACGTACTGTTCGGTTCAACCTGGAAATAGCGTCATTCGCGTGCAACGGAGCCTGAACCTCACATTTGCACACACGTGCAAATTCGGGCAAATTCTCTGCTACACGTGCGACGTGGTTCGTATGGTACACGGACACCATGATGCACCTTGTTCTGGCCGGAGGGTTGAGTGGTTGTGATATGGGCAATACCAATTTGAAATGGGCATTGTGCGGGCACGTACTGTGAAGTTCAACCTGAACGTAGCGTCGTTCACCTGCAAGGGAGCCCAAACCTCACATTTGCACAAACGGGCAAATTCGGGCAAATTCTCTGCTACACGTGCGACGTGGTTCATATGGTACACGAATAGCATGATGCAGCTTGTTTTGGCCAGAGGGTTGAGTGGTTGAGATATGGGCAATACCAAATTGAAACGGGTATTGTGCGGGCACGTACTATTCAGTTCAACCTGAAAATAGCGTCATTCGCGTGCAAGGGAGCCTAAGACCTCACATTTGCACACACGGGCAAATTCGAGCAAATTCTCCGCTACAGGTGCGACGTGGTTCGTATGGTACCCGAACAGCATGATGCAGCTTGTTCTGGCCAGAGGGTTGAGTGGTCGCGATATGGGCAACACCAAATTGAAACGGGTATTGTGCGGGCACGTACTATTCAGTTCAACCTGAAAATAGCGTCATTCGCGTGCAAGGGAGCCTAAAACCTCACATTTGCACACACGGGCAAATTCGGGCAAATTCTCTGCTACACGTGCGAGGTGGTTCGTATGGTACACGAACAACATGCTGCAGCTTGTTCTGGCCAGAGGGTTGAGTGGTCGAGATATGGGCAATACCAATTTGAAATCTGCATTGTGCGGGCACGTACTGTTCAGTTCAACCTGAAAATAGCGTCCTTCGCGTGCAAGGGAGCCTAAACCTCACATTTGCACACACGGGCAAATTCGAGCACATTCTCTGCTACAGGTGCGACGTGGTTCGTATGGTACGCGAACAGCATGATGCACCTTGTTCTGGCCGGAGGGTTGAGTGGTTGTGATATGGGCAATACCAATTTGAAATGGGCATTGTGCGGGCACGTACTGTGAAGTTCAACCTGAAAATAGCGTCCTTCGCGTGCAAGGGAGCCTAAACCTCACATTTGCACAAACGGGCAAATTCGGGCAAATTCTCTGCTACACGTGCGATGTGGTTCGTATGGTACACGAACAACATGCTGCAGCTTGTTCTGGCCAGAGGGTTAAGTGGTCGCGATACGGGCAACACCAATTTGAAATGGGCATTGTGCGGGCACGTACTGTGAAGTTCAACCTGAAAATAGCGTCATTTGCGTGCAAGGGAGCCTAAAGCCCAGATTTGCGCACACGGGAAAATTCGGGCAAATTCTCTGCTACACGTGCGATGTGGTTCGTATGGTACACGAACAACATGCTGCAGCTTGTTCTGGCCAGAGGGTTAAGTGGTCGAGATATGGGCAATACCAATTTGAAATCGGCATTGTGCGGGCACGTACTGTTCGGTTCAACATGGAAATAAGGTTATTCGCGTGCAAGGGAGCCTAAACCTCACATTTGCGCACACGGGCAAATTCGGGCAAATTCTCTGCTACACGTGCGGCGTGGTTCGTATGGTACACTAACAGCATGATGCAGCTTGTTCTGGCCAGAGGGTTGAGTGGTCGAGATATGGGCAATACCAAATTGAAACGGCCATTGTGCGGGCACGTACTGTTCAGTTCAACCTGAAAATAGCGTCATTCGCGTGCAACGGAGCCTGAACCTCACATTTGCACACACGTGCAAATTCGGGCGAATTCTCTGCTACACGTGCGACGTGGTTCGTATGGTACGCGAACAGCATGATGCACCTTGCTCTGGCCGGAGGGTTGAGTGGTCGAGATATGGGCAATACCAATTTGGAATGGTCATTGTGCGGGCACGCACTGTTCAGTTCAACCTGAAAATAGCGTCCTTCACGTGCAAGGGAGCCTAAACCTCACATTTGCACACACGGGCAAATTCGGGCAAATTCTCTGCTACACGTGCGACGTGGTTCATATGGTACACGAATAGCATGATGCAGCTTGTTGTGGCCAGAGGGTTGAGTGGTTGGGATATGGGCAATACCAAATTGAAACGGGTATTGTGCGGGCACGTACTATTCAGTTCAACCTGAAAATAGCGGCATTCTCGTGCAAGGGAGCCTAAAACCCACATATGCGCACACGGGCAAATTCGAGAAAATTCTATGCTACAGGTGCGACGTGGTTCGTATGGTACACTAACAGCATGATGCAGCTTGTTCTGGCCAGAGGGTTGAGTGGTCGAGATATGGGCAATACCAATTTGAAACGGGTATTGTGCGGGCACGTACCATTCAGTTCAACCTGAAAATAGCGTCATTCGCGTGCAAGGGAGCCTAAAACCCACATATGCGCACACGGGCAAATTCGAGCAAATTCTCTGCTACAGGTGCGACGTGGTTCGTATGGTACACTAACAGCATGATGCAGCTTGTTTTGGCCAGAGGGTTGAGTGGTTGAGATATGGGCAATACCAAATTGAAACGGGTATTGTGCGGGCACGTACTATTCAGTTCAACCTGAAAATAGCGTCATTCGCGTGCAAGGGAGCCTAAAACCCACATATGCGCACACGGGCAGATTCGAGCAAATTCTCTGCTACACGTGCGACGTGGTTCGTATGGTACACTAACAGCATGATGCAGCTTGTTCTGGCCAGAGGGTTGAGTGGTCGAGATATGGGCAATACCAATTTGAAATGGGCATTGTGCGGGCACGTACTGTTCAGTTCAACCTGGAAATAGCGTCATTCGCGTGCAACAGAGCCTGAACCTCACATTTGCACACACGTGCAAATTCGGGCAAATTCTCTGCTACACGTGCGACGTGGTTCGTATGGTACGCGAACAGCATGATTCACCTTGTTTTGACCAGGGGGTTGAGTGGTCGAGATATGGGCAATACCAAATTGGAATGGTCATTGTGCGGGCACGCACTATTCAGTTCAACCTGAAAATAGCGTCCTTCACGTGCAAGGGAGCCTAAACCTCACATTTGCACACACGGGCAAATTCGGGCAAATTCTCTGCTACATGTGCGGGGTGGTTCGTATGGTACACGAACATCATGATGCACCTTGTTTTGACCAGGGGGTTGAGTGGTCGAGCTATGGGCAACACCAATTTGAAATGGGCATTTTGCGGGCACGTACTGTTCAGTTCAACCTGAAAATAGCGTCACTCGTGTGCAAGGGAGCCTGAACCTCACATTTGCAAACACGGGCAAATTCGGGCAAATTCTCTGCTACATGTGCGAGGTGGTTCGTATGGTACACGAACATCATGATGCACCTTGTTTTGACCAGGGGGTTGAGTGGTCGAGATATGGGCAATACCAATTTGGAATGGTCATTGTGCGGGCACGCACTGTTCAGTTCAACCTGAAAAAAACGTCCTTCACGTGCAAGGGAGCCTAAACCTCACATTCGCAAACACGGGCAGATTGGGGCGAATTCTCTGCTACACGTGCGACGTGGTTCGTATTGTACACGAACAGCATGATGCAGCTTGTTCTGGCCGGAGGGTTGAGTGGTTGTGATATGGGCAATACCAATTTGAAATGGGCATTATGCGGGCACGTACTGTGAAGTTCAACCTGAAAATAGCGTCATTCGCGTGCAAGGGAGCCTAAAGCCCAGATTTGCGCACACGGGCAAATTCGGGCAAATTCTCTGCTACACGTGCGATGTGGTTCGTATGGTACACGAACAACATGCTGCAGCTTGTTCTGGCCAGAGGGTTAAGTGGTCGAGATATGGGCAATACCAATTTGAAATGGTCATTGTGCGGGCACGCACTGTTCAGTTCAACCTGAAAATAGCGTCCTTCACGTGCAAGGGAGCCTAAACCTCACATTTGCACACACGGGCAAATTCGGGCGAATTCTCTGCTACACGTGCGACGTGGTTCGTATGGTACACGAATAGCATGATGCAGCTTGTTCTGGCCTGAGGGTTGAGTGGTCGAGATATGGGCAGTACCAATTGGAAATGGGCATTGTGCGGCCGCATACTGTTCAGTTCGACCTGAAAATAGCGTCATTCGCGTGCAAGGGAGCCTGAGCCGCACATTTCCACACACGGGCGAATTGGGACAAATTCTCTGCTACACGTGCGACGTGGTTCGTATGGTACACGAATAGCATGATGCAGCTTGTTGTGGCCAGAGGGTTGAGTGGTCGCGATATGGGCAACACGAATTTGAAATGGGCATTGTGCGGGCACGTACTGTTCAGTTCAACCTGAAAATAGCGTCACTCGTGTGCAAGGGAGCCTGAACCTCACATTTGCACACACGGGCAAATTCGGGCAAATTCTCTGCTACACGTGCGGGGTGGTTCGTATGGTACACGAATAGCATGATGCAGCTTGTTGTGGCCAGAGGGTTGAGTGGTTGAGATATGGGCAATACCAATTTGGAATGGGCATTGTGCGGGCACGTACTGTGAAGTTCAACCTGAACGTAGCGTCGTTCACCTGCAAGGGAGCCTAAACCTCACATTTGCACACACGGGCAAATTCGGGCAAATTCTCTGCTACACGTGCGACGTGGTTCCTATGGTACACGAATAGCATGATGCAGCTTGTTGTGGCCAGAGGGTTGAGTGGTCGAGCTATGGGCAACACCAATTTGAAATGGGCATTTTGCGGGCACGTACTGTTCAGTTCAACCTGAAAATAGCGTCACTCGTGTGCAAGGTAGCCTGAACCTCACCTTTGCAAACACGGGCAAATTCGGGCAAATTCTCTGCTACATGTGCGAGGTGGTTCGTATGGTACACGAACATCATGATGCACCTTGTTTTGACCAGGGGGTTGAGTGGTCGAGATATGGGCAATACCAATTTGGAATGGTCATTGTGCGGGCACGCACTGTTCAGTTCAACCTGAAAAAAACGTCCTTCACGTGCAAGGGAGCCTAAACCTCACATTCGCAAACACGGGCAGATTGGGGCGAATTCTCTGCTACACGTGCGACGTGGTTCGTATTGTACACGAACAGCATGATGCAGCTTGTTCTGGCCGGAGGGTTGAGTGGTTGTGATATGGGCAATACCAATTTGAAATGGGCATTATGCGGGCACGTACTGTGAAGTTCAACCTGAAAATAGCGTCATTCGCGTGCAAGGGACCCTAAAGCCCAGATTTGCGCACACGGGCAAATTCGGGCAAATTCTCTGCTACACGTGCGATGTGGTTCGTATGGTACACGAACAACATGCTGCAGCTTGTTCTGGCCAGAGGGTTAAGTGGTCGAGATATGGGCAATACCAATTTGAAATGGTCATTGTGCGGGCACGCACTGTTCAGTTCAACCTGAAAATAGCGTCCTTCACGTGCAAGGGAGCCTAAACCTCACATTTGCACACACGGGCAAATTCGGGCGAATTCTCTGCTACACGTGCGACGTGGTTCGTATGGTACACGAATAGCATGATGCAGCTTATTCTGGCCTGAGGGTTGAGTGGTCGAGATATGGGCAGTACCAATTGGAAATGGGCATTGTGCGGCCGCATACTGTTCAGTTCGACCTGAAAATAGCGTCATTCGCGTGCAAGGGAGCCTGAGCCGCACATTTCCACACACGGGCGAATTGGGACAAATTCTCTGCTACACGTGCGACGTGGTTCGTATGGTACACGAATAGCATGATGCAGCTTGTTGTGGCCAGAGGGTTGAGTGGTCGCGATATGGGCAACACGAATTTGAAATGGGCATTGTGCGGGCACGTACTGTTCAGTTCAACCTGAAAATAGCGTCGCTCGTGTGCAAGGGAGCCTGAACCTCACATTTGCACACACGGGCAAATTCGGGCAAATTCTCTGCTACACGTGCGGGGTGGTTCGTATGGTACACGAATAGCATGATGCAGCTTGTTGTGGCCAGAGGGTTGAGTGGTTGAGATATGGGCAATACCAATTTGGAATGGGCATTGTGCGGGCACGTACTGTGAAGTTCAACCTGAACGTAGCGTCGTTCACCTGCAAGGGAGCCTAAACCTCACATTTGCACACACGGGCAAATTCGGGCAAATTCTCTGCTACACGTGCGACGTGGTTCCTATGGTACACGAACATCATGATGCAGCTTTGTCTGGCCTGAGGGTTGAGTGGTCGAGATATGGGCAGTACCAATTTGAAATGGGCATTGTGCGGGGGCATACTGTTCAGTTCGACCTGAAAATAGCGTCCTTCGCGTGCCGGGGAGCCTAAGCCGCACATTTCCACACACGGGCGAAGTGGGACAAATTCTCTGCTACAGGTGCGACGTGGTTCGTATGGTACACTAACAGCATGATGCAGCGTGTTCTGGCCAGAGGGTTGAGTGGTCGAGATATGGGCAATACCAATTTGAAATGGGCATTGTGCGGGCACGTACTGTTCAGTTCAACCTGGAAATAGCGTCATTCGCGTGCAACGGAGCCTGAACCTCACATTTGCACACACGGGCAAATTCGGGCAAATTCTCTGCTATACGTGCGACGTGGTTTGTATGGTACACTAACAGCATGATGCAGCTTGTTCTGGCCAGAGGGTTGAGTGGTCGTGATATGGGCAATACCCATTTGGAATGGGCATTGTGCGGGCACGTACTGGTCAGTTCAACCTGGAAATAGCGTCATTCGCGTGCAACAGAGCCTGAACCTCACATTTGCACACACGTGCAAATTCGGGCAAATTCTCTGCTACACGTGCGACGTGGTTCGTATGGTACGCGAACAGCATGATGCACCTTGTTCTGGCCGGAGGGTTGAGTGGTTGTGATATGGGCAATACCAATTTGAAATGGGCATTGTGCGGGCACGTACTGTGAAGTTCAACCTGAACGTAGCGGCGCTCACCTGCAAGGGAGCCTAAACCTCACATTTGCACACACGGGCAAATTCGGGCAAATTCTCTGCTACACGTGCGACGTGGTTCCTATGGTACACGAACATCATGATGCAGCTTTGTCTGGCCTGAGGGTTGAGTCGTCGGGATATGGGCAGTACCAATTGGAAATGGGCATTGTGCGGGCGCATACTGTTCAGTTCGACCTGAAAATAGCGTCCTTTGCGTGCCGGGGAGCCTAAGCCGCACATTTCCACACCCGGGGGAAATGGGACACATTCTCTGCTACAGGTGCGACGTGGTTCGTATGGTACACTAACAGCATGATGCAGCTTGTTCTGGCCAGAGGGTTGAGTGGTCGAGATATGGGCAATACCAATTTGAAATGGGCATTGTGCGGGCACGTACTGTTCAGTTCAACCTGGAAATAGCGTCATTCGCGTGCAACGGAGCCTGAACCTCACATTTGCACACACGTGCAAATTCGGGCAAATTCTCTGCTACACGTGCGACGTGGTTCGTATGGTACGCGAACAGCATGATGCACCTTGTTCTGGCCAGAGGGTTGAGTGGTTGTGATATGGGCAATACCAATTTGAAATCGGCATTGTGCGGGCACGTACTGTGAAGTTCAACCTGAAAATAGAGTCCTTCGCGTGCAAGTGAGCCTAAACCTCACATTTGCACACACGGGCAAATTCGGGCAAATTCTCTGCTACATGTGCGACGTGGTTCGTATGGTACACGAACAGCATGATGCAGCTTGTTCTGGCCGGAGGGTTGAGTGGTTGTGATATGGGCAATACCAATTTGAAATGGGCATTGTGCGGGCACGTACTGTGAAGTTCAACCTGAAAATAGCGTCATTCGCGTGCAAGGGAGCCTAAAGCCCAGATTTGCGCACACGGGCAAATTCGGGCAAATTCTCTGCTACACGTGCGACGTGGTTCGTATGGTACACGAACAGCATGATGCAGCTTGTTCTGGCCAGAGGGTTGAGTGGTCGCGATATGGGCAATACCAATTTGAAATGGTCATTGTGCGGGCACGTACTATTCAGTTCAACCTGAAAATAGCGTCACTTGTGTGCAAGGGAGCCTGAACCTCACATTTGCACACACGGGCAAATTCGGGCAAATTCTCTGCTACATGTGCGAGGTGGTTCGTATGGTACACGAACATCATGATGCACCTTGTTTTGACCAGGGGGTTGAGTGGTCGAGATATGGGCAATACCAATTTGGAATGGTCATTGTGCGGGCACGCACTGTTCAGTTCAACCTGAAAATAGCGTCCTTCACGTGCAAGGGAGCCTAAACCTCACATTTGCACACAAGGGCAAATTCAGGCAAATTCTCTGCTACACGTGCGACGTGGCTCGTATGGTACACGAATAGCATGATGCAGCTTGTTGTGGCCAGAGGGTTGAGTGGTTGAGATATGGGCAATACCAAATTAAAACGGCCATTGTGCGGGCACGTACTGTTCAGCTCAACCTGAAAATAGCGTCATTCGCGTGCAAGGGAGCCTAAAGCCCAGATTTGCGCACACGGGCAAATTCGGGCAAATTCTCTGCTACACGTGCGATGTGGTTCATATGGTACACGAATAGCATGATACAGCTTGTTGTGGCCAGAGGGTTGAGTGGTCGCGATATGGGCAATACCAATTTGGAGAGGTCATTGTGCGGGCACGCACTGTTCAGTTCAACCTGAAAATAGCGTCCTTCACGTGCAAGGGAGCCTGAACCTCACATTTGCACACACGGGCAAATTCGGGCCAATTCTCTGCTACATGTGCGACGTGGTTCGTATGGTACACGAACAGCATGATGCACCTTGTTTTGACCAGGGGGTTGAGTGGCCGAGATATGGGCAATACCAATTCGGAATGGTCATTGTGCGGGCAAGCACTGTTCAGTTCAACCTGAAAATAGCGTCATTCGCGTGCAAGGGAGCCTAAACCTCACATTTGCACACACGGGCAAATTCGGGCAAATTCTCTGCTACACGTGCGACGTGGTTCATATGGTACACGAATAGCATGATGCAGCTTATTGTGGCCAGAGGGTTGAGTGGTCGAGATATGGGCAATATCAATTTGGAATGGTCATTGTGCGGGCACGCACTGTTCAGTTCAACCTGAAAATAGCGTCCTTCACGTGCAAGGGAGCCTAAAGCCCACATTTGCGCACACAGGGGAAATTCGGGCAAATTCTCTGCTACACGTGCGACGTGGTTCGTATGGTACACGAACAGCATGATGCAGCTTGTTCTGGCCGGAGGATTGAGTGGTTGTGATATGGGCAATACCAATTTGAAATGGTCATTGTGCGGGCACGCACTGTTCAGTTCAACCTGAAAATAGCGTCCTTCGCGTGCAAGGGAGCCTAAACCTCACATTTGCACACACGGGCAAATTCGGGCAAATTCTCTGCTACACGTGTGACGTGGTTCGTATGGTACACGAACAGCATGATGCACCTTGTTCTGGCCGGAGGGTTGAGTGGTCGAGATATGGGCAATACCAATTTGGAATGGTCATTGTGCGGGCACGCACTGTTCAGTTCAACCTGAAAATAGCGTCCTTCACGTGCAAGGGAGCCTAAACCTCACATTTGCACACACGGGCAAATTCGGGCAAATTCTCTGCTACATGTGCGAGGTGGTTCGTATGGTACATGAACATCATCATGCACCTTGTTTTGACCAGGGGGTTCAGTGGTCGAGATATGGGCAACACCAATTTGAAATGGGCATTGTGCGGGCACGTACTGTTCAGATCAACCTGAAAATAGCGTCACTCGTGTGCAAGGGAGCCTGAACCTCACATTTGCACACACGGGCAAATTCGGGCAAATTCTCTGCTACATGTGCGAGGTGGTTCGTATGGTACACGAACATCATGATGCACCTTGTTTTGACCAGAGGGTTGAGTGGTCGAGATATGGGCAATACCAATTTGAAATGGTCATTGTGCGGGCACGCACTGTTCAGTTCAACCTGAAAATAGCGTCCTTCACGTGCAAGGGAGCCTAAACCTCACATTTGCACACACGTGCGAATTCGGGCAAATTCTCTGCTACACGTGCGACGTGGTTCGTATGGTACACTAACAGCATGATGCAGGTTGTTCTCGCCAGAGGGTTGAGTGGTCGCGATATGGGCAATACCAGTTTGGAATGGTCATTGTGCGGGCACGCACTGTTCAGTTCAACCTGAAAATAGCGTCCTTCACGTGCAAGGGAGCCTAAACCTCACATATGCACACACGGGCAAATTCGGGCAGATTCTCTGCTACACGTGCGACGTGGTTCGTATGGTACACGAACAGCATGATGCAGCTTGTTCTGGCCGGAGGGTTGAGTGGTTGTGATATGGGCAATACCAATTTGAAATGGTCATTGTGCGGGCAGGCACTGTTCAGTTCAACCTGAAAATAGCGTCCTTCACGTGCAAGGGAGCCTAAACCTCACATTTGCACACACGGGCAAATTCGGGCAAATTCTCTGCTACACATGCGACGTGGTTCGTATGGTACACGAACAGCATGATGCACCTTGTTGTGGCCGGAGGGTTGAGTGGTTGTGATATGGGCAATACCAATTTGGAATGGTCATTGTGCGGGCACGCACTGTTCAGTTCAACCTGAAAATAGCGTCCTTCACGTGCAAGGGAGCCTAAACCTCACATTTGCACACACGGGCAAATTCGGGCAAATTCTCTGCTACATGTGCGAGGTGGTTCGTATGGTACATGAACATCATCATGCACCTTGTTTTGACCAGGGGGTTGAGTGGTCGAGATATGGGCAACACCAATTTGAAATGGGCATTGTGCGGGCACGTATTGTTCAGTTCAACCTGAAAATAGCGTCACTCGTGTGCAAGGGAGCCTGAACCTCACATTTGCACACACGGGCAAATTCGGGCAAATTCTCTGCTACACGTGCGGGGTGGTTCGTATGGTACACGAACAGCATGATGCAGCTTGTTCTGGCCGGAGGGTTGAGTGGTTGTGATATGGGCAATACCAATTTGAAATGGTCATTGTGCGGGCACGCACTGTTCAGTTCAACCTGAAAATAGCGTCCTTCACGTGCAAGGGAGCCTAAACCTCACATTTGCACACACGGGCGAATTCGGGCAAATTGTCTGCTATACGTGCGACGTGGTTCGTATGGTACACGAACAGCATGATGCAGCTTGTTCTGGCCGGAGGGTTGAGTGGTTGTGATATGGGCAATACCAATTTGAAATGGGCATTGTGCGGGCACGCACTGTTCAGTTCAACCTGAAAATAGCGTCCTTCACGTGCAAGGGAGCCTAAACCTCACATTTGCACACACGGGCAAATTCGGGCAAATTCTCTGCTACATGTGCGAGGTGGTTCGTATGGTACATGAACATCATCATGCACCTTGTTTTGACCAGGGGGTTGAGTGGTCGAGATATGGGCAACACCAATTTGAAATGGGCATTGTGCGGGCACGTACTGTTCAGTTCAACCTGAAAATAGCGTCACTCGTGTGCAAGGGAGCCTGAACCTCACGTTTGCACACACGGGCAAATTCGGGCAAATTCTCTGCTACATGTGCGAGGTGGTTCGTATGGTACACGAACATCATGATGCACCTTGTTTTGACCAGGGGGTTGAGTGGTCGAGATATGGGCAATACCAATTTGAAATCGGCATTGTGCGGGCACGTACTGTTCGGTTCAACCTGGAAATAAGGTTATTCGCGTGCAAGGGAGCCTGAACCTCACACTTGCGCACACGGCCAAATTCGGGCAAATTCTCTGCTACACGTGCGGGGTGGGTCGTATGGTACACGAACATCATGATGCACCTTGTTTTGGCTAGAGGGTTGGGTGGTCGAGATATGGGCAATACCAATTTGAAATGGTCATTGTGCGGGCACGCACTGTTCAGTTCAACCTGAAAATAGCGTCCTTCACGTGCAAGGGAGCCCCAACCTCACATTTGCACACACGGGCAAATTCGGGCAAATGCTCTGCTACACGTGCGACCTGGTTCATATGGTACACGAACAGCATGATGCAGCTTGTTCTGGCCCGAGGGTTGAGTGGTCGAGATATGGGCAACACCAATTTGAAATCGGCATTGTGCGGGCAAGTACTGTTCGGTTCAACCTGGAAATAAGGTTATTCGCGTGCAAGGGAGCCTGAACCTCACATTTGCGCACACGGGCAAATTCGGGCAAATTCTCTGCTACACGTGCGGGGTGGTTCGTATGGTACACGAACATCATGATGCACCTTGTTTTGGCCGGAGGGTTGAGTGGTTGTGATATGGGCAATACCAATTTGAAATGGGCATTGTGCGGGCACGTACTGTTCAGTTCAACCTGAAAATAGCGTCATTCGCGTGCAAGGGAGCCTAAAGCCCAGATTTGCGCACACGGGCAAATTTGGGCAAATTCTCTGCTACACGTGCGATGTGGTTCGTATGGTACACGAACAACATGCTGCAGCTTGTTCTGGCCAGAGGGTTAAGTGGTCGAGATATGGGCAATACCAATTTGAAATCGGCATTGTGCGGGCACGTACTGTTCGGTTCAACCTGGAAATAAGGTTATTCGCGTGCAAGGGAGCCTGAACCTCACATTTGCACACACGGGCAAATTCGGGCAAATTCTCTGCTACATGTGCGAGGTGGTTCGTATGGTACACGAACATCATGATGCACCTTGTTTTGACCAGGGGGTTGAGTGGTCGAGATATGGGCAATACCAATTTGGAATGGTCATTGTGCGGGCACGCACTGTTCAGTTCAACCTGAAAATAGCGTCCTTCACGTGCAAGGGAGCCTAAACCTCACATTTGCACACACGGGCAAATTCGGGCAAATTCTCTGCTATACGTGCGACGTGGTTCGTATGGTACACGAACAGCATGATGCAGCTTGTTCTGGCCGGAGGGTTGAGTGGTTGTGATATGGGCAATACCAATTTGAAATGGGCATTGTGCGGGCAAGTACTGTGAAGTTCAACCTGAAAATGAGGTTATTCGCGTGCAAGGGAGCCTCAACCTCACATTTGCGCACACGGGCAAATTCGGGCAAATTCTCTGCTACACGTGCGGGGTGGTTCGTATGGTACACGAACATCATGATGCACCTTGTTTTGGCCAGAGGGTTGAGTGGTCGAGATATGGGCAATACCAATTTGAAATGGTCATTGTGCGGGCACGCACTGTTCAGTTCAACCTGAAAATAGCGTCCTTCGCGTGCCGGGGAGCCTAAGCCGCACATTTCCACACACGGGCGAATTCGGGCAAATTCTCTGCTACATGTGCGAGGTGGTTCGTATGGTACACGAACATCATGATGCACCTTGTTTTGACCAGGGGGTTGAGTGGTCGAGATATGGGCAATACCAATTTGGAATGGTCATTGTGCGGGCACGCACTGTTCAATTCAACCTGAAAATAGCGTCCTTCACGTGCAAGGGAGCCTAAAGCCCACATTTGCGCACACGGGCAAATTCGGGCAAATTCTCTGCTACACGTGCGAGGTGGTTCGTATGGTACACGAACAACATGCTGCAGCTTGTTCTGGCCAGAGGGTTAAGTGGTCGAGATATGGGCAATACCAATTTGAAATCGGCATTGTGCGGGCACGTACTGTTCGGTTCAACCTGGAAATAAGGTTATTCGCGTGCAAGGGAGCCTGAACCTCACATTTGCACACACGGGAGAATTCGGGCAAATTCTCTGCTACACGTGCGACCTGGTTCATATGGTACACGAACAGCATGATGCAGCTTGTTCTGGCCCGAGGGTTGAGTGGTCGAGATATGGGCAATACCAATTTGAAATCGGCATTGTGCGGGCACGTACTGTTCGGTTCAACCTGGAAATAAGGTTATTCGCGTGCAAGGGAGCCCGAACCTCACATTTGCGCACACGGGCAAATTCGGGCAAATTCTCTGCTACACGTGCGGGATGGTTCGTATGGTACACGAACATCATGATGCACCTTGTTTTGGCCGGAGGGTTGAGTGGTCGAGATATGGGCAATACCAATTTGAAATGGGCATTGTGCGGGCACGTACTGTTCAGTTCAACCTGAAAATAGCGTCATTCGCGTGCAAGGGAGCCTAAAGCCCAGATTTGCGCACACGGGCAAATTTGGGCAAATTCTCTGCTACACGTGCGATGTGGTTCGTATGGTACACGAACAACATGCTGCAGCTTGTTCTTGCCAGAGGGTTAAGTGGTCGAGATATGGGCAATACCAATTTGAAATCGGCATTGTGCGGGCACGTACTGTTCGGTTCAACCTGGAAATAAGGTTATTCGCGTGCAAGGGAGCCTGAACCTCACATTTGCGCACACGGGCAAATTCGGGCAAATTCTCTGCTACATGTGCGAGGTGGTTCGTATGGTACACGAACAGCATGATGCACCTTGTTTTGACCAGGGGGTTGAGTGGTCGAGATATGGGCAATACCAATTTGGAATGGTCATTGTGCGGGCACGCACTGTTCAGTTCAACCTGAAAATAGCGTCCTTCACGTGCAAGGGAGCCTAAACCTCACATTTGCACACACGGGCAAATTCGGGCAAATTCTCTGCTATACGTGCGACGTGGTTCGTATGGTACACGAACAGCATGATGCAGCTTGTTCTGGCCGGAGGGTTGAGTGGTTGTGATATGGGCAATACCAATTTGAAATGGGCATTGTGCGGGCACGTACTGTGAAGTTCAACCTGAAAATGAGGTTATTCGCGTGCAAGGGAGCCTGAACCTCACATTTGCGCACACGGGCAAATTCGGGCAAATTCTCTGCTACACGTGCGGGGTGGTTCGTATGGTACACGAACATCATGATGCACCTTGTTTTGGCCAGAGGGTTGAGTGGTCGAGATATGGGCAATACCAATTTGAAATGGTCATTGTGCGGGCACGCACTGTTCAGTTCAACCTGAAAATAGCGTCCTTCGCGTGCCGGGGAGCCTAAGCCGCACATTTCCACACACGGGCGAATTCGGGCAAATTCTCTGCTACATGTGCGAGGTGGTTCGTATGGTACACGAACATCATGATGCACCTTGTTTTGACCAGGGGGTTGAGTGGTCGAGATATGGGCAATACCAATTTGGAATGGTCATTGTGCGGGCACGCACTGTTCAATTCAACCTGAAAATAGCGTCCTTCGCGTGCAAGGGAGCCTAAACCTCACATTTGCACACACGGGCAAATTCGGGCAAATTCTCTGCTACACGTGCGATGTGGTTCGTATGGTACACGAACAACATGCTGCAGCTTGTTCTGGCCAGAGGGTTAAGTGGTCGAGATATGGGCAATACCAATTTGAAATCGGCATTGTGCGGGCACGTACTGTTCGGTTCAACCTGGAAATAAGGTTATTCGCGTGCAAGGGAGCCTGAACCTCACATTTGCGCACACGGGCAAATTCTCTGCTACACGTGCGGGGTGGCTCGTATGGTACACGAACATCATGATGCACTTTGTTTTGGCCAGAGGGTTGGGTGGTCGAGATATGGGCAATACCAATTTGAAATGGTCATTGTGCGGGCACGCACTGTTCAGTTCAACCTGAAAATAGCGTCCTTCACGTGCAAGGGAGCCCAAACCTCACATTTGCACACACGGGCAAATTCGGGCAAATTCTCTGCTACACGTGCGACCTGGTTCATATGGTACACGAACAGCATGATGCAGCTTGTTCTGGCCCGAGGGTTGAGTGGTCGAGATATGGGCAATACCAATTTGAAATGGGCATTGTGCGGGCACGTACTGTGAAGTTCAACCTGAAAATAGCGTCATTCGCGTGCAAGGGAGCGTAAAGCCCAGATTTGCGCACACGGGCAAATTTGCGCAAATTCTCTGCTACACGTGCGATGTGGTTCGTATGGTACACGAACAACATGCTACAGCTTGTTCTGGCCAGAGGGTTAAGTGGTCGAGATATGGGCAATACCAATTTGAAATCGGCATTGTGCGGGCACGTACTGTTCGGTTCAACCTGAAAATAGCGTCACTCGCGTGCAAGGGAGCCTAAACCTCACATTTGCACACACGGGCAAATTCGGGCAAATTCTCTGCTACACGTGCGATGTGGTTCGTATGGTACACGAACAACATGCTGCAGCTTGTTCTGGCCAGAGGGTTAAGTGGTCGAGATATGGGCAATACCAATTTGAAATCGGCATTGTGCGGGCACGTACTGTTCAGTTCAACCTGAAAATAGCGTCACTCGTGTGCAAGGGAGCCTGAACCTCACATTTGCGCACACGGGCAAATTCGGGCAAATTCTCTGCTACACGTGCGACGTGGTTCGTATGGTACACGAACAGCATGATGCAGCTTGTTCTGGCCAGAGGGTTGAGTGGTCGCGATATGGGCAACACCAATTTGAAATGGGCATTGTGCGGGCACGTACTGTTCAGTTCAACCTGAAAATAGCGTCACTCGTGTGCAAGGGAGCCTGAACCTCACATTTGCACACACGGGCAAATTCGGGCAAATTCTCTGCTACATGTGCGAGGTGGTTCGTATGGTACACGAACATCATGATGCACCTTGTTTTGACCAGGGGGTTGAGTGGTCGAGATATGGGCAATACCAATTTGAAATCGGCATTGTGCGGGCACGTACTGTTCGGTTCAACCTGGAAATAAGGTTATTCGCGTGCAAGGGAGCCTGAACCTCACATTTGCGCACACGGGCAAATTCTCTGCTACACGTGCGGGGTGGCTCGTATGGTACACGAACATCATGATGCACTTTGTTTTGGCCAGAGGGTTGGGTGGTCGAGATATGGGCAACACCAATTTGAAATGGGCATTGTGCGGGCACGTACTGTTCAGTTCAACCTGAAAATAGCGTCACTCGTGTGCAAGGGAGCCTGAACCTCACATTTGCACACACGGGCAAATTCGGGCAAATTCTCTGCTACATGTGCGAGGTGGTTCGTATGGTACACGAACATCATGATGCACCTTGTTTTGACCAGGGGGTTGAGTGGTCGAGATATGGGCAATACCAATTTGGAATGGTCATTGTGCGGGCACGCGCTGTTCAGTTCAACCTGAAAATAGCGTCCTTCACGTGCAAGGGAGCCTAAACCTCACATTTGCACACACGGGCAAATTCGAGCAAATTCTCCGCTACAGCTGCGACGTGGTTCGTATGGTACACGAACAGCATGATGCAGCTTGTTCTGGCCAGAGGGTTGAGTGGTCGCGATATGGGCAACACCAATTTGAAATGGGCATTGTGCGGGCACGTACTGTTCTGTTCAACCTGAAAATAGCGTCAGTCGTGTGCAAGGGAGCCTGAACCTCACATTTGCACACACGGGCAAATTCGGGCAAATTCTTCGCTACATGTGCGAGGTGGTTCGTATGGTACACGAACATCATGATGCACCTTGTTTTGACCAGGGGGTTGAGTGGTGGAGATATGGGCAATACCAATTTGGAATGGTCATTGTGCGGGCACGCACTGTTCAGTTCAACCTGAAAATAGCGTCCTTCACGTGCAAGGGAGCCTAAACCTCACATTAGCACACACGGGCAAATTTGGGCAAATTCTCTGCTACACGTGCGATGTGGTTCGTATGGTACACGAACAACATGCTGCAGCTTGTTCTGGCCAGAGGGTTAAGTTGTCGAGATATGGGCAACACCAATTTGAAATCGGCATTGTGCGGGCACGTACTGTTCGGTTCAACCTGGAAATAAGGTTATTCGCGTGCAAGGGAGCCTGAACCTCACATTTGCGCACACGGGCAAATTCGGGCAAATTCTCTGCTACACGTGCGGGGTGGTTCGTATGGTACACGAACATCATGATGCACCTTGTTTTGGCCGGAGGGTTGAGTGGTTGTGATATGGGCAATACCAATTTGAAATGGGCATTGTGCGGGCACGTACTGTGGAGTTCAACCTGAAAATAGCGTCATTCGCGTGCAAGGGAGCCTAAAGCCCAGATTTGCGCACACGGGCAAATTCGGGCAAATTCTCTGCTACATGTGCGATGTGGTTCGTATGGTACACGAACAACATGCTGCAGCTTGTTCTGGCCAGAGGGTTAAGTGGTCGAGATATGGGCAATACCAATTTGAAATCGGCATTGTGCGGGCACGTACTGTTCGGTTCAACCTGGAAATAAGGTTATTCGCGTGCAAGGGAGCCTGAACCTCACATTTGCGCACACGGGCAAATTCGGGAAATTCTCTGCTACACGTGCGGGGTGGTTCGTATGGTACACGAGCATCATGATGCACCTTGTTTTGGCCAGAGGGTTGAGTGGTCGAGATATGGGCAATACCAATTTGAAATGGTCATTGTGCGGGCACGCACTGTTCAGATCAACCTGAAAATAGCGTCCTTCGCGTGCAAGGGAGCCTAAACCTCACATTTGCACACACGGGCAAATTCGGGCAAATTCTCTGCTACACGTGCGACGTGGTTCATATGGTACGCGAACAGCATGATGCACCTTGTTCTGGCCGGAGGGTTGAGTGGTTGTGATATGGGCAATACCAATTTGGAATGGTCATTGTGCGGGCACGCACTGTTCAGTTCAACCTAAAAATAGCGTCCTTCACGTGCAAGGGAGCCTAAACCTCACATTTGCACACACGGGCAAATTCAGGCAAATTCTCTGCTACACGTGCGATGTGGTTCGTATGGTACACGAACAACATGCTGCAGCTTGTTCTGGCCAGAGGGTTAAGTGGTCGAGATATGGGCAATACCAATTTGAAATCGGCATTGTGCGGGCACGTACTGTTCGGTTCAACCTGGAAACAAGGTTATTCGCGTGCAAGGGAGCCTGAACCTCACATTTGCGCACACGGGCAAATTCGGGCAAATTCTCTGCTACACGTGCGACGTGGTTCGTATGGTACACGAACAGCATGATGCAGCTTGTTCTGGCCAGAGGGTTGAGTGGTCGCGATATGGGCAACACCAATTTGAAATGGGCATTGTGCGGGCACGTACTGTTCAGTTCAACCTGAAAATAGCGTCACTCGTATGCAAGGGAGCCTGAACCTCACATTTGCACACACGGGCAAATTCGGGCAAATTCTCTGCTACATGTGCGAGGTGGTTCGTATGGTACACGAACATCATGATGCACCTTGTTTTGACCAGGGGGTTGAGTGGTCGAGATATGGGCAATACCAATTTGGAATGGTCATTGTGCGGGCTCGCACTGTTCAGTTCAACCTGAAAATAGCGTCCCTCACGTGCAAGGGAGCCTAAACCTCACATTTGCACACACGGGCAAATTCGGGCAAATTCTCTGCTACACGTGCGACGTGGTACATATGCATTGCAAACCGGACGGATCGGTAGACAATCAAGTCACGCTTGTTCTTCCTCCGTACGTCGATTTTGCACTGTTACCTTGGATCTCTCTCCATGCGTAATGCATCTGTCACATAGCCAGATCTCACCTTCTATATGGGGAATACGACACTGCAACTGCTCGCCACAGAGAGCGGTGCTGCTGTTCGTTGCGGAGGGGATGTGTTTGCGCATATCAAATCCCAGGTGCAGATTGGTGTACGGGACTGACTCTCTGAATTCTATCAGCCATTCCCACTGTGTGATGTCGACGTCGCCCATGATGCTTCTCATAGTGGAAAGTGCGTACTGAGAGAACTCATCGTCATTCATTGTATCATCACCTGTTGGCACACATCCAGATGCCGGTTTTAAAAACATATCTAGCAAAGAGCGTGTAACGAGCGTCCAGGCCTCATATGAATCCATGTGATTTCTGCCCTACCCCTGAAGGTCACTCTCGTGGTGTTTACACTGCCGCTGCCAACTACATCGGCATCGTGGCAGCTCTGCTAATGCCACTGTTACTTGAAGGGTTTGGTGCGTATCAGATGGGGGTCAATTCCGTATTCGTTATACTTTTTTCATTCGTGTGTAATTAAATAAAACCAATAAATGCAGAACACGGATATGACGAAAACGAGCAAAAGGGGGGTGGGGCGAGGCTATCAGCAGTGGATGCCTTATCCCATGCATGGTACCAGCGTTAGAAATGGAGTCAGGTACGCTACGTACCCAATCGGGAAGAGTTCGCGCGATATAGAGGATGATGAGTGGAGATGCAATAATGTAGGGTGGGACCGGCATGACTTGCAGGGAGCCCGGCCTCCATATCCAAACATACCGCCAAACACATGTCCGGAGGATGGTCAAGAATCCAGGAAACGGGGGAGGGATGGACGTATGTATAGAAATGTATGTAAAGACAGTAAGCCGGTTTGTAGATGGTACCGTGTGCCTCAGCGGGAAAACCTGTAGGTGTTTATTTCGGATAGAGAGAGATAGAGATTAGAGAAGGTAGGTCGCTTGCATGCATCTCAAATGAACAAGGGCGTGTCCAGTGCTAGTCCAGTCAGGACTCTTTTTCCGCACACTCCGGGCATTGTCGGTCGCAATGTGGAAGACCCAGGTTGTTGTGTGCACCCTGGTTCTTGCTCCCGGCGGCATCCAGCAGTTCCGGTTGTGATCCACCGACTGGTATAAGCGCTCTGCCGTTGAACGGCACTCGTCCCACAGCTCTCGAGGGAGCTTAACCAACCAGAAAAGCAGGTCGTCGCTGCTGTAGGAACCGGGCGTCAATCGTCCAGCCCAGTGATCCCCTGATGAGGAGAGCACCGGACCTGGACGGTAGCATGGTCTTCTTTCACCTCTCGTGTCACCTCCCACGATTGACAATTACAATGGATACACTCTGTGGTGTGCTACAACAACGGTACTGATCGACCGCTATAAGGAGGACGACGAGGTGCTGTATCATGTGTACTGTTGATAATGCAAGGCGTGTCCATCTTATCATCACCGGACATCAGCTTGCTAGGGATGAAATACGAAAGATTTCAAAAGTATGTGGATGGCGATGGCAGATGACGAAATGGTACCGATGGGTTCGTTTGGTTCAGAAGGATGACCCAAATGAACAGAACGAGCACCATTTTGGATATTGGCAACCAGTAGTTTAGTTTACTTTATGCAACATGCCTGATGCCGGTATGTCAATGGAAAGTGGACCAGGATGATCCTGGGCAGGTTAGGGTTAGGGTTAGGGTTAGGGCTAGGGTTAGGGTAACCCTAACCCTAACCCTAACCCTAACATGCAGCACATCCTGATCCTGCTGCTGCTGCTGCTACTGGTCGTGCCGGTGCTGGTGGTGTTGGTGTAATTCATCTGGGTGTTGGTAAGCAGGAGGTGGTGGATCAGGATCAGTATCAGGATGTGGGCGATGCTGACTCGTTCGCGGATGTACCACCTGCTGTACCACCTGTACTGGCCGCTGGGCCGTAAGGGCATTAGGGCGTTAGGGCACGACCATATCTGAAGGTAGGGACCCCGGCACAGGTGGTGGTGGTAGTGGTATATCCTCGCACTGCCGGATATACTATATCGCTATGATGAATTTTTGGAATGATTCAGGGTACCGGTTGTGCGGGCTTACCACCCATTAAACAAAGGGAATTATGCCAAAATGTGTGTTTACGGCACGGGCTTTTCATCAACCGAATCATCATCTTAGCAAAACCGGATCAACCTGTTCGCAAGGCCATACGCTTCGGCCGTCTCCATGGGCGGCGAGTAGACTGGCCATCGGATGTCAAACCTGAAATCATACAAGGAGGGGACACGATATTTGTTCTTCTGCGCTTTGAAGGCCAGAACTGTCGCTCGTGGACAAAAAGGCAGAGGGCCCTATATGAATATATTGCGGTGCCCTTCGCAATGCAAGTATCGACGGCATAATTGTGAACCAGAGGTCAGCGAACGTGCTCCACAACCTCCTGTCTCAGTTTGGGCCCTATATATAAAATGGGTGGCATTAAAAGTAGTCGGACGTATATTGAAGCCAACCCTAAACCCGAAAATGTACCTAACCGCTGTTACCTGCTGTGCGACACTTCAGGACAGAATTGTAAAAAAGTATGCGAGTTAACGTCATCCGGTGGTGGTACTGCCGTGGACCCAGTGTTGACTCCTGTGCTGGCTGCTGGCTGGCGTGCTGCTGCAGGGAACAATCCCTCACCTGTGGGTGAGGGTTCCTGTCTTCGCAGCGCCAATTTCATTCGCCACAGGCAGGGGCACCCGAATGCAGTCACATTACGTCGTGTTACAGACATGCAGAACCCGGCTGGGTGCCATATGGAGGCATACAACATGGGGGGTAACGTATTATGGAACAATATTGCAGGTACGGATATTGGCAACAAATACCACATGGTGTGCGAGGACGGCACGGGCATTCCATTTCTGGGACCCAAAGGCAGCAGCCATTGTTAGGAGGCAACGGAAACAGGACAGATGATTGGTGTATTGCAGCAATTTGCTGTCAATTTGCCGATGCGGATACTGCAACTGTTTCGCACTTGCTTGAGTGTCGAAGGTTGGGACAAAGGCATCGCCGCAGCTCTCAAAAACGGAAGCGATCATCCCAGGAAAATTCATATAGAAAACAAAAACATGGTTAAAAGCCGTAGTAGGAGCGTAGTCACGGCCGTTGTTGAAGCAGCACACAACAGAGCAAGAGCACGTGCGACGGCACGGGCCGAAACACTATTTAATCAGCTGATTCAAATAACAGCACATGCGCGGCGAATAAACAACACTGCTGACGAAACGTGTGTTGATTATTTGGAAGTTGTGTTCAATGACCAACAAGGTATAATAGAGCTCATTGATCATCAACCTTCCGAAAGCACGTGGTGGGTAGCGAAAATGAATGAGAATAGATTCAAATATATACTGTGCAACATTGTGTATATGTATTACGAGTTACGACAGCCGGTGCAATTCGACTTCATTCTGTATTGTTGTTCATCGCCATCCTATCCCATGTATATATCCAATTTGGATCTATATGTGGGCGGGGAGGAGGAGGGTGCTGCAGTATGTGAACCACTCCACGTCGACATTATTCCTGCAATCCGTGAACTGTTAACCTCCGATGATCACAATAATGGCAGACGGACAATCAGGGTGGACGATCAGGGCGACACAGTGGTTTGCACTGTGCAATGGAATCCAATAGCATAGTCAGTCACTAGAAGAGCAGTGCAGTGCAAGGAATTTCCTACGAGAATGTTGCGAGCCAAAGTACTCGCAACAGGAAGGGAATGGGAATACCCATGTTGGCTGTCAGACCACTTATGTCGTTGGGCGTGATGATTTGCAGCAAGACATTGAGAGTACACCTGGTTTTTCTGCTCCCCCTCCAAGTAGGGTTTCGGACAGGCACACAACAACCTGCATGCAATCAGGTACATGATCTCCATGGTGGTTCGTGTTCCATGTCAACGTCGCCATCTGTCTCATATATATCATTGGTCGTCCTATTGCGTCCAGATACTCGCGTTGTTGATCCGAATGCAATGTTGGTGAAATCCCAGGTACAAGGTGGTGAGACGTACGTGACGTACGTGATCCACAGGATTCCCATTCATTCATTTGCCCTTTTTACTCTGCTGAAAAAACACAATCAATCCTTACACCTATGACGTTGAAAAAGAAAAAAGGAAAAAGGCTGCTAGGTTAGGGCCCAGCATACTAGGCGCACAAAACAATTCTGTATACCCAAATCCCGTTGGAGGGTGAGGTGGACAAGCGCCTGTCCCCACTAGTTGTTGCATACGTGCGTGTGCTGCTTCAACAACGCTCCTACTACGGTTTTCTATATGAATTTTCCTGGGATGATTGCTTCCGTTTTTACAAATACGAAAACTTCTTCAATCAATCCAGTGACCAATCCATCCCTGGCTTGGGATAAGGTGCCGAGCGGGAGTTGCTGAGAGGGATTCTCCCTGTTTGTTTGTAACTTACAGGCCTGACGGACGTACGGACGGGCTTTCTCTCGGCTATACATCTAGTATCACTTACAGCACTTATAGCTAGGTTAGGGTCAGGGTTAGGGTTAGGGTTAGGGTTACCGTCGTACGTATCATCACCATACAAGTCATCATCCATCAGCATAGCATCATCAAGGATGCGATCAGGATCAAGATCAGGACTCATGGGAGGGCGGCGCAACAACAACGGGGCATCATCATCATCACGGTTGGGGAACCGGTCGATCTCACCGATTGCGCTTGCGAAATCTCTCTCTCCTCGTTGGTCTGGTCGTCCGTATGGTTGAGGACTGGATGAATCCGCATCCGAATCACGCATGTACCTCACAACACCAGAACCAGAACTCAGGTTAGGGTTAGGGTTACCCACCCTTTCATCACCAACACCGGGAACAGCTGTTGGACCCAACTGTTGCACCTTGTTATACTGCCTTGAAGACCCTCTCAACCCTCCCGGGCCTTCTTCCACTTTCCATCTACATTGTTTCGCACTTGGTTTCACACATCGAACCTTCCATGACGTGCCATCAGGCGCTTGATGCACATTTCCATCATTACATTGATTAGCCGGCTTGTTAGGACGCTTGCCGCCCTTATAGAATCCAGGATAGGCCTCTGATGTCGCACAATCTATCCCCAATCTACTATATGACGTGGCCACTGGCCTACTGGGATAACCATTCTTATTACTTTTGACTGGGCCCATGGGTGCTGCGGCATATGTTGACAGCATTTGCTCATAATCCTGTGCTGTGGTGCTACTCTTCAACACGTTGAAGGAGAATTCTCCATTAAGAGCACTGACTGTCCATAGATAGATGGGCTGACGGTCCGTGTGCAGCTTTGTAACCACGGCATGCATAAATTGCGATATATCCGGGAGTCCGAGAGTTTTAAACGTGACTTTACTGAGTGTTCCGATATCCAATTGCGAAAGGTCGGTTAAATGGTGATCAGTTTCATCCCCTTTGGGTCTTTGCTGAACAACATGCGTGGTTGGTTGGGTCTGGTTGCAGAAGTGGTACGTTGCAGTGCCGTTGCTCCCCCTCACCACCATTACGAAACGAAGGGGATCGCGCCACGCTAATGCAACGTCATGCACGTCTTTGCACAATCTTATTGCTCTTGACGTCATTTTTTTATTCCTTTTACTTTTTTACAAATAGATACAAAAATTTCAAATGTTCAACATCATATTGTGCAAAACTGTCCATGCTTGCAGAGAACACTGTGGCACACACGCGTTCCCCAATGCCGTGTTGCGTCGTCTGGCTAGTCGTACAGCAGGCTTGTCAAGATCCTCACGGCACAGTAACCGTGGCACATCAGCTTCAACTGCCCATGCACCACTAATCACCGGTTCAGTAACATGAGATACCTCAGGGTTGCTCCAACCAGGAGGAAACCCCATCAACCACTCCAGCCACTCAGGGTTCAACATGTATCCACGTCTGCGCTGGCGCAGACTGGTGGAGTGTGCATAACGAGCCTGTGTACCCAAATCACTGTACACGCGACATCTGGCAGACGTTAGCAGATGACGCGCCGCTGCATAAAAAGACCTCGCCCGTGGCGTTGCCCATCTTCGCAACCTCCTTCCGAAAGGCAGGTGAATTAGCACCGGTGACCCGCAAACTGAAGGACGTGACCATGGTCTACACTGCAGCACGCCATCCACCATCAATCCGGACCGGTGCAGTGATTGCAGTTTTGGGTCGATCCGGGGACTTTTTGCGGTGGTATTCCGTCGCAAATGGCATAGTGCAAACCAGCGCAGTCGCCGGTGTGGTGCACCACAATGACATGCACCAACCGTTGTCCAAGCTACATTGTAGCCTGCGGAATGCAGTGATACGAGTACAACTTCCCAGTGCACACGGCGTTGCAATAATCCCTCAACGTTTTCCAAAAACAGATGTGGAACACGCATTTTGACTGCAACGTCAATAATACAATGAAACAGGCTCGACGGTGTACCACTATCCACACTCAATCCTGCACGCTGGCCGATACTGCTCAACGATTGACATGGGAATCCTGCCACAATATAGTCTACATTTGCTACATGTGGAACATATCGCACATCCTCACATATAGCTGCGTCCATCAGATTGTTGTTTGCCATTCTCCGACGCAGTACATCTAGGGCGAATGTGCATTTCTCGACATACAGTACAGGTTTTACTGGTAGAAGGACAGCCAGCCCGCCGATACCCGTAAACATATCTATGCACGTGGGCAACAACATCTTTTCCTGACAATTCCTTACAGTTTTTCCTTTAAAGGTCCACCCTAACCCTAACCCTAAACCTAATCCACTGCTAGATTGCAGATGTACGTTCAAAAAAGTGTGATATATATCGAGTGATATATATTTGCTGATATTACTGGCGCAGGGGGGGGGGGGGGGTGGTTGTTAACAGCACGCATGGTTCCGCGGCCGCTCCATCCATCGCTCGCAGCAGACACCTGTCAGTGGCGGACGTCAAACAACAGGAGGCACAGCGCATCGACATGCGTCGCGAACTGGTGCAAGAACAGAAATCCTGAGGGGATCTCGAGTGTTGCATTGCTATTTATAAGTTGTCGGAAATAACAGAAATAAAAGCATAATGTTTTCCGTTATAACTGTGGATGACAGTACGCCACAGTTGCCACATTTCGCGTAAAAACAAATCCACGTTAGGTGTAACAGCAGCCTCGAACAATCATGTTGTCATTCCATGCAAAAAAATTGCCATTTGTACGAATGGTCGTACGAATGGTTCCACCACGTGCTTTGTCAATCAATCAAGTATGGTGGTGCACCATGGATTGTTGGGTGGATGCCGTCCACCTGCGTATGGCAGGCTAGACTGTGGTTCACAAGAATTTCAGACAGAAGGCCAGTACCCGTCCACCGTATTTTGGCTGTTGCTCTATCAGCCTGGGCACGTTCGTATTCGCAATCAGCTCGCCGTTTGCATTCTTATTGTATCACCGTTTGCCTAACCCTAAGTTGGAAATGGTGAACCCCTGTGGTTGTGTGAACCCCCGGTTAAGGTCAGGTATTTACTGTTCAGTAGGTTTTCGGATCTGTCGCACACCATCAATTGACATTCCTCTCTCCACCAAGTTGACGTTTTAGTCTGCTGAACCACGTGCTTGACCCAAAGGTGATCGCGCGGTCGGCGTGGCACGTGGTGGATATTTTAGGGCACACGAATCGGTAAAAAGTTGTCAGATGGCGGGGGGATGGAAAACTTCGGTTCGGTTAGGAGTTCGCCGCGCTCGTTGACAAGGTGCAGGGAATGTGGTGATACACCTTCGATCCTTGCCAGCTCACGCCGGAGGTTGCGTGGCACAGATAGGACCTCTTCCCTCGCCCTATTCAAGCAGGAAATACCATCCTCGGATTCGACAAGCAGCATTATCCACCACTGTTATTTGGCCCCGCCAGTCCGCCATCAGTACGTGCTATATATTATCATCATCTATCAGTGGATCTTGCATATGAAACCAGTCATGCACAAGATATGTGACATTTCGACGGTCATTTACCATATCCTCGGATGTATATACTGGCTACATTTTCATACATATGTGGATAACCATATCTATCCATATATCTAGTGTAACTCAGGCCATTACGGCACGCTCCAAACAACAAAAATCAATTACCACTTGATGTAACATGGTAACGTGTACCGTGGTAACATGGTAGTAGGTCAGGTTATCACTCACCACTTGGTTCCGGTTCCAGAACACTTCAGCAGGATACACAGCACCGCACAGCACAGCACCAGGTTTAAATTTTTTTGCATAATTGCATTGTTGCCATTCAAGTATGCTGTGTTTGGTGTCTGTATTTGCCGCGGTGTGGTCTAACCTGGTCACCGATGCACCAGAGAATTGTTACATTAGTCATTATACGTGGACAAAGTCATTAACAAAGTCATCAACGTGGATAAACGGGAAACAGGTGGACGACTCGGTAGAAACATGCAGCACCGATTTCGATAGATACTACACGTTCGCAGACGACCAATCATCCCCTGATGGGTGGTATGGGGACATGCTGGTGTATGTAAGCATGTATGTATGGGTATATATGTAAAATATATGTAAAATATTTTACATATATGCCAATGAGAAGTCTGACAGTGCTTTTGTTCGTCGGTGCCGTCGCAATGCTTTCACTGTATCCACGCGGGGGACATTTGGATCACACCAGGGGTTTGGTGAATGGTGGGGTTACAATGGCTCAATACGAACATGGCGTACTGCGTGTCATTGATGGGGACACACTGGTAATCAGTGCTACGTACCTACCACCCCCTCTGCGCCCGGAGCTGTTACTGCGCATCTGCGGGATCGATACACCTGAGAGGGGGTGGCGAGCTGATTGCGAATACGAACGTGCCCAGGCTGATAGAGCAACAGCTTTTGTGCAGGATCTGCTAACCGCAAATAATGGTGTGACAAACACGATCATCAGAAAATGGGATAAATACGGTGGACGGGTACTGGGAGACCTATACTTTGCGGCTACAGATAGCCTTCTGTCTGAAATTCTCGTGAACCACAGTCTGGCACTGCCATACGCAGGCGGACGGCATCCACCCAACAATCCATGGTGCACCACCATACTTGATTGATTGACAAAGCATACCACCGCACCATGTACGTACAGGGCACTAGGTCAACCAGAAACCGGTGGCATGCGTGGTGGGGTGCGCGCCACCGCCCCACAGTCCCTCCAGGCTGAATTTGCGCGCATCGTCCTCCACATTATGCGGAAGCGCGTCATCCTTTTTTATATACCCAGGTAAATTCACCGGACACGAATGGTGCATATCTCAGACACGAATGGTGTCATAAGACCGTGCTGGTTTGCGACACATTGGGCATACTAACTGGGTCGTGTCACGCCTATCCCGCATATTTCCGGTTCTCGTAAATGTCTGAAATGCATCAAGACTCATCCAATGACCACACGGGAGGCACGCTATGAATCCCCCCTTCTTCACCGTTTCCTGTGACAACGGGCATGTTGGCTCCTCTCTGTACCGTTCCAAGCATATTGTGTTATTCTGCCTGACGACAGGTAACGGTTCGGGTCGTAGCGACAGGCTCACACTCAGGCTGGCCACGTCCGTGGAAACGTGTTCCGTCACATCGAATTCCACCATGTCCCCATCCAAGGCATTTGTCATTTCTTCGAATGCCTTGTTGATTCTGGGTAGTACGTAAACTCGCACAAAGTAATCCACGATGCTCTCGTCCTCTAGTACATCATCCGGTATATCGCACTCATCTGGCCACCCTTGTGATTCATTGTGATACAGAAGCACGTTCACACGAAAATCCACCTGCTGTACTTTGCGTTGTATGAGATCCTTCAATTTCTTTTTTGCGTGGCGTACCAGGGCTTCAATAACCCTTTCTGAGTCGTCGACGAGGTCAACCGGACCCCGAAAATTGTTGTCAAGATCTAGCTTCATGTCATCAAGTTCCACATCCATGACAGCGTCATATTGATCCTCGGTGGCGCCCAGGATCCCATGAACAAGCAAGTTTGCTGCCTCGGTGACTGCGATCAATCGTCTGTGCGCATCCCTGCGTGCCTGGCGTCTGATTGATGTGTTTATTTGGTTTATTCGGTTTCTTCTCTTCAGTAATGGATGTGGCATCACCAACAACCTGTTTTTTTTTATTTACCTGATACACACATGAAACCTCCCACATCGAGACAGTGCTGCAAATGACCACACCGCGGCAAATACAGACACCAAACACAGCATCGACGCCCGTACTCTTCTCACCCTTTCCGCCCCCCGGTCACCCGAACATCGCAGAGAGCTACTGTAGAGCTACTGTCCCTGAGCTACTGCTCTACATCGCGCTAATTAATTGGCGCTATTGTCCATGTCGTCTGAGCTTCTTGGGCCGGCTTCCTCCTTTCTTTCCTCGTTTATCCTTTCTGTGATATCTCAAAAACGCCTATTTCTGATTATTTGTCTAGTAGCAGAATTAGCATAGCCCTGTCTCAATTGTTTATTTTCAGCCTCAAGGCTGTATATATGCTTATTGTATTCTTCAGTTACTTCATCAAAATCTCTCTCCATCTCCGCTATTTGAGCATTTTTTTCCTCAAGCACTTTTTTCAGTGCAGTGTTAGGGTTAGGGTTAGGGTTAGGGTCCCTTTCCTTCGCTATAAGCCGAAGCCGGGCCTCACAAAGCTTTAATTCCCCTTGGCATTTCCGTATCTCGTCGCTGTCTACCCAACAGACACGAATGGTGTCATAAGACCGTGCTGGTTTGCGACACATTGGGCATACTAACTGGGTCGTGTCACGCCTATCCCGCATATTTGCCCCGGTTCTCCCGAATATCTGAAATGCATCAAGACTCATCCAATGACCACACGGGAGGCACGCTATGAATTCCTCTCTGTGTTGCAGGCAGCTTGATTTTATTGTGTTATTCTGCCTGACGACAGGTAACGGTTCGGGTCGTAGCGACAGGCTCACACTCAGGCTGGCCACGTCCGTGGAAACGTGTTCAGTCACATCGAATTCCACCATGTCCCCATCCAAGGCATTTGTCATTTCTTCGAATGCCTTGTTGATTCTGGGTAGTACGTAAACTCGCACAAAGTAATCCACGATGCTCTCGTCCTCTAGTACATCATCCGGTATATCGCACTCATCTGGCCACCCTTGTGATTCATTGTGATACAGAAGCACGTTCACACGAAAATCCACCTGCTGTACTTTGCGTTGTATGAGATCCTTCAATTTCTTTTTTGCGTGGCGTACCAGGGCTTCAATAACCCTTTCTGAGTCGTCGACGAGGTCAACCAGACCCCGAAAATTGTTGTCAAGATCTAGCTTCATGTCATCAAGTTCCACATCCATGACAGCGTCATATTGATCCTCGGTGGCGCCCAGGATCCCATGAACAAGCAAGTTTGCTGCCTCGGTGACTCTGTGCGCATCCCTGCGTGCCTGGCGTCTGATTGATGTGTTTATTTGGTTTATTCGGTTTCTTCTCTTCAGTAATGGATGTGGCATCACCAACAACCTGTTTTTTTTTATTTACCAGACAGTGCTGCAAATGTCTCGTTGCCGCGTTCGTGTGGTAATCACTTTAGCAACCACACCGCGTCCAGTCACATATACTTAGGGTTGCAGTTCATCCAACCGTGTCCTTTTGACTAACCGCGGAGGTATTGTACAAGACCAGAACGTACGGGGCATACTAGAAATCATTCGTGTCCCTCATGATCCGAATTCACCAAGATGTCATGTACACGTTTTCCATAGTGGTTTGTGGGTTTGTGGGTTGTGTACAAAACCGTGATGGTCGGTAATGAGTATTGATGTTTTTGCCTTTGTTGGTGGGTAGTCAGTAATCAGTATGCTGACAGATTCTGGGGTTGAGACGTCATACACGTAGAGGCCAAACCCCACCCCCTGGCCCGTGGTCCACAGAATTCATGCTGCACCAACTCGTGTAGGTACGTACCTAGGCCTACATATATCCTGAAAACGGGCCTCGAGGCTGTATATATGCATCCATTATATATCCATCCATTCATCCATGATATATCCTTTTTTATATACCCAGGTATATTCACCGGACACGTGAATATGCATATCTCAGACACGAATGGTGTCATAAGACCGTGCTGGTTTGCGACACATTGGGCATACTAACTGGGTCGTGTCACGCCTATCCCGCATATTTCCGGTTCTCATAAATATCTGAAATGCATCGAGACTCATCCAATGACCACACGGGAGGCACGCTATGAATCCCCCCTTCTTCACCGTTTCCTGTGACAACGGGCATGTTGGCTCCTCTCTGTACCGTTCCAAGCATATTGTGTTATTCTGCCGGACAACAGGTAACGGTTCGGGTCGTAGCGACAGGCTCACACTCAGGCTGGCCACGTCCGTGAACACGTGTTCCGTCACATCAAATTCCACCATGTCCCCATCCAGGGCATTTGTCATTTCTTCGAATGCCTCGTTGATTCTGGGTAGTACGTAAACTCGCACAAAGTAATCCACCATGCTCTCGTCCTCTAGTACATCATCCGGTATATCGTACTCATCTGGCCACCCTGGATACACCAGCCACCCTGGATACAGAAGCACGTTCACACGAAAATCCACCTGCTGTACTTTGCGTTGTATGAGATCCTTCAATTTCTTTTTTGCGTGGCGTATCAGGGCTTCAATAACGACGAGTTGACGACGGTCAACCGGACCCCGAAAAGTGTTGTCAAGATCTAGCTTCATGTCATCAAGTTCCACATCCATGACAGCGTCATCCATGACCTCGGTGGCGCCCAGGATCCCATAAACAAGCAAGTTTGCTGCCTTGGTGACTGCGATCAATCGTTTGTGCGCATCCCTGCGTGCCTGGCGTCTGATTGATGTGTTTATTTGGTTTATTCGGTTTCTTCTCTTCAGTAACGGATGTGGCATCACCAACAACCTCTTTTTTTTATTTACCAGACAGTGCTGCAAATGTCTCGTTGCCGCGTTCGTGCGGTAATCACTTTAGCAACCACACCGCGTCCAGTCACATATACTTAGGGTTGCAGTTCATCCAACCGTGTCCTTTTGACTAACTTTGCGTAATAACCATTCACATATTCAGATGCATGCTGAATCAGTTCCCCGGGAAGATCGCACTTCGCCTGCAACGCAAGAACTGCTGTTGCTGCGTTGGGTGACGGAGGATTCCACGCAATGACACAGACTATCTTGTCTATCTGGTCTTCTACCCTCAATGTTCGTCTGCCATACGTCCAATCACCGTGATCACCGTAATCTGCAGTGAACAAGTTGCGGATCGCAAGCATCATAATGCGCAATTCATATGAACCTATGTCCTCACCCGGCTCAATACCCGGAAACTGTGTGTATTCTCCCTCACCAGGATACATGGGTGGTTTGGTGAGACGCATCCAGCTGTCTATAATCAATTTGAATCGCACTGGCTGTTGCAACTTGTGGTGGGCGTACAGAATGTTGTAAAGTACATGTTTGAATTGCTTCTCTTGTCTCCGCTCATCATTCCCTAACCCACCATCCCCGTGGTAGTTGGTGAGATCAATTTCGCCCTGCTCGGTATCAAATTCAATTTTGAGAAGAGAATCGACACCGGCAACCATTGAGACTTGTAGACACCACCTTTCGGTTATGTCGAGCAGTTGATTGAAAAACTGATTTGCGCGTACCTCGCCACCTCGCCACTCCCTGCTACGATTTGCCATCGATTTGTTTCACTCCTTGTTTTTTGACAAGACTCCAGGCCTTATGCATGCGGTTAGGTTGTGAGACGGACTGCTGGACTGCATTTTCCGTATTCCAAAAAATTTTCCAGAATGTTGCAAAGCACACCACCCGATGTGTGCAGGGTGTGGCTTCATGATTGGATATCTGATGTGGTTAGCGAAGATGTGATTGTTGTCGTCCTATTGCGTCCAGGTACTCGCGTTGTTGAGCCTCATGCAATTGTCCAAACCATCTGCTGAATTTCGGGTACCACGTTGTACGGGTAACGTCATGATACCTGGGATCAGCCATTGCCAGGACCGGCCAGTGTGCAACTGTCCGGTGTAGCTGCTTAACCGCCTCGTTACTCAATATCATTGAGTGAAAAAGCAACCATATAGCAGAGATCAGCTCACCTTGGCGGTTAGTGTTAGGGTTATCTGCGGCAATGTTCTGCAACACTGCCAGTAATTCCCTGTCCCCCCTTGGAGGATTATATGTCCGGCCAACCAGTTCATGATATTCAACCAGCAAATCATTCATGTGCTGAAAGTCAAATCTGTAGTGGGGTTGGGATCTGTTGTGGGGGTAGGGGTGGGAGTCAGGTCTGTGGTAGGGGTGGGATCTGTGGTAGCGGTGGGAGTCAGGTCTGTGGTAGGGGTGGGATCTGTGGTAGGGCTGGGAGTCAGGTCTGTAGTGGGGTTGGGATCTGTTGTGGGGGTAGGGGTAACACTGGACACGCTGTCAGTTCAGCAACAGATTAAACCGGGAAATGTGAGTACAGGACACGGGAAACTCCGTCAGTTCGGAAACAGTTCAATCTGGGAAATTTAATTTCATTCATTTCATTCGTTGTATTTGAAAAACATGGGACAGACTAGTAGTATATCCCACCGCGAACGCCTACATGTGGGTCAGCTGTTGGCTGCCTACGAACGCAATGACCGTAACAAGACATACCCAGTCATCCTAGCATTCATACAGTGGTTGTGCATCACCTCCAAAAAGCCAACCATAGCCTTCCATATGCCGCTCGACTTTGATACATTTGATACATTCAGGTTTGATACATTCCTGGCACACTTGAGTAACTCGGACAACAGAAACAAATTCTGTGTTGCCGTGGTGCTATGGAAACCCGTTTCTGAGGCGCATGTATCCTTGTTGCTGGCAGGTATGTTCAACCACGGATTTGGGCCCAGTGTGCGCTGGCGGATGTATGATCCAAACTTCCCGTTCGACAACCTAACCTGTCATGATGCTGCATATACACAGGCATATGCAGCACTACTTCAGAAGGTGCAACACGGACTGCAGCGAGCAGCTGCAGCTTCGCCGTACGAAGCCCTGAACGGCCACGTGATACAGATTGCTTGCAATTCGCGTGGAGCGGGGCCAAATGCTACACAGGGAGACCTGCAACGCTCATGCCTCAGGATGTCTCACACGAAAGGCATGTGTATGCTCATATGCCTTTCAGTGCTGACACAGCTTGTGGACGATGCATTAATCTGCGATGTTGCCGATGATATGTATGTGCGCGCATTCGGGAATTTCTCAGTCATTAATAATTGCATATGCTCATACATGCGTGAATTGTCGGAGACATGTCTGCGCACATTTCAATCGAACTGCTACCGTGCCCTTGTGACGACACTGATGCAATTGAAGCTGCTAACCGATCCAGATGTGAGACTGTATATGTTGTCGGACGATGATGACCCAAGGATATTCAATCGGCGTCTAACGAATCGCGCCGACGGAGGATTCGACCTTGATGACATTGCTGAGTTGCACATCCTGTGGGCCAAGCATCGTGATTGGCACGAAAATGCTAACGCAGTATGCATGAGATACGGAGCACACGCAGCATACCGGGCAGACTTTGATCTTCAGGTGAGCATGGGACGCCGGCCGCTCATGGCAATGGTTGTATACCACATGCCCACAATAATGCAACCGAGCCCTGACATGTGGTCAGAAGATGGGAACATTCCGATGGGGGAAGAAGAAGATTCTGACTGGGTCAAAATATCCTCACATTCTCCTGGAAAAGGGCGCCGCACACGCCTGTTCGGTGACGTGGAGACACAGGAGACACAGACACAAAAGCGACCAAAAGCACACAGCGCCACACTATCGAAAAAGCGGTTATCGACGGGAACAGGCGCGGATACACGGGGGGACAAGCGACCAAGACCGGCTGCTTCTACAATCTATTGACCCGCTGTTGACATTGTTACAATGTCGATTCACGCAACCAAACTGAAAAAACCGCAACACACTGTCTTCGCAGGTTAGGTTTTCCGGCTCGTCATCGTCCGCAGCCGATGGCGGCGTTGCACGGCGTACAGGTATTCAATCCTGTAACCACCAGCACCACCGCAGTGATGTGGCATGCGCTGGCTCCAGATACAACGCAGTTGCAGCTTGTGGTCCTTTTTCAGCTCTCGGTGTGACGACACGTACACCAGATTACCGCTGCCGGGTGAGAGCCACCCGTACACCGCATCCCAAAACCGAGACTCGGCCTTGTCGCACCACGAATGGTTCCTGGCACCAAAATAGGGGGGGTCGCAGTAGATGATACTGTCCGTGTATTTCTCGGTCACCGCGTCCGCGTTGCAAACACGGACGTGCAACGGATGTTTTTCAACGAGTGACTGCAAATGCTGTATCCGGGATCGAATGGCGTCCATGCAGGGCTGTTTGTTGTATTTCGCGTTTGGTGTGTTCACGTCAAACATGGTCCCTCGG
Source organism: Eutreptiella sp. 'Long Island Sound 2002' (assembly GCA_964036045.1). Taxonomy (NCBI): domain Eukaryota; phylum Euglenozoa; class Euglenophyceae; order Eutreptiales; family Eutreptiaceae; genus Eutreptiella; species Eutreptiella sp. 'Long Island Sound 2002'. The sequence goes on from OZ038403.1 coordinate 20,535,595, forward strand.
AGCGACAGGGTGTGCCCGTAAAAGGTGCGCAACGGGTCGTCCGACTCCACTTGGCGCTTCCAGTCCAGGTACTGCTCGTTGCTAAGAGGTGTGGCGTCGGGCAACCAGCCCTGCTCAAACACGGCCTTCCAGAAACGGTACACGTGGGCGTTTGTGTCGTTGAGTGTGATGTGACGGATCACCCCCGGGTCCTTAATGAATTCAATGCCGATGCGAAACATACCGGTGAACGGCTCGGTGTACTTGAAAGGCCCCCCTCCCTTTCCCTTTCTTGTTTCAGCGTGGCGCCTGATGGCCGATGACACCTTCTTTGAAATCCAGCCCCTACCAGAGTGGTACCTCAGAACCATGGTTACTGTGTTTATTGTAGCGCCGAACGCCCTCGCCCTTACCTGCATGCCTGTCCCTGTCTGCCCCTACAGGATACGAGGGCACTATGGCATTGAAACCCTGGAGGTGAGTGGATAGGTGACACACACGCCACAAGAAGTCGGTTTTTGGATCTCACCAAACAAACAAACAAACAAAAAAAAAACAGGCCCCGCTGATTGGTGGTATTGCTAGCGTGACAGCGCGGCGGTAAGCATTATAGCGTGACACCCAGAGCACTTGCAATATCGTTGCACGTGGTTTGCACCTCGATGTCTGTATGCTCACTATCATACACACGCATATCATACAGCCTACCCTTAAACGGATTCATTATTTGCATGGGTGAAAGTATTGGTGGTTGACTCAGTGACAAACCTGTTCGTGGCGAATTGGGTATGTGTTGTGCATTGATCAAACACTTTTGTGTGTTCGGACCGATGTATGCAGTAAAGACGCGGATCCCGCCTCCGTTGTACGCACCATACGTGATTGGACTGTTGCCACCCAGCTGCTGTAGACCCTCCACGGTGACACACTTGAAGTAAACGGGTCCATTGGTAGAGCCAGAACCAGCAATATTGCCGAACAAACGGTAGGTACCTGGATCTGTACCATGTGCAGGATTAGGCCCCTGTCCAATAAGCTCCTGCCAACCATTTTGTTCAAATGCCACTGCCAGATAGACGGTACGGTTCCAAAAGCTGTCAGTTGGGTTGACAAACTGCATGGGATACACATCAAAGTTGGGCCATTGTATGTATGCAGCATCACTGCCTGGAGCTATGTAAATTATGTTTTCAGAGGGTCCATCGACGGGTATGTAGGTTACCTGGTCAGACCCTATGGGACCGTATGCCGAAACATGATTTGTACCATTTGACATTGTAACTCGCATTGTGGCGTCATAGGCATTCGGGTCTGTGGTCTCATCGTCACCACCGCCTTCGCCCGCAACTGAATCACCACCACCACCGCTGTCGCCTGCATCTGCACCTGAATCACCACCACCACCACCGCTGTCGCCTGCATCTGCACCTGAATCACCACCACCACCACCGCTGTCGCCTGCATCTGCACCTGAATCACCACCACCCCCACCGCTTGCAGCAGTGTGCAGTGTGGTGGGCACGACGTTGTAGACCGCCTTGATTGCCTCGACGGTATGCACAAATTCCGCATGCGGCATCTCCTCTTTGTGTAGTGAGAGGAACACCATATTGCCAGTCATACTTGTGTGTGTACCACCAATCCAAACTGTTGTTTGAAAGCCAGCATTTGAAAAAGTGTCAGTGTAGATTGGAACCTCCGGATCATTGATGTATACCGACGTGTTTCCACTTGTGACACCACCACGAACTGCGTATAGAGCGTACCTGTCCAACGGGAATTTGACCGGCAGGGTGCGAGTATTCTCAAAGCCAATCCATTCATCGATCGTCCCGTCCGCAGCGAATGTATTGTCTGTGTTGTTCAGTCGGCCGCCAAGCGGTGGTCCAGCAGACAATCCACCTGTCACTTTCAACACCGCAATGAATGTAAGGCCCGTATGACCCGCAAGGATACCAGCAGACCTGGTAATGGATGTCAGTGGACCACTCGTATTGTTGAAGACCAGTACCGAATTCCCATTGACCAACGGGTCAGAAGTGGTCAGTACAGGTCTCTCAAGGTCAGTGTTATCAGCGTAGGACATTTCCAATGCACCTGACTGCCAAACCTCTACTGTATCACCATTTGTTGCCTGCATTGTACCATCTGCATCTGCGTACACCGTGTCCGCAGTTACTGCAAGGAACCCGGTAAATGAGGAACCCTTGTGAATCAGATTGTTCAAGGCAGCGACCGGGGGTGCCGCTACAACAAGCTTACCGGGTGCAGTAACCAACGCCTGACCCTGTGCAGACACAAAACGTCCATATTTGTAACCTGACATCTTTTATTGTTCTACATGTCGGATATTCTATTTTTCGATCAAGTTAGAGTTAGGAGAGTCGGAGAGTTTTAGTTCGGACAGACAGATAATTTTGCATGTACAGATAACCCTGCTATGGTCATGGATGGCCAGGAAATTTTGGTACTGGACACGGGAAACGCTGTCGGTTCGGAAAGGGTTCAATCTGGGAAATTTTGGTACTGGACACGGGAAACGCTGTCGGTTCGGAAAGGGTTCAATCTGGGAAATTTTGGTACTGGACACGGGAAACGCTGTCGGTTCGGAAAGGGTTCAATCTGGGAAATTTTGGTACTGGACACGGGAAACGCTGTCGGTTCGGAAAGGGTTCAATCCGGGAAATTTTGGTACTGGACACGGGAAACGCTGTCGGTTCGGAAAGGGTTCAATCTGGGAAATTTTGGTACTGGACACGGGAAACGCTGTCGGTTCGGAAAGGGTTCAATCTGGGAAATTTTGGTACTGGACACGGGAAACGCTGTCGGTTCGGAAAGGGTTCAATCCGGGAAATTTTGGTACTGGACACGGGAAACGCTGTCGGTTCGGAAAGGGTTCAATCCGGGAAATTTTGGTACTGGACACGGGAAACGCTGTCGGTTCGGAAAGGGTTCAATCCGGGAAATTTTGGTACTGGACACGGGAAACGCTGTCGGTTCGGAAAGGGTTCAATCCGGGAAATTTTGGTACTGGACACGGGAAACGCTGTCGGTTCGGAAAGGGTTCAATCCGGGAAATTTTGGTACTGGACACGGGAAACGCTGTCGGTTCGGAAAGGGTTCAATCTGGGAAATTTTCGAATGCACCGTTGCATTCGCTGTGTTATCAAGAAAAATTACCACACAAAAAATTCGTTTTCCGTTTTTTGATGATGATGATTGTCATGATGTTTTAATGCTGTATGCATGGCAATTACGACTAGACCACTCGGAGGCGGTTGCAAAGCATCCAACGGCGATTGGCTATGATTTTTACGTCACGTATGCACGCAAACAAGATGGGGTGCACTACATCAACCATTGGTGGCTTGTAGTTCGGAGAAATCTCACAACCAATACAACGGATACGATTTTAACACTCACGTATAATGGTCACGAGATGGAGTCAAAGCCACATTTGACTGTTTCTGGTAAAGCACAAAATGTCGACAATTTTGTGTCGTGGGTGGGCACTAATGTGCACTTCGCAGAGCGATGGGTACATGGTGCATGGTACACATTGCAATAACGGAGACCCACGGCGATTGGCCATGCTTGACCACCCTCACCCCTCCTCAGCGCGGTTGCTCGACCACCCTCTACAACTGTCAACTGATTCTGTGTACGGTCTCCGCTGGTCACAACTAGGGGTTTAGCCAACCCAGGTGTTGGAGTGCATGGGCACGGGCTGGAATTCAGTGTACCACATGCAGGTAGGTATATATCATCTTTCGGTTGCTGTAGTGATGCACTCTGGCTGTTTGCATCTTTCCGTGCGATTTGATATTTCTTGTCATACTTGTCTGCAAGACATGGTCCGGTAGCGTTCCCGTGCCATTTGATATTTCCTGTCATACTGATTTGCAAAACGCGCTATGTGAGGTCCGGCATCACGGCTGCACAGTACATCAGCCCGGGCAAAGACCTCGCAGACGTGGTCCAGTAATGCACGCTTCCATGCTGCAGGGTACCGTGGCCAATCCTCCGCAACCATTGCTTCTGTCTTGCATAAAACTTCATAAAACATGGTTTGGAATTTGTCGTCGATGTACTTGTTGTGAAGATATAGGAGCGCATCTACGTCTACATTGTTGCATTCCAGAGACAAGGCTCGTTCTCGCTCTTGTACATCTCGCTGAATACACACAGCCAACTCTCGTAGCTGGGCTAGGTACATTCTTGGTTAACAACACACTGTAAGTGGAGGTGGATGCATCACCAGGATCAGCAGCATGTTTGGCTGTCCTTTTTTTTTTGATACGTGTCTGTGCACACCACAGACACACATTTTACTTGTCAATTCATCGCTCACACCATTATCGCACTGTACTCCAACCCAAACCGGTCCCGTTGTTCCATTGGACAGCATCCAGTCGCGCAACACTTTGAGCGACGGGGTGTTTGTTGTGTCAAATGAAAATCAAGGTCTGAATGCTCCCAACGGGTGTTGATCCCTCACCCTCCTCAGCTCGACCACCCTCACCCCTCCCAAGCGCGGTTGCTCGACCACCCTCACCCCCCTCTACAGCGCGGTTGCCCCACCACCCCCAGTGCAGCTGGAAGAGAATGTACGGAGACGTCTGTCAACTGATTCTGTGTACGGTCTCCGCTGGTCACAACTAGGGGTTTAGCCAACCCAGGTGTTGGGCGAGTGGAGATCATTGGAGATGGAGTGCATGGACACGGGCTAGATTTCAGTGTACCACATGCAGGTAGGTATATATACTTTACTCCCGATTTTTAGCGAGTACAAGCATACCATACGATGCATGACCCAAATGCAGACTCTGTGCTGTTGTTGTGACCGATATGAAATTTGCAGCACTCTCAAATCGTGCACGGGACGTAACCAGTCGTGACAGCATGCGCGAAAAAGGCAGGATACATCTGGTTAGACGCCACCCAAGCGTCCAAAAGGGCAGTGCCTGGCTGGTCAGGTTGTGATTTACCTGGATATGGAAACCACAGTGTGAGGCTGCCTCTTGCCAGTCGTGCACAGATGGCATATCCCTTATGCGAAAACCACCCTCACACAGTTTCATGCACTGCTCATCGTGCACATTGTTGTCTGTTGTTGTACCCCTCACTCGAAAACCGTCCACAAGCACTACAATCCCGTCATCACCTAGTACAGCGTGGGCCTGTGTGAGAAACGAAATCCGGGACTGTGGTGTACTCAGGTAGCACAGACTTTCACATCCAAAGATAGTGTCCAAAGAGCCCTCTGCAAAATATTGTGCCAAATCGGTGGCAGTTGCATTGATGAAGTTCACGTTGGGTATGTTGGCCAGGTGTGAGCTCTTTCTGGACTCAAACACGTGCTGTGGTAGTGGGTCAATCCCGGTAATGGTAATTTCAGGGGATACACTGGCAATTGCTAGTGTGCAATAGCCACACCCGCTTCCTATCTCGAGGACATGTCTAGCGCGGGCACGGTGAATTTGATTGCTGATCATCAGTATTTGTTGTGTGATGTCGGACAGGATCCATGTGCTACGCCCAGGGAACTTACCTTTCAGACGTGTGTGCATTGCAGGTCCAAAGAGAAAACGCAGCCACTTGTAGTCGCGCTGAGTGGTCAGTGCATAGTACTTCATGACATCGCGTTGTGAAAAGTTACCACGCAGAGAATTTGCGTGAGCTTCCGGAAATGCAATTTCCAGGGCAGCCAGGTCGGCAACAAGCGATTCGTGTCCGAGTATGCTGTAATATCCCTTTCGGACAATCATTGACAGTATAGCAGCAGCAATCAGTATTGGTATCAGTATCAGGATCAGCAGCATGTTTGGCTGTCCTTTTTTTTTTGATACGTGTCTGTGTGTGTTAAGCACACCACAGACACACATTTTATTAAAAAAGGCCCCTGTGTGTGTGTGTGGCAATGTGGGCAGTGGAATACGAATATGTTGACAATATGCCCAACAAGCGACCACGATCCCTGTGCAATAACCCAGCCCAGTCCGACACACAAGCGTCCGAAGTTGTCAATGCCATGCTGGAGCTGACCAATGAAGTACGACAACTGCGCAATGTAATGGCTGCGGAAAACAACGAGAAACGTTCGCGTTCTCATGTTGTTGGGCAGCAACAACCTGTTGGTGTTGGGAAATGTGAGCTTGTTGCACGTTATGCAGCACAGCTTGCAAATGTGCAAAATGAGGTAAAACGGATACTTGCAGCGAACGATGCACTGCGCGAGGAAAGTGAACGGTTGTATAACAAGTGGGGGTCTGCTGTTCTGGGTCACTTATTGGATGAGGGATGTATGGGCATCACATCAGATGACACGGAGAGTACACCACAGATCAACAATTTGTTGCTGATGATGCTTTTGATGAAATTGGATACGATGCGGTAACAATACTGTGCAATACGTCACTGAGCAATACGTCCCTACGCGGTTTGGCATTTAGTGTGCTGATAACCAGCGGTGCACACACTGCATACCACAACTCTGGCACCGCCTCACACAAAATTTGCATCATCGTTAGCGGGTATGGTACATGATGCAGCATGTGACGGACGCGAGCGCAGAGTTGCAAAGAAATTTTATCAATTTTATCTGGTAACATCTTTGACCCAAAGTGCTGAGGCAGCACCCCCCTCAAGTGGCGGTGCACAAGTATGTTACACATTGGGCAGAACTTTTGATTGTGTGGACACATCACGACCAGATAGATACAAGCAGGTGTTCCCGTACTCAGAGTCTCACACCATGCCCCACGGAGGTACGGTATGCTACTCTGGCAGAGATGTGTCCAATTGATGTGCACAGCCTGTGCAGTATAATGCTTCAGCACACATAAGGTTGTTGTTGTCTTGTTGTCACTGCCTGTGAAATGTCGATATTCGGCAAGCATGTGCAGATTCGTCGTGCGATTGTGTGGTGCAATTGCATGACACTTCGGGAAATCGATTGTACTAATACCAATCCCGGACAGCAGTACTGTTGTAATCAGGCGGCGTGTCAGAGACGGCAGTCGTTGGAGAGCGAGGTCCACAAATCGCCGCCAGGCATGATTTAACTGGCGCACATGTCCCACACTGCAGGGGGAACAAAACAGAATGGTGACATTGTGGTAGTCTGTTGGTGTCTGCATCTGCAAGAATTCCGCAATGATTGAGATATTCCTATTTTCCCTGACGACAATCGCGGTGGATAGATGCCCAACGATTGTAGCAGTTGACACATAACCGCATTTGAAAACAACACTATAACACACAAAGGCCGCAGAAACAGCTTACATACCATAAACAGCACATCCAATGCAATCTCGCCCAATTCGGCTGTCAACCGACCGCAGGGGTGCAGAACAACTGGAGATATATTTACGTGCGCGGCTACTGGGTCTTCCTACTGTCAGACAGATGGCGCTTGATGTGTGTAATGCGCAGGCCGGTGTGCCGTGTACATACTGTACCGCATTGTCTATTGCTACACAACACTATATGATAACAAAGAGGCCGTGTCAATGTGTACAGTGTGAGGCATTTTGGGCCAGACCAGATACATGTTGTATGAAAACAGGTGAAAACGCAAAACATAAAAGAACATGGCATCGCACAAGGAAGCTGAGGAACACAAGAGCAGCATCGTTGTGCAACCGCGTGGTCTGAGTCTGCATATTAACATAATACACATAATTCTCATTTTCATGACCCTGGCGGTGGCAACATTGCGCATGCGGCAATTGAATCGCATTGCACGAGCACTGGAGCAGCGACTCTGATATAGGCTGTGCCCTAGCCACACACAGCCCTTTGCAAGTAACCCACCACCGTAGAAACATAGGTCACATCTTTGCCCTGCACACCCAAAAGATCAAGTGCTATCAGGCAGCGCTTCAGAGCAACGGCGCGCAGTGTCTGGTTGTAATGAGCATGAGTCACCAGATGGCAAAGTGCCTTTGTATTTGTGGGATCGGCATCCAGTGATGAGATAAGGTCATTTATTGCGTTGTTGTACGTATCACAACACAGTGATCGTCGTGCGTATAGATGAGAAATGGTATGTGAGTCGTTGCAGGTTTGCAAAAGGACTGAGTACTGCTGGAAAGCTAAATCGAAATCACCCGTCATTTCTGCTATATCCGCCTGCAAAACTCTGTTCAGGTGGTATGACGGATGGATTTTCTGTGAGGATGCCAGATCATTTGTGGCTCGTGCAAGCTCGTTGAGCTGTAACCAACAAAAACCTCGATTGGTCAAGGCAATGAATGCTCGCACGTAGCCACGTTGTATCACCTGGTTATAGTGATGTATTGCTGCCGTATAGTGTGCATTGCCATGCAGTGCAAATGCAAGGTCAAACTGAATGTACACGTACATAGGATGTTTCTCCGGCAATCTTTCTAGAATCCGTAAGCATCCCGTACAAATTTCACTGTCATTGCCCATCCAGCGATGATGCATCAATGATGCCACCAACGGTAATGAGATCACCTGGGCTGCATCACAAATCGTGGCCCATGCTAAACTACGTTGTCCCAGAATCATGTGACATGTGAATAGACAATAATATGCCCAGACGTTACCCGGATCAGATCGCAGGGAGCTTCGAATTGCATCAATGCAATATTCGCGTATGGTCACGTCATTACCCATCATCCCACGCGCTGCATCAAGTAGCTCCTGTCCACGCCTTCGCAACAGTGGTGCTGCGTTTGTTGCCCATAACTGATGATGAGCACGACTCAGCATAGCAATGCATGTTGTATGACCACAGAATTGCATAACAATGCACCATGTGTCAGAAGACATCAACATCATCTATATGGGTGGGGTATAGGTCATCTTTATTGTCATGTTATTCTCTTGTAGGTCATCCAAATACCACACACCAAATCTGCGGGTGTGTGACAACAAGTCTGACAACGCCTGCTCTAGTTGTATCGGGGCCATCAGTCTGCGTGCCGCATGCAGCATGCGTATTTCAACGATGTTGGGAATGTGCGACAATAAAACACATGCTGCATGTAGTGTATGCAGCCCTGAACCGCTGAGGACCGTTCGGGTGTTTTGGGGTACATGCAATGACCAGAACAGCACTTTTGTGACACGCAAACCCATACAGATACTTGCCATCAATGCCCCCTCTGCGTTGAGTAAAGTGAGCTGACATGTCCAACGGACACCACTCTGATGATTATTGTACAGAAATTTCGACACATCGTACAGTATCCGGTGGACGTCATATGTGACATTGGCTGAGCATGATGACATTAGCCTGCTGCTACTACTCATAATGCTACGTACGTCGTTGCTAATTACTAATCCTGACCTTCAGACTTCTGCTTCTTCTGAAGTAGCATGATCAGTATACCAACAAACATCAACGTGACAACTCCCCAAGCAATGAATGCATTGCGTTTTTTAATGCATTTCGCAGGATCGATTTCACATGGTTCGCCGCTTTGATTGCGCAATTGTGACCACTTGTCAAAATTGTTCCACGTGCCCCATGCACAACCCAATACAATGATTAAAACGATACCGGGGTATAAGAACTGTGCCGCATCATTCTTCACCTTTGTTGAAAATTTTTGTTTGTTTGTATCCATTTTTTTAATTAAAGCAGTGGTATACTACTCCCCTTCATCTCCCTCCCTTTGTTCCTCCTGCATTAGATGTTGCTGCCACTTAGTTTATAAAAACGCAATGTTTGTGTGGTTTTCGCAAGCAGGTGGTCAGGCCCAAAAAAAGCAGAATGGGAACAGCGATGATGAAGTGACTAGTGACACGTGGCTAGTCAGGCGAGCGGAACTTGATGCATTATTGCGGGCAGGGTATGGTGTACGCACTCGCAGCCTCGCCCGTATAGATTGGGGATTGCCTGTTGTTCAATGGGTGAACAACACGCTCGGTAACATCGTTGACTACATTAACTGCCCTAAATCCATGGAACTCATCAATGAAATCATCAGGACGCACCAAAATGCACCAAGTAAAACTGTGGCACGATTCATCACGAGAGTGGTGCTTCCCTGTGTAATTCAACGGTCCTCCCTCTCACCAGCACTTGTAGACGCACTTGTTAATAGTATCACTGTGTGAGGACACAAATGTATGCACGTTGCATGAATTGCATTTGGCTCTGTTCATTGTATAACCGTATATAAAAAAGGGCAAATGGCAACGATTAGTGGTGTTACACTCCAGTTGAATAATTCGGAAGTAATTGTGTATGACGATTTCGCTACAAGTTCCGTACGCTCACGCCTGAGTTTCTCCGATGGCGGTGAGGTTCTGACGGTTGGCAAGGGTGCTAACCTGGACCCCATCCGTCTTACAAACCTAAAATATCCCGATGTGGACAGCGATGCTGCTACCAAATCGTATGTTGACACCACGGCCCGTGGCCTACGCATTCGTGCACCAGTGCGAGCCACCACTAAAACCGATGCTGACATTAACACTGCTTATGCAGCAGGAGAAACACTGGACGGCTACACTCTGACGGCTGGTGATCGCATCCTGTTGCAGGGGCAGGCTGATGCGAGAGACAACGGTATATGGCTTGTTACAACAGGCAAACCAACACGACCGCTTGATTTTGAGGACGGAAACCACGTTAGTGGTGTGTACGTTTTCGTGGATCAGGGATATGATTTCATTGACCGTTCTTTCGTTTGCACAACGGACAAGGGGTCAGACACGGTGGGTGCGAATCACCTGGAGTTCCAACAGTTCGGAGCACGGCCTGCCGCTTATTCAGGTGAGGGGTTGAACATTGGGCCTGAGAATAAGCTATATGTCGATCACAGTTTTATCCCATATCTTGCAAAACCCAACACATTTACCCAAACAAATATATTTCAAAAGGCTGTGACAGCACACGAAACATTGCAAGTTGACGGAGCAACAACACTCAACAACAGCCTTAATGTAGCCGATGGAAAGTCTGCCACGTTGGGTGGGTCACTGCAGGTCAAGGGTACCACCAATCTGGACGATGCTTTGACCGTGGAGGATGGAAAGTCTGCCACATTGGGTGGGTCACTGCAGGTCAAGGGTGTCACCGGACTAGAAGATGCCGTGACCGTGGCTGACGGAAAGTCTGCCACGTTGGGTGGGTCACTGCAGGTAAAGGGTATCACCAATCTGGACGATGTACTGACGGTGGCTGATGGAAAGTCCGCCACGTTGGGTGGGTCGCTGCAGGTCAAGGGTGTCACGGGACTGGACGATGCCCTGACCGTGGCCGATGGAAAGTCTGCCACATTGGGTGGGTCACTGCAGGTCAAGGGTGTCACGGGACTGGACGATGCCCTGACCGTGGCCGATGGAAAGTCTGCCACATTGGGTGGGTCACTGCAGGTCAAGGGTGTCACGGGACTGGACGATGCCCTGACCGTGGCCGATGGAAAGTCTGCCACATTGGGTGGGTCACTGCAGGTCAAGGGTGTCACCGGACTGGACGATGCCCTGACCGTGGCCGATGGAAAGTCTGCCACATTGGGTGGGTCACTGCAGGTCAAGGGTGCCACCAATCTTGACGATGCTCTGACCGTGGCTGATGGAAAATCCGCTACATTGGGTGGATCACTGCAGGTCAAGGGTGCCACCAATCTGGACGATGCCCTGACCGTGGCTGATGGAAAGTCTGCCACGTTGGGTGGGTCACTGCAGGTAAAGGGTATCACCAATCTGGACGATGCTCTGACCGTGGCTGACGAAATATCGACCACATTGGGTGGGTCACTGCAGGTCAAGGGTGTCACCGGACTCGAAGATGCCCTGACTGTGGCTGATGGAAAGTCTGCCACGTTGGGTGGGTCACTGCAGGTCAAGGGTGTCACCGGACTCGAAGATGCCCTGACTGTGGCCGATGGAAAGTCTGCCACGTTGGGTGGGTCACTGCAGGTCAAGGGTATCACCAATCTGGACGATGCCCTAACTGTGGCTGATGGAAAGTCTGCCACGTTGGGTGGGTCGCTGCAGGTCAAGGGTGCCACCAATCTGGACGATGCTTTGACCGTGGAAGATGGAAAGTCTGCCACGTTGGGTGGGTCACTGCAGGTCAAGGGTGTCACCGGACTGGAAGATGCCCTGACCGTGGCCGATGGAAAGTCTGCCACGTTGGGTGGGTCACTGCAAGTCAAGGGTGTCACCGGACTGGACGATGCTCTGACCGTGGCGGATGGAAAGTCCGCCACATTGGGTGGGTCACTGCAGGTCAAGGGTGCCACCAATCTGGACGATGCCCTGACCGTGGCCGATGGAAAGTCTGCCACATTGGGTGGGTCACTGCAAGTCAAGGGTGTCACCGGACTGGAAGATGCCCTGACCGTCGCCACCGGAAAATCCACTACACTAGGAGGCACACTTGGTGTGCAGGGCGTTAGCACGTTCAGTGACACCACGGCAAGTGTATCACAGAGCACCGGTGCAGTTGTCATTAACGGTGGTGTGGGGATTGCTGGTGACGTGTACTGTTCAAACACATTCAACCTGTCTGATAAACGGCTCAAAGAAAATATCACCCCCCTGCCGAATGCGCTGGAGACGATTGACAAACTTGGAGGATACACATTCACGTGGAACAATGATGCAGGCGTCAACCTGTCTGGCAGGAGTGCAATCGGTTGTATTGCACAGGAGGTGGATGAGGCAATACCGGGTAACCTGGCAACAAACAGGAATCCACATTCGGACATTTTGGCAGTTGAATACACACGTTTGGTGCCATATCTGATCGAGTCTGTGAAAACACTCAAGCGAAAGCATGAGCACTTGGAGCAGGAGCTAATTGCAGTGAAGAGAATGAAAAGAGAATGAATTTCCCACTGCTAGGCTATTCCCTAGGCGCTCTTTTCCGCTGTGTGCAAAGTAGTAGTATCAATGTGATACACAGCACAATCAGTATTTTTTGTCTGTGACGCCAGACGAAATCAATCACAGCAGTGTCACTGCTGCTCCATGTTGATCGTACAGGTGAATGTGTGAAGTAAAATGATTTATTTATGCATACTTTGTTGCCATAGTCGCAAACCATCATCAGTTCACTTGGAATGAAAAAATGATGCAGTAATAAACGTGGTGCCAGTTTTGCCGACATTGAAAGCATGAGTGGTCCAGCAGATATCATAACCTGAAGATGTTTGGGGAACAACAAACAACGCGAAAAGTTCATTGTTTTGTGCAGTACTCTGTGTATCACAAACGTGAGAAATGCATGGTTTGCATCAAAGAATGCCATAAAAGCATTCGTCAGCAAGCCCGCTGACCGCGAGTAGGCTAGCACACCCCCACAGCCGCGGTCAACACAATGGTCAATCATGGCTGGCACGGTACAATTAGGTACGATGTCCAGGTCACAGTATATACCACCATATGCATGTAGGATGAAGAGGCGTGCGAGGTCAATCCGTTGTATCCAATGCTGACAGCCAGTCCACATTGACTCGAATGTAGGATACTTCGATTGTATCAACTCCTCAACTGATGTCTTGTTCCAGAGACGGTGTTCGAATCCGTGCAATTGTTGCCAAGCATTTATTGATTTCACGTATTCGTCGGGCAACTGTTGGTACCGAACAGTGAAAAATATCTGATGAATGTACATTCGTCTTTTTAATTTACCCACATTTCATCTGCAGATGTTTTGGTTTGTTGTTCCCCTCACAATTCACCAACAGTCCAATACTGATGGTCAAATGGGCCGGGGGCGGATGTCCAGTGGTTGATGTATATGCAGGATTTGTGTTCAACGTATCAAGGTAGCAGTCAGTAAGCAGACAGCGCGGCATGTATTGTAGACCTCCATTGCCGATGTTCATCTGAACACTGCCGCGTGTTGACATGTGCGTGTAATGTTGTTGATGCAACTGTGTTGTTTGCATGCGGAAACACAACGTCTCAGCCCCCTTGCACCATGAGGGTAAGGCACGAAGTGCCTCACCGCGTGGTTCATCCTGACCGATCACGTCACTCCTGATGCTGTCCTGAGCACCAACAAATTGTACAAATAGCCACCCATATGGCATGTCCTGTACACGCTGAAAATTTTTTGTAATTGGTCCTGCACACATTGGCCAGGCTGGGACGCTGACATATTCCACGGTCACCGTACACACCACCTGGTTGTGCAAACGATGTGTCGCCATGCCCCTGGATGGCTCGTATGTTGTAACCGCCTCATGTCGTCGCAAAATCTGCACTGCGCAAGGGTCATTTTCAATGGGTAGAGGTGCCTCTAATTGCATGAGCCGTAACGTGCAACCATCCCCGTTTTGCAATAACACACCCGTGAGTCTATACAAACATGTATTCCTCAAATTCCGACCAGCACGCTGGGGGTCCTGTACACAAAGGACCAGAAAGTTTCCAGGGTCGTTGTGCAGACTGTAGGCCCTTCCATTGTCCAGCAGAACGTGTACGCTACCTGCTGCTTGTACAGTACAGGCTGATGAGTCAAGGTCGGCCCAACATTTTGTAGTGTAGAAGTAGAACATGAAAGGTGTGGTAGACGAAAACGTGCCCAGTTTTTCCAATGCCTCTCTCGAAATATTGCTCACCAGTCCACCTGATGGCTGCAGTACAGCATGGTTGCCTTCACCAATGCTGAACCACGAGCGAACACCCACAGTACGCCATATCAACACATGGAAAACTGCATCGAAAGTATTCCCAAGTGGAACACCCAATGTTGCAACAGCATTTTGATCTATATAACCTGTTGTCACGTGTAAGGGGGCCTGTCTGCTAGTCGGGCGATGTTCGGATTGTGCTGCACTATCAGGATCATGGAGTACGCCGGAGGGTACATCCCCTGAATTCGTTAAAGATGATGTATGCATATACATCATATGCGTGTATAATAATACTGTGTCCAGCACAGCAACCGTCTTATGACCCCAATTAATTGATGCTGTTCTTTGCAGCAAGTGCCTCAACCTTGTGATCTAATTCCGTCATGCGCTGTACAAGATATGGTATCAATTTCGCATAATTCACTGATTGCGTCCCGTTGTTGTCTACGTGTACACAGTTTGGGACAGTCTTTGGCACTGACTGTGCCAGAATTCCCACGTCCTTGACATCAGAATCACGCCATGTGTAGGTGCATGGTCGCAGGGCACGCAATACATCACGGGAATTCTGTAGTTCCTGAATATCCTGCTTCAGCCTCTGATCAGATGTACTAAACACGCCATCACAATGTACCGCACCTGTGACACCCACACCACCGTGAACAATCAGACTCCCGGTGTCGCTGGACACACTAGCCTCGTTCGCCCAGCATACTAGGCGCACAAAACAATTCTGTATACCCAACATTCCGGTGGCTAAATGGTGATTGATCTTAAAATTGTACAGGTCCGCTACAACGCCTTGTTAGCCAAATAGAACCGGCAGAACTGTTCATGGGAAGGAAAGACGCTGAATGGGAGAAGATCACCAATCGCGCACCACCAATCGGACCTCTTCTTCGTCACCGTTCTATGACCTAACCCTAACCCTAACCCTAACCTGGGGTTTATGATTCTTTTCTGACCTTGATTCTTTTCTGTGCGACATCGGATGCCTATCCTGCATTCTATAAGGGCGGCAAGCATCCTAATAAGCCGGCTAATCAATGTAATGATGGAGCTGTGCACTTGTCGGCTGTCAAATGAAAACACTGGCACACTTCACTGCCGGTGTCGGGTTGCCATGTGCATTTAGCATCACGGGAAACGCTGTCAGTTCGGAAAGGGTTCAATCTGGGAAATTTTGGTACTGCATCTGCACCGTGCACGTTCAAGGGTGATTGACAAAAAACATGCAGGCCACTCTGCTAGTTGCAGAGCAAAATGCAATTGTTCTTGGTTAGGGTTAGTTCTGGTACGTACGTATTTTGCAACCCGGGCCATTCCGATCTGGGAACTGGGAACGCCTGGGATCGTCAGTGCTTATTGTTGGTGCCACGTGTAGCCTGCCTGGCCCACCCATTGGTATAGCACACTATACGCATAAGTACTGCTTTCGTCTGCTGGAGGGAGATGTATCGATTTAGATACCAGTACCCCTCGCCTTTCTCTAAATCATCCTCAACCTCCTCATCAAAATCCTCAAATGACGCCCACGTGGTGTTGGGTATGGAGTGCTCTGTTGCATTACCGACGATGAGTGGGTGGTGCTCATGCTCATGCCATTGCTGTAAATGACGGTTGACCAACAGCTGGAATTTGTTGTTCAGAAATTCCCTCCTGTCCCTGCTGTCACAGTACACCCTTTTGGCATATTCACCGTAATGCTCATCCAATATTTGTTTATGGACACTGTGCATAATCTGTGCCACATCGGTGACAGTGACCGACGTGATGTTATGGTGCAGACATTCAGCACAGACGCCATTCATCTCCAAACAGTGGCACATGCACATTTTTATTTGAATTAGTGGCGCGGGGCGTGATAACACGTGTTCCCAAATAGGATCTACCTACTGACCCCCTTTTGATCTATTTCATGCGCCTGACGCGTGAACGCCAGCCTTTTCTCTTGTCGCTGAGTGAAGTGATATGGAGGATGTATATCTCCAAATAAAAAAAGACCTTTCACCATGAATGATGAACCAACGGATGTGGTAACAACAAGGTACAACAATGGTATTGTGGCATTGTTCTGTGATTTCGTTGAATATTTGTGTCACCATCCATTTCTGGTGGCTCCTCAGGGCAGATTTTATATGACATTTTATGACAGTGAATCTGACCTTCTCACATTCAACATAAAATATGAACTCAGAGATCCACATGGAAAAATATGGAATTGGAAAATTCGCTTCGAGTGCCTGGGACATCCACGAGATGAAATCGAGGGTACCTCACGTAACATTCTGGACCATCTCACGGTCTTCCTAGCCACCATTGACAGACATACAGAATTGTACTTCTATGATCGGCATGCCATGACGTGTACCATTACCACTCCGCATTTGGAAAATCATGGTGTCCTGCAATCATACACTGAATACAATCATACACAGTGGAAACAACGGTGGAAAGATGGAAAGTTGTTGTTCAAACGGTTCACGCGTCAACTGCAAACCACCAGATCCCCGAACATCGCGGAGCTGGGATTGGCGCTCTTTTCGTCGTGTGCAGACATCGACAGACTGGAAATAGTCGATATTACATCACCAACCAGATTAGGCTTGTTGTTTGAAGCGTGCCGTAGGGGGCCGCCAGGTTACGTGAACGTGGACGTGAACAATGAATATTTTGACAATGTAGCCAGTATATACATTGGTTACCGGAGTATCATCGAAGATGGTCTATATGATCCGTCATCAGTTACATATCTGATGCATAACTGGCATGTAGATCCACTGACAAATGATAATGTACTGATAGATAATATGCGGAGCGTTGTGCGGAGTACGCTTCATGATCTCCATATCCCTGGTGCCCATCCACAATTTCTGGAAACCCGCCCCGACCAGGTACTGCAGATACAGGTGTGGTGTAAGACGGCAGATTGTATTACACCCGGCTGGGTGAAGTATCTACAGAGTTCACTTTGGTTTGATATCAATTACAAACCAGGGCAATAAGTATTTTATCCAGGGTATATCATATGCGCAGGGTTGCGCGTGGACACCATTCCTGGTGGCCTCCGCTCTTTCCCACATGCACATTACCTCCAACTGTATACGCTCCCCTGGTTCAATGTCAAGGTGCACGTCCAGGTTCATTATTTTTGCTCTGATTTTTATGTGCTCTAGATCCTGCAATGTTTCAAATTCCTCAAACACCACCTGTGTCCCCTGTGAATTACACAAAACAAGCTCACCTTTTCGGTGGTAAAAGCGTCGCGACATGCTCAAAACGACTCTCCCTCTGCGCATTATGCGCGCCATACTTATGTCGCGTGATGAGAAGAAGACTGTGGCACCGAGTGAGAGTATGTCCGGAATGTATCCGTACCATGGAAGTTGTTGGGCAAAACTCATCGTTTCCTTCACCTTTTTTTCTTTGTCCTTGTCTTTGTCCTTCCTCGGACGCTCATCTTTTCTTGCTCGTGATATCGGTGAAACAACGCGTATTGGGCATGTTGTTGGTCGGGTAAATTTCCCAGATTCTCAGTTTCGGTCGGTCTGCAGGCATGTTTGCCCACCGGACATGTAATCAAAACCCGAGTTGAAAACGGGTGCATGGATAAGAGGCTTCCCCCTATGCCCCTTGGGTTATCCTCCCCAAAGCACGTCGCCATCCGCAGCAGTCGGGTGCATCCAGTCCAAGACTCCATCCAAGTTTGCAGGATCCATGCGTTGGCACAGGGGGTCACGGGGGGAATGTGGGGGGAATGGTGATAGTGGAGGGGTGCAAGAGGAGTGCTGGCAAGGGCGTGTCTCTTGAACGAGCGAAGCAAGAGAGGAAGGGTTTTGAGGGTGCCATAGGGGAAGAAGTGACAGGAATCGTTCATGGGCTGGGTGTGGCATGGTGGGGAGGATGGGTGGCAAAAGGTATACCCTGGACAAGAGCTGCAGCAAGCCGGAGACAACCGAAAAACAGGTATTAAAGTTCCTGGAGCTAGCTGGTAGTTAGGTGATATGTGCGAATACCATTAAACGATTTTGTCTGTTATCAGCTTGACCGATAAAATTTCGAACGTCCTCGCGTTCAAATTCCTCAATTTTATGAAAATGAGTCATCGATATTGAAGCTGTAGACCACCCATCATTTTGCCCTTCACCGATAATCGGTTCGAAGGGCAGCCACTGATTCACGTCACGGACCACACCATTCCAGGAGGATGTATTGTGCATTCGGATGGTGGCAATCGGCCGTGGTTCAACGAGGCCAGCGGTGTGCCACGGGCTGATTTCCGAAGTGTGCAGCCACTGCTTCACGTCACGGACCACACCATTCCAGGAGGATCCAGGAGGACGCACGGACTTTCTTGCAGCATTACTATATATGCGGGTTAGGCCACCCGTCCCACTCGACCACACCACTGTTCCCTTCCTGGTGGTTGTACAGTTATTGCTGCGTATGGTTTACATTGGCCGTCCAGTACGAGATAGGAGATGAGAGGGGACACGTCGTGGTGGTGATCCTTGTAAATCATGTCCAAACATGTCCAAGCATGCGCTCTTTCTCTCATCTGGGCAGCTCTGACACATATTCATGGTGTGGCGTCGTGTGCCGTGCAGAGGTAGCCGATAGCTGGCCTATACCCCCGACTGGCCAAGCTTCTGTCCCGAAGTGTTTGACAGGAACGCACCCATTCTGAACATTGCTTGCATTGTTCCCACAGAAGATGACAGTCATGACATCTGTTCTGTCATGACAGCGTTTCGCGTGTGTGTTTCCAGTACCAAAACTTTCCCTAGCCTGCTTTGCTAGAGCGGAAAAGCGACCTACAAGCCTATACTCAAATTCTGCCGTGTTAATTTTCCTGCAGTGACAATGTCTCTCCCGTATTTATTCACCCAGGTCGTCCACAATGACACGGTTAGGTTTCGTACATCTTCATGCTCGGATTGTAGTACCTCGCCGTAGCTCTGCTCATGTACCAGGTAGCAAGCAATCGTTCCAGGATATGCTACAAAATATATGTCATACGCATAACCAGTTATAGTAGCAAACAACAATGCACGACCATTGCCTGACTGCGAACGATAAATAGCCGGCCTGCCTAGCAAGCCTTCCCTATCCCTCTGTCCGAAACTGTCATGTGTGAACATGTCACGTGCAATATCCACAATGATTTGATTTGTAAGCGAATCCTCCATACGTTGTTACCTTTTCACTACGTGTGGGTGGTATATGAATCACTGCCGTATGATTGAATTGATGATCGTTGTGCATTGTACACAGTACGTTGTAAATTGTCGTTTTACCACCAACGTCCATCCTCCTGCTTGATTGAAGCAACTTACTTTCTTACTTACTTGTCAGAACCTTACTGATTATCCAGATTATCCAGAAATTTTTGTATTTCATTTTGCTGTTGATTTTTCATATGTTGTTGATACAGCATAACCTGGTGTACAGGATGTGATGTACTTTCCAATTGCTGCCATGTCTGCAGTAACCCTATCATATCTGTCTTTTCAGCCATTTGCTGCCACCTGTCGAACATTTTGCGTGGAGGTAGATAGGGGAAGCTACTACCAATATTTTTACGCACCAGGGGTTGCATGTTATCAATCTCGGTGGCAAAGTCCTGTTTGAAGGCGTCGGTTTTGAACGTTATGTTGTCCTCGTGTGCTAGTATACTTGCCAGCAGAACTGCATAATGACGAGCAGTCAGGGGCGTTGGATCGGACATGTACATGATGTGGAGTAATCCACATACCATCCACTGTGACATGTGTAGTCCAGCATGCACAAGTTCATGGGGCATGGTGTCCTGCAACAATTTGGCTATATCTACCATACCGAAAGTCCGCTGACCATCAACGTATGAATCCAGTATGAGTAATGCCTCGTCAATTGATGCCACACATGGGGGCAGACATGGGGGCGTATCATCATCACACTGTGTTGGTGGGCACTTCGGTTTGCATACCCGTGCACACATTGAAGTCTTTGTGGAGGGACGCAGTATTATTATCATGGTGATAACCGCAGCTACTGCGGCTACAAAAAGGAACACCAATATTCCTGTATTTCCCATTCTTTTTTGTTACATGCATGTCCATTATTTGCACAAAATATACCTAAACCTAACCAAGGATCGGGTATTTAATGCATCCTCTTGTCGTTCAGTTCAAAGAAAAAAGTTCAAAGAAAGATGCATGTGGTAACTATAGGCACAGACATAAACAAAATGACAAAGTTGTATGAGTCTGCAGCCAAACACAACATAGCAATCAATAATTGGGGTTTTGGCCTTGAATGGAAAGGCACAGATATGACAGGCCCAGGCGGTGGTATGAAGGTAAACATACTAAAAAAACATCTGTATACTTTGAAAGGCACGGACACCATTCTCTTTACCGACGCATATGATGTTTTTTATGCGGATGACTTAAAAACCATAAGAGAACGTTACGAAAGCTTTGGTAAAAAGATTGTATTCTCTGCAGAGGCTACTTGTTGGCCGGATCCAAACATTGCAGAACAGTTCCCTGCCGTGCAAACACCTTACAGGTTTTTGAATTCGGGCACGTTTATTGCAGAAGTAGGGGAACTAAAACGTATTTTAGACGCATGCGAAGTACGAGATGACGGGGATGATCAGCTGTTTTACCAAAAAGCATATTTGGAGGGTTTGTATGACATTGTGTTGGATACAGAAGGCTACATATTCCAAACACACGACCCTAGCACACAGATCATAAATGGTCAGTTAAACAACGGTATATGTTGTCCTTGTGTTTACCACGGCAACGGCGGTGACAATGCAAAGGAAACTTTTGTAAAATTATATAACGCGATGTACAACGCAGAGACACAGCTCGTCCCGGTTACAGCACAACAAAAGGAGGCCATAATAGACGGAAAAAAGGAGTGGATAAGTAAGAGTACAAAAAATATGGTGGAAAACGCGTTGTGGCACATACACGAGGTACCATGCTTTCTGAACAACAAGGACTGTGAATACATAATTGAGTGTGCAGAATGCCACGGCGGTTGGACACACAAACGCCATCACAACTATCCCACTACAGATATTCCAATCGAACATTTGAAGGAGGTGACTTCCATGTGGCATGTGTTGCAACCACGCATCATAGATACGTGCAAGGACGTATATATGTTGGAGCAATCTGCAACTATCAGCATGTTTGACGTCTTCGTTGTGAAATACGACGTTTCCGGGCAGAGTGGCTTGGAACTACATCGTGACGTGTCTGAACTATCCTTCATTCTACTGCTCTCTCATCCGTCCAGTTTCGTCGGTGGCGGGACGCGATACGAACATTGTGACGCGGTGCACTGTGTAGATCAGGGTTCGTTACTAGTGCACTGTGGCAAAATGCGGCACTCAGGAGTTGCAATAACACAGGGTACACGGTATGTGCTTGTTGGGTTTATGAATGTTCAGTCCTGCATGATTGGACGGCTTCAGGAAGGCGAACCACCCATCCCTGAAAATGCGAGCGACAAGCGCCACCTGGACTTTTTGTGGCGTGGTTGCCCGCCACTTGACGTGCCCCGTCGTATTGCTGTCCGTATCATAAATCTACGGTTCCGACCTGAGAAACGGGAACAGATTCTGAAAGTGGTGCATCGCTTGTGTATCCCAGTAGGCGTCGAATTGGACGTGCAGGTGGTTGTAGCCGATGAGGGTGGTGGTGCCACGGCATATGTATCATGGAAAAGTACAGAGGCCGCGGAGAAAATTGGCGGATGTCGCAAACGATTCTGGTGTCGTGACGTACGCAAGGGTGAGATAGGCAATTTTGTGTCCCATCTCACAACGGTACAGGCAGTGTCGAATTGTGATTATATGCTTGTTTTGGAAGATGATGCAAATTTTCATTCGGATCTGTTGTATCGCATCGACCAGTGTCTGAAAGAGCTTTCTGTGTCTGAACCGACGTGGGATGTCATAGATCTGGGTGGCATACCCATCGACAATGGTCCCCCAATAAGCATCAGTGAGTCGCTATGTCAGAGGCAGTGCACGTATCAGACGCACTGTATGTTGTATTCAAAGTCCGGGCTTCACAAGTTAGCGCACGTTGATCGCACGGTCAATGCCATACCTTGGGACGAGTTCATACCAGCAGCACGCGGAATTCATCCGCGCGAGGCGCTCAATGCGCTGTGGCCGATTGGCTTGAATGTCGTGCATACGAGCGACAGACTTTCGTGGCAGACAGCAGGATCAATCCATGATACGGAGGAGGACACATTTTTCAAGTATGCGGAAAGGAGCGTGATACTCCCCAAAATCGTAGAAGTCATGGAGGAAAGTGACATGAGGAACTGGTATATATTTCACAGACAGAGTACAGCACGGTGTAACGTTGACGATATTCGGGATCTTTGTGTGAAGGCAAACGAAAACATGTGGAATTTTCACATCTCATACGTCAGTGGGTGTTTCGATATGCAATCACTGGACTGGAACTTAACATTGGATAGATCAAAGAAATTAACCGTTGTTGTCTGTCAGGCCGAAAATGCCCAACTGCATATTCAGACTGGACAGACAAGAACGGTACAGATAAAGCCGGGCACGGTTTGTATCTTTCCTTCCTACCTGATGTTTGCTTGTGCCCGTGTCTGTTTGTTCTATGCCTTTGGCAATACATTCGTGTAACTGTGTAACGGTGTACGTCGTCCCGAACTCCGTGGTTCTTAAAATAAAACGTTATGCGACCAACCCCGAAAAGGCGTCGTGTCAGTGTGCTGCATGGGCAATCCGTGGAATCATCAGAATCATCATCATTGCGTACGACTTCGGTGTTTGTTGACGACGGACCCTTGGATAATCCCGTGGAACTCACTAGCAACGAGGTTGATGAGGTAGTTGCCATGATTCGAGATGCAAAATGTGTCACATACCATCTGGCAGGTGACTCGGTAAATCAACCAAAACGATATGGCATACGCCTGAAGGAAAACAGCACGCTGACTGGTTTGGTTCAGAAGCACGCAGGTTTCGATGGTGTGCAGATGGACAATTGGCTTGCACTCGCCGTTGCAGCCATAGGGGAGCAAACTGATGGCGAGAAAGGAGACATAGGTCCTAAGGGTGAGAAAGGTGTCCAGGGTGAAAAGGGGGACCCGTCAACGGTCCAAGGTACCAAGGGCGAAAAAGGGGACCCGTCAACGGTCCAAGGTACCAAGGGCGAAAAAGGGGACCCGTCAACGGTCCAAGGTACCAAGGGCGAAAAAGGGGACCCGTCAACGGTCCAAGGTACCAAGGGCGAAAAAGGGGACCCGTCAACGGTCCAAGGTACCAAGGGCGAAAAAGGAGACCCGTCAACAGTCCAAGGTACCAGGGGCGAAAAAGGTACCAAGGGCGAAAAAGGGGACCCGTCAACGGTCCAAGGTACCAAGGGCGAAAAAGGAGACCCGTCAACAGTCCAAGGTACCAGGGGCGAAAAAGGTACCAAGGGCGAAAAAGGGGACCCGTCAACAGTCCAAGGTATCAAGGGCGCTGATGGTGCAAAAGGGGCCACTGGCCCACCCGGCCAACAAGGGCCTGAGGGTGACAAGGGTGCAAATGGGGCACAGGGTCCCAAAGGCGACAGGGGTGATCCCGGGCCCGGGCCCGGCGAGAATCCAGTGATCAAAACAGTCAAACTGAATCAATCATCAGATTGGACGGATGACGGATCTTATTACGGTTATTATGTCGCAAATGATAATGTTGTCCGGATATCAAAATATCACGGACAGGTTGCCTTCTATGGCAGGCATGGCTTGAATGGTTTTGTCGAAGATGATCGATTTTGGAATACTGCAGTGAACAACAACTTTACCGGACAGCATCGCACGTACATCCATAACATCCCATACTCGGATGCGACGAATTTCCAAGGCCTTATCGTCAGCGCAGCCCACAACACATATATTCGCATGTCAAGGGGTGTTGTGCGGGGCTGTGAGGCAATCACAATTAACGAATCGCTACCGGTTGTGTCTCTGAGCACAAAGGCCAATGACAAGGCATGCTTCGGCGTCATTTCTGATGCAGAGGAGGAGACGGACGGTGGTCGCAAGGACGGCACGGGCTTTGTGACCGTGTCACCAAAGGAGGTGGGTGATATAAGGGTGTACATCAATTCAGTAGGCGAGGGTGCAGTATGGGTGCTCAACACCAACGGCCCTCTGCAGTCTGGTGATTACATCACTACCAGTGGTATCGTGCCAGGGTACGGTCAACGTCAAAGCGACGATGTACTACATAACCACACGGTGGCCAAGATCACAATGGATTGTGACTTCCATCCGAATTTGATTCCGGTACAGCGTATTGTCACCAGGATGGCCACCGTGACTGACTATGTGATGACACATTATTACAATGTGACTAGGATGGTTTACGAAACTCTGGCACCGGACGATCGACGGATTGTGATTGGGCCAGATCAGGTTGAACAATATCAACGTATATCCAGGACCTGGTTCACAAACCCAGGGGACGACGGCCGGGTGGCCACGAGCCGGGAACGGCCGGTGAACGTATTGGACAGTTACGGCCAGATTCAATGGGAAGATGTGCCAGATCAGTTTGCGTATCCTTACCAGATAAGGTATTTGGATGCAACTGGTACACCAGTGCACACAGCCGAAGCCGCGGCATACGTGGCGGCCTTTGTTGGATGTACCTACCATTGTGGTTAGGAGTTCCATGGTTCCATGGTGGTTCCATGGTGGTTCCATGGAACACCAATGGAACACCAACATGAGACGAAAAACAACAGAGAACAACACAAGATAAACAATGCACCTCCTGAACCACGAAACCGATTTTACAAGAAGGAAGGGTTAGGGTTAGGGTTATGTCCAAGCCAATGATCTGGATCTGCTGGGGGCAATGGGTATCGAAGTCGTCATTGGTCAGTGGCAAACTCTGCATATGAAACCGAATCCAAAACTATATGACTAGAGCAGCGTCGATAAAACATTTGGGGACAGTCAGACCTGATGGACCTGAACCTGACTGGTTATGGCAATGGGCGGTCGTGGAGCCAGGGAGGTATACTAAAACGGCAACGGCACCGGGGGGGCAGGGTCAGGGGGTAACTCTCCGTTTTTTCCATGTACACCAAAATACCAATGATCGTTAAACTTCTTCATCGCAATGGGTTCACCTTGATGTCGTGCGTGCACCACAGCCTTTTGCACGCCATTCCATCCACTTCTTGGCATTTGCATGGTCGCCCCGAGGTCTTGTAGGCTCAACCACGCATTCCTCTCCTTGAGAACCTCCCTGAGACGTTGCACAAACTCATCATTGGCCTTCAAACGAACATCAATGTCGCTTTGCATACGCGTGCTGATACTCCCATACGTCGTCTCATCCAATATCACTACATAGTCCCGCATCCTCGCATCATCTATTTTCACACGCATTATACCCAATTTGTCACTTGCCTTGATCCACGCCTTAACACTCCGATTGGCAAGCATGGGTGTGGGCAAACCCATCTTCATTGTGAAGGTAAGGAACCCACAGTTTGAGAACAGTTCATAATCGTACTCGCCATCAATAAACCTACGTTGCAGGATATTCATGAACTTTGACAAGGGCATAATCGCATTCCGTGGATCCACGGACAGGATCAGTTTTATGAAGGTTGCCTCTAATTTTGCGTGTGCACAGTCCTCTACTTTCAGCCCAACCTTATCATCAGCGACCACAAAACCGGGATGGGATTCGAGCCACCTCCTGAGTTTTTTCTCATGCATGGTTTGCATGGTTAGCAGGCCGCAATTCTGGAAAACGCTACGGTTATCCCGTGATTTTGGGCCGTTGAGGACGGCGTTGATCAGCGCAGTGATTGGTATCGGGTTTCCTGTCGGCAGCCCCTTTTCGAAGTTGTAAGCCCGGATCACGTCCTGGACTACCACCTCTAGCGTGTAGACGTGACAATCATCCGATAACATCCTTTTTGGTTTTATTTATAAATCTCAATCGTCGCTACGAAAGGTTTGTATGTATGTATCACGATATGTACGATATGTACGTGCGCAACGCCACTTGTCCACTTTGTCGATTGGACTGCCGATTGGATCGCCGGTTCTCCAGTTCCAGTTCCACAGTGGACTGTGACATCCACGCGTGCTCACACTGCTTTTGTTGGTAAAGGTAGTTGTGGTCCGCAAAAGCGATGGAAGGAAACGGAAACTGGAGGCGGCAGTGACCGGTGCCAGTACGGACGACTGGGCCACACATGTCAGCTCGGAAACGGTTAGGGTCAGGGTTCACAAATCTGACAGCCCATGGTACAGAGCGGCCATCAAACATATTGACTTCTGAACATCCAAGCATGTCGAATGTTTGGAATGAAACGGATTATGATTCCGACTCAGATTTTGTGGACAGCAATGGGCCACTTCCAAACATCCTACCCACAGTATGGCAGAGCACAAACAGAACGTTGTCATTGTCTCTGATTCAGATTAGATTGTGAAATGTCATTCCACAGTTGCCTTCACGAACCACCAGGCACCTTCACGAAGGAGCTGGGAGAAACGCTCAAACCCATCGGCAGCACATGGCTCCGTCTTCACAATTTACGCATTCTCGCCGGCGGCACATCGGTCACACAAAGTTCGAATCTTGGACTTTTCAAATCCAGGACTTCGTACACAAAGGGGGCGTTGTCGCACGGTGCGTGCACGGTGCGCGCACGGTTCAATGTTTTTGGGATGGTGGCCCAACTTGTACCCCGTTGAATGGCCCCCATAGAAACACACCCAGGGTCCTGATTTCTGCACCTTGCAGTCCATACTGGCATACCAGAATTCTTCAATTTTTAGTCTGATGCTTGTCACAGGTTCCAGGGTCCTATTTTCTGCACCTTGCATGCACCTCCGTAACAAACCATGCACAGGCGACAACACAAGCAACAACACTGGTTGGGTTACGGGAATTTCAATTTCATCCGCCACAGCATTCTGGCTCATGATCATCAATTCTAGGGGCTCCAGCAAAGCGTCCATCGGCGCCTCATGGTGCACAGGTTGGGGGGAATCGGGGCTCTCAGCAGTCACAATTGCAAACTCCAACCGCTCCTCGGGTGCATGCTCGTACAAGACCTCTTCACCACCCAATGCGTACCGAATAGAGACGCGACGCCCACCTCTTGGAGAAGGGTCAACGACAGTGGCCGACACCCTATCCCCGTTGGAGCGGTGGTAGTACACAGGCAGTCCGGCGACAAGCCAGGGCAGCTCAGAATCAGGCAGAATTCGGCATTGTGGATCTGGTGGACACAGAATACGCAAAAGGACGCACGGTGCGCGCACGGTGCGCGCACGGTTCAGGCAACACCCCCAAAGTCTGTTCCACTGAGTTTTTCAGCAATATCATGGTGTATGTGTTTTCTTTGTTTCTCCGGTACGGCGTGTGTCTCACTATGTCTCATCATCAGTCTCATCCAGGTTTAGTGTCCTGCATTTCCCTGAGATCCTTGGTAGCGGTAGGTTTCAGGTCCATGATGAACCTCCGTACCCGTATTTCATAATCCTGCTTAAATTGGAAATCAGAATCAATATGGGCCCGCTCAATATCGATGACCGCCTTCGGATCCCGGGTATACAAACATTGCACAAATTTGCCCGTGTCGCCCCAATCATACTCTGCAATCATACTCTCGTTCAAACTGAAACTGGTTGTTGGCCATAAAAACTGGACCTCGTTGTTCTGCATAACATACTCGTGACAGTGTATTAGCCATGTAGTCAATATCTTCTGGGTGAGGTTCAGAAACCATTTGCACGCATCTGGGATACACGTGCTTGGCATATGTGCACAGGTCCAGGCATCACACCTCTTTCTTTTCCTTGTATGCTTGCCTTTGGGATCTAAAGCCTCACTGAGGTTTTCCAAATCCCATTGATTCGAATACTCAACACCCTGATCATGCCATATTTGGGTGTTGAAAAAATTGCCCTCGTTACGCCGCTTGGCGCCGTCATTGAGTCTTTGGGTTTTCCGACCATTTTATAAAGAATTGTGCGCAGGAACGCTCGTGCTGACCGTACTTCAGCGTCAGCAGAATGATTGGCCCCAACCCGGTTAACTTTCAGTCCCCGTGGACGAGCTCTGTCTGTGACTGGATGAGCAGCATTATCCACCACTATGTTCGCACTATATGCTATAAAATATATATAGCCATAAAATAAAATGCAGAACAACAGCAGACCACAGGAGACCGCAGAGAGAAATGTGTTTGCGGATGCAATACGTCATAGGCATCCTACCCAGGTCTTTGTTCGAATATTGGTCAACCTTCTTCACGAGTTTTTCGATTTAGCATACCAGATACCAGATCGCACGAAGAAGGTCACGTCGGAGACTACACTATCATTCACACCATTGTGGATTGGGGGGAAGACACCAAAATTGTACAATATGACCGACGACGATGGCGCACCAAAGACGCCAGAGGCACGCCAAAGACAACTTGAACGCATGTGCATGGATGCCTTGCACAACAGCGGGGGATACACTCGATATATGGAGATCGTGGTGATATATAATTTTACCAATCAATACCAATCAAATACAAATTACAACCAACATTACCAATACGTTCAGAGGTTACGTCGAATGTACGACGATTTTAAAGGTGCAACATTGATATTTGAGAGGATATGGGAAACCGGTTTTGCAACTTTGGAATATGGGGCCTTGTATACCCCTTGCCCATTGCGGGCACTTGTTGGAGTTGGTGAGTTGAACGACGACGGGTTGGCGAGTTGGCGAGTTGATGTTCCCCAAGAGCTATCCCATGTTATGGCAACATTGAAACTCTGGAGTGGACCGCTGACTTCGATAATCCCCCCCATTGCCTACAGACCGCCTGCACTATGTGACTGGTACTGGTCTGTACTGATGTCCTTCGTTTCCGTTGTCCGCAAGACCCTACCAGCCAAATGCCCAAGTGACCCAAATGACCGAAGCGTATCTGTCAGGATGCTTCTGCAGCAGCAAGGCAAATATTACGACAACCACGACAACAAACAGGAACGGACCATACAAATTGATATAGCTATGGATCCTTCGGAGGATGAGATTTTTTACGAGCAACACTCAATCAAACGTGGACGTGTGGATGATCATCCTAACTTGTGGACTGATCTGAATGATCTGACTGATCTGAATGTAGTCCACAGATGGAGTATGGAGTATTCTGGGTTGAGAGATGGGAACCGTGAAAATGAATACTTGATGTTTGTATGCGACACCATGGAAATGGTTCACCGGAGCGGGGTATGGAGAGGAGATTGGGATGAGGAGATCCGGCGCATCGTTTTGGCACTCCAGATTGAAGGGTTGTGCAATGAAGACCGCGTGCATTACTACAACAAGGCATACAACATGATGCAAAAGGTATCAATTGACTATGTTGTTGGTTCGCACCGCAAGCGAGAAGACAATTCCATGATGATATTTATGGACAGGATAGGACAGGAGGATGAAGAAAGAAAATTCGCAGTGATGATGGATGATATTCGATGGGATGAAGACCAGGGATGAAACCACCATCACAATCACCACATTTTATACCTGATCGTGCAAGGCTGTGTGACAAGAATCGTGCAGGGTTCCATCAAAAAAACACTGGAATTGGAATAGAGAAAACAACAAGATGAAGAACACGGCGACGGTGTTGCGGCTGCTCTACTACGTCAACAAGACCGACAACGGTGGCACCAGAGGGGTCTCGATCGCCCGCAGACTGAACCAGCAGATCCGGTACATCCAGGCGGAGCTATTCGACGCAAACGGGTGTTTCAGCATAGAGAAATCAGGCACGGGTGCTTGGAGTATCCGATACAAGGAGAACGGAAACGTGATCTACGAGACAGACGACATCGACCAGTACCTCCAGGATGGACATCGCAGACCGATGTTCCTGAAAAACTGTGGTGGGTTCCTGAACATAACGTGCGCGCGCCGCTTCACCGAAAACTTCTGCGTGCACGCATTACTGAATAGCATGGGCATCGACAGGCATTCAACGGGAGTGAACATCGTGACCTTTGGCCAGTCCATGGTGTCCCTGATTTTTACACCTACGGGCCCTCCGGGCAACAGCGTCGTCTCCCGACAGCGATCGGGCGACGATGAAGACACGGCCACACGAAAACGACCAAGACACCACAGCGACCACCACCACCACCACCACTGACCACACACGGCATGGGTGGCCAGTAGGGCTGATATCAAGCACCAGCACTGGAGCCGTATCATCCTGGACAAGCCGCATCAGCTACAGCACGAAGGACCACACGCACATCATCCTGGGCAGCGGCAGGCAAGGACAGCAGGCGCTGAAGACAGGCATCTTCCAGCTTAATTTTCGATACCATGGCTTTTTCTTTCAACGCAACGTGGGTTCGTCGGATTGTTCAGGTTCACCTGACACAACAACTGTTCATCCGTGCAGAGGATTGCACCAGAAATTCAGTGGTCAAATAAGCATGAATTGCTAGCCTACGATTGCATTGAAATTCATATTATAAGTCCGGATGATGATGATGATGATGGAGATACCGACGTTCAGCTCGAGGAGTCTGAGGATGGTAGTATTTGCTGCTTAGATTTGGCGGGAGACGAAGTCCTATCCGTTGCACCCAACACCGATCCCCAAAAAATCCGGGCAAGGCTCCGCCACAAACTGGCAAAAAAGATATCACCACACGCGAATTTGCACCTCATCAATGAGCGCGGCGAACTACTACCAGAAGAAAGCAATGAGGAGCGCATCACAAACGTGATGCAATCGGCGTTACAGGCAGAGAATGCTATGGCAGATGACGGGAACATGCGATATGAATTCCGTCTGCACCCACTTAGACCGATCAACATTTATAGTAAGAGGGTCACACGTCGTCAACCTCCCCCGAGGTGGCCGAATCAGCTCGAAACTGTAATCAGCCTGCATTACCGGTTTGACCGATCGCTAATGAACCCAGATGAACTTTGAATTTTGTTGTGTAGACACGAAGAAAGCAGTTTTGTTATTCGCTTGGTGGTTACACAGGTGATAAAAAAGGTCGATGTCTTGGTGTTATCATTTGGCAACACTCATCGCCGTAGTGACAACAACAACAACAGTAATACACAACAGGTGTGTTTTCATTCACGGGTGGGGCCAGACCAGACAAACCAATTACTGGGGGTCTGTGGCACATTGGGTAGAACCACTGTGTCGCAACAGTACATTTCTCTGGATGGATACCGTCAACAACGGATGGATGGACACCAGGCTTCACAATGCCGTGGCAAGCGCAGTACATGGACAGGGCAGCTGCCTTGTTTTCACACATTCCATGGGGGGGCTGGTGTTTGCCGAGGCAGTCAGACGCCACATCATTGACAATCCCCTCACGCGCTGGAGGGTTGCAGCTGGTACGCCGTGGTATGGGTCCCCGCTCGCGACGGCAGCGAGACGCATCTGTGAATCTGACAATGATCCACGACGTCTACTTCTGCGAGATGTTGGACAGTGTGACACACAGCACGGACAGGTACCCCGCGCATTGCTGCAGTTAACCGACACAACGTCGCTCAAAGTGTTGCGCGACTGGATGCTGTCCAATGGAACAACGGGACCGGATGTAACTCTATGTGGCAACAACCCATGGGGCTTCAGTGATTGGTTTGGGTTGCAGTACAGTGCGATAAAGGACCTTTTTGGTGTGAACCATGAATTGACCACACAACACGACGGTGTTGTGCCACTTAAAGACTGTACCTGGACATCATCATACAAGCAAGCAAACAAGCAATACAAGTTGAGTCGCAACCATGCAGATTTATCGTGTGGAACACACGACGACACAGTGTGTACATTGTATGGCCTCATCGATTGATTTGGGAACTTTTGGCTGCGTACCTCCTTCTGTTCTGCATGATCGTGGTACCGTTTACTGCTGACCCTCCCATTTCTCTAAAAAACATGCAATGACCAGTACACTACACCGCTCCCATAGTTTAGAGGTTAGAACATTGGTCCTATGAGCCAAAGATACGGGATCAACACCCGTTGGGAGCATTCAGACCTTTGATTTTC
This sequence comes from Eutreptiella sp. 'Long Island Sound 2002', assembly GCA_964036045.1. Taxonomy (NCBI): domain Eukaryota; phylum Euglenozoa; class Euglenophyceae; order Eutreptiales; family Eutreptiaceae; genus Eutreptiella; species Eutreptiella sp. 'Long Island Sound 2002'. The sequence goes on from OZ038403.1 coordinate 20,568,260, forward strand.
ATTTGACACTGTACGCATGCACGGTTCTCCTTGATTCTTTCAACCCGCAAGGCCTCGTTCTCATCCTCGATCCACTTCTGTCGCTTGCGGTCTTGCTTGTCCTCTTCCTTTCATTCTTGCTGCCTTCTGCGATCTGCTTCCTGTCGTTGAGACACTCCCTCTGCCAGCTTTCTTGTTTTATTTGCTCGGTGTCCCTTAGCTGCTGGAGGTAACCTTGCTGCTCGTCCCGCAGCTGTCTCATCACAGCAACTTGCCCTTCAGTCACGACCACCATCTGCGAAGCACGGAGGGTGGGGCTCGGAAATATGGGTCACAGATAAGCACCAAGTATACCATACCTCACTGGCTGCTGATGTTTCGGTCCCATGGGTGGTTCGCTGCACTGTGTGCTGAGCTCCAAAAGAGGGGGCTCCAGCCGCGATGCCCGCCGCCATGGTCTTTGTCACGTCGAGGGTCTGTTTCTCGGCATTGTAGAAGAACTGCTCAACGACTCGCCGCGTAGTTGTAGCTACAAACTCCTGGTCACCAATCGCCTCAACAACCCTGTTTGCGGCCAGGGCCTTGGCATTCGGATCTGCACGGTCAAGTACCATGCACAGAAAGTGATGGCCAGAACCAATGGCCGTAGAAAGATATCCTTGATTAGTGACCAGCGGGAAGCGCTGTCAGAAGCGCTGTCTCGGAAATTTCAGCACTGGACACGGGAAACGCTGTCAGTTCGGAAAGGGTTCAATCTGGGAAATTTCAACACTGGACACGGGAAACGCTGTCAGTTCGGAAAGGGTTCAATCTGGGAAATTTCAACACTGGACACGGGAAACATGGAAAATTTCATCATTGGGCATTGGCAATGCAGTCCGGGTGTGTGCATCTACGTTTCCGCCTGCCATGCCTCGCATATTGTGGATGCTTTTCGTACTTCTTCTTTCCTGTGACCGTATCAGAACACGGAACGGAAGACCAACGCATCCTGGGCAAGCTCCTTCATATATGTTCTCTTCCAGTTGGCATCCCCGCGTACTTGCGCATCACGTCCAATTGATTTGCTCGTTTGTCTCGCCACTGCTGTGGTGTGTGCACCGACTATATGACATTGCGGATGACGAGGAGGCATGCATAGATCAGATGTACTAATTCGTCGCATAGCCCGTTCAACCTGTCCTTGTGTATGTATGTATCCCCAATGGCACTCAATTTAATTTGCAAGGGCAGTTCATTCTCGGACTCATTCTGTGGCAGGTTAATTACTACTACTACTACTTACTTACTACTAACTACTACTTACTACAGGCGTGACGTGACCTGACGTGACGTTACGTCACGTCACGTCACGTTCGAGCAGTCCCCTGCTGATTAAGAAAAAAACGAGTCTTTGACTGACAGGGATGGGTCATTTTGATTCTGGTATGTCATTTCAATACCGCAATCTGACGCGCCACGATTTTCCAGAGCTCCGTGCATTACAACGGCGGTTGTTCCCTGTCAATTATAACACGGAGTTTTATGAGAGTCTTTTATCGATTGATGTGATCTCCATTTTGGCTTTTCACAATGACAAAATGGTCGGTGTTGCAACCGGGAGGGTCAGACCTTGCAAATCTCGCCCGAACAAATACCACGGTTACATCATCACACTGGGTGTGGATGCTGACTACCGCAGGCATGGATTGGGCTCCGTATTATTGTCAAAGCTTCAACAAAATTTTGAAACGAGGGATTGTGAGTACGTGTATCTGCACTGCAGCACAGATAATGACACGGCACTTGCATTCTACGCAAACCAGGGGTACAGAGTTGTGCGACGCCTGCCCGGGTATTATATTATCAACCACACCGTGCACGACGCATATGTTGTCAGGAAGGAACTACCACCATCACTTTGGAGGGTGTTGTATTGTCCATTAAAGGAACGGTTGTAACCACGCAAACATACATAAAAAAATGCCCGATTGTGTGACTACCCTGCCTTGTTGTTGTGGTTGGCGACTGCTGTCCACTTTCTGTGGCTGTGCCTTTTCCTGTGGTTCTGATTAAGAAATTGACTGACAGGATTGGCGATGCACTCCGATTTCCAGCGTTCCCGGTTCCCGGTGGGCCCCGCCAAGTGTCAGGACAACAAATGCCAAATCCCCTCCGGGACCTGACGTCACGTCACGTCACGTCACGTCAGGTTACCGTGACATTTGTCACGGGACAGAATCAACAACCATATGCATGCTCTATGACAGCCACAGAAAGTGGACAGCAGAATTTGACAGATGGATGCGCAGCAGAACTGGGAACTGATGCTGAAACCAATGCCATCATCAGAAAATTCAGAGAATGGATTTTCGCCAACAATTCTCAGACGCTCATATGGGGAATCCGGGTTAGGGTTAGGGTTAGGGCGCATTGTCAGTCGGGTAATGGGCGTAATCCTGACCGGCAATGAGTGACCATGGAATGGAACGGGTTTCAGTGGATTGGGCAGCCACATGTTCCTGGTTCTAATGCATCAAGTTTTGTATTCCCGAGCCGTCCACCCAAATATGGCCACCTTCTGCACCAAAAACCATGACATCATTGATACCGTCGCCTGGTGTTGTATCCGTACTTGAGGGTTGGACATGCACTGCTGGCGTATGTGATTCTCCGGGTACCCAATGCCCTATCTTCGAAAAAAAATCAATGCCATCAGCCTTTGTCAGCCTCTGCACAGTGAGGTATTTGAGGTATCCTGCCGTGTTGAATGCCGTGCAATCAGGATTTGGGCGGCAACGCCGTTGTAGCTCAAGCACATTGCCGGCAAACTGTGGTAGGTGTTCAATGTCGTTGCCAACATGGTCGGTATTCGGATAGTGGTGCCAAGCTCCCACATCATCCGATGCAACGGCATCGGGGACCAAATAAGCTACCGATTCAGGGGACGGTCGCTCATAGGCGGTGGGCGCAGCTGTGGGTGGGGATGCATGTTCAACCACGTCGTTGTCCAAACGTCGTTGCTTCAGAAATTCTGGCATGGAGGGTAATGAACCATGTCGCACGTAATAGTAGCTGAGGGCACCAATGGCCAGGAGTAGCACAATGATGCCCACCTTCTCACTCATCCTTTTTGTATTTTCTTTTTGTGATTTTTCATATGATGGTGATGGTGTATAGAAGAAGATGGTGCTACAGAAGAAGAAGAGAGGAAAGTAGAGTAGTATATGTGTGAGCAGGGCAGTACCGTTTTATCTGACAGGGCATGCTATAGTTGGTGTGTGTCTCACCCCATTGCGTGCGAACCACTGCTTGAGCGTGAATGTCCGATTGCATATTACAGGCCAACCTCTTTTTCCAGAAAGCTGTGCCCGTGTTTTTATGCCGCTGAGGTTTATCACAAGCATGCACAACAAGTTGCTGACAGCACAGGACGGTCGATTCAGCATGTCCCGGCGGATCGTCCCCATTGCGTGTACCCAAAATGTGCAACCGCACTGATACAGCGCAGTGCTGGTGCGTGTGATGACTACGTGCAGCAGGAATGTATCCAGAATGTTCAGAACGATGCATCAGCTGAATGCTATATAAACGGTGAACGTCGCAACAAGCACAACTCCCCAAATCACCGTTCATCAACCCCACATCCTGTGTCGATGCTGCTGCCTATAGGTGCCGTGCTCGTGGCTCTCCTCGCCATCCTGTAACTGACCATGCCAAGGACCTGAACCTGAGAATGCAGCAGCAGCCACGGAACCTCATCAAACTCATCACCCAGTGGCAAGGGCGTGCGTTCCGTGCTGCCATGAACATCGCATTCATGGTACCCTCTGACGGCCATCACGGCCAATATCCATCTGAGCCGTGCATCAACACCACCCAGCAACATGAAACAACAAACAGGTGCAGCTCACCTGTCCCTTCTTTTCCGTTGTCCGTACAATGAATCAATGTTGGTGTCACGAACTTAAAGGCCATACAGCAGTCCTGTCACCTGAAAATGGAGCAAAATTGACAGATGTTGGGGCAGATGGGTAATATTGCTGAGTTCATGGGCGGTCCACTGCCAGGTGCTCGTGTACAATCAGCCACATATCCTGGCATAGCGTGGATTACAGCATTACAGGGATTGCAGTGACGTTTGAATTCCCGTCTTTCCCAGAGAATAAGAGAAGGCTGACCGGCAAATCCTTCTGGTGGTCTCCAGTCTCACTGCATTCTCTGCAGAAGAATGAGTTCAATCAATGGTATATCATGTTACATAATTCAGTGTCAAGTGAAAGGGTGCAGTGGTTGTTGCAACAGTTGATTCAAGTGTTGCGGGACACTGTTCCTGCAGACAGATGGCGTGGCTTCCAGTTCATCCCGAAAAATGTAGAGTTGGTGGAGGGGCCAGTTACACCATGGGGCCAGATGCCATCCCAAATCGAGTGTCACTTGCAATACAAGTGATAAGGATAGGCAAGGGCCGATGACAGAAAGGCCCCTGAAGTCCCCTCAAAACGGGCCCCGTTCCAACAGACCAAGTTCAAACCAGATTGAACCCTGTAGGTACTTTACCCAGCCCGGTGTGATACAATCCGCTTCTGCCGTCTTACACCAGACCCGTATCTCCAGCACCTGTGATGGGCGAGTTCCAGAAACCGTAGATGGTCAGGAGGATACGCGCCAGTGGTGTATAGACAACGAAGCATTGTCTGTACAACGTCCCGCATGTTATCCATCAGTACGCTCTATATTATCATCATCTAGGCCAGGATCTTGCATATGGAACCAGTCGTGCACAGGATATGTGACATTTCGACGATATCCTCGTGCCCAGTGTATATACTGGCTACATCTTCATACACATGGGGATAACCCCTATAATTCATGTATCTAGTGTAACTCAGGCCATTACGGCACGCTCCAAACAACACCACAAAACGCCTCAAACCCCTCCTGGGGTCGAAAAGTGAGACTTGAGTCATATCTCAGATTATAGTGTCCCAGACTCCCAGACCGAGATGAGGATGTTGTGACACCATCAGATGTTCTGGTATGCCATCTTGTGCCACGGCTGGATTCCTCTGTATCCAGTCACGTACGTAACCTACAAGTGTGCGCCTAGGAGGTGCCTGCGGATGCAAATTAAAAATTATTTTTGCATACCCAGGGGACATCTCATATATGAATTGGAAATCCAGGACTGTGTTGTAATTGGAGAATGTGTGGTGCATTCGGGGAATAAATTGGGTTCTCATCACGTATTTCCACGGCCATTCACCGCCATGTCGGTCGTCTGGAATTTCATCAATATTGTTCTCCCAGTGTTCCCAGTCCATCATCCACTTAGACCACCATGCACCAGGGTATGATGGTCTAACGATGAATGCGGCTGGTTCTTGATGGCTGAAGCATTGTTGCAATGCCTTCGAAATAATTTGTATTGCCGTTGTTAAGTCCTCCTGCTCCTCTTCCTCATCCAACCCCGTGATAACACCTGTTGTCACCTGTTGTTGGATGGACAACGGGTAGTACGGATCCTCGTCTGACACCTGGATACCATTGACTACCATTGGCCATATGTCATCAATCACTGTCAGCATGGTGGTTAGTAGTTTGGCTGCTTCATCCTCATACATAGTTCGGTTTTATTAATAGATCCAAACTGCGATCCGGTTGCATTGAGGGAAGGATGCAAAACCATGCAGCCTGGTGGCACAGAGGAGCTGGGAGAAACGCTCAAACCCATCGGCGGCACCGCCCCGACCTGAAAGTAGCATCTCAGGTCCGTGTTCATGCGTTCACAATCACACCGTGTTGCAAAAGAAACATGGCCGCGGAGTATCTATTCTTGAATCCTTGAACCCGATATGGTTCACATTTGCACATTCCGTGCCGTGCATCAACACCACCCAGAACAAACAGAAGCAGATCTGGAAACAATGCACGACAACAAACAACAGCAACATGAAACAAACAACAGCGCACACTGTCACTCAAAGGCCTGATACAGCAGTCCTGTCACCTGAATGAAAATGGAGGAAAATTGACAGATGTTGGGGCAGATGTACTGGGTAATATTGCTGAGTTCATGGGCGGTCCACTGCCAGGTGCTCGTGTACAATCAGCCACATATCCTCTTGCGTCCTGTCTGACAAAAGAAGGAGACACCATTCAGGGTTGTAAATATGTACGTGATTCAATGCAGATTATACACTCAGCAATATTCGATTTTGTCCAGGCACAGGCGAGCGTGGATTACAGCATTACAGGGATTGCAGTGACGTTCGAATTCCCGTCTTTGCCAGAAGACCCTGACCCTGACCGGCAAATCCTTCTGGTGGTCTCCAGTCTCACTGCATTCTCTGCAGAAGAATGAGTTCAATCAATGGTATATGGCGGACCATCCACGGGACGAAATAAGGGCCAAAATTAACGAATTGGACGATGCTTTTTGGCTCGAAAATGACCTCGCTTTCGCGATCATGTTACATAATTCAGTGTCAACTGAAAGGGTGCAGTGGTTGTTGCAACAGTTGATTCAAGTGTTGCGGGACACTGTTCCTGCAGACAGATGGCGTGGCTTCCAGTTCATCCCGAAAAATGTAGAGTTGGTGGAGGGGCCAGTTACACCATGGGGCCAGATGCCATCCCAAATCGAGTGTCGCTTGCAATACAAGTATGATAAGGATAGGCAAGGGCCGATGACAGAAAAGGGATTTCCCCTGGACCACACATAACATAAAGACTAAAGAACAGAATGAGGAGCGCCGAATGTGATGCAAGGTCCGGTTGAAGGCCTCACCTGCATGCGATTGGCACTGATCCTCTTCCCGCCTGTGTCGACGAGGAGCAGTCTGCGATTTGTTTGTGTTGTTTATGTGCTGGTTAGTTGTGCCGGTGGCAGCATCAAGTATGCACTTCGCCTGCTGTGTGACACCACCCAGGCTCAATATTGTACCCCCATTGTTGACATCGATGTTCTGTATTCGTGTATTCGTGCGTTGCCTGCCACCCTCGTTGGGACATTGTTGACGCCATGGTGCAATCCTCTGCACAGATGAACAGTCAAATACGAAAAGCTCTGGGAACTGGGAGTGTTGATGGGACTTCGCATGGTGTCAGGTGAACCTGAACAATCCGACGGTGCGAACCCACATTACGTTGAAAGAAAAAGCCATGGTATCGAAAATTGAGCTGGAAGATACAATCATCCCCAACCTGCAAGCACTGGTGGACAGTGCAAAATAGAATGTGAACGAGGCAGTGGTGCTGATATGCTCCCATCCAAATCGTTGCATCATCCTGATCGGGGAAACGCACTGGACAACAGGACGGCCAATTCCTAAGAATGGGCGTGACATGCTCGATTGCCCAGATATCAGGTATACACTGGAGGCTTTACACCAATTGGACCCACAAGCACGGATCCTGGTTGAATACAGTGTATCGAACACAGGCCCCGTTACTGAACAGTGTGTTCTTGCTGACATCCTGGACTACGAAAAGCGGGTGGAGAGGTTTGACGTACGTAATCCGGATGCATCTATGCAACTCCACACAGCACAAACACCAGAACAGTACATCTATGCGTTGAACTTGGCACATGAGAAACATCACGGTTTATGTCTCACATACCCTGATGTTACACTATTGCTCGCCCGCGCCCTGCACATGGCATACACACTGAGAGAGAGTGGCAATATGACAATGTCAATGGCAATGCTAAATATGGATGAAATTCTCCGTACAAACCCATCGCCCGGAGCCCAAACGCCCGCCATATACATGGATCAGCTTAAGGCAACCATGGAATACACAGAGAAATTGCAGGAAATGAAAAATTACGCCTGGGAATTCTGGATAGCGGTACAGAACAAAGCTGTAATCGAAGAGTTGACCAAATACGATACTTCGGTAGTGTACTACGGAGGACGGAAGCATGTGAATATGATTGCAAATGACCTGGTACATCACCGTACACTGTTATCGTGTAAAAAGGTGTATCACATAACGCGCACGGCAAATACAATCTGTGCAGAGTTGTAGTATGACAGAACATGACGCATGACAGAACAGAACAGAACAGAACCATTGAAACTACCGTTGAAACTGACAACGATAATACAAGAGGAACACAGGTATGGTTGTTGCCCTAACAAAACAAACTAATCCTCGTCCCCCCACAGTAATAGAAGGACAACCACCAAAGCTATGGCGGCAGCTGGTAGCATAAAATCAGGAGGACTGCGACGAGGAGCAGTCTGCGATTTGTTTGTGTTGTTTATGTGCTGGTTAGTGCCGGTGGCAGCATCAAGTATGCACTTCGCCTGTTGTGTGACACCACCCAGGCTCAATATTGTACCCCCATTGTTGACATCGATGTTCTGGACACAGTACTGCTGTATTGTATTTGGACATTGTATTGGGTTACCGGAGTGAGCAACTCCAGATGCTGCACAGGCAGGATATACGCAGTGTGGCTGTGGTGATATTGGGGGTGGCGTGAAATTCGTACCCGCAGCAGCTTTGCGTAATTCCTCTTGTATGCGCATAGCTCGCTCTTGATAAAAGTCAGTGGACTGGAAGCATGCACACAACACGTCGTGGTTGTTTGATGGAATCCGGCAGAGATACACAAGGCGGGATCGACACGCATCTGGTTGACTCACACACCACCTGCGACAACGCTCGTCATCAAACACGCGATTTCCATTTGCACAGTATTTTTCCCGATACCTGTTTTCCAGATAGTCAGGATTGCCTGTTGTGTTTGACAGCCATTGGACGCAGGCATCTGACCATGGGTCCGCATCACATTGTGCCATACCAATACCCCACCCTCAATCAATTCTTTACTACTTTAATTAAGGTTTGGCGAAATTTGTTGTGAGTAGGTAACCTACCTGCTCTCTATCTCTCTCTCTCCCTTTCTCACAACGGCGAAACAGTTTGAGTAGCATATACTGATGCCCACGTCACCCTAACCTAACGTAACCTACCCTAAATATGGATCTGCAGATGTTAATATGGGGCAAATCGGGAACCTTTCGGGCTTTTCCAGTCATTTCTCATCTGATGAAGGAAATTAATAAATCTGAAGGCTATTTTACAGCAATGCTCGCTTGGACACTGCTCCCCTTCACCACAATTAGTTGGGTGTGTCAATAGTAGGCCCTCCTGGAGCGCAGCTATGTTCGGAAATCTTTTTGTATAGATGTTTAATACCTCCGGCGGCCACGTTTCTTGTTTCTCCAAATCAAACTCATGACCATTGTTCTGGAATTCTGTCTCTATAGCCAATAGCTTCTCCCAAAGATTTCGGAATTTTTCCTGACTTCCTTCCTTCCTTATACGCTCATTTATACAATACCGACCCTTGTTCGGACATTGTTGACGCCAGCTCAGCCCGCTGGGCTCAGCTCTGGTGCCGCTACTGGAGGCGCCACTGGGCTCAGCTCTGGTGCCGCTACTGGAGGCGCCACTGGGCTGAGCTCTGGTGCCGCTACTGGAGGCGCCACTGGGCTGAGCTCTGGTGCCGCTACTGGAGGCGCCACTGGGCTGAGCTCTGGTGCCGCTACTGGAGGCGCCACTGGGCTCAGCTGGTTCTGCATCCAAGGACCATTCTTGGTCACCCTTGGACCACAATCTTGAGATTGCTAACATTTGGCTTTGCTGTACGATCGTGTTGAGTATGGATTGGAGGTAGTCTGCCCAATGTTGCCCACCTGGACGGAAATGGCTATGGCAATTACCAAGCAATAATACATTAATCCTGCGTGCCGCACTCAAAACGAATACAGATATGCATTGTTCATGTCTGGCCACATGGAAAATGATGTTTTTCGACCCCAATTTCACAAATTCGGTATTCATTGTTAAAATATCGTGAGATGGTAGCTTATCAGCTCTTTGAACGATATCTGCCAGGACATCATGAATATCCAGCAGCAATGCTACATCCTTCTCACTATGATGTGCATGTGGGTCGAAGTACGTATCACCATCATCGTCCAAAATTAGCGTGCCTGCCTGCCTGCTTTCGTATGAAGATGTCAGAAACCGGACCGAAACCTGCATTGCGCCCACCTTTATTTATGTAGGGGTATGTATGTATTTCGATTGGCCGTTGGCCGTTGTGCGAAGGGGTTGTGCAGAGCATATTGCAGCCACTGAAGGGCAGCCACTGATTCACGTCACGGACCACACCACGACCATCATACATGTGGTAACCATGTGGTATAGGTAACCTGCCACTTTAATAAAAACACTCACATCTACCACATGTCCGTGCACTCGTGTGTTCGAAGATCCGGCTGGCGCACTCCAAATTCTGGCAGATTCAAGAGGGCGAAAACAGTAACCGGTGACGTAGAGGAACACCGAAAACAGTGTCAACTACAGTTGTACCTAACACAAGGAATTATACCACGCCATACACTGGGCAACATATCATGGAGACGGCACTTTGGCGCCTTCCAGTTACACAACGGAACCATGTTGGACATACACAGCTCAACACCGGATGTTTTCCTGTACCAGGGGGCACCAGGTGTGGAGCCGATTGTTGCCTTTCCAGGGAGAACCCTGCTGACACCTGGTGCTGTGTCGTTGGACACCAAAGGCAGATTACGCCTGCAACTACCTGCGGCCGGATGGCATGGTTCAATGTCCATTGCAATCGTTGATATCACTGCAAATGCACCTGATGGTTCACAATCAACGTACAACCAACATGTACAACTGCTGTTGCTGGTTGAAAATATTCATTATCAAACCGTCGTCACCCACATTGACATAATGATTGACTCAACGGATACACCCACATTTGTGGATGCAAGTGGCAACATCGTCGCCACTGATAGCGCACCGCAAATCGTGAAGGCATTTAGCTTCAGTGATCTACTGATACCTGAGGGCAACGGCGACACCTACCGCAACAGGACATTGGTGGCTATCTTCTTTGAAAACCCCAACGGAGTTGTGGTGCCCGACGGGATTACACAGGTGCACAATGTCCAGACAGACACATGGACCCCCCTCCTTGGCACGGGTTGTCGTGTACACGTTCTCAGCCACATGTACGTCCATGTCATAGGCAAGGGTTCCCCGGCTACTACAAATGCAAATGCACTGGCTGTACAGGCGGACAGCCCTACGAATGCAAATGTACTGGCTGTACAGGCAGGCAGCACTACAGCTGCTGTAACTGCTGTAATCACCACTGCTGCTGATAACAGTACTGTTGAGTCAGTAATCTGGAAGGATCAATTCGGGGATGGTCAGTCATACATCTTTGGGGCATCAGGAACTCCATGGTACAACATTGCGGATGCAGCGGTTGAAATTGACCAGACATCTGTACCGAGCCACCTACATCTTCGGGACAAACCATGGAAAATATTTGACCGCACACATTACCTTGCCTTCCGTGTTAATGACACGGGGAGTGACACAGCATTGATAGCCGCTGAGCTGCTAGTAGTAGGTACCACCACTTGGTGGACCGGTACCCCTCCCACTGCTGTGACCAAAATGGTTGTGGCCTACCGATATAAGCAGGGTTGGCAAAGATTTGCTGTGGACCCTCAGCACGGTGACCTACTTTTCGTCTTCCACTTTGGACGCCATTCTGCGTACTCTTATGTGAACGACATTGCAATGGATCCAGTGGTGGATCCAATACAGGATTGGTCAAGGACTGAGCAGCAGTTCAGGGACGGGGTGGATGCGGGTACGGAAACTTTGCAGATCGGAATGATGATTGGTCATGGTCTCCGCGGCCGATACTACAACTGTCACCGTGTATACAACGACAGCGCACATGACGCTCAACGTAGAACAGTGGTCAGAGAACAATTGCAGACACAGCTTGGGTTCCGATTTTGAGTCGCAAATCACAAACCTTCTGGTGTTGGGCCACCAGAGAGAACCCAGTGTATCTCAGATGGTGGGCAGCAACAAGCACATTAATTCTTGGTAATTCAAAGTTACAGGGTTCCTAAAAGCACGATAAGCTCGAACGATAAGAATTTCCTCCGTATCCAACGAAGCACCCACCCCGGACATTCGGAACCCAAGGCAATAGGTTTCGTCGGTTAGTGCTCTGTGGAGTGCAAGAAAACCAGTTCATTAGTGAGTTAACTTCACTTTTTGCCGAAGATGACATTATTGATTTGCAAAATGTCACTGTCCAATTGAAAACCGTCATAGAGACAGCTGGCCAACCTATACAACGTGACACACTGCCTGTTGTACACGCTATTCAACCTTGCCCAAATCTTCCGCGAATTGCCATCCAGTACAGAACGCCGCTCCGCAAGTACGTCCATCACACGCCTGATACCTCGGTTGTGTTTGGCCAGGGACTGTGGGTGTTCAAGAATACCACGGAGAGTACGTAATTCAATATACTCTTCTCTTTTCCACGTCTCTTCGTATACATCGAGCTGATGCTGGGTACGCACCAACCCTTTTGATACTCTACAATTTTGTTCACTCCATTGCCCGGAGTGTGTCTTTAGTTCTGGCCAATAGGTAACACAGGGTTCCCAGACCGTCTGCACGAGATTACCCAAATTGCGCAATTCTGATGGAAGCTCATCGTCCATCAGGTCGGGAGGGGTGGTGGCGATAGAACGCTGTGTTACGCCTACAATACCCGTGGCCACCAGCTTGGCCCGAATGCACCCTACCTGTTGATGGTGGCTGTTGGACTCACTTTGCCCATACAAAAGTGGCGCCTGTATGCGTACACGCGCCGGTCGCCTTACTAATGTATACAGGGTCGGATCTGTCTCCTTGATCTGACTTATGGCTTTGCAAATTTCTTTGACCTTATCATCGTCATCCTTATCAAAAAGCAATGTGCGTAGAATCATCGCGGTAACATTCACGTCTTTCCCGTAGAATGTACTGTTGTCCGTGGTGATACGCGTATAGAGTGATTGTGCCATCTTCGTCCTCTGCGCCGATTGATTGCCGTAGCTTTTCGTTCGCATTTGTTCAATTTCCAGTTTCAGGGCATCCCTTTCGATCGCGTCCATTTTAAACTGCATTTCTATACACCTCTTCTCGAGATTTGCTTGCAGATCATTCTTCTCAATTTGGGCCTGCTTCTTCTCGATTTGGGCCTGTAGATCCTGCTTCTCGATTCTCGCCTGTAGATCCTGCTTCTCGATTTGGGCCTGTAGATCGTGCTTCTCGATCTTGGCCTGTAGATGCTCCTTCTCGATTTTGGCCTGTAGATGCTCCTTCTCAAGTTGTGCTTGCAGGTCCCTCTTTTCTGATTGTTCGTCTTTGAATCGAAGCTCAATTTCTAACATCTCAATCTTCCTTTCGTTGACCTCGAACTTTGTTTTTTTGGTTACTGGCCCCACTTCGCCATCTTGCACAACTTCGGTCTCCCTGGCGAATGTGTAGCCCGTAGGGACAGTCGAGTATGCAGCTGATGATGACGACCATTTTTCTTCCTGCGCCCTTGTTCTTTTAAAATGCATGTTACCGGACTCATCCTTTGTCATCTCCTCTCTTATGATATATCTCACTCGTTGCTGCACGACCTCATGTTGTTCTTGGTTTTCAACTTCAACTTTGTCAACAACCGCCGCGACAACTAGATCCTCGTTTATTTCCGCAGAGTCCGCTTCGTGTATCTTTGCTTTCGCGATTTCATCAATAGCTGCCACGCTGTACTTTCGACGACCTGTATAGGCAAGTAACGAACCGGAACTGTAGCGGTGTAAACGGCACCGGTGTAATAGCATTGTATGTCACTCTTGATGCCTCTCTTGACCTCCCTCTCCCCCTGGACCTCCCTCTTGACCTCCCTCCCTCTTGACCTTCCTCTTGACCTCCTGCTCCGCTCCCTCTTGACCTAGGCAAAAAGGCAAAAAGGCAAAAAGGCAAAAAGGCGCAAAAAGGCAAAAAGGCAAAAAGGCGCAAAAAGGCAAAAAGGCGCAAAAAGGCAAAAAGGCAAAAAGGCAAAAAGGCGCAAAAAGGCAAAAAGGCGCAAAAAGGCAAAAAGGCAAAAAGGCAAAAAGGCAAAAAGGCAAAAAGGCAAAAAGGCGCAAAAAGGCAAAAAGGCAAAAAGGCGCAAAAAGGCAAAAAGGCGCAAAAAGGCAAAAAGGCAAAAAGGCAAAAAGGCAAAAAGGCAAAAAGGCAAAAAGGCGCAAAAAGGCAAAAAGGCAAATTACCTGGTCTTCCTTGATTTGAGGCTTTGTTAATGCCTGAAAGGTATGTCCGAATAAATTGCTCTTTTGTATGTCCATGTCGGTCAAGTCCGATCCAAAATTCAGAGTCTTTGATTTCATCGTAAATCACCTTCTGGGAATAGGATCTTCTGCTTTCTACTGCTTTTTCGACTGCTTCCACGAATTGATGGGGAAATACAATGTTGCTATTCATCTTGTTGATCTGCAATGGAGATTCAATGAGAAGCGAGTACGTGATCAAATGGGCACAGTGACTGGGAACGTCCTCCGCGACCTCCCTTTTGACCTCCCTCCCTCTTGACCGCCCTCTTGACCTTCTGCTCCGTTCTGACCTCCCTCTTGACCAGTCACTCAGTCAGTCAGTCCAAGTCCTGTACTTCCGGCGACAAGTGATGTAAGTGGAATATTTGACACTCGACACTTGACACTTGACACTTGTGTGCAATGGGAACCCTGGTGAAACCCCGGTGGCTTGTTTCACTCCCAAAGAAGAAGCCAACAAACACGCATCCTATTGCAAGGAAACGTTGTTCCATCTGGGAAATTTATACACTGGACACGGGAAACGCTGTCAGTTCAGAAACACTTCCTTCTGGGAAATCTTATGCACTGCATCTTATGCACATCTTATACCGAGTCTTATATATGACAAATGGGATGATTACCACTACTCACTATCACCATCAACTGACAATATAACGTCAACCTCCTGCGAGCTGCCGTCATTCTCCTCTGGGGCATAATTGGATTCCTCTCTCTCTCTCTCAAAGTGCAAATACGCATCCTTCTCATGCGCAAATCCGCGTGAATCTACTATTTGTAGATTCTTCAATCTGATGACCTCAAACTTTTGATGTAGCATCAGTGGCTGTTCTGCAACTGCCTTCTGAATGTTCTGTATAAACGTTTCGCTGAATTCCATTGACTCCCTGCTTTGTCCCCAATCCGTCCCAACTCCAATGCTGGGCCGCCTCACCGGGTCAGTGTGTGGTCTCTGTGGCATGCCTTCTGCTTCTGCTGACTCTCCGAATTGCTGCAACTGGGACTTCGGTTTGACATGCATGAAATGACTATTACGCACGTATGCAACAAGTAGTAGGGACAGGCGCTCGTCCACCTTACCGTCCAACGGACTCACAATAATAGGATGATGGATAGTGTATACCACTATCGCTCGCCCCAAATGTGTAGCTATGCCCGCAAGGACCATGTCTCCCATTTCTGTGTTCCATCCTTCCTGTCTATTCAAGTTATTCAGCAAGTTCTCGTATTTGGTGGTATTGTAACCAACAATGAACTGTGAATACAAATCAGACCGTTCAGCCATATGATTTAATACCCCCTCGCGAAGGGTTTTCGCGTCAATGCGAAGAGATTCCGCAACAGCATGCCAAACACAGAACCCATCACCAGGTACATTCGTAACGTCAAACATTTCCCTCAATCGTTCAATGAATTGTTCATTTGCGTAGCCCCAAGTTTTCATTCTGTTTTTATCGTGAGGCAACCCTCCTGCCCTTTCCTTTCCTTTCCTTGTTGTCTGCCAAGTCAACCCAGATACCGACATGTCCGATTCGTTTACTTACAGTATTCGTTTACTTACAGTACCCTAACCCGGCCATCTATGTAATGTCACAGACCTGGCTTAGCATGTACACGATTAGCATGTACATATGCATTGCAAACCGGACGGATCGGTAGACAATCAAGTCACGCTTGTTCTTCCTCCGTACGTCGATTTTGCACTGTTACCTTGGATCTCTCTCCATGCGTAATGCATCTGTCACATAGCCAGATCTCACCTTCTATATGGGGAATACGACACTGCAACTGCTCGCCACAGAGAGCGGTGCTGCTGTTCGTTGCGGAGGGGATGTGTTTGCGCATATCAAATCCCAGGTGCAGATTGGTGTACGGGACTGACTCTCTGAATTCTATCAGCCATTCCCACTGTGTGATGTCGACGTCGCCCATGATGCTTCTCATAGTGGAAAGTGCGTACTGAGAGAACTCATCGTCATTCATTGTATCATCACCTGTTGGCACACATCCAGATGCCGGTTTTAAAAACATATCTAGCAAAGAGCGTGTAACGAGCGTCCAGGCCTCATATGAATCCATGTGATTTCTGCCCTACCCCTGAAGGTCACTCTCGTGGTGTTTACACTGCCGCTGCCAACTACATCGGCATCGTGGCAGCTCTGCTAATGCCACTGTTACTTGAAGGGTTTGGTGCGTATCAGATGGGGGTCAATTCCGTATTCGTTATACTTTTTTCATTCGTGTGTAATTAAATAAAACCAATAAATGCAGAACACGGATATGACGAAAACGAGCAAAAGGGGGGTGGGGCGAGGCTATCAGCAGTGGATGCCTTATCCCATGCATGGTACCAGCGTTAGAAATGGAGTCAGGTACGCTACGTACCCAATCGGGAAGAGTTCGCGCGATATAGAGGATGATGAGTGGAGATGCAATAATGTAGGGTGGGACCGGCATGACTTGCAGGGAGCCCGGCCTCCATATCCAAACATACCGCCAAACACATGTCCGGAGGATGGTCAAGAATCCAGGAAACGGGGGAGGGATGGACGTATGTATAGAAATGTATGTAAAGACAGTAAGCCGGTTTGTAGATGGTACCGTGTGCCTCAGCGGGAAAACCTGTAGGTGTTTATTTCGGATAGAGAGAGATAGAGATTAGAGAAGGTAGGTCGCTTGCATGCATCTCAAATGAACAAGGGCGTGTCCAGTGCTAGTCCAGTCAGGACTCTTTTTCCGCACACTCCGGGCATTGTCGGTCGCAATGTGGAAGACCCAGGTTGTTGTGTGCACCCTGGTTCTTGCTCCCGGCGGCATCCAGCAGTTCCGGTTGTGATCCACCGACTGGTATAAGCGCTCTGCCGTTGAACGGCACTCGTCCCACAGCTCTCGAGGGAGCTTAACCAACCAGAAAAGCAGGTCGTCGCTGCTGTAGGAACCGGGCGTCAATCGTCCAGCCCAGTGATCCC
Source organism: Eutreptiella sp. 'Long Island Sound 2002' (assembly GCA_964036045.1). Classification (NCBI taxonomy): domain Eukaryota; phylum Euglenozoa; class Euglenophyceae; order Eutreptiales; family Eutreptiaceae; genus Eutreptiella; species Eutreptiella sp. 'Long Island Sound 2002'. The sequence continues at coordinate 20,585,427 of OZ038403.1, forward strand.
CTGATGAGGAGAGCACCGGACCTGGACGGTAGCATGGTCTTCTTTCACCTCTCGTGTCACCTCCCACGATTGACAATTACAATGGATACACTCTGTGGTGTGCTACAACAACGGTACTGATCGACCGCTATAAGGAGGACGACGAGGTGCTGTATCATGTGTACTGTTGATAATGCAAGGCGTGTCCATCTTATCATCACCGGACATCAGCTTGCTAGGGATGAAATACGAAAGATTTCAAAAGTATGTGGATGGCGATGGCAGATGACGAAATGGTACCGATGGGTTCGTTTGGTTCAGAAGGATGACCCAAATGAACAGAACGAGCACCATTTTGGATATTGGCAACCAGTAGTTTAGTTTACTTTATGCAACATGCCTGATGCCGGTATGTCAATGGAAAGTGGACCAGGATGATCCTGGGCAGGTTAGGGTTAGGGTTAGGGTTAGGGCTAGGGTTAGGGTAACCCTAACCCTAACCCTAACCCTAACATGCAGCACATCCTGATCCTGCTGCTGCTGCTGCTACTGGTCGTGCCGGTGCTGGTGGTGTTGGTGTAATTCATCTGGGTGTTGGTAAGCAGGAGGTGGTGGATCAGGATCAGTATCAGGATGTGGGCGATGCTGACTCGTTCGCGGATGTACCACCTGCTGTACCACCTGTACTGGCCGCTGGGCCGTAAGGGCATTAGGGCGTTAGGGCACGACCATATCTGAAGGTAGGGACCCCGGCACAGGTGGTGGTGGTAGTGGTATATCCTCGCACTGCCGGATATACTATATCGCTATGATGAATTTTTGGAATGATTCAGGGTACCGGTTGTGCGGGCTTACCACCCATTAAACAAAGGGAATTATGCCAAAATGTGTGTTTACGGCACGGGCTTTTCATCAACCGAATCATCATCTTAGCAAAACCGGATCAACCTGTTCGCAAGGCCATACGCTTCGGCCGTCTCCATGGGCGGCGAGTAGACTGGCCATCGGATGTCAAACCTGAAATCATACAAGGAGGGGACACGATATTTGTTCTTCTGCGCTTTGAAGGCCAGAACTGTCGCTCGTGGACAAAAAGGCAGAGGGCCCTATATGAATATATTGCGGTGCCCTTCGCAATGCAAGTATCGACGGCATAATTGTGAACCAGAGGTCAGCGAACGTGCTCCACAACCTCCTGTCTCAGTTTGGGCCCTATATATAAAATGGGTGGCAATAAAAGTAGTCGGACGTATATTGAAGCCAACCCTAAACCCGAAAATGTACCTAACCGCTGTTACCTGCTGTGCGACACTTCAGGACAGAATTGTAAAAAAGTATGCGAGTTAACGTCATCCGGTGGTGGTACTGCCGTGGACCCAGTGTTGACTCCTGTGCTGGCTGCTGGCTGGCGTGCTGCTGCAGGGAACAATCCCTCACCTGTGGGTGAGGGTTCCTGTCTTCGCAGCGCCAATTTCATTCGCCACAGGCAGGGGCACCCGAATGCAGTCACATTACGTCGTGTTACAGACATGCAGAACCCGGCTGGGTGCCATATGGAGGCATACAACATGGGGGGTAACGTATTATGGAACAATATTGCAGGTACGGATATTGGCAACAAATACCACATGGTGTGCGAGGACGGCACGGGCATTCCATTTCTGGGACCCAAAGGCAGCAGCCATTGTTAGGAGGCAACGGAAACAGGACAGATGATTGGTGTATTGCAGCAATTTGCTGTCAATTTGCCGATGCGGATACTGCAACTGTTTCGCACTTGCTTGAGTGTCGAAGGTTGGGACAAAGGCATCGCCGCAGCTCTCAAAAACGGAAGCGATCATCCCAGGAAAATTCATATAGAAAACAAAAACATGGTTAAAAGCCGTAGTAGGAGCGTAGTCACGGCCGTTGTTGAAGCAGCACACAACAGAGCAAGAGCACGTGCGACGGCACGGGCCGAAACACTATTTAATCAGCTGATTCAAATAACAGCACATGCGCGGCGAATAAACAACACTGCTGACGAAACGTGTGTTGATTATTTGGAAGTTGTGTTCAATGACCAACAAGGTATAATAGAGCTCATTGATCATCAACCTTCCGAAAGCACGTGGTGGGTAGCGAAAATGAATGAGAATAGATTCAAATATATACTGTGCAACATTGTGTATATGTATTACGAGTTACGACAGCCGGTGCAATTCGACTTCATTCTGTATTGTTGTTCATCGCCATCCTATCCCATGTATATATCCAATTTGGATCTATATGTGGGCGGGGAGGAGGAGGGTGCTGCAGTATGTGAACCACTCCACGTCGACATTATTCCTGCAATCCGTGAACTGTTAACCTCCGATGATCACAATAATGGCAGACGGACAATCAGGGTGGACGATCAGGGCGACACAGTGGTTTGCACTGTGCAATGGAATCCAATAGCATAGTCAGTCACTAGAAGAGCAGTGCAGTGCAAGGAATTTCCTACGAGAATGTTGCGAGCCAAAGTACTCGCAACAGGAAGGGAATGGGAATACCCATGTTGGCTGTCAGACCACTTATGTCGTTGGGCGTGATGATTTGCAGCAAGACATTGAGAGTACACCTGGTTTTTCTGCTCCCCCTCCAAGTAGGGTTTCGGACAGGCACACAACAACCTGCATGCAATCAGGTACATGATCTCCATGGTGGTTCGTGTTCCATGTCAACGTCGCCATCTGTCTCATATATATCATTGGTCGTCCTATTGCGTCCAGATACTCGCGTTGTTGATCCGAATGCAATGTTGGTGAAATCCCAGGTACAAGGTGGTGAGACGTACGTGACGTACGTGATCCACAGGATTCCCATTCATTCATTTGCCCTTTTTACTCTGCTGAAAAAACACAATCAATCCTTACACCTATGACGTTGAAAAAGAAAAAAGGAAAAAGGCTGCTAGGTTAGGGCCCAGCATACTAGGCGCACAAAACAATTCTGTATACCCAAATCCCGTTGGAGGGTGAGGTGGACAAGCGCCTGTCCCCACTAGTTGTTGCATACGTGCGTGTGCTGCTTCAACAACGCTCCTACTACGGTTTTCTATATGAATTTTCCTGGGATGATTGCTTCCGTTTTTACAAATACGAAAACTTCTTCAATCAATCCAGTGACCAATCCATCCCTGGCTTGGGATAAGGTGCCGAGCGGGAGTTGCTGAGAGGGATTCTCCCTGTTTGTTTGTAACTTACAGGCCTGACGGACGTACGGACGGGCTTTCTCTCGGCTATACATCTAGTATCACTTACAGCACTTATAGCTAGGTTAGGGTCAGGGTTAGGGTTAGGGTTAGGGTTACCGTCGTACGTATCATCACCATACAAGTCATCATCCATCAGCATAGCATCATCAAGGATGCGATCAGGATCAAGATCAGGACTCATGGGAGGGCGGCGCAACAACAACGGGGCATCATCATCATCACGGTTGGGGAACCGGTCGATCTCACCGATTGCGCTTGCGAAATCTCTCTCTCCTCGTTGGTCTGGTCGTCCGTATGGTTGAGGACTGGATGAATCCGCATCCGAATCACGCATGTACCTCACAACACCAGAACCAGAACTCAGGTTAGGGTTAGGGTTACCCACCCTTTCATCACCAACACCGGGAACAGCTGTTGGACCCAACTGTTGCACCTTGTTATACTGCCTTGAAGACCCTCTCAACCCTCCCGGGCCTTCTTCCACTTTCCATCTACATTGTTTCGCACTTGGTTTCACACATCGAACCTTCCATGACGTGCCATCAGGCGCTTGATGCACATTTCCATCATTACATTGATTAGCCGGCTTGTTAGGACGCTTGCCGCCCTTATAGAATCCAGGATAGGCCTCTGATGTCGCACAATCTATCCCCAATCTACTATATGACGTGGCCACTGGCCTACTGGGATAACCATTCTTATTACTTTTGACTGGGCCCATGGGTGCTGCGGCATATGTTGACAGCATTTGCTCATAATCCTGTGCTGTGGTGCTACTCTTCAACACGTTGAAGGAGAATTCTCCATTAAGAGCACTGACTGTCCATAGATAGATGGGCTGACGGTCCGTGTGCAGCTTTGTAACCACGGCATGCATAAATTGCGATATATCCGGGAGTCCGAGAGTTTTAAACGTGACTTTACTGAGTGTTCCGATATCCAATTGCGAAAGGTCGGTTAAATGGTGATCAGTTTCATCCCCTTTGGGTCTTTGCTGAACAACATGCGTGGTTGGTTGGGTCTGGTTGCAGAAGTGGTACGTTGCAGTGCCGTTGCTCCCCCTCACCACCATTACGAAACGAAGGGGATCGCGCCACGCTAATGCAACGTCATGCACGTCTTTGCACAATCTTATTGCTCTTGACGTCATTTTTTTATTCCTTTTACTTTTTTACAAATAGATACAAAAATTTCAAATGTTCAACATCATATTGTGCAAAACTGTCCATGCTTGCAGAGAACACTGTGGCACACACGCGTTCCCCAATGCCGTGTTGCGTCGTCTGGCTAGTCGTACAGCAGGCTTGTCAAGATCCTCACGGCACAGTAACCGTGGCACATCAGCTTCAACTGCCCATGCACCACTAATCACCGGTTCAGTAACATGAGATACCTCAGGGTTGCTCCAACCAGGAGGAAACCCCATCAACCACTCCAGCCACTCAGGGTTCAACATGTATCCACGTCTGCGCTGGCGCAGACTGGTGGAGTGTGCATAACGAGCCTGTGTACCCAAATCACTGTACACGCGACATCTGGCAGACGTTAGCAGATGACGCGCCGCTGCATAAAAAGACCTCGCCCGTGGCGTTGCCCATCTTCGCAACCTCCTTCCGAAAGGCAGGTGAATTAGCACCGGTGACCCGCAAACTGAAGGACGTGACCATGGTCTACACTGCAGCACGCCATCCACCATCAATCCGGACCGGTGCAGTGATTGCAGTTTTGGGTCGATCCGGGGACTTTTTGCGGTGGTATTCCGTCGCAAATGGCATAGTGCAAACCAGCGCAGTCGCCGGTGTGGTGCACCACAATGACATGCACCAACCGTTGTCCAAGCTACATTGTAGCCTGCGGAATGCAGTGATACGAGTACAACTTCCCAGTGCACACGGCGTTGCAATAATCCCTCAACGTTTTCCAAAAACAGATGTGGAACACGCATTTTGACTGCAACGTCAATAATACAATGAAACAGGCTCGACGGTGTACCACTATCCACACTCAATCCTGCACGCTGGCCGATACTGCTCAACGATTGACATGGGAATCCTGCCACAATATAGTCTACATTTGCTACATGTGGAACATATCGCACATCCTCACATATAGCTGCGTCCATCAGATTGTTGTTTGCCATTCTCCGACGCAGTACATCTAGGGCGAATGTGCATTTCTCGACATACAGTACAGGTTTTACTGGTAGAAGGACAGCCAGCCCGCCGATACCCGTAAACATATCTATGCACGTGGGCAACAACATCTTTTCCTGACAATTCCTTACAGTTTTTCCTTTAAAGGTCCACCCTAACCCTAACCCTAAACCTAATCCACTGCTAGATTGCAGATGTACGTTCAAAAAAGTGTGATATATATCGAGTGATATATATTTGCTGATATTACTGGCGCAGGGGGGGGGGGGGGGTGGTTGTTAACAGCACGCATGGTTCCGCGGCCGCTCCATCCATCGCTCGCAGCAGACACCTGTCAGTGGCGGACGTCAAACAACAGGAGGCACAGCGCATCGACATGCGTCGCGAACTGGTGCAAGAACAGAAATCCTGAGGGGATCTCGAGTGTTGCATTGCTATTTATAAGTTGTCGGAAATAACAGAAATAAAAGCATAATGTTTTCCGTTATAACTGTGGATGACAGTACGCCACAGTTGCCACATTTCGCGTAAAAACAAATCCACGTTAGGTGTAACAGCAGCCTCGAACAATCATGTTGTCATTCCATGCAAAAAAATTGCCATTTGTACGAATGGTCGTACGAATGGTTCCACCACGTGCTTTGTCAATCAATCAAGTATGGTGGTGCACCATGGATTGTTGGGTGGATGCCGTCCACCTGCGTATGGCAGGCTAGACTGTGGTTCACAAGAATTTCAGACAGAAGGCCAGTACCCGTCCACCGTATTTTGGCTGTTGCTCTATCAGCCTGGGCACGTTCGTATTCGCAATCAGCTCGCCGTTTGCATTCTTATTGTATCACCGTTTGCCTAACCCTAAGTTGGAAATGGTGAACCCCTGTGGTTGTGTGAACCCCCGGTTAAGGTCAGGTATTTACTGTTCAGTAGGTTTTCGGATCTGTCGCACACCATCAATTGACATTCCTCTCTCCACCAAGTTGACGTTTTAGTCTGCTGAACCACGTGCTTGACCCAAAGGTGATCGCGCGGTCGGCGTGGCACGTGGTGGATATTTTAGGGCACACGAATCGGTAAAAAGTTGTCAGATGGCGGGGGGATGGAAAACTTCGGTTCGGTTAGGAGTTCGCCGCGCTCGTTGACAAGGTGCAGGGAATGTGGTGATACACCTTCGATCCTTGCCAGCTCACGCCGGAGGTTGCGTGGCACAGATAGGACCTCTTCCCTCGCCCTATTCAAGCAGGAAATACCATCCTCGGATTCGACAAGCAGCATTATCCACCACTGTTATTTGGCCCCGCCAGTCCGCCATCAGTACGTGCTATATATTATCATCATCTATCAGTGGATCTTGCATATGAAACCAGTCATGCACAAGATATGTGACATTTCGACGGTCATTTACCATATCCTCGGATGTATATACTGGCTACATTTTCATACATATGTGGATAACCATATCTATCCATATATCTAGTGTAACTCAGGCCATTACGGCACGCTCCAAACAACAAAAATCAATTACCACTTGATGTAACATGGTAACGTGTACCGTGGTAACATGGTAGTAGGTCAGGTTATCACTCACCACTTGGTTCCGGTTCCAGAACACTTCAGCAGGATACACAGCACCGCACAGCACAGCACCAGGTTTAAATTTTTTTGCATAATTGCATTGTTGCCATTCAAGTATGCTGTGTTTGGTGTCTGTATTTGCCGCGGTGTGGTCTAACCTGGTCACCGATGCACCAGAGAATTGTTACATTAGTCATTATACGTGGACAAAGTCATTAACAAAGTCATCAACGTGGATAAACGGGAAACAGGTGGACGACTCGGTAGAAACATGCAGCACCGATTTCGATAGATACTACACGTTCGCAGACGACCAATCATCCCCTGATGGGTGGTATGGGGACATGCTGGTGTATGTAAGCATGTATGTATGGGTATATATGTAAAATATATGTAAAATATTTTACATATATGCCAATGAGAAGTCTGACAGTGCTTTTGTTCGTCGGTGCCGTCGCAATGCTTTCACTGTATCCACGCGGGGGACATTTGGATCACACCAGGGGTTTGGTGAATGGTGGGGTTACAATGGCTCAATACGAACATGGCGTACTGCGTGTCATTGATGGGGACACACTGGTAATCAGTGCTACGTACCTACCACCCCCTCTGCGCCCGGAGCTGTTACTGCGCATCTGCGGGATCGATACACCTGAGAGGGGGTGGCGAGCTGATTGCGAATACGAACGTGCCCAGGCTGATAGAGCAACAGCTTTTGTGCAGGATCTGCTAACCGCAAATAATGGTGTGACAAACACGATCATCAGAAAATGGGATAAATACGGTGGACGGGTACTGGGAGACCTATACTTTGCGGCTACAGATAGCCTTCTGTCTGAAATTCTCGTGAACCACAGTCTGGCACTGCCATACGCAGGCGGACGGCATCCACCCAACAATCCATGGTGCACCACCATACTTGATTGATTGACAAAGCATACCACCGCACCATGTACGTACAGGGCACTAGGTCAACCAGAAACCGGTGGCATGCGTGGTGGGGTGCGCGCCACCGCCCCACAGTCCCTCCAGGCTGAATTTGCGCGCATCGTCCTCCACATTATGCGGAAGCGCGTCATCCTTTTTTATATACCCAGGTAAATTCACCGGACACGAATGGTGCATATCTCAGACACGAATGGTGTCATAAGACCGTGCTGGTTTGCGACACATTGGGCATACTAACTGGGTCGTGTCACGCCTATCCCGCATATTTCCGGTTCTCGTAAATGTCTGAAATGCATCAAGACTCATCCAATGACCACACGGGAGGCACGCTATGAATCCCCCCTTCTTCACCGTTTCCTGTGACAACGGGCATGTTGGCTCCTCTCTGTACCGTTCCAAGCATATTGTGTTATTCTGCCTGACGACAGGTAACGGTTCGGGTCGTAGCGACAGGCTCACACTCAGGCTGGCCACGTCCGTGGAAACGTGTTCCGTCACATCGAATTCCACCATGTCCCCATCCAAGGCATTTGTCATTTCTTCGAATGCCTTGTTGATTCTGGGTAGTACGTAAACTCGCACAAAGTAATCCACGATGCTCTCGTCCTCTAGTACATCATCCGGTATATCGCACTCATCTGGCCACCCTTGTGATTCATTGTGATACAGAAGCACGTTCACACGAAAATCCACCTGCTGTACTTTGCGTTGTATGAGATCCTTCAATTTCTTTTTTGCGTGGCGTACCAGGGCTTCAATAACCCTTTCTGAGTCGTCGACGAGGTCAACCGGACCCCGAAAATTGTTGTCAAGATCTAGCTTCATGTCATCAAGTTCCACATCCATGACAGCGTCATATTGATCCTCGGTGGCGCCCAGGATCCCATGAACAAGCAAGTTTGCTGCCTCGGTGACTGCGATCAATCGTCTGTGCGCATCCCTGCGTGCCTGGCGTCTGATTGATGTGTTTATTTGGTTTATTCGGTTTCTTCTCTTCAGTAATGGATGTGGCATCACCAACAACCTGTTTTTTTTTATTTACCTGATACACACATGAAACCTCCCACATCGAGACAGTGCTGCAAATGACCACACCGCGGCAAATACAGACACCAAACACAGCATCGACGCCCGTACTCTTCTCACCCTTTCCGCCCCCCGGTCACCCGAACATCGCAGAGAGCTACTGTAGAGCTACTGTCCCTGAGCTACTGCTCTACATCGCGCTAATTAATTGGCGCTATTGTCCATGTCGTCTGAGCTTCTTGGGCCGGCTTCCTCCTTTCTTTCCTCGTTTATCCTTTCTGTGATATCTCAAAAACGCCTATTTCTGATTATTTGTCTAGTAGCAGAATTAGCATAGCCCTGTCTCAATTGTTTATTTTCAGCCTCAAGGCTGTATATATGCTTATTGTATTCTTCAGTTACTTCATCAAAATCTCTCTCCATCTCCGCTATTTGAGCATTTTTTTCCTCAAGCACTTTTTTCAGTGCAGTGTTAGGGTTAGGGTTAGGGTTAGGGTCCCTTTCCTTCGCTATAAGCCGAAGCCGGGCCTCACAAAGCTTTAATTCCCCTTGGCATTTCCGTATCTCGTCGCTGTCTACCCAACAGACACGAATGGTGTCATAAGACCGTGCTGGTTTGCGACACATTGGGCATACTAACTGGGTCGTGTCACGCCTATCCCGCATATTTGCCCCGGTTCTCCCGAATATCTGAAATGCATCAAGACTCATCCAATGACCACACGGGAGGCACGCTATGAATTCCTCTCTGTGTTGCAGGCAGCTTGATTTTATTGTGTTATTCTGCCTGACGACAGGTAACGGTTCGGGTCGTAGCGACAGGCTCACACTCAGGCTGGCCACGTCCGTGGAAACGTGTTCAGTCACATCGAATTCCACCATGTCCCCATCCAAGGCATTTGTCATTTCTTCGAATGCCTTGTTGATTCTGGGTAGTACGTAAACTCGCACAAAGTAATCCACGATGCTCTCGTCCTCTAGTACATCATCCGGTATATCGCACTCATCTGGCCACCCTTGTGATTCATTGTGATACAGAAGCACGTTCACACGAAAATCCACCTGCTGTACTTTGCGTTGTATGAGATCCTTCAATTTCTTTTTTGCGTGGCGTACCAGGGCTTCAATAACCCTTTCTGAGTCGTCGACGAGGTCAACCGGACCCCGAAAATTGTTGTCAAGATCTAGCTTCATGTCATCAAGTTCCACATCCATGACAGCGTCATATTGATCCTCGGTGGCGCCCAGGATCCCATGAACAAGCAAGTTTGCTGCCTCGGTGACTCTGTGCGCATCCCTGCGTGCCTGGCGTCTGATTGATGTGTTTATTTGGTTTATTCGGTTTCTTCTCTTCAGTAATGGATGTGGCATCACCAACAACCTGTTTTTTTTTATTTACCAGACAGTGCTGCAAATGTCTCGTTGCCGCGTTCGTGTGGTAATCACTTTAGCAACCACACCGCGTCCAGTCACATATACTTAGGGTTGCAGTTCATCCAACCGTGTCCTTTTGACTAACCGCGGAGGTATTGTACAAGACCAGAACGTACGGGGCATACTAGAAATCATTCGTGTCCCTCATGATCCGAATTCACCAAGATGTCATGTACACGTTTTCCATAGTGGTTTGTGGGTTTGTGGGTTGTGTACAAAACCGTGATGGTCGTCAATGGGTATTGATGTTTTTGCCTTTGTTGGTGGGTAGTCAGTAATCAGTATGCTGACAGATTCTGGGGTTGAGACGTCATACACGTAGAGGCCAAACCCCACCCCCTGGCCCGTGGTCCACAGAATTCATGCTGCACCAACTCGTGTAGGTACGTACCTAGGCCTACATATATCCTGAAAACGGGCCTCGAGGCTGTATATATGCATCCATTATATATCCATCCATTCATCCATGATATATCCTTTTTTATAGACCCAGGTATATTCACCGGACACGTGAATATGCATATCTCAGACACGAATGGTGTCATAAGACCGTGCTGGTTTGCGACACATTGGGCATACTAACTGGGTCGTGTCACGCCTATCCCGCATATTTCCGGTTCTCATAAATATCTGAAATGCATCGAGACTCATCCAATGACCACACGGGAGGCACGCTATGAATCCCCCCTTCTTCACCGTTTCCTGTGACAACGGGCATGTTGGCTCCTCTCTGTACCGTTCCAAGCATATTGTGTTATTCTGCCGGACAACAGGTAACGGTTCGGGTCGTAGGGACAGGCTCACACTCAGGCTGGCCACGTCCGTGAACACGTGTTCCGTCACATCAAATTCCACCATGTCCCCATCCAGGGCATTTGTCATTTCTTCGAATGCCTCGTTGATTCTGGGTAGTACGTAAACTCGCACAAAGTAATCCACCATGCTCTCGTCCTCTAGTACATCATCCGGTATATCGTACTCATCTGGCCACCCTGGATACACCAGCCACCCTGGATACAGAAGCACGTTCACACGAAAATCCACCTGCTGTACTTTGCGTTGTATGAGATCCTTCAATTTCTTTTTTGCGTGGCGTATCAGGGCTTCAATAACGACGAGTTGACGACGGTCAACCGGACCCCGAAAAGTGTTGTCAAGATCTAGCTTCATGTCATCAAGTTCCACATCCATGACAGCGTCATCCATGACCTCGGTGGCGCCCAGGATCCCATAAACAAGCAGGTTTGCTGCCTTGGTGACTGCGATCAATCGTTTGTGCGCATCCCTGCGTGCCTGGCGTCTGATTGATGTGTTTATTTGGTTTATTCGGTTTCTTCTCTTCAGTAACGGATGTGGCATCACCAACAACCTCTTTTTTTTATTTACCAGACAGTGCTGCAAATGTCTCGTTGCCGCGTTCGTGCGGTAATCACTTTAGCAACCACACCGCGTCCAGTCACATATACTTAGGGTTGCAGTTCATCCAACCGTGTCCTTTTGACTAACTTTGCGTAATAACCATTCACATATTCAGATGCATGCTGAATCAGTTCCCCGGGAAGATCGCACTTCGCCTGCAACGCAAGAACTGCTGTTGCTGCGTTGGGTGACGGAGGATTCCACGCAATGACACAGACTATCTTGTCTATCTGGTCTTCTACCCTCAATGTTCGTCTGCCATACGTCCAATCACCGTGATCACCGTAATCTGCAGTGAACAAGTTGCGGATCGCAAGCATCATAATGCGCAATTCATATGAACCTATGTCCTCACCCGGCTCAATACCCGGAAACTGTGTGTATTCTCCCTCACCAGGATACATGGGTGGTTTGGTGAGACGCATCCAGCTGTCTATAATCAATTTGAATCGCACTGGCTGTTGCAACTTGTGGTGGGCGTACAGAATGTTGTAAAGTACATGTTTGAATTGCTTCTCTTGTCTCCGCTCATCATTCCCTAACCCACCATCCCCGTGGTAGTTGGTGAGATCAATTTCGCCCTGCTCGGTATCAAATTCAATTTTGAGAAGAGAATCGACACCGGCAACCATTGAGACTTGTAGACACCACCTTTCGGTTATGTCGAGCAGTTGATTGAAAAACTGATTTGCGCGTACCTCGCCACCTCGCCACTCCCTGCTACGATTTGCCATCGATTTGTTTCACTCCTTGTTTTTTGACAAGACTCCAGGCCTTATGCATGCGGTTAGGTTGTGAGACGGACTGCTGGACTGCATTTTCCGTATTCCAAAAAATTTTCCAGAATGTTGCAAAGCACACCACCCGAGGTGTGCAGGGTGTGGCTTCATGATTGGATATCTGATGTGGTTAGCGAAGATGTGATTGTTGTCGTCCTATTGCGTCCAGGTACTCGCGTTGTTGAGCCTCATGCAATTGTCCAAACCATCTGCTGAATTTCGGGTACCACGTTGTACGGGTAACGTCATGATACCTGGGATCAGCCATTGCCAGGACCGGCCAGTGTGCAACTGTCCGGTGTAGCTGCTTAACCGCCTCGTTACTCAATATCATTGAGTGAAAAAGCAACCATATAGCAGAGATCAGCTCACCTTGGCGGTTAGTGTTAGGGTTATCTGCGGCAATGTTCTGCAACACTGCCAGTAATTCCCTGTCCCCCCTTGGAGGATTATATGTCCGGCCAACCAGTTCATGATATTCAACCAGCAAATCATTCATGTGCTGAAAGTCAAATCTGTAGTGGGGTTGGGATCTGTTGTGGGGGTAGGGGTGGGAGTCAGGTCTGTGGTAGGGGTGGGATCTGTGGTAGCGGTGGGAGTCAGGTCTGTGGTAGGGGTGGGATCTGTGGTAGGGCTGGGAGTCAGGTCTGTAGTGGGGTTGGGATCTGTTGTGGGGGTAGGGGTAACACTGGACACGCTGTCAGTTCAGCAACAGATTAAACCGGGAAATGTGAGTACAGGACACGGGAAACTCCGTCAGTTCGGAAACAGTTCAATCTGGGAAATTTAATTTCATTCATTTCATTCGTTGTATTTGAAAAACATGGGACAGACTAGTAGTATATCCCACCGCGAACGCCTACATGTGGGTCAGCTGTTGGCTGCCTACGAACGCAATGACCGTAACAAGACATACCCAGTCATCCTAGCATTCATACAGTGGTTGTGCATCACCTCCAAAAAGCCAACCATAGCCTTCCATATGCCGCTCGACTTTGATACATTTGATACATTCAGGTTTGATACATTCCTGGCACACTTGAGTAACTCGGACAACAGAAACAAATTCTGTGTTGCCGTGGTGCTATGGAAACCCGTTTCTGAGGCGCATGTATCCTTGTTGCTGGCAGGTATGTTCAACCACGGATTTGGGCCCAGTGTGCGCTGGCGGATGTATGATCCAAACTTCCCGTTCGACAACCTAACCTGTCATGATGCTGCATATACACAGGCATATGCAGCACTACTTCAGAAGGTGCAACACGGACTGCAGCGAGCAGCTGCAGCTTCGCCGTACGAAGCCCTGAACGGCCACGTGATACAGATTGCTTGCAATTCGCGTGGAGCGGGGCCAAATGCTACACAGGGAGACCTGCAACGCTCATGCCTCAGGATGTCTCACACGAAAGGCATGTGTATGCTCATATGCCTTTCAGTGCTGACACAGCTTGTGGACGATGCATTAATCTGCGATGTTTCCGATGATATGTATGTGCGCGCATTCGGGAATTTCTCAGTCATTAATAATTGCATATGCTCATACATGCGTGAATTGTCGGAAACATGTCTGCGCACATTTCAATCGAACTGCTACCGTGCCCTTGTGACGACACTGATGCAATTGAAGCTGCTAACCGATCCAGATGTGAGACTGTATATGTTGTCGGACGATGATGACCCAAGGATATTCAATCGGCGTCTAACGAATCGCGCCGACGGAGGATTCGACCTTGATGACATTGCTGAGTTGCACATCCTGTGGGCCAAGCATCGTGATTGGCACGAAAATGCTAACGCAGTATGCATGAGATACGGAGCACACGCAGCATACCGGGCAGACTTTGATCTTCAGGTGAGCATGGGACGCCGGCCGCTCATGGCAATGGTTGTATACCACATGCCCACAATAATGCAACCGAGCCCTGACATGTGGTCAGAAGATGGGAACATTCCGATGGGGGAAGAAGAAGATTCTGACTGGGTCAAAATATCCTCACATTCTCCTGGAAAAGGGCGCCGCACACGCCTGTTCGGTGACGTGGAGACACAGGAGACACAGACACAAAAGCGACCAAAAGCACACAGCGCCACACTATCGAAAAAGCGGTTATCGACGGGAACAGGCGCGGATACACGGGGGGACAAGCGACCAAGACCGGCTGCTTCTACAATCTATTGACCCGCTGTTGACATTGTTACAATGTCGATTCACGCAACCAAACTGAAAAAACCGCAACACACTGTCTTCGCAGGTTAGGTTTTCCGGCTCGTCATCGTCCGCAGCCGATGGCGGCGTTGCACGGCGTACAGGTATTCAATCCTGTAACCACCAGCACCACCGCAGTGATGTGGCATGCGCTGGCTCCAGATACAACGCAGTTGCAGCTTGTGGTCCTTTTTCAGCTCTCGGTGTGACGACACGTACACCAGATTACCGCTGCCGGGTGAGAGCCACCCGTACACCGCATCCCAAAACCGAGACTCGGCCTTGTCGCACCACGAATGGTTCCTGGCACCAAAATAGGGGGGGTCGCAGTAGATGATACTGTCCGTGTATTTCTCGGTCACCGCGTCCGCGTTGCAAACACGGACGTGCAACGGATGTTTTTCAACGAGTGACTGCAAATGCTGTATCCGGGATCGAATGGCGTCCATGCAGGGCTGTTTGTTGTATTTCGCGTTTGGTGTGTTCACGTCAAACATGGTCCCTCGGAGCGACAGGGTGTGCCCGTAAAAGGTGCGCAACGGGTCGTCCGACTCCACTTGGCGCTTCCAGTCCAGGTACTGCTCGTTGCTAAGAGGTGTGGCGTCGGGCAACCAGCCCTGCTCAAACACGGCCTTCCAGAAACGGTACACGTGGGCGTTTGTGTCGTTGAGTGTGATGTGACGGATCACCCCCGGGTCCTTAATGAATTCAATGCCGATGCGAAACATACCGGTGAACGGCTCGGTGTACTTGAAAGGCCCCCCTCCCTTTCCCTTTCTTGTTTCAGCGTGGCGCCTGATGGCCGATGACACCTTCTTTGAAATCCAGCCCCTACCAGAGTGGTACCTCAGAACCATGGTTACTGTGTTTATTGTAGCGCCGAACGCCCTCGCCCTTACCTGCATGCCTGTCCCTGTCTGCCCCTACAGGATACGAGGGCACTATGGCATTGAAACCCTGGAGGTGAGTGGATAGGTGACACACACGCCACAAGAAGTCGGTTTTTGGATCTCACCAAACAAACAAACAAACAAAAAAAAAACAGGCCCCGCTGATTGGTGGTATTGCTAGCGTGACAGCGCGGCGGTAAGCATTATAGCGTGACACCCAGAGCACTTGCAATATCGTTGCACGTGGTTTGCACCTCGATGTCTGTATGCTCACTATCATACACACGCATATCATACAGCCTACCCTTAAACGGATTCATTATTTGCATGGGTGAAAGTATTGGTGGTTGACTCAGTGACAAACCTGTTCGTGGCGAATTGGGTATGTGTTGTGCATTGATCAAACACTTTTGTGTGTTCGGACCGATGTATGCAGTAAAGACGCGGATCCCGCCTCCGTTGTACGCACCATACGTGATTGGACTGTTGCCACCCAGCTGCTGTAGACCCTCCACGGTGACACACTTGAAGTAAACGGGTCCATTGGTAGAGCCAGAACCAGCAATATTGCCGAACAAACGGTAGGTACCTGGATCTGTACCATGTGCAGGATTAGGCCCCTGTCCAATAAGCTCCTGCCAACCATTTTGTTCAAATGCCACTGCCAGATAGACGGTACGGTTCCAAAAGCTGTCAGTTGGGTTGACAAACTGCATGGGATACACATCAAAGTTGGGCCATTGTATGTATGCAGCATCACTGCCTGGAGCTATGTAAATTATGTTTTCAGAGGGTCCATCGACGGGTATGTAGGTTACCTGGTCAGACCCTATGGGACCGTATGCCGAAACATGATTTGTACCATTTGACATTGTAACTCGCATTGTGGCGTCATAGGCATTCGGGTCTGTGGTCTCATCGTCACCACCGCCTTCGCCCGCAACTGAATCACCACCACCACCGCTGTCGCCTGCATCTGCACCTGAATCACCACCACCACCACCGCTGTCGCCTGCATCTGCACCTGAATCACCACCACCACCACCGCTGTCGCCTGCATCTGCACCTGAATCACCACCACCCCCACCGCTTGCAGCAGTGTGCAGTGTGGTGGGCACGACGTTGTAGACCGCCTTGATTGCCTCGACGGTATGCACAAATTCCGCATGCGGCATCTCCTCTTTGTGTAGTGAGAGGAACACCATATTGCCAGTCATACTTGTGTGTGTACCACCAATCCAAACTGTTGTTTGAAAGCCAGCATTTGAAAAAGTGTCAGTGTAGATTGGAACCTCCGGATCATTGATGTATACCGACGTGTTTCCACTTGTGACACCACCACGAACTGCGTATAGAGCGTACCTGTCCAACGGGAATTTGACCGGCAGGGTGCGAGTATTTTCAAAGCCAATCCATTCATCGATCGTCCCGTCCGCAGCGAATGTATTGTCTGTGTTGTTCAGTCGGCCGCCAAGCGGTGGTCCAGCAGACAATCCACCTGTCACTTTCAACACCGCAATGAATGTAAGGCCCGTATGACCCGCAAGGATACCAGCAGACCTGGTAATGGATGTCAGTGGACCACTCGTATTGTTGAAGACCAGTACCGAATTCCCATTGACCAACGGGTCAGAAGTGGTCAGTACAGGTCTCTCAAGGTCAGTGTTATCAGCGTAGGACATTTCCAATGCACCTGACTGCCAAACCTCTACTGTATCACCATTTGTTGCCTGCATTGTACCATCTGCATCTGCGTACACCGTGTCCGCAGTTACTGCAAGGAACCCGGTAAATGAGGAACCCTTGTGAATCAGATTGTTCAAGGCAGCGACCGGGGGTGCCGCTACAACAAGCTTACCGGGTGCAGTAACCAACGCCTGACCCTGTGCAGACACAAAACGTCCATATTTGTAACCTGACATCTTTTATTGTTCTACATGTCGGATATTCTATTTTTCGATCAAGTTAGAGTTAGGAGAGTCGGAGAGTTTTAGTTCGGACAGACAGATAATTTTGCATGTACAGATAACCCTGCTATGGTCATGGATGGCCAGGAAATTTTGGTACTGGACACGGGAAACGCTGTCGGTTCGGAAAGGGTTCAATCTGGGAAATTTTGGTACTGGACACGGGAAACGCTGTCGGTTCGGAAAGGGTTCAATCTGGGAAATTTTGGTACTGGACACGGGAAACGCTGTCGGTTCGGAAAGGGTTCAATCTGGGAAATTTTGGTACTGGACACGGGAAACGCTGTCGGTTCGGAAAGGGTTCAATCCGGGAAATTTTGGTACTGGACACGGGAAACGCTGTCGGTTCGGAAAGGGTTCAATCTGGGAAATTTTGGTACTGGACACGGGAAACGCTGTCGGTTCGGAAAGGGTTCAATCTGGGAAGATTTGGTACTGGACACGGGAAACGCTGTCGGTTCGGAAAGGGTTCAATCCGGGAAATTTTGGTACTGGACACGGGAAACGCTGTCGGTTCGGAAAGGGTTCAATCCGGGAAATTTTGGTACTGGACACGGGAAACGCTGTCGGTTCGGAAAGGGTTCAATCCGGGAAATTTTGGTACTGGACACGGGAAACGCTGTCGGTTCGGAAAGGGTTCAATCCGGGAAATTTTGGTACTGGACACGGGAAACGCTGTCGGTTCGGAAAGGGTTCAATCCGGGAAATTTTGGTACTGGACACGGGAAACGCTGTCGGTTCGGAAAGGGTTCAATCTGGGAAATTTTCGAATGCACCGTTGCATTCGCTGTGTTATCAAGAAAAATTACCACACAAAAAATTCGTTTTCCGTTTTTTGATGATGATGATTGTCATGATGTTTTAATGCTGTATGCATGGCAATTACGACTAGACCACTCGGAGGCGGTTGCAAAGCATCCAACGGCGATTGGCTATGATTTTTACGTCACGTATGCACGCAAACAAGATGGGGTGCACTACATCAACCATTGGTGGCTTGTAGTTCGGAGAAATCTCACAACCAATACAACGGATACGATTTTAACACTCACGTATAATGGTCACGAGATGGAGTCAAAGCCACATTTGACTGTTTCTGGTAAAGCACAAAATGTCGACAATTTTGTGTCGTGGGTGGGCACTAATGTGCACTTCGCAGAGCGATGGGTACATGGTGCATGGTACACATTGCAATAACGGAGACCCACGGCGATTGGCCATGCTTGACCACCCTCACCCCTCCTCAGCGCGGTTGCTCGACCACCCTCTACAACTGTCAACTGATTCTGTGTACGGTCTCCGCTGGTCACAACTAGGGGTTTAGCCAACCCAGGTGTTGGAGTGCATGGGCACGGGCTGGAATTCAGTGTACCACATGCAGGTAGGTATATATCATCTTTCGGTTGCTGTAGTGATGCACTCTGGCTGTTTGCATCTTTCCGTGCGATTTGATATTTCTTGTCATACTTGTCTGCAAGACATGGTCCGGTAGCGTTCCCGTGCCATTTGATATTTCCTGTCATACTGATTTGCAAAACGCGCTATGTGAGGTCCGGCATCACGGCTGCACAGTACATCAGCCCGGGCAAAGACCTCGCAGACGTGGTCCAGTAATGCACGCTTCCATGCTGCAGGGTACCGTGGCCAATCCTCCGCAACCATTGCTTCTGTCTTGCATAAAACTTCATAAAACATGGTTTGGAATTTGTCGTCGATGTACTTGTTGTGAAGATATAGGAGCGCATCTACGTCTACATTGTTGCATTCCAGAGACAAGGCTCGTTCTCGCTCTTGTACATCTCGCTGAATACACACAGCCAACTCTCGTAGCTGGGCTAGGTACATGCTTGGTTAACAACACACTGTAAGTGGAGGTGGATGCATCACCAGGATCAGCAGCATGTTTGGCTGTCCTTTTTTTTTTGATACGTGTCTGTGCACACCACAGACACACATTTTACTTGTCAATTCATCGCTCACACCATTATCGCACTGTACTCCAACCCAAACCGGTCCCGTTGTTCCATTGGACAGCATCCAGTCGCGCAACACTTTGAGCGACGGGGTGTTTGTTGTGTCAAATGAAAATCAAGGTCTGAATGCTCCCAACGGGTGTTGATCCCTCACCCTCCTCAGCTCGACCACCCTCACCCCTCCCAAGCGCGGTTGCTCGACCACCCTCACCCCCCTCTACAGCGCGGTTGCCCCACCACCCCCAGTGCGGCTGGAAGAGAATGTACGGAGACGTCTGTCAACTGATTCTGTGTACGGTCTCCGCTGGTCACAACTAGGGGTTTAGCCAACCCAGGTGTTGGGCGAGTGGAGATCATTGGAGATGGAGTGCATGGACACGGGCTAGATTTCAGTGTACCACATGCAGGTAGGTATATATACTTTACTCCCGATTTTTAGCGAGTACAAGCATACCATACGATGCATGACCCAAATGCAGACTCTGTGCTGTTGTTGTGACCGATATGAAATTTGCAGCACTCTCAAATCGTGCACGGGACGTAACCAGTCGTGACAGCATGCGCGAAAAAGGCAGGATACATCTGGTTAGACGCCACCCAAGCGTCCAAAAGGGCAGTGCCTGGCTGGTCAGGTTGTGATTTACCTGGATATGGAAACCACAGTGTGAGGCTGCCTCTTGCCAGTCGTGCACAGATGGCATATCCCTTATGCGAAAACCACCCTCACACAGTTTCATGCACTGCTCATCGTGCACATTGTTGTCTGTTGTTGTACCCCTCACTCGAAAACCGTCCACAAGCACTACAATCCCGTCATCACCTAGTACAGCGTGGGCCTGTGTGAGAAACGAAATCCGGGACTGTGGTGTACTCAGGTAGCACAGACTTTCACATCCAAAGATAGTGTCCAAAGAGCCCTCTGCAAAATATTGTGCCAAATCGGTGGCAGTTGCATTGATGAAGTTCACGTTGGGTATGTTGGCCAGGTGTGAGCTCTTTCTGGACTCAAACACGTGCTGTGGTAGTGGGTCAATCCCGGTAATGGTAATTTCAGGGGATACACTGGCAATTGCTAGTGTGCAATAGCCACACCCGCTTCCTATCTCGAGGACATGTCTAGCGCGGGCACGGTGAATTTGATTGCTGATCATCAGTATTTGTTGTGTGATGTCGGACAGGATCCATGTGCTACGCCCAGGGAACTTACCTTTCAGACGTGTGTGCATTGCAGGTCCAAAGAGAAAACGCAGCCACTTGTAGTCGCGCTGAGTGGTCAGTGCATAGTACTTCATGACATCGCGTTGTGAAAAGTTACCACGCAGAGAATTTGCGTGAGCTTCCGGAAATGCAATTTCCAGGGCAGCCAGGTCGGCAACAAGCGATTCGTGTCCGAGTATGCTGTAATATCCCTTTCGGACAATCATTGACAGTATAGCAGCAGCAATCAGTATTGGTATCAGTATCAGGATCAGCAGCATGTTTGGCTGTCCTTTTTTTTTTGATACGTGTCTGTGTGTGTTAAGCACACCACAGACACACATTTTATTAAAAAAGGCCCCTGTGTGTGTGTGTGGCAATGTGGGCAGTGGAATACGAATATGTTGACAATATGCCCAACAAGCGACCACGATCCCTGTGCAATAACCCAGCCCAGTCCGACACACAAGCGTCCGAAGTTGTCAATGCCATGCTGGAGCTGACCAATGAAGTACGACAACTGCGCAATGTAATGGCTGCGGAAAACAACGAGAAACGTTCGCGTTCTCATGTTGTTGGGCAGCAACAACCTGTTGGTGTTGGGAAATGTGAGCTTGTTGCACGTTATGCAGCACAGCTTGCAAATGTGCAAAATGAGGTAAAACGGATACTTGCAGCGAACGATGCACTGCGCGAGGAAAGTGAACGGTTGTATAACAAGTGGGGGTCTGCTGTTCTGGGTCACTTATTGGATGAGGGATGTATGGGCATCACATCAGATGACACGGAGAGTACACCACAGATCAACAATTTGTTGCTGATGATGCTTTTGATGAAATTGGATACGATGCGGTAACAATACTGTGCAATACGTCACTGAGCAATACGTCCCTACGCGGTTTGGCATTTAGTGTGCTGATAACCAGCGGTGCACACACTGCATACCACAACTCTGGCACCGCCTCACACAAAATTTGCATCATCGTTAGCGGGTATGGTACATGATGCAGCATGTGACGGACGCGAGCGCAGAGTTGCAAAGAAATTTTATCAATTTTATCTGGTAACATCTTTGACCCAAAGTGCTGAGGCAGCACCCCCCTCAAGTGGCGGTGCACAAGTATGTTACACATTGGGCAGAACTTTTGATTGTGTGGACACATCACGACCAGATAGATACAAGCAGGTGTTCCCGTACTCAGAGTCTCACACCATGCCCCACGGAGGTACGGTATGCTACTCTGGCAGAGATGTGTCCAATTGATGTGCACAGCCTGTGCAGTATAATGCTTCAGCACACATAAGGTTGTTGTTGTCTTGTTGTCACTGCCTGTGAAATGTCGATATTCGGCAAGCACGTGCAGATTCGTCGTGCGATTGTGTGGTGCAATTGCATGACACTTCGGGAAATCGATTGTACTAATACCAATCCCGGACAGCAGTACTGTTGTAATCAGGCGGCGTGTCAGAGACGGCAGTCGTTGGAGAGCGAGGTCCACAAATCGCCGCCAGGCATGATTTAACTGGCGCACATGTCCCACACTGCAGGGGGAACAAAACAGAATGGTGACATAGTGGTAGTCTGTTGGTGTCTGCATCTGCAAGAATTCCGCAATGATTGAGATATTCCTATTTTCCCTGACGACAATCGCGGTGGATAGATGCCCAACGATTGTAGCAGTTGACACATAACCGCATTTGAAAACAACACTATAACACACAAAGGCCGCAGAAACAGCTTACATACCATAAACAGCACATCCAATGCAATCTCGCCCAATTCGGCTGTCAACCGACCGCAGGGGTGCAGAACAACTGGAGATATATTTACGTGCGCGGCTACTGGGTCTTCCTACTGTCAGACAGATGGCGCTTGATGTGTGTAATGCGCAGGCCGGTGTGCCGTGTACATACTGTACCGCATTGTCTATTGCTACACAACACTATATGATAACAAAGAGGCCGTGTCAATGTGTACAGTGTGAGGCATTTTGGGCCAGACCAGATACATGTTGTATGAAAACAGGTGAAAACGCAAAACATAAAAGAACATGGCATCGCACAAGGAAGCTGAGGAACACAAGAGCAGCATCGTTGTGCAACCGCGTGGTCTGAGTCTGCATATTAACATAATACACATAATTCTCATTTTCATGACCCTGGCGGTGGCAACATTGCGCATGCGGCAATTGAATCGCATTGCACGAGCACTGGAGCAGCGACTCTGATATAGGCTGTGCCCTAGCCACACACAGCCCTTTGCAAGTAACCCACCACCGTAGAAACATAGGTCACATCTTTGCCCTGCACACCCAAAAGATCAAGTGCTATCAGGCAGCGCTTCAGAGCAACGGCGCGCAGTGTCTGGTTCTAATGAGCATGAGTCACCAGATGGCAAAGTGCCTTTGTATTTGTGGGATCGGCATCCAGTGATGAGATAAGGTCATTTATTGCGTTGTTGTACGTATCACAACACAGTGATCGTCGTGCGTATAGATGAGAAATGGTATGTGAGTCGTTGCAGGTTTGCAAAAGGACTGAGTACTGCTGGAAAGCTAAATCAAAATCACCCGTCATTTCTGCTATATCCGCCTGCAAAACTCTGTTCAGGTGGTATGACAGATGGATTTTCTGTGAGGATGCCAGATCATTTGTGGCTCGTGCAAGCTCGTTGAGCTGTAACCAACAAAAACCTCGATTGGTCAAGGCAATGAATGCTCGCACGTAGCCACGTTGTATCACCTGGTTATAGTGATGTATTGCTGCCGTATAGTGTGCATTGCCATGCAGTGCAAATGCAAGGTCAAACTGAATGTACACGTACATAGGATGTTTCTCCGGCAATCTTTCTAGAATCCGTAAGCATCCCGTACAAATTTCACTGTCATTGCCCATCCAGCGATGATGCATCAATGATGCCACCAACGGTAATGAGATCACCTGGGCTGCATCACAAATCGTGGCCCATGCTAAACTACGTTGTCCCAGAATCATGTGACATGTGAATAGACAATAATATGCCCAGACGTTACCCGGATCAGATCGCAGGGAGCTTCGAATTGCATCAATGCAATATTCGCGTATGGTCACGTCATTACCCATCATCCCACGCGCTGCATCAAGTAGCTCCTGTCCACGCCTTCGCAACAGTGGTGCTGCGTTTGTTGCCCATAACTGATGATGAGCACGACTCAGCATAGCAATGCATGTTGTATGACCACAGAATTGCATAACAATGCACCATGTGTCAGAAGACATCAACATCATCTATATGGGTGGGGTATAGGTCATCTTTATTGTCATGTTATTCTCTTGTAGGTCATCCAAATACCACACACCAAATCTGCGGGTGTGTGACAACAAGTCTGACAACGCCTGCTCTAGTTGTATCGGGGCCATCAGTCTGCGTGCCGCATGCAGCATGCGTATTTCAACGATGTTGGGAATGTGCGACAATAAAACACATGCTGCATGTAGTGTATGCAGCCCTGAACCGCTGAGGACCGTTCGGGTGTTTTGGGGTACATGCAATGACCAGAACAGCACTTTTGTGACACGCAAACCCATACAGATACTTGCCATCAATGCCCCCTCTGCGTTGAGTAAAGTGAGCTGACATGTCCAACGGACACCACTCTGATGATTATTGTACAGAAATTTCGACACATCGTACAGTATCCGGTGGACGTCATATGTGACATTGGCTGAGCATGATGACATTAGCCTGCTGCTACTACTCATAATGCTACGTACGTCGTTGCTAATTACTAATCCTGACCTTCAGACTTCTGCTTCTTCTGAAGTAGCATGATCAGTATACCAACAAACATCAACGTGACAACTCCCCAAGCAATGAATGCATTGCGTTTTTTAATGCATTTCGCAGGATCGATTTCACATGGTTCGCCGCTTTGATTGCGCAATTGTGACCACTTGTCAAAATTGTTCCACGTGCCCCATGCACAACCCAATACAATGATTAAAACGATACCGGGGTATAAGAACTGTGCCGCATCATTCTTCACCTTTGTTGAAAATTTTTGTTTGTTTGTATCCATTTTTTTAATTAAAGCAGTGGTATACTACTCCCCTTCATCTCCCTCCCTTTGTTCCTCCTGCATTAGATGTTGCTGCCACTTAGTTTATAAAAACGCAATGTTTGTGTGGTTTTCGCAAGCAGGTGGTCAGGCCCAAAAAAAGCAGAATGGGAACAGCGATGATGAAGTGACTAGTGACACGTGGCTAGTCAGGCGAGCGGAACTTGATGCATTATTGCGGGCAGGGTATGGTGTACGCACTCGCAGCCTCGCCCGTATAGATTGGGGATTGCCTGTTGTTCAATGGGTGAACAACACGCTCGGTAACATCGTTGACTACATTAACTGCCCTAAATCCATGGAACTCATCAATGAAATCATCAGGACGCACCAAAATGCACCAAGTAAAACTGTGGCACGATTCATCACGAGAGTGGTGCTTCCCTGTGTAATTCAACGGTCCTCCCTCTCACCAGCACTTGTAGACGCACTTGTTAATAGTATCACTGTGTGAGGACACAAATGTATGCACGTTGCATGAATTGCATTTGGCTCTGTTCATTGTATAACCGTATATAAAAAAGGGCAAATGGCAACGATTAGTGGTGTTACACTCCAGTTGAATAATTCGGAAGTAATTGTGTATGACGATTTCGCTACAAGTTCCGTACGCTCACGCCTGAGTTTCTCCGATGGCGGTGAGGTTCTGACGGTTGGCAAGGGTGCTAACCTGGACCCCATCCGTCTTACAAACCTAAAATATCCCGATGTGGACAGCGATGCTGCTACCAAATCGTATGTTGACACCACGGCCCGTGGCCTACGCATTCGTGCACCAGTGCGAGCCACCACTAAAACCGATGCTGACATTAACACTGCTTATGCAGCAGGAGAAACACTGGACGGCTACACTCTGACGGCTGGTGATCGCATCCTGTTGCAGGGGCAGGCTGATGCGAGAGACAACGGTATATGGCTTGTTACAACAGGCAAACCAACACGACCGCTTGATTTTGAGGACGGAAACCACGTTAGTGGTGTGTACGTTTTCGTGGATCAGGGATATGATTTCATTGACCGTTCTTTCGTTTGCACAACGGACAAGGGGTCAGACACGGTGGGTGCGAATCACCTGGAGTTCCAACAGTTCGGAGCACGGCCTGCCGCTTATTCAGGTGAGGGGTTGAACATTGGGCCTGAGAATAAGCTATATGTCGATCACAGTTTTATCCCATATCTTGCAAAACCCAACACATTTACCCAAACAAATATATTTCAAAAGGCTGTGACAGCACACGAAACATTGCAAGTTGACGGAGCAACAACACTCAACAACAGCCTTAATGTAGCCGATGGAAAGTCTGCCACGTTGGGTGGGTCACTGCAGGTCAAGGGTGCCACCAATCTGGACGATGCTTTGACCGTGGAGGATGGAAAGTCTGCCACATTGGGTGGGTCACTGCAGGTCAAGGGTGTCACCGGACTAGAAGATGCCGTGACCGTGGCTGACGGAAAGTCTGCCACGTTGGGTGGGTCACTGCAGGTAAAGGGTATCACCAATCTGGACGATGTACTGACGGTGGCTGATGGAAAGTCCGCCACGTTGGGTGGGTCGCTGCAGGTCAAGGGTGTCACGGGACTGGACGATGCCCTGACCGTGGCCGATGGAAAGTCTGCCACATTGGGTGGGTCACTGCAGGTCAAGGGTGTCACGGGACTGGACGATGCCCTGACCGTGGCCGATGGAAAGTCTGCCACATTGGGTGGGTCACTGCAGGTCAAGGGTGTCACGGGACTGGACGATGCCCTGACCGTGGCCGATGGAAAGTCTGCCACATTGGGTGGGTCACTGCAGGTCAAGGGTGTCACCGGACTGGACGATGCCCTGACCGTGGCCGATGGAAAGTCTGCCACATTGGGTGGGTCACTGCAGGTCAAGGGTGCCACCAATCTGGACGATGCTTTGACCGTGGCTGATGGAAAATCCGCTACATTGGGTGGATCACTGCAGGTCAAGGGTGCCACCAATCTGGACGATGCCCTGACCGTGGCTGATGGAAAGTCTGCCACGTTGGGTGGGTCACTGCAGGTAAAGGGTATCACCAATCTGGACGATGCTCTGACCGTGGCTGACGAAATATCGACCACATTGGGTGGGTCACTGCAGGTCAAGGGTGTCACCGGACTCGAAGATGCCCTGACTGTGGCTGATGGAAAGTCTGCCACGTTGGGTGGGTCACTGCAGGTCAAGGGTGTCACCGGACTCGAAGATGCCCTGACTGTGGCCGATGGAAAGTCTGCCACGTTGGGTGGGTCACTGCAGGTCAAGGGTATCACCAATCTGGACGATGCCCTAACTGTGGCTGATGGAAAGTCTGCCACGTTGGGTGGGTCGCTGCAGGTCAAGGGTGCCACCAATCTGGACGATGCTTTGACCGTGGAAGATGGAAAGTCTGCCACGTTGGGTGGGTCACTGCAGGTCAAGGGTGTCACCGGACTGGAAGATGCCCTGACCGTGGCCGATGGAAAGTCTGCCACGTTGGGTGGGTCACTGCAAGTCAAGGGTGTCACCGGACTGGACGATGCTCTGACCGTGGCGGATGGAAAGTCCGCCACATTGGGTGGGTCACTGCAGGTCAAGGGTGCCACCAATCTGGACGATGCCCTGACCGTGGCCGATGGAAAGTCTGCCACATTGGGTGGGTCACTGCAAGTCAAGGGTGTCACCGGACTGGAAGATGCCCTGACCGTCGCCACCGGAAAATCCACTACACTAGGAGGCACACTTGGTGTGCAGGGCGTTAGCACGTTCAGTGACACCACGGCAAGTGTATCACAGAGCACCGGTGCAGTTGTCATTAACGGTGGTGTGGGGATTGCTGGTGACGTGTACTGTTCAAACACATTCAACCTGTCTGATAAACGGCTCAAAGAAAATATCACCCCCCTGCCGAATGCGCTGGAGACGATTGACAAACTTGGAGGATACACATTCACGTGGAACAATGATGCAGGCGTCAACCTGTCTGGCAGGAGTGCAATCGGTTGTATTGCACAGGAGGTGGATGAGGCAATACCGGGTAACCTGGCAACAAACAGGAATCCACATTCGGACATTTTGGCAGTTGAATACACACGTTTGGTGCCATATCTGATCGAGTCTGTGAAAACACTCAAGCGAAAGCATGAGCACTTGGAGCAGGAGCTAATTGCAGTGAAGAGAATGAAAAGAGAATGAATTTCCCACTGCTAGGCTATTCCCTAGGCGCTCTTTTCCGCTGTGTGCAAAGTAGTAGTATCAATGTGATACACAGCACAATCAGTATTTTTTGTCTGTGACGCCAGACGAAATCAATCACAGCAGTGTCACTGCTGCTCCATGTTGATCGTACAGGTGAATGTGTGAAGTAAAATGATTTATTTATGCATACTTTGTTGCCATAGTCGCAAACCATCATCAGTTCACTTGGAATGAAAAAATGATGCAGTAATAAACGTGGTGCCAGTTTTGCCGACATTGAAAGCATGAGTGGTCCAGCAGATATCATAACCTGAAGATGTTTGGGGAACAACAAACAACGCGAAAAGTTCATTGTTTTGTGCAGTACTCTGTGTATCACAAACGTGAGAAATGCATGGTTTGCATCAAAGAATGCCATAAAAGCATTCGTCAGCAAGCCCGCTGACCGCGAGTAGGCTAGCACACCCCCACAGCCGCGGTCAACACAATGGTCAATCATGGCTGGCACGGTACAATTAGGTACGATGTCCAGGTCACAGTATATACCACCATATGCATGTAGGATGAAGAGGCGTGCGAGGTCAATCCGTTGTATCCAATGCTGACAGCCAGTCCACATTGACTCGAATGTAGGATACTTCGATTGTATCAACTCCTCAACTGATGTCTTGTTCCAGAGACGGTGTTCGAATCCGTGCAATTGTTGCCAAGCATTTATTGATTTCACGTATTCGTCGGGCAACTGTTGGTACCGAACAGTGAAAAATATCTGATGAATGTACATTCGTCTTTTTAATTTACCCACATTTCATCTGCAGATGTTTTGGTTTGTTGTTCCCCTCACAATTCACCAACAGTCCAATACTGATGGTCAAATGGGCCGGGGGCGGATGTCCAGTGGTTGATGTATGTTCGTATGGTACACGAACAGCATGATGCAGCTTCTTCTGGCAGGAGGGTTGAGTGGTTGTGATATGGCAATACAAATTTGAAATGGGCATTGTGCGGGCAAGTACTGTGAAGTTCAACCTGAAAATAGCGTCATTCGCGTGCAAGGGAGCCTAAAGCCCAGATTTGCGCACACGGGCAAATTCGGGCAAATTCTCTGCTACACGTGCGATGTGGTTCGTATGGTACACGAACAGCATGATGCAGCTTGTTCTGGCCGGAGGGTTGAGTGGTTGGGATATGGGCAATACCAATTTGAAATGGGCATTGTGCGGGCACGTACTGTGAAGTTCAACCTGAAAATAGCGTCCTTCGCGTGCAAGGGAGCCTAAAGCCCACATTTGCGCACACGGGCGAATTCGGGCAAATTCTCTGCTACACGTGCGACGTGGTTCGTATGGTACACTAACAGCATGATGCAGCTACTTCTGGCCAGAGGGTTGAGTGGTCGCGATATGGGCAATACCAATTTGAAATCGGCATTGTGCGGGGGTACTGTCCAGTTCAACCTGAAAATAGCGTCCTTCGCGTGCAAGGGAGCCTAAACCTCACATTTGCACACACGGGCAAATTCGAGCAAATTCGCTGCTACAGGTGCGACGTGGTTCGTATGGTACGCGAACAGCATGATGCACCTTGTTCTGGCCGGAGGGTTGAGTGGTTGTGATATGGGCAATACCAATTTGAAATGGGCATTGTGCGGGCACGTACTGTTCAGTTCAACCTGAAAATAGCGTCAGTCGTGTGCAAGGGAGCCTGAACCTCACATTTGCACACACGGGCAAATTCGGGCAAATTCTCTGCTACATGTGCGAGGTGGTTCGTATGGTACACGAACATCATGATGCACCTTGTTTTGACCAGGGGGTTGAGTGGTCGAGATATGGGCAATACCAATTTGAAATGGGCATTGTGCGGGCACGTACTGTGAAGTTCAACCTGAAAATAGCGTCCTTCACGTGCAAGGGAGCCTAAACCTCACATTTGCACACACGGGCAAATTCGGGCAAATTCTCTGCTACACGTGCGGGGTGGTTCGTATGGTACACGAACATGATGATGCACCTTGTTTTGGCCAGAGGGTTGAGTGGTCGAGATATGGGCAATACCAATTTGAAATGGTCATTGTGCGGGCACGTACTGTGGAGTTCAACCTGAAAATAGCGTCCTTCGCGTGCAAGGGAGCCTAAACCTCACATTTGCACACACGGGCAAATTCGGGCAAATTCTCTGCTACACGTGCGACGTGGTGCATATGGTACACGAACAGCATGATGCAGCTTGTTCTGGCCGGAGGGTTGAGTGGTTGTGATATGGGCAATACCAATTTGGAATGGTCATTGTGCGGGCACGCACTGTTCAGTTCAACCTAAAAATAGCATCCTTCACGTGCAAGGGAGCCTAAACCTCACATTTGCACACACGGGCAAATTTGGGCAAATTCTCTGCTACACGTGCGATGTGGTTCGTATGGTACACGAACAACATGCTGCAGCTTGTTGTGGCCAGAGGGTTAAGTGGTCGAGATATGGGCAATACCAATTTGAAATCGGCATTGTGCGGGCACGTACTGTTCGGTTCAACCTGGAAATAAGGTTATTCGCGTGCAAGGGAGCCTGAACCTCACATTTGCGCACACGGGCAAATTCGGGCAAATTCTCTGCTACACGTGCGACGTGGTTCGTATGGTACACGAACAGCATGATGCAGCTTGTTCTGGCCAGAGGGTTGAGTGGTCGCGATATGGGCAACACCAATTTGAAATGGGCATTGTGCGGGCACGTACTGTTCAGTTCAACCTGAAAATAGCGTCACTCGTGTGCAAGGGAGCCTGAACCTCACATTTGCACACACGGGCAAATTCGGGCAAATTCTCTGCTACATGTGCGAGGTGGTTCGTATGGTACACGAACATCATGATGCACCTTGTTTTGACCAGGGGGTTGAGTGGTCGAGATATGGGCAATACCAATTTGGAATGGTCATTGTGCGGGCACGCACTGTTCAGTTCAACCTGAAAATAGCGTCCTTCACGTGCAAGGGAGCCTAAACCTCACATTTGCACACACGTGCAAATTCGGGCAAATTCTCTGCTACACGTGCGACGTGGTTCGTATGGTACACGAACAGCATGATGCACCTTGTTTTGGCAGGAGGGTTGAGTGGTTGTGATATGGCAATACCAATTTGAAATGGCCATTGTGCGGGCACGTACTGTGAAGTTCAACCTGAAAATAGCGTCATTCGCGTGCAAGGGAGCCTAAAGCCCAGATTTGCGCACACGGGCAAAGTCGGGCAAATTCTCTGCTACACGTGCGATGTGGTTCGTATGGTACACGAACAGCATGATGCAGCTTGTTCTGGCCGGAGGGTTGAGTGGTTGGGATATGGGCAATACCAATTTGAAATGGGAATTGTGCGGGCACGTACTGTGAAGTTCAACCTGAAAATAGCGTCATTCGCGTGCAAGGGAGCCTAAAGCCCACATTTGCGCACACGGGCAAATTCGGGCAAATTCTCTGCTACACGTGCGGGGTGGTTCGTATGGTACACGAACATCATGATGCACCTTGTTTTGGCCAGAGGGTTGAGTGGTCGAGATATGGGCAATACCAATTTGAAATGGTCATTGTGCGGGCACGTACTGTGGAGTTCAACCTGAAAATAGCGTCCTTCGCGTGCAAGGGAGCCTAAACCTCACATTTGCACACACGGGCAAATTCGGGCAAATTCTCTGCTACACGTGCGACATGGTGCATATGGTACGCGAACAGCATGATGCACCTTGTTCTGGCCGGAGGGTTGAGTGGTTGTGATATGGGCAATACCAATTTGGAATGGTCATTGTGCGGGCACGTACTGTTCAGTTCAACCTAAAAATAGCGTCCTTCACGTGCAAGGGAGCCTAAACCTCACATTTGCACACACGGGCAAATTCGGGCAAATTCTCTGCTACACGTGCGATGTGGTTCGTATGGTACACGAACATCATGATGCACCTTGTTTTGACCAGGGGGTTGAGTGGTCGAGATATGGGCAATACCAATTTGCAATGGTCATTGTGCGGGCACGCACTGTTCAGTTCAACCTCAAAATAGCGTCCTTCACGTGCAAGGGAGCCTAAACCTCACATTTGCACACACGGGCAAATTCGGGCAAATTCTCTGCTACACGTGCGACGTGGTTCGTATGGTACACGAACAGCATGATGCACCTTGTTTTGGCAGGAGGGTTGAGTGGTTGTGATATGGCAATACCAATTTGAAATGGGCATTGTGCGGGCACGTACTGTGAAGTTCAACCTGAAAATAGCGTCATTCGCGTGCAAGGGAGCCTAAAGCCCACATTTGCGCACACGGGCAAATTCGGGCAAATTCTCTGCTACACGTGCGACGTGGTTCGTATGGTACACGAACATCATGATGCACCTTGTTCTGGCCAGAGGGTTGAGTGGTCGCGATATGGGCAATACCAATTTGAAATCGGCATTGTGCGGGCACGTACTGTTCAGTTCAACCTGAAAATAGCGTCCTTCGCGTGCAAGGGAGCCTAAACCTCACATTTGCACACACGGGCAAATTCGAGCAAATTCTCTGCTACAGGTGCGACGTGGTTCGTATGGTACGCGAACAGCATGATGCACCTTGTTCTGGCCGGAGGGTTGAGTGGTTGTGATATGGGCAATACCAATTTGAAATGGGCATTGTGCGGGCACGTACTGTTCAGTTCAACCTGAAAATAGCGTCAGTCGTGTGCAAGGGAGCCTGAACCTCACATTTGCACACACGGGCAAATTCGGGCAAATTCTCTGCTACATGTGCGAGGTGGTTCGTATGGTACACGAACATCATGATGCACCTTGTTTTGACCAGGGGGTTGAGTGGTCGAGATATGGGCAATACAAATTTGGAATGGTCATTGTGCGGGCACGCACTGTTCAGTTCAACCTGAAAATAGCGTCCTTCACGTGCAAGGGAGCCTAAACCTCACATTTGCACACACGGGCAAATTCGAGCAAATTCTCTGCTACAGCTGCGACGTGGTTCGTATGGTACACGAACAGCATGATGCAGCTTGTTCTGGCCAGAGGGTTGAGTGGTCGCGATATGGGCAACACCAAATTGAAATGGGCATTGTGCGGGCACGTACTGTTCAGTTCAACCTGAAAATAGCGTCAGTCGTGTGCAAGGGAGCCTGAACCTCACATTTGCACACACGGGCAAATTCGGGCAAATTCTCTGCTACATGTGCGAGGTGGTTCGTATGGTACACGAACATCATGATGCACCTTGTTTTGACCAGGGGGTTGAGTGGTCGAGATATGGGCAATACCAATTTGGAATGGTCATTGTGCGGGCACGCACTGTTCAGTTGAACCTGAAAATAGCGTCCTTCACGTGCAAGGGAGCCTAAACCTCACATTTGCACACACGGGCAAATTCGGGCAAATTGTCTGCTACACGTGCGACGTGGTTCGTATGGTACACGAACAGCAGGATGCAGCTTCTTCTGGCAGGAGGGTTGAGCGGTTGTGATATGGGCAATACCAATTTGAAATGGGCATTGTGCGGGCACGTACTGTGAAGTTCAACCTGAAAATAGCGTCATTCGCGTGCAAGGGAGCCTAAAGCCCAGATTTGCGCACACGGGCAAATTCGGGCAAATTCTCTGCTACACGTGCGATGTGGTTCGTATGGTACACGAACAGCATGATGCAGCTTGTTCTGGCCGGAGGCCTGAGTGGTTGGGATATGGGCAATACCAATTTGAAATGGGCATTGTGCGGGCACGTACTGTGAAGTTCAACCTGAAAATAGCGTCATTCGCGTGCAAGGGAGCCTAAAGCCCACATTTGCGCACACGGGCAAATTCGGGCAAATTCTCTGCTACACGTGCGACGTGGTTCGTATGGTACACTAACAGCATGATGCAGCTTGTTCTGGCCAGAGGGTTGAGTGGTCGCGATATGGGCAATACCAATTTGAAATCGGCATTGTGCGGGCACGTACTGTTCAGTTCAACCTGAAAATAGCGTCCTTCGCGTGCAAGGGAGCCTAAACCTCACATTTGCACACACGGGCAAATTCGAGCAAATTCTCTGCTACAGGTGCGACGTGGTTCGTATGGTACGCGAACAGCATGATGCACCTTGTTCTGGCCGGAGGGTTGAGTGGTTGTGATATGGGCAATACCAATTTGAAACGGGCATTGTGCGGGCACGTACTGTGAAGTTCAACCTGGAAATAAGGTTATTCGCGTGCAAGGGAGCCTGAACCTCACATTTGCGCAGACGGGCAAATTCGGGCAAATTCTCTGCTACACGTGCGGGGTGGTTCGTATGGTACACGAACATCATGATGCACCTTGTTTTGGCCAGAGGGTTAAGTGGTCGAGATATGGGCAATACCAGTTTGAAATCGGCATTGTGCGGGCACGTACTGTTCAGTTCAACCTGAAAATAGCGTCCTTCGCGTGCAAGGGAGCCTAAACCTCACATTTGCACACACGGGCAAATTCGAGCAAATTCTCTGCTACAGGTGCGACGTGGTTCGTATGGTACGCGAACAGCATGATGCACCTTGTTCTGGCCGGAGGGTTGAGTGGTTGTGATATGGGCAATACCCATTTGAAATGGGCATTGTGCGGGCACGTACTGTGGAGTTCAACCTGAAAATAGTGTCCTTCGCGTGCAAGGGAGCCTAAACCTCACATTTCCACACACGTGCAAATTCGGGCAAATTCTCTGCTACACGTGCGACGTGGTTCGTATGGTACACGAACATCATGATGCACCTTGTTTTGGCCGGAGGGTTGAGTGGTCGAGATATGGGCAATACCAATTTGAAATTGTCATTATGCGGGCACGCACTGTTCAGTTCAACCTGAAAATAGCGTCATTCGCGTGCAAGGGAGCCTAAAACCCACATATGCGCACACGGGCAAATTCGAGCAAATTCTCTGCTACAGGTGCGACGTGGTTCGTATGGTACACTAACAGCATGATGCAGCTTGTTCTGGCCAGAGGGTTGAGTGGTCGAGATATGGGCAATACCAATTTGAAATGGGCATTGTGCGGGCACGTACTGTGAAGTTCAACCTGGAAATAAGGTTATTCGCGTGCAAGGGAGCCTGAACCTCACATTTGCGCAGACGGGCAAATTCGGGCAAATTCTCTGCTACACGTGCGATGTGGTTCGTATGGTACACGAACATCATGATGCACCTTGTTTTGACCAGGGGGTTGAGTGGTCGAGATATGGGCAATACCAATTTGCAATGGTCATTGTGCGGGCACGCACTGTTCAGTTCAACCTCAAAATAGCGTCCTTCACGTGCAAGGGAGCCTAAACCTCACATTTGCACACACGGGCAAATTCGGGCAAATTCTCTGCTACACGTGCGACGTGGTTCGTATGGTACACGAACAGCATGATGCACCTTGTTTTGGCAGGAGGGTTGAGTGGTTGTGATATGGCAATACCAATTTGAAATGGGCATTGTGCGGGCACGTACTGTGAAGTTCAACCTGAAAATAGCGTCATTCGCGTGCAAGGGAGCCTAAAGCCCACATTTGCGCACACGGGCAAATTCGGGCAAATTCTCTGCTACACGTGCGACGTGGTTCGTATGGTACACGAACATCATGATGCACCTTGTTCTGGCCAGAGGGTTGAGTGGTCGCGATATGGGCAATACCAATTTGAAATCGGCATTGTGCGGGCACGTACTGTTCAGTTCAACCTGAAAATAGCGTCCTTCGCGTGCAAGGGAGCCTAAACCTCACATTTGCACACACGGGCAAATTCGAGCAAATTCTCTGCTACAGGTGCGACGTGGTTCGTATGGTACGCGAACAGCATGATGCACCTTGTTCTGGCCGGAGGGTTGAGTGGTTGTGATATGGGCAATACCAATTTGAAATGGGCATTGTGCGGGCACGTACTGTTCAGTTCAACCTGAAAATAGCGTCAGTCGTGTGCAAGGGAGCCTGAACCTCACATTTGCACACACGGGCAAATTCGGGCAAATTCTCTGCTACATGTGCGAGGTGGTTCGTATGGTACACGAACATCATGATGCACCTTGTTTTGACCAGGGGGTTGAGTGGTCGAGATATGGGCAATACAAATTTGGAATGGTCATTGTGCGGGCACGCACTGTTCAGTTCAACCTGAAAATAGCGTCCTTCACGTGCAAGGGAGCCTAAACCTCACATTTGCACACACGGGCAAATTCGAGCAAATTCTCTGCTACAGCTGCGACGTGGTTCGTATGGTACACGAACAGCATGATGCAGCTTGTTCTGGCCAGAGGGTTGAGTGGTCGCGATATGGGCAACACCAAATTGAAATGGGCATTGTGCGGGCACGTACTGTTCAGTTCAACCTGAAAATAGCGTCAGTCGTGTGCAAGGGAGCCTGAACCTCACATTTGCACACACGGGCAAATTCGGGCAAATTCTCTGCTACA
The DNA here is from genome assembly GCA_964036045.1 of Eutreptiella sp. 'Long Island Sound 2002'. Classification (NCBI taxonomy): domain Eukaryota; phylum Euglenozoa; class Euglenophyceae; order Eutreptiales; family Eutreptiaceae; genus Eutreptiella; species Eutreptiella sp. 'Long Island Sound 2002'. Next base: position 20,621,904 of record OZ038403.1, read on the forward strand.
TGTGCGAGGTGGTTCGTATGGTACACGAACATCATGATGCACCTTGTTTTGACCAGGGGGTTGAGTGGTCGAGATATGGGCAATACCAATTTGGAATGGTCATTGTGCGGGCACGCACTGTTCAGTTGAACCTGAAAATAGCGTCCTTCACGTGCAAGGGAGCCTAAACCTCACATTTGCACACACGGGCAAATTCGGGCAAATTGTCTGCTACACGTGCGACGTGGTTCGTATGGTACACGAACAGCAGGATGCAGCTTCTTCTGGCAGGAGGGTTGAGCGGTTGTGATATGGGCAATACCAATTTGAAATGGGCATTGTGCGGGCACGTACTGTGAAGTTCAACCTGAAAATAGCGTCATTCGCGTGCAAGGGAGCCTAAAGCCCAGATTTGCGCACACGGGCAAATTCGGGCAAATTCTCTGCTACACGTGCGATGTGGTTCGTATGGTACACGAACAGCATGATGCAGCTTGTTCTGGCCGGAGGGTTGAGTGGTTGGGATATGGGCAATACCAATTTGAAATGGGCATTGTGCGGGCACGTACTGTGAAGTTCAACCTGAAAATAGCGTCATTCGCGTGCAAGGGAGCCTAAAGCCCACATTTGCGCACACGGGCAAATTCGGGCAAATTCTCTGCTACACGTGCGACGTGGTTCGTATGGTACACTAACAGCATGATGCAGCTTGTTCTGGCCAGAGGGTTGAGTGGTCGCGATATGGGCAATACCAATTTGAAATCGGCATTGTGCGGGCACGTACTGTTCAGTTCAACCTGAAAATAGCGTCCTTCGCGTGCAAGGGAGCCTAAACCTCACATTTGCACACACGGGCAAATTCGAGCAAATTCTCTGCTACAGGTGCGACGTGGTTCGTATGGTACGCGAACAGCATGATGCACCTTGTTCTGGCCGGAGGGTTGAGTGGTTGTGATATGGGCAATACCAATTTGAAACGGGCATTGTGCGGGCACGTACTGTGAAGTTCAACCTGGAAATAAGGTTATTCGCGTGCAAGGGAGCCTGAACCTCACATTTGCGCAGACGGGCAAATTCGGGCAAATTCTCTGCTACACGTGCGGGGTGGTTCGTATGGTACACGAACATCATGATGCACCTTGTTTTGGCCAGAGGGTTAAGTGGTCGAGATATGGGCAATACCAGTTTGAAATCGGCATTGTGCGGGCACGTACTGTTCAGTTCAACCTGAAAATAGCGTCCTTCGCGTGCAAGGGAGCCTAAACCTCACATTTGCACACACGGGCAAATTCGAGCAAATTCTCTGCTACAGGTGCGACGTGGTTCGTATGGTACGCGAACAGCATGATGCACCTTGTTCTGGCCGGAGGGTTGAGTGGTTGTGATATGGGCAATACCCATTTGAAATGGGCATTGTGCGGGCACGTACTGTGGAGTTCAACCTGAAAATAGTGTCCTTCGCGTGCAAGGGAGCCTAAACCTCACATTTCCACACACGTGCAAATTCGGGCAAATTCTCTGCTACACGTGCGACGTGGTTCGTATGGTACACGAACATCATGATGCACCTTGTTTTGGCCGGAGGGTTGAGTGGTCGAGATATGGGCAATACCAATTTGAAATTGTCATTATGCGGGCACGCACTGTTCAGTTCAACCTGAAAATAGCGTCATTCGCGTGCAAGGGAGCCTAAAACCCACATATGCGCACACGGGCAAATTCGAGCAAATTCTCTGCTACAGGTGCGACGTGGTTCGTATGGTACACTAACAGCATGATGCAGCTTGTTCTGGCCAGAGGGTTGAGTGGTCGAGATATGGGCAATACCAATTTGAAATGGGCATTGTGCGGGCACGTACTGTGAAGTTCAACCTGGAAATAAGGTTATTCGCGTGCAAGGGAGCCTGAACCTCACATTTGCGCAGACGGGCAAATTCGGGCAAATTCTCTGCTACACGTGCGGGGTGGTTCGTATGGTACACGAACATCATGATGCACCTTGTTTTGGCCAGAGGGTTAAGTGGTCGAGATATGGGCAATACCAGTTTGAAATCGGCATTGTGCGGGCACGTACTGTTCAGTTCAACCTGAAAATAGCGTCCTTCGCGTGCAAGGGAGCCTAAACCTCACATTTGCACACACGGGCAAATTCGAGCAAATTCTCTGCTACAGGTGCGACGTGGTTCGTATGGTACGCGAACAGCATGATGCACCTTTCTGGCCGGAGGGTTGAGTGGTTGTGATATGGGCAATACCCATTTGAAATGGGCATTGTGCGGGCACGTACTGTGAAGTTCAACCTGAAAATAGTGTCCTTCGCGTGCAAGGGAGCCTAAACCTCACATTTCCACACACGTGCAAATTCGGGCAAATTCTCTGCTACACGTGCGACGTGGTTCGTATGGTACACGAACATCATGATGCACCTTGTTTTGGCCGGAGGGTTGAGTGGTCGAGATATGGGCAATACCAATTTGAAATGGGCATTGTGCGGGCACGTACTGTTCAGTTCAACCTGGAAATAGCGTCATTCGCGTGCAACGGAGCCTGAACCTCACATTTGCACACACGTGCAGATTCGGGCCAATTCTCTGCTACACGTGCGACGTGGTTCGTATGGTACGCGAACAGCATGATGCAGCTTGTTCTGGCTAGAGGGTTGAGTGGTCGAGATATGGGCAATACCAATTTGAAATCGGCATTGTGCGGGCACGTACTGTTCGGTTCAACCTGAAAATAGTGTCACTCGTGTGCAAGGGAGCCTAAACCTCACATTTGCACACACGGGCAAATTCGGGCAAATTCTCTGCTACACGTGCGATGTGGTTCGTATGGTACACGAACAGCATGATGCAGCTTGTTCTGGCCGGAGGGTTGAGTGGTTGTGATATGGGCAATACCAATTTGAAATGGGCATTGTGCGGGCACGTACTGTGAAGTTCAACCTGAAAATAGCGCCATTCGCGTGCAAGGGAGCCTAAAACCCACATATGCGCACACGGGCAAATTCGAGCAAATTCTCTGCTACAGGTGCGACGTGGTTCCTATGGTACACGAACATCATGATGCAGCTTTGTCTGGCCTGAGGGTTGAGTGGTCGAGATATGGGCAACACCAATTTGAAACGGGCATTGTGCGGACACGTACTGTTCAGTTCAACCTGAAAATAGCGTCACTTGTGTGCAAGGGAGCCTAGAGCCCAGATTTGCGCACACGGCCAAATTCGGGCAAATTCTCTGCTACACGTGCGACGTGGTTCGTATGGTACATGAACAGCATGATGCAGCTTGTTCTGGCCAGAGGGTTGAGTGGTCGCGATATGGGCAACACCAATTTGAAACGGGCATTGTGCGGACACGTACTGTTCAGTTCAACCTGAAAATAGCGTCACTCGTGTGCAAGGGAGCCTGAACCTCACATTTGCACACACGGGCAAATTCGGGCAAATTCTCTGCTACATGTGCGAGGTGGTTCGTATGGTACATGAACATCATCATGCACCTTGTTTTGACCAGGGGGTTGAGTGGTCGGGATATGGGCAATACCAAATTGAAGCGGGTATTGTGCGGGCACGTACTGCGAAGTTCAACCTGAAAATAGCGTCATTCGCGTGCAAGGGAGCCTAAAGCCCAGATTTGCGCACACGGGCAAATTCGGGCAAATTCTCTGCTACACGTGCGATGTGGTTCGTATGGTACACGAACATCATGATGCACCTTGTTTTGACCAGGGGGTTGAGTGGTCGAGATATGGGCAATACCAATTTGGAATGGTCATTGTGCGGGCACGCACTGTTCAGTTCAACCTGAAAATAGCGTCCTTCACGTGCAAGGGAGCCTAAACCTCACATTTGCACACACGGGCAAATTCGGGCAAATTCTCTGCTACACGTGCGACGTGGTTCGTATGGTACACTAACAGCATGATGCAGCTTGTTGTGCCCAGAGGGTTGAGTGGTTGAGAAATGGGCAATACCAAATTGAAACGGCCATTGTGCGGGCACGTACTGTTCAGTTCAACCTGAAAATAGCGTCATTCGCGTGCAAGGGAGCCTAAAGCCCAGATTTGCGCACACGGGCAAATTCGGGCAAATTCTCTGCTACACGTGCGATGTGGTTCGTATGGTACACGAACATCATGATGCACCTTGTTTTGACCAGGGGGTTGAGTGGTCGAGATATGGGCAATACCAATTTGGAATGGTCATTGTGCGGGCACGCACTGTTCAGTTCAACCTGAAAATAGCGTCCTTCACGTGCAAGGGAGCCTAAACCTCACATTTGCACACACGGGCAAATTCGGGCAAATTCTCTGCTACACGTGCGACGTGGTTCGTATGGTACACTAACAGCATGATGCCGCTTGTTCTGGCCAGAGGGTTGAGTGTTCGAGATATGGGCAATACCAATTTGAAATGGGCATTGTGCGGGCACGCACTGTTCAGTTCAACCTGAAAATAGCGTCCTTCACGTGCAAGGGAGCCTAAACCTCACATTTGCACACACGGGCAAATTCGGGCAAATTCTCTGCTACACGTGCGACGTGGTTCATATGGTACACTAATAGCATGATGCACCTTGTTCTGGCCGGAGGGTTGAGTGGTCGAGATATGGGCAATACCCATTTGGAATGGTCATTGTGCGGGCACGCACTGTTCAGTTCAACCTGAAAATAGCGTCACTCGTGTGCAAGGGAGCCTAAAGCCCAGATTTGCGCACACGGGCAAATTCGGGCAAATTCTCTGCTACAGGTGCGATGTGGTTCGTATGGTACACGAACAGCATGATGCAGCTTGTTCTGGCCGGAGGGTTGAGTGGTTGGGATATGGGCAATACCAATTTGAAATGCGCATTGTGCGGGCACGTACTGTGAAGTTCAACCTGAAAATAGCGTCATTCGCGTGCAAGGGAGCCTAAAGCCCACATTTGCGCACACGGGCAAATTCGGGCAAATTCTCTGCTACACGTGCGACGTGGTTCGTATGGTACACTAACAGCATGATGCAGCTTGTTCTGGCCAGAGGGTTGAGTGGTCGCGATATGGGCAATACCAATTTGAAATCGGCATTGTGCGGGCACGTACTGTTCAGTTCAACCTGAAAATAGCGTCCTTCGCGTGCAAGGGAGCCTAAACCTCACATTTGCACACACGGGCAAATTCGAGCAAATTCTCTGCTACAGGTGCGACGTGGTTCGTATGGTACGCGAACAGCATGATGCACCTTGTTCTGGCCGGAGGGTTGAGTGGTTGTGATATGGGCAATACCAATTTGAAACGGGCATTGTGCGGGCACGTACTGTGAAGTTCAACCTGGAAATAAGGTTATTCGCGTGCAAGGGAGCCTGAACCTCACATTTGCGCAGACGGGCAAATTCGGGCAAATTCTCTGCTACACGTGCGGGGTGGTTCGTATGGTACACGAACATCATGATGCACCTTCTTTTGGCCAGAGGGTTAAGTGGTCGAGATATGGGCAATACCAGTTTGAAATCGGCATTGTGCGGGCACGTACTGTTCAGTTCAACCTGAAAATAGCGTCCTTCGCGTGCAAGGGAGCCTAAACCTCACATTTGCACACACGGGCAAATTCGAGCAAATTCTCTGCTACAGGTGCGACGTGGTTCGTATGGTACGCGAACAGCATGATGCACCTTGTTCTGGTCGGAGGGTTGAGTGGTTGTGATATGGGCAATACCAATTTGGAATGGGCATTGTGCGGGCACGTACTGTGAAGTTCAACCTGAAAATAGTGTCCTTCGCGTGCAAGGGAGCCTAAACCTCACATTTCCACACACGTGCAAATTCGGGCAAATTCTCTGCTACACGTGCGACGTGGTTCGTATGGTACACGAACATCATGATGCACCTTGTTTTGGCCAGAGGGTTGAGTGGTCGAGATATGGGCAATACCAATTTGAAATTGTCATTATGCGGGCACGCATTGTTCAGTTCAACCTGAAAATAGCGTCATTCGCGTGCAAGGGAGCCTAAAACCCACATATGCGCACACGGGCAAATTCGAGCAAATTCTCTGCTACAGGTGCGACGTGGTTCGTATGGTACACTAACAGCATGATGCAGCTTGTTCTGGCCAGAGGGTTGAGTGGTCGAGATATGGGCAATACCAATTTGAAATGGGCATTGTGCGGGCACGTACTGTTCAGTTCAACCTGGAAATAGCGTCATTCGCGTGCAACGGAGCCTGAACCTCACATTTGCACACACGTGCAGATTCGGGCAAATTCTCTGCTACACGTGCGACGTGGTTCGTATGGTACGCGAACAGCATGATGCAGCTTGTTCTGGCCAGAGGGTTGAGTGGTCGAGATATGGGCAATACCAATTTGAAATCGGCATTGTGCGGGCACGTACTGTTCGGTTCAACCTGAAAATAGTGTCACTCGTGTGCAAGGGAGCCTAAACCTCACATTTGCACACACGGGCAAATTCGGGCAAATTCTCTGCTACACGTGCGATGTGGTTCGTATGGTACACGAGCAGCATGATGCAGCTTGTTCTGGCCGGAGGGTTGAGTGGTTGTGATATGGGCAATACCAATTTGAAATGGGCATTGTGCGGGCACGTACTGTGAAGTTCAACCTGAAAATAGCGTCATTTGCGTGCAAGGGAGCCTAAAACCCACATATGCGCACACGGGCAAATTCGAGCAAATTCTCTGCTACAGGTGCGACGTGGTTCCTATGGTACACGAACATCATGATGCAGCTTTGTCTGGCCTGAGGGTTGAGTGGTCGCGATATGGGCAACACCAATTTGAAACGGGCATTGTGCGGACACGTACTGTTCAGTTCAACCTGAAAATAGCGTCACTCATGTGCAAGGGAGCCTAAAGCCCACATTTGCACACACGGGCAAATTCGGGCAAATTCTCTGCTACACGTGCGACGTGGTTCGTATGGTACACGAACAGCATGATGCAGCTTGTTCTGGCCGGAGGTTGAGTGGTTGTGATATGGGCAATACCAATTTGAAATGGGCATTGTGCGGGCACGTACTGTGAAATTCAACCTGAAAATAAGGTTATTCGCGTGCAAGGGAGCCTGAACCTGACATTTGCGCACACGGGCAAATTCGGGCAAATTCTCTGCTACACGTGCGGGGTGGTTCGTGTGGTACACGAACATCATGATGCACCTTGTTTTGGCCAGAGGGCACAGTGGTCGAGATATGGGCAATACCAATTTGAAATGGTCATTGTGCGGGCACGCACTGTTCAGTTCAACCTGAAAATAAGGTTATTCGCGTGCAAGGGAGCCTGAACCTCACATTTGCGCACACGGGCAAATTCGGGCAAATTCTCCGCTACACGTGCGGGGTGGTTCGTATGGTACACGAACATCATGATGCACCTTGTTTTGGCCAGAGGGTTGAGTGGTCGAGATATGGGCAATACCAATTTGAAATGGGCATTATGCGGGCACGTACTGTGAAATTCAACCTGAAAATAAGGTTATTCGCGTGCAAGGGAGCCTGAACCTGACATTTGCGCACACGGGCAAATTCGGGCAAATTCTCTGCTACACGTGCGGGGTGGTTCGTGTGGTACACGAACATCATGATGCACCTTGTTTTGGCCAGAGGGCACAGTGGTCGAGATATGGGCAATACCAATTTGAAATGGTCATTGTGCGGGCACGCACTGTTCAGTTCAACCTGAAAAAAGCGTCCTTCGCGTGCAAGGGAGCCTAAACCTCACATTTGCACACACGGGCAAATTCGGGCAAATTCTCTGCTACACGTGCGACGTGTTTCGTATGGTACACGAACAGCATGATGCAGCTTGTTTTGGCCAGAGGGTTGAGTGGTCGCGATATGGGCAACACCAATTTGAAATGGGCATTGTGCGGGCACGTACTGTTCAGTTCAACCTGAAAATAGCGTCCTTCGCGTGCAAGGGAGCCTAAACCTCACATTTGCACACACGGGCAAATTCGGGCAAATTCTCTGCTACATGTGCGAGGTGGTTCGTATGGTACACGAACATCATGATGCAGCTTGTTTTGACCAGGGGGTTGAGTGGTCGCGATATGGGCAATACCAATTTGAAATGGGCCTTGGGCGGGCACGTACTGTTCAGTTCAACCTGAAAATAGCGTCCTTCACGTGCAAGGGAGCCTGAACCTCACATTTGCACACACGGGCAAATTCGGGCAAATTCTCTGCTACATGTGCGAGGTGGTTCGTATGGTACACGAACATCATGATGCACCTTGTTTTGGCCAGAGGGTTGAGTGGTCGAGATATGGGCAATACCAATTTGAAATGGGCATTGTGCGGGCACGTACTGTGAAGTTCAACCTGAAAATAGGGTCATTCGCGTGCAAGGGAGGCTAAAGCCCAGATTTGCGCACACGGGCAAATTCGGGCAAATTCTCTGCTACAGGTGCGACGTGGTTCGTATGGTACACGAACATCATGATGCACCTTGTTTTGGCCAGAGGGTTGAGTGGTCGAGATATGGGCAATACCAATTTGAAATTGTCATTATGCGGGCACGCATTGTTCAGTTCAACCTGAAAATAGCGTCATTCGCGTGCAAGGGAGCCTAAAACCCACATATGCGCACACGGGCAAATTCGAGCAAATTCTCTGCCACAGGTGCGACGTGGTTCGTATGGTACACTAACAGCATGATGCAGCTTGTTCTGGCCAGAGGGTTGAGTGGTCGAGATATGGGCAATACCAATTTGAAATGGGCATTGTGCGGGCACGTACTGTTCAGTTCAACCTGGAAATAGCGTCATTCGCGTGCAACGGAGCCTGAACCTCACATTTGCACACACGTGCAGATTCGGGCAAATTCTCTGCTACACGTGCGACGTGGTTCGTATGGTACGCGAACAGCATGATGCAGCTTGTTCTGGCCAGAGGGTTGAGTGGTCGAGATATGGGCAATACCAATTTGAAATCGGCATTGTGCGGGCACGTACTGTTCGGTTCAACCTGAAAATAGTGTCACTCGTGTGCAAGGGAGCCTAAACCTCACATTTGCACACACGGGCAAATTCGGGCAAATTCTCTGCTACACGTGCGATGTGGTTCGTATGGTACACGAGCAGCATGATGCAGCTTGTTCTGGCCGGAGGGTTGAGTGGTTGTGATATGGGCAATACCAATTTGAAATGGGCATTGTGCGGGCACGTACTGTGAAGTTCAACCTGAAAATAGCGTCATTTGCGTGCAAGGGAGCCTAAAACCCACATATGCGCACACGGGCAAATTCGAGCAAATTCTCTGCTACAGGTGCGACGTGGTTCCTATGGTACACGAACATCATGATGCAGCTTTGTCTGGCCTGAGGGTTGAGTGGTCGCGATATGGGCAACACCAATTTGAAACGGGCATTGTGCGGACACGTACTGTTCAGTTCAACCTGAAAATAGCGTCACTCATGTGCAAGGGAGCCTAAAGCCCACATTTGCACACACGGGCAAATTCGGGCAAATTCTCTGCTACACGTGCGACGTGGTTCGTATGGTACACGAACAGCATGATGCAGCTTGTTCTGGCCGGAGGTTGAGTGGTTGTGATATGGGCAATACCAATTTGAAATGGGCATTGTGCGGGCACATACTGTGAAGTTCAACCTGAAAATAAGGTTATTCGCGTGCAAGGGAGCCTGAACCTCACATTTGCGCACACGGGCAAATTCGGGCAAATTCTCCGCTACACGTGCGGGGTGGTTCGTATGGTACACGAACATCATGATGCACCTTGTTTTGGCCAGAGGGTTGAGTGGTCGAGATATGGGCAATACCAATTTGAAATGGGCATTATGCGGGCACGTACTGTGAAATTCAACCTGAAAATAAGGTTATTCGCGTGCAAGGGAGCCTGAACCTGACATTTGCGCACACGGGCAAATTCGGGCAAATTCTCTGCTACACGTGCGGGGTGGTTCGTGTGGTACACGAACATCATGATGCACCTTGTTTTGGCCAGAGGGCACAGTGGTCGAGATATGGGCAATACCAATTTGAAATGGTCATTGTGCGGGCACGCACTGTTCAGTTCAACCTGAAAAAAGCGTCCTTCGCGTGCAAGGGAGCCTAAACCTCACATTTGCACACACGGGCAAATTCGGGCAAATTCTCTGCTACACGTGCGACGTGGTTCGTATGGTACACGAACAGCATGATGCAGCTTGTTTTGGCCAGAGGGTTGAGTGGTCGCGATATGGGCAACACCAATTTGAAATGGGCATTGTGCGGGCACGTACTGTTCAGTTCAACCTGAAAATAGCGTCCTTCGCGTGCAAGGGAGCCTAAACCTCACATTTGCACACACGGGCAAATTCGGGCAAATTCTCTGCTACATGTGCGAGGTGGTTCGTATGGTACACGAACATCATGATGCAGCTTGTTTTGACCAGGGGGTTGAGTGGTCGCGATATGGGCAATACCAATTTGAAATGGGCCTTGGGCGGGCACGTACTGTTCAGTTCAACCTGAAAATAGCGTCCTTCACGTGCAAGGGAGCCTGAACCTCACATTTGCACACACGGGCAAATTCGGGCAAATTCTCTGCTACATGTGCGAGGTGGTTCGTATGGTACACGAACATCATGATGCACCTTGTTTTGGCCAGAGGGTTGAGTGGTCGAGATATGGGCAATACCAATTTGAAATGGGCATTGTGCGGGCACGTACTGTGAAGTTCAACCTGAAAATAGGGTCATTCGCGTGCAAGGGAGGCTAAAGCCCAGATTTGCGCACACGGGCAAATTCGGGCAAATTCTCTGCTACACGTGCGATGTGGTTCGTATGGTACACGAAGAACATGCTGCAGCTTGTTCTGGCCAGAGGGTTAAGTGGTCGAGATATGGGCAATACCAATTTGAAATCGGCATTGTGCGGGCACGTACTGTTCGGTTCAACCTGGGAATAAGGTTATTCGCGTGCAAGGGAGCCTGAACCTCACATTTGCGCACACGGGCAAATTCGGGCAAATTCTCTGCTACACGTGCGGGGTGGTTTGTATGGTACACCAACATCATGATGCACCTTGTTTTGGCCAGAGGGTTGAGTGGTCGAGATATGGGCAATACCAATTTGAAATGGTCATTGTGCGGGCACGCACTGTTCAGTTCAACCTGAAAATAGGGTCCATCGCGTGCAAGGGAGCCTAAACCTCACATTTGCACACACGGGCAAATTCGGGCAAATTCTCTGCTACACGTGCGACGTGGTTCGTATGGTACACGAATAGCATGATGCAGCTTGTTGTGGCCAGAGGGTTGAGTGGTTGAGATATGGGCAACACCAATTTGAAATGGTCATTGTGCGGGCACGCACTGTTCAGTTCAACCTGAAAATAGCGTCATTCGCGTGCAAGGGACCCTGAACCTCACATTTGCACACACGGGCAAATTCGGGCAAATTCTCTGCTACACGTGCGACGTGGTTCGTATGGTACACGAACAGCATGAAGCAGCTTGTTCTGGCCAGAGGGTTGAGTGGTCGAGATATGGGCAATACCAATTTGAAATGGTCATTGTGCGGGCACGCACTGTTCAGTTCAACCTGAAAATAGCGTCCTTCGCGTGCAAGGGAGCCTAAACCTCACATTTGCGCACACGGGCAAATTCGGGCCAATTCTCTGCTACATGTGCGGGGTGGTTCGTATGGTACACGAACATCATGATGCACCTTGTTTTGGCCAGAGGGTTGAGTGGTCGAGATATGGGCAATACCAATTTGAAATGGTCATTGTGCGGGCACGCACTGTTCGGTTCAACCTGAAAATAGCGTCCTTCACGTGCAAGGGAGCCTAAACCTCACATTTGCACACACGGGCAAACTCGGGCAAATTCTCTGCTACATGTGCGAGGTGGTTCCTATGGTACACGAACATCATGATGCACCTTGTTTTGACCAGGGGGTTGAGTGGTCGAGATATGGGCAATACCAATTTGGAATGGTCATTGTGCGGGCACGCACTGTTCAGTTCAACCTGAAAATAGCGTCCTTCACGTGCAAGGGAGCCTAAACCTCACATTTGCACACACGGGCAAATTCGGGCAAATTCTCTGCTACATGTGCGAGGTGGTTCGTATGGTACACGAACATCATGATGCACCTTGTTTTGACCAGGGGGTTGAGTGGTCGAGATATGGGCAATACCAATTTGGAATGGTCATTGTGCGGGCACGCACTGTTCAGTTCAACCTGAAAATAGCGTCACTCGTGTGCAAGGGAGCCTGAACCTCACATTTGCACACACGGGCAAATTCGGGCAAATTCACTGCTACACGTGCGATGTGGTTCGTATGGTACACGAACATCATGATGCACCTTGTTTTGGCCAGAGGGTTGAGTGGTCGAGATATGGGCAATACCAATTTGAAATGGTCATTGTGCGGGCACGCACTGTTCACTTCAACCTGAAAATAGCGTCCTTCGCGTGCAAGAGAGCCTAAACCTCACATTTGCGCACACGGGCAAATTCGGGCAAATTCTCTGCTACACGTGCGGGGTGGTTCGTATGGTACACGAACATCATGATGCACCTTGTTTTGGCCAGAGGGTTGAGTGGTCGAGATATGGGCAATACCAATTTGAAATGGTCATTGTGCGGGCACGTACTGTGAAGTTCAACCTGAAAATAGCGTCCTTCACGTGCAAGGGAGCCTAAACCTCACATTTGCACACACGGGCAAATTCGGGCAAATTCTCTGCTACATGTGCGAGGTGGTTCCTATGGTACACGAACATCATGATGCACCTGGTTTTGACCAGGGGGTTGAGTGGTCGAGATATGGGCAATACCAATTTGGAATGGTCATTGTGCGGGCACGCACTGTTCAGTTCAACCTGAAAATAGCGTCCTTCACGTGCAAGGGAGCCTAAACCTCACATTTGCACACACGGGCAATATCGGGCAAATTCTCTGCTACATGTGCGAGGTGGTTCGTATGGTACACGAACATCATGATGCACCTTGTTTTGACCAGGGGGTTGAGTGGTCGAGATATGGGCAATACCAATTTGGAATGGTCATTGTGCGGGCACGCACTGTTCACTTCAACCTGAAAATAGCGTCCTTCGCGTGCAAGGGAGCCTGAACCTCACATTTGCGCACACGGGCAAATTTGGGCAAATTCTCTGCTACACGTGCGGGGTGGTTCGTATGGTACACGAACATCATGATGCACCTTGTTTTGGCCAGAGGGTTGAGTGGTCGAGATATGGGCAATACCAATTTGAAATGGTCATTGTGCGGGCACGCACTGTTCAGTTGAACCTGAAAATAGCGTCCTTCACGTGCAAGGGAGCCTAAACCTCACATTTGCACACACGGGCAAATTCGGGCAAATTCTCTGCTACATGTGCGAGGTGGTTCGTATGGTACACGAACATCATGATGCACCTTGTTTTGACCAGGGGGTTGAGTGGTCGAGATATGGGCAATACCAATTTGGAATGGTCATTGTGCGGGCACACACTGTTCAGTTCAACCTGAAAATAGCGTCCCTCGCGTGCAAGGGAGCCTAAACCTCACATTTGCACACACGGGCAAATTCGGGCAAATTCTCTGCTACATGTGCGAGGTGGTTCGTATGGTACACGAACATCATGATGCACCTTGTTTTGACCAGGGGGTTGAGCGGTCGAGATATGGGCAATACCAATTTGGAATGGTCATTGTGCGGGCACGTACTGTTCAGTTCAACCTGAAAATAGCGTCCTTCACGTGCAAGGGAGCCTAAACCTCACATTTACACACACGGGCAAATTCGGGCAAATTCTCTGCTACACGTGCGACGTGGTTCGTATGGTACACGAACAGCATGATGCAGCTTGTTCTGGCCGGAGGTTGAGTGGTTGTGATATGGGCAATACCAATTTGAAATGGGCATTGTGCGGGCACGTACTGTGAAGTTCAACCTGAAAATAAGGTTATTCGCGTGCAAGGGAGCCTGAACCTGACATTTGCGCACACGGGCAAATTCGGGCAAATTCTCTGCTACACGTGCGGGGTGGTTCGTGTGGTACACGAACATCATGATGCACCTTGTTTTGGCCAGAGGGTTGTGTGGTCGAGATATGGGCAATACCAATTTGAAATGGTCATTGTGCGGGCACGCACTGTTCAGTTCAACCTGAAAAAAGCGTACTTCGCGTGCAAGGGAGCCTAAACCTCACATTTGCACACACGGGCAAATTCGGGCAAATTCTCTGCTACACGTGCGACGTGGTTCGTATGGTACACGAACAGCATGATGCAGCTTGTTCTGGCCAGAGGGTTGAGTGGTCGCGATATGGGCAACACCAATTTGAAATGGGCATTGTGCGGGCACGTACTGTTCAGTTCAACCTGAAAATAGCGTCCTTCGCGTGCAAGGGAGCCTAAACCTCACATTTGCACACACGGGCAAATTCGGGCAAATTCTCTGCTACATGTGCGAGGTGGTTCGTAAGGTACACGAACATCATGATGCACCTTGTTTTGACCAGGGGGTTGAGTGGTCGAGATATGGGCAATACCAATTTGGAATGGTCATTGTGCGGGCACGTACTGTTCAGTTCAACCTGAAAATAGCGTCCTTCACGTGCAAGGGAGCCTAAACCTCACATTTGCACACACGGGCAAATTCGGGCAAATTCTCTGCTACACGTGCGACGTGGTTCGTATGGTACACGAACAGCATGATGCAGCTTGTTCTGGCCGGAGGGTTGAGTGGTTGTGATATGGGCAATACCAATTTGAAATGGGCATTATGCGGGCACGTACTGTGAAGTTCAACCTGGAAATAAGGTTATTCGCGTGCAAGGGAGCCTGAACCTCACATTTGCGCACACGGGCAAATTCGGGCAAATTCTCTGCTACACGTGCGGGGTGGTTCGTATGGTACACGAACATCATGATGCACCTTGTTTTGGCCAGAGGGTTGAGTGGTCGAGATATGGGCAATACCAAATTGAAATGGTCATTGTGCGGGCACGCACTGTTCAGTTCAACCTGAAAAAAGCGTCCTTCGCGTGCAAGGGAGCCTAAACCTCACATTTGCACACAAGGGCAAATTCGGGCTAATTATCTGCTACACGTGCGACGTGGTTCGTATGGTACACGAACAGCATGATGCAGCTTGTTCTGGCCAGAGTGTTGAGTGCTCGCGATATGGGCAACACCAATTTGAAATGTTCATTGTGCGGGCACGCACTGTTCAGTTCAACCTGAAAATAGCGTCCTTCGCGTGAAAGGGAGCCTAAACCTCACATTTGCACACACGGGCAAATTCGGGCAAATTCTCTGCTACACGTTCGACGTGGTTCGTATGGTACACGAACAGCATGATGCAGCTTGTTCTGGCCAGAGGGTTGAGTGGTCGCGATATGGGCAACACCAATTTGAAGTGGGCATTGTGCGGGCACGTACTGTTCAGTTCAACCTGAAAATAGCGTCCTTCGCGTGCAAGGGAGCCTAAACCTCACATTTGCACACACGGGCAAATTCGGGCAAATTCTCTGCTACACGTGCGACGTGGTTCGTATGGTACACGAACAGCATGATGCAGCTTGTTCTGGCCAGAGGGTTGAGTGGTCGCGATATGGGCAACACCAATTTGAAATGGGCATTGTGCGGGCACGTACTGTTCAGTTCAACCTGAAAATAGCGTCACTCGTGTGCAAGGGAGCCTAAACCTCACATTTGCACAAACGGGCAAATTCGGGCAAATTCTCTGCTACACGTGCGACGTGGTTCGTATGGTACACGAACAGCATGATGCAGCTTGTTCTGGCCGGAGGGTTGAGTGGTTGTGATATGGGCAATACCAATTTGAAATGGGCATTGTGCGGGCACGTCCTGTGAAGTTCAACCTGAAAATAGCGTCATTCGCGTGCAAGGGAGCCTAAAACCCACATATGCGCACAAGGGCAAATTCGAGCAAATTCTCTGCTACAGGTGCGACGTGGTTCGTATGGTACACGAACAACATGCTGCAGCTTGTTCTGGCCAGAGGGTTAAGTGGTCCAGACATGGGCAATACCAATTTGAAATCGGCATTGTGCGGGCACGTACTGTTCGGTTCAACCTGAAAATAGCGTCCTTCGCGTGCAAGGGAGCCTAAACCTCACATTTGCACACACGGGCAAATTCGGGCAAATTCTCTGCTACATGTGCGAGGTGGTTCGTATGGTACACGAACATCATGATGCACCTTGTTTTGACGAGGGGGTTGAGTGGTCGAGATATGGGCAATACCAATTCAGAATGGTCATTGTGCGGGCCAGCACTGTTCAGTTCAACCTGAAAATAGCGTCATTCGCGTGCAAGGGAGCCTAAAGCCCAGATTTGCGCACACGGGCAAATTCGGGCAAATTCTCTGCTACACGTGCGATGTGGTTCGTATGGTACACGAACAGCATGATGCAGCTTGTTCTGGCCAGAGGGTTGAGTGGTCGCGATATGGGCAACACCAATTTGAAATGGGCATTGTGCGGGCACGTACTGTTCAGTTCAACCTGAAAATAGCGTCACTCGTGTGCAAGGGAGCCTGAACCTCACATTTGCACACACGGGCAAATTCGGGCAAATTCTCTGCTACATGTGCGAGGTGGTTCGTATGGTACACGAACATCATGATGCACCTTGTTTTGACCAAGGGGTTGAGTGGTCGAGATATGGGCAATACCAATTTGGAATGGTCATTGTGCGGGCACGCACTGTTCAGTTCAACCTGAAAATAGCGTCCTTCACGTGCAAGGGAGCCTAAACCTCACATTTGCACACACGGGCAAATTCGAGCAAATTCTCTGCCACACGTGCGACGTGGTTCATATGGTACACGAACAGCATGATGCAGCTTGTTCTGCCCAGAGGGTTGAGTGGTTGTGATATGGGCAATACCAATTTGAAATAAGCATTGTGCGGGCACGCACTGTTCAGTTCAACCTGAAAATAGCGTCACTCGTGTGCAAGGGAGCCTGAACCTCACATTTGCACACACGGGCAAATTCGGGCAAATTCTCTGCTACATGTGCGAGGTGGTTCGTATGGTACACGAACATCATGATGCACCTTGTTTTGACCAGGGGGTTGAGTGGTCGAGATATGGGCAATACCAATTTGGAATGGTCATTGTGCGGGCACGCACTGTTCAGTTCAACCTGAAAATAGCGTCCTTCACGTGCAAGGGAGCCTAAACCTCACATTTGCACACACGGGCAAATTCGGGCAAATTCTCTGCCACACGTGCGACGTGGTTCATATGGTACACGAACAGCATGATGCAGCTTGTTCTGGCCAGAGGGTTGAGTGGTTGTGATATGGGCAATACCAATTTGAAATGGGCATTGTGCGGGCACGTACTGTTCAGTTCAACCTGAAAATAGCGTCACTCGTGTGTAAGGGAAGCCTGAACCTCACATTGGCACACACGGGCAAGATCGGGCAAATTCTCTGCTACATGTGCGAGGTGGTTCGTATGGTACACGAACATCATGATGCACCTTGTTTTGGCCAGAGGGTTGAGTGGTCGAGATATGGGCAATACCAATTTGGAATGGTCATTGTGCGGGCACGCACTGTTCAGTTCAACCTGAAAATAGCCTCCTTCACGTGCAAGGGAGCCTAAACCTCACATTTGCACACACAAGCAAATTCGGGCAAATTCTCTGCTACACGTGCGACGTGGTTCATATGGTACACGAATAGCATGATGCAGCTTGTTGTGGCCAGAGGGTTGAGTGGTTGAGATATGGGCAATACCAATCTGGAATGGTCATTGTGCGGGCACGTACTATTCAGTTCAACCTGAAAATAGCGTCATTCGCGTGCAAGGGAGCCTAAACCTGACATTTGCACACACGGGCAGATTCGGGCAAATTCTCTGCTACATGTGCGAGGTGGTTCGTATGGTACACGAACATCATGATGCACCTTGTTTTGACCAGGGGGTTGAGTGGTCGAGATATGGGCAACACCAATTTGAAATGGGCATTGTGCGGGCACGTACTGTTCAGTTCAACCTGAAAATAGCGTCACTCGTGTGCAGGGGAGCCTGAACCTCACATTTGCACACACGGGCAAATTCGGGCAAATTCTCTGCTACATGTGCGAGGTGGTTCGTATGGTACACGAACATCATGATGCACCTTGTTTTGACCAGGGGGTTGAGTGGGCGAGATATGGGCAATACCAATTTGGAATGGTCATTTTGCGGGCACGCACTGTTGAGTTCAACCTGAAAATAGCGTCCTTCGCGTGCAAGGGAGCCTAAACCTCACATTTGCACACACGGGCAAATTCGGGCAAATTCTCTGCTACACGTGCGACGTGGTTCGTATGGTACACGAACAGCATGATGCAGCTTGTTCTGGCCAGAGGGTTGAGTGGTTGTGATATGGGCAATACCAATTTATAATGGGCATTGTGCGGGCACGTACTGTGAAGTTCAACCTGAAAATAGCGTCCTTCACGTGCAAGGGAGCCTAAACCTCACATTTGCACACACGGGCAAATTCGGGCAAATTCTCTGCTACACGTGCGACGTGGTTCGTATGGTACACGAACAGCATGATGCAGCTTGTTCTGGCCAGAGGGTTGAGTGGTCGCGATATGGGCAATACCAATTTGAAATCGGCATAGTGCGGGCACGTACTGTTCGGTTCAACCTGGAAATAGAGGTTTTTCGCGTGCAAGGGAGCGTGAACCTCACATTTGCGCACACGGGCAAATTCGGGCAAATTCTCTGCTACACGTGCGATGTGGTTCGTATGGTACACGAACAACATGCTGCAGCTTGTTCTGGCCAGAGGGTTAAGTGGTCGAGATATGGGCAATACCAATTTGAAATCGGCATTGTGCGGGCACGTACTGTTCGGTTCAACCTGCAAATAACGTTATTCGCGTGCAAGGGAGCCTGAACCTCACATTTGCACACACGGGCAAATTCTCTGCTACACGTGCGACGTGGTTTGTATGGTACACTAACAGCATGATGCAGCTTGTTCTGGCCAGAGGGTTGAGTGGTCGAGATATGGGCAATACCAATTTGAAATGGGCATTGTGCGGGCACGTACTGCTCAGTTCAACCTGGAAATAGCGTCATTCGCGTGCAACGGAGCCTGAACCTCACATTTGCCCACACGTGCAAAGTCGGGCAAATTCTCTGCTACACGTGCGACGTGGTTCGTATGGTACGCGAACAGCATGATGCACCTTGTTCTGGCCGGAGGGTTGAGTGGTTGTGATATGGGCAATACCAATTTGAAATGGGCATTGTGCGGGCACGTACTGTGAAGTTCAACCTGAACGTAGCGTCGTTCACCTGCAAGGGAGCCTAAACCTCACATTTGCACACACGGGCAAATTCGGGCAAATTCTCTGCTACACGTGCGACGCGGTTCATATGGTACACGAATAGCATGATGCAGCTTGTTGTGGCCAGAGGGTTAAGTGGTCGAGATGTGGGCAATACCAATTTGAAATCGGCATTGTGCGGGCACGTACTGATCGGTTCAACCTGGAAATAAGGTTATTCGCGTGCAAGGGAGCCTGAACCTCACCTTTGCGCACACGGGCAAATTCGGGCAAATTCTCCGCTACACGTGCGACGTGGTTCGTATGGTACAAAAACAGCATGATGCAGCTTGTTCTGGCCAGAGGGTTGAGTGGTCGCGATATGGGCAACAGCAATTTGAAATGGGCATTGTGCGGGCACGTACTGTGAAGTTCAACCTGAAAATAGCGTCACTCGTGTGCAAGGGAGCCTAAACCTCACATTTGCACACACGGGCAAATTCGGGCAAATTCTGTGCTACACGTGCGACGTGGTTCATATGGTACACGAATAGCATGATGCAGCTTGTTGTGGCCAGAGGGTTGAGTGGTTGAGATATGGGCAATACCAAATTGAAACGGGTATTGTGCGGGCACGTACTGTGAAGCTCAACCTGAAAATAGCGTCATTCGCGTGCAAGGGAGCCTAAAGCCCAGATTTGCGCACACGGGCAAATTCGGGCAAATTCTCTGCTACACGTGCGATGTGGTTTGTATGGTACACGAACAACATGCTGCAGCTTGTTCTGGCCAGAGGGTTGAGTGGTCGCGATATGGGCAACACCAATTTGAAATGGGCATTGTTCGGGCATGTACTGTTCGGTTCAACCTGGAAATAAGGTTATTCGCGTGCAAGGGAGCCTGAACCTCACATTTGCGCACACGGGCAAATTCGGGCAAACCCTCTGCTACACGTGCGGGGTGGTTCGTATGGTACACGAACATCATGATGCACCTTGTTTTGGCCAGAGGGTTGAGTGGTCGAGATATGGGCAATACCAATTTGGAATGGTCATTGTGCGGGCACGCACTGTTCAGTTCAACCTGAAAATAGCGTCCTTCACGTGCAAGGGAGCCTAAACCTCACATTTGCACACACGGGCAAATTCGGGCAAATTCCCTGCTACACGTGCGACGTGGTTCGTATGGTACACGAACAGCATGATGCAGCTTGTTCTGGCCGGAGGGTTGAGTGGTGGAGATATGGGCAATACCAATTTGGAATGGTCATTGTGCGGGCACGCACTGTTCAGTTCAACCTGAAAATAGCGTCCTTCACGTGCAAGGGAGCCTAAACCTCACATTTGCACACACGGGCAAATTCGGGCAAATTCTCTGCTACACGTGCGACGTGGTTCGTATGGTACACGAACAGCATGATGCAGCTTGTTCTGGCCGGAGGGTTGAGTGGTTGTGATATGGGCAATACCAATTTGAAATCGGCATTGTGCGGGCACGTACTGTTCGGTTCAACCTGGAAATAAGGTTATTCGCGTGCAAGGGAGCCTGAACCTCACATTTGCGCACACGGGCAAATTCGGGCAAATTCTCTGCTACACGTGCGGGGTGGTTCGTATGGTACACGAACATCATGATGCACCTTGTTTTGACCAGGGGTTGAGTGGTCGAGATATGGGCAATACCAATTTGGAATGGTCATTGTGCGGGCACGCGCTGTTCAGTTCAAACTGAAAATAGCGTCCTTCACGTGCAAGGGAGCCTAAACCTCACATTTGCACACACGGGCAAATTCGGGCAAATTCTCTGCTACACGTGCGACGTGGTTCGTATGGTACACGAACAGCATGATGCAGCTTGTTCTGGCCGGAGGGTTGAGTGGTCGAGATATGGGCAATACCAATTTGGAATGGTCATTGTGCGGGCACGCACTGTTCAGTTCGACCTGAAAATAGCGTCTTTCACGTGCAAGGGAGCCCAAACCTCACATTTGCATACACGGGCAAATTCGGGCAAATTCTCTGCTACACGTGCGACGTGGTTCGTATGGTACACGAACAGCATGATGCAGCTTGTTCTGGTCGGAGGGTTGAGTGGTTGTGATATGGGCAATACCAATTTGAAATGGGCATTGTGCGGGCACGTACTGTTCGGTTCAACCTGGAAATAAGGTTATTCGCGTGCAAGGGAGCCTGAACCTCACATTTGCGCACACGGGCAAATTCGGGCAAATTCTCTGCTACACGTGCGGGGTGGTTCGTATGGTACACGAACATCATGATGCACCTTGTTTTGACCAGGGGGTTGAGTGGTCGAGATATGGGCAATACCAATTTGGAATGGTCATTGTGCGGGCACGCGCTGTTCAGTTCAAACTGAAAATAGCGTCCTTCACGTGCAAGGGAGCCTAAACCTCACATTTGCACACACGGGCAAATTCGGGCAAATTCTCTGCTACACGTGCGACGTGGTTCGTATGGTACACGAACAGCATGATGCAGCTTGTTCTGGCCGGAGGGTTGAGTGGTCGAGATATGGGCAATAGCAATTTGGAATGGTGATTGTGCGGGCACGCACTGTTCAGTTCAACCTGAAAATAGCGTCTTTCACGTGCAAGGGAGCCCAAACCTCACATTTGCATACACGGGCAAATTCGGGCAAATTCTCTGCTACACGTGCGACGTGGTTCGTATGGTACATGAACAGCATGATGCAGCTTGTTCTGGCCGGAGGGTTGAGTGGTTGTGATATGGGCAATACCAATTTGAAATGGGCATTGTGCGGGCACGTACTGTTCGGTTCAACCTGGAAATAAGGTTATTCGCGTGCAAGGGAGCCTGAACCTCACATTTGCGCACACGGGCAAATTCGGGCAAATTCTCTGCTACACGTGCGAGGTGGTTCGTATGGTACACGAACATCATGATGCACCTTGTTTTGACCAGGGGGTTGAGTGGTCGAGATATGGGCAATACCAATTTGAAATGGTCATTGTGCGGGCACGCACTGTTCAGTTCAACCTGAAAATAGCGTCCTACGCGTGAAAGGGAGCCTAAACCTCAGATTTGCACACACGGGCAAATTCGGGCAAATTCTCTGCTACACGTGCGACGTGGTTCGTATGGTACACGAACAGCATGATGCAGCTTGTTCTGGCCAGAGGGTTGAGTGGTTGTGATATGGGCAATACCAATTTGAAATGGGCATTGTGCGGGCACGTACTGTTCAGTTCAACCTGAAAATAGCGTCACTCATGTGCAAGGTAGCCTGAACCTCACATTTGCACACACGGGCAAATTCGGGCAAATTCTCTGCTACATGTGCGAGGTGGTTCGTATGGTACACGAACATCATGATGCACCTTGTTTTGACCAGGGGGTTGAGTGGTCGAGATATGGGCAATACCAATTTGAAATGGTCATTGTGCGGGCACGCACTGTTCAGTTCAACCTGAAAATAGCGTCCTTCGCGTGCAAGGGAGCCTAAACCTCACATTTGCACACACGCGCAAATTCGGGCAAATTCTCTGCTACACGTGCGACGTGGTTCGTATGGTACACGAACAGCATGATGCAGCTTGTTCTGGCCGGAGGGTTGAGTGGTTGTGATATGGGCAATACCAATTTGAAATGGGCATTGTGCGGGCACGTACTGTGAAGTTCAACCTGAAAATAGCGTCACTCGTGTGCAAGGGAGCCTGAACCTCACATTTGCACACACGGGCAAATTCGGGCAAATTCTCTGCTACATGTGCGAGGTGGTTCGTATGGTACACGAACATCATGATGCACCTTGTTTTGACAAGGGGGTTGAGTGGTCGAGATATGTGCAATACCAATTTGAAATGGTCATTGTGCGGGCACGTACTGTTCAGTTCAACCTGAAAATAGCGTCCTTCGCGTGCAAGGGAGCCTAAACCTCACATTTGCACACACGGGCAAATTCGGGCAAATTCTCTGCTACACGTGCAACGTGGTTCGTATGGTACACGAACAGCATGATGCAGCTTGTTCTGGCCAGAGGGTTGAGTGGTTGTGATATGGGCAATACCAATTTGAAATGGGCATTGTGCGGGCACGTACTGTGAAGTTCAACCTGAAAATAGCTTCACTCGTGTGCAAGGGAGCCTGAACCTCACATTTGCACACACGGGCAAATTCGGGCAAATTCTCTGCTACATGTGCGAGGTGGTTCGTATGGTACACGAACATCATGATGCACCTTGTTTTGACCAGGGGGTTGAGTGGTCGAGATATGGGCAATACCAATTTGGAATGGTCATTGTGCGGGCACGCACTGTTCAGTTCAACCTCAAAATAGCGTCCTTCACGTGCAAGGGAGCCTAAACCTCACATTTGCACACACGGGCAAATTCGGGCAAATTCTCTGCTATACGTGCGACGTGGTTCGTATGGTACACGAACAGCATGATGCAGCTTGTTCTGGCCGGAGGGTTGAGTGGTTGTGATATGGGCAATACCAATTTGAAATGGGCATTGTGCGGGCACGTACTGTGAAGTTCAACCTGAAAATAGCGTCATTCGCGTGCAAGGGAGCCTGAACCTCACATTTGCACACACGTGCAAATTCGGGCAAATTCTCTGCTACACGTGCGAGGTGGTTCGTATGGTACACGAACATCATGATGCACCTTGTTTTGACCAGGGGGTTGAGTGGTCGAGATATGGGCAATACCAATTTGGAATGGTCATTGTGCGGGCACGTACTGTTCAGTTCAACCCGAAAATAGCGTCACTCGTGTGCAAGGGAGCCTGAACCTCACATTTGCACACACGGGCAAATTCGGGCAAATTCTCTGCTACATGTGCGAGGTGGTTCGTATGGTACCCGAACATCATGATGCACCTTGTTTTGACCAGGGGTTTCAGTGGTCGAGATATGGGCAATACCAATTTGGAATGGTCATTGTGCGGGCACGCACTGTTCAGTTCAACCTGAAAATAGCGTCCTTCACGTGCAAGGGAGCCTAAACCTCACATTTGCACACACGGGCAGATTCGGGCAAATTCTCTGCTACACGTGCGACGTGGTTCGTATGGTACACGAACAGCATGATGCAGCTTGTTCTGGCCGGAGGGTTGAGTGGTTGTGATATGGGCAATACCAATTTGAAATGGGCATTGTGCGGGCACGTACTGTGAAGTTCAACCTGAAAATAGCCTCATTCGCGTGCAAGGGAGCTTGAACCTCACATTTGCACACACGGGCAAATTCGGGCAAATTCTCTGCTACACGTGCGACGTGGTTCGTATGGTACACGAACAGCATGATGCAGCTTGTTCTGGCCGGAGGGTTGAGTGGTTGTGATATGGGCAATACCAATTTGAAATGGGCATTGTGCGGGCACGTACTGTTCGGTTCAACCTGGAAATAGCGTCATTCGCGTGCAAGGGAGCCTAAAGCCCAGATTTGCGCACACGGGCAAATTCGGGCAAATTCTCTGCTACACGTGCGATGTGGTTCGTATGGTACACGAACAACATGCTGCAGCTTGTCCTGGCCAGATGGTTAAGTGGTCGAGATATGGGCAATACCAATTTGAAATCGGCATTGTGCGGGCACGTACTGTTCGGTTCAACCTGGAAATAAGGTTATTCGCGTGCAAGGGAGCCTGAACCTCACATTTGCACACACGGGCAAATTCGGGCAAATTCTCTGCTACACGTGCGGGGTGGTTCGTATGGTACACGAACATCATGATGCACCTTGTTTTGACCAGGGGGTTGAGTGGTCGAGATATGGGCAATACCAATTTGGAATGGTCATTGTGCATGCACGTACTGTTCAGTTCAACCTGAAAATAGCGTCCTTCACGTGCAAGGGAGCCTAAACCTCACATTTGCACACACGGGCAAATTCGGGCAAATTCTCTGCTACATGTGCGACGTGGTTCCTATGGTACACGAACATCAGGATGCAGCTTTGTCTGGCCTGAGGGTTGAGTGGTCGAGATATGGGCAGTACCAATTTGAAATGGGCATTGTGCGGGCGCATACTGTTCAGTTCGACCTGAAAATAGCGTCCTTCGCGTGCCGGGGAGCCTAAGCCGCACATTTCCACACACGGGCGAATTGGGACAAATTCTCTGCTACACGTGCGACGTGGTTCGTATGGGACACGAATAGCATGATACAGCTTGTTGTGGCCAGAGGGTTGAGTGGTTGAGATATGGGCAATACCAAATTGAAACGGCCATTGTGCGGGCACGTACTGTTCAGTTCAACCTGAAAATAGCGTCATTCGCGTGCAAGGGAGCCTAAAGCCCACATTTGCGCACACGGGCAAATTCGGGCAAATTCTCTGCTACACGTGCGACGTGGTTCGTATGGTACACGAATAGCATGATGCAGCTTGTTGTGGCCAGAGGGTTGAGTGGTCGAGATATGGGCAATACCAAATTGAAACGGCCATTGTGCGGGCACGTACTGTTCAGTTCAACCTGAAAATAGCGTCATTCGCGTGCAAGGGAGCCTAAAGCCCACATTTGCGCACACGGGCAAATTCGGGCAAATTCTCTGCTACACGTGCGACGTGGTTCGTATGGTACACGAATAGCATGATGCAGCTTGTTGTGGCCAGAGGGTTGAGTGGTCGAGATATGGGCAATACCAAATTGAAACGGCCATTGTGCGGGCACGTACTGTTCAGTTCAACCTGAAAATAGCGTCACTCGTGTGCAAGGGAGCCTAAACCTCACATTTGCACACACGGACAAATTCGGGCAAATTCTCTGCTACACGTGCGACGTGGTTTGTATGGTACACGAACAGCATGATGCAGCTTGTTCTGGCCGGAGGGTTGAGTGGTCGCGATATGGGCAACACCAATTTGAAATGGGCATTGTGCGGGCACGCACTGTTCAGTTCAACCTGAAAATAGCGTCCTTCACGTGCAAGGGAGCCTAAACCTCACATTTGCACACACGGGCAAATTCGGGCAAATTCTCTGCTACACGTGCGACGTGGTTCGTATGGTACGCGAACAGCATGATGCACCTTGTTCTGGCCGGAGGGTTGAGTGGTTGTGATATTGGCAATACCAATTTGGAATGGTCATTGTGCGGGCACGTACTGTGAAGTTCAACCTGAACGTAGCATCGTTCACCTGCAAGGGAGCCTAAACCTCACATTTGCACACACGGGCAAATTCGGGCAAATTCTCTGCTACATGTGCGAGGTGGTTCGTATGGTACACGAACATCATGATGGAACTTGTTTTGACCAGGGGGTTGAGTGGTTGTGATATGGGCAATACCAATTTGAAATGGGCATTGTGAGGGCACGTACTGTGAAGTTCAACCTGAAAATAGCGTCATTCGCGTGCAAGGGAGCCTGAACCTCACATTTGCACACACGGGCAAATTCGGGCAAATTCTCTGCTACACGTGCGACGTGGTTCATATGGTACACGAACAGCATGATGCAGCTTGTTTTGGCCAGAGGGTTAAGTGGTCGAGATATGGGCAATACCAATTTGAAATCGGCATTGTGCGGGCACGTACTGTTCGGTTCAACCTGGAAAGAAGGTTATTCGCGTGCAAGGGAGCCTGAACCTCACATTTGCGCACACGGGCAAATTCGGGCAAATTCTCTGCTACACGTGCGAAGTGGTTCGTATGGTACAGGAACATCATGATGCACCTTGTTTTGACCAGGGGGTTGAGTGGTCGAGATATGGCAAATACCAATTTGGAAAGGTCATTGTGCGGGCACGCACTGTTCAGTTCAACCTGAAAATAGCGTCCTTCACGTGCAAGGGAGCCTAAACCTCACATTTGCACACACGGGCAAATTCGGGCAAATTCTCTGCTACACGTGCGACGTGGTTCGTATGGTACACGAACAGCATGATGCAGCTTGTTCTGGCCGGAGGGTTGAGTGGTCGAGATATGGGCAATACCAATTTGGAATGGTCATTGTGCGGGCACGCACTGTTCAGTTCAACCTGAAAATAGCATCCTTCACGTGCAAGGGAGCCTAAACCTCACATTTGCACACACGGGCAAATTCGGGCAAATTCTCTGCTACACGTGCGACGTGGTTCGTATGGTACACGAACAGCATGATGCAGCTTGTTCTGGCCGGAGGGTTGAGTGGTTGTGATATGGGCAATACCAATTTGAAATGGGCATTGTGCGGGCACGTACTGTTCAGTTCAACCTGGAAATAAGGTTATTCGCGTGCAAGGGAGCCTGAACCTCACATTTGCGCACACGGGCAAATTCGGGCAAATTCTCTGCTACACGTGCGAGGTGGTTCGTATGGTACACGAACATCATGATGCACCTTGTTTTGACCAGGGGGTTGAGTGGTCGCGATATGGGCAATACCAATTTGAAATGGTCATTGTGCGGGCACGCACTGTTCAGTTCAACCTGAAAATAGCGTCCTACGCGTGCAAGGGAGCCTAAACCTCACATTTGCACACACGGGCAAATTCGGGCAAATTCTCTGCTACACGTGCGACGTGGTTCGTATGGTACGCGAACAGCATGATGCACCTTGTTCTGGCCGGAGGGTTGAGTGGTTGTGATATTGGCAATACCAATTTGAAATGGTCATTGTGCGGGCACGTACTGTGAAGTTCAACCTGAACGTAGCATCGTTCACCTGCAAGGGAGCCTAAACCTCACATTTGCACACACGGGCAAATTCGGGCAAATTCTCTGCTACATGTGCGAGGTGGTTCGTATGGTACACGAACATCATGATGGAACTTGTTTGGACCAGGGGGTTGAGTGGTTGTGATATGGGCAATACCAATTTGAAATGGGCATTGTGCGGGCACGTACTGTGAAGTTCAACCTGAAAATAGCGTCATTCGCGTGCAAGGGAGCCTGAACCTCACATTTGCACACACGGGCAAATTCGGGCAAATTCTCTGCTACACGTGCGACGTGGTTCATATGGTACACGAACAGCATGATGCAGCTTGTTTTGGCCAGAGGGTTAAGTGGTCGAGATATGGGCAATACCAATTTGAAATCGGCATTGTGCGGGCACGTACTGTTCGGTTCAACCTGGAAATAAGGTTATTCGCGTGCAAGGGAGCCTGAACCTCACATTTGCGCACACGGGCAAATTCGGGCAAATTCTCTGCTACACGTGCGGGGTGGTTCGTATGGTACACGAACATCATGATGCACCTTGTTTTGACCAGGGGGTTGAGTGGTCGAGATATGGCAAATACCAATTTGGAAAGGTCATTGTGCGGGCACGCACTGTTCAGTTCAACCTGAAAATAGCGTCCTTCACGTGC
This sequence comes from Eutreptiella sp. 'Long Island Sound 2002', assembly GCA_964036045.1. Lineage (NCBI taxonomy): Eukaryota > Euglenozoa > Euglenophyceae > Eutreptiales > Eutreptiaceae > Eutreptiella > Eutreptiella sp. 'Long Island Sound 2002'. Next base: position 20,650,425 of record OZ038403.1, read on the forward strand.
AAGGGAGCCTAAACCTCACATTTGCACACACGGGCAAATTCGGGCAAATTCTCTGCTACACGTGCGACGTGGTTCGTATGGTACACGAACAGCATGATGCAGCTTGTTCTGGCCGGAGGGTTGAGTGGTCGAGATATGGGCAATACCAATTTGGAATGGTCATTGTGCGGGCACGCACTGTTCAGTTCAACCTGAAAATAGCGTCCTTCACGTGCAAGGGAGCCTAAACCTCACATTTGCACACACGGGCAAATTCGGGCAAATTCTCTGCTACACGTGCGACGTGGTTCGTATGGTACACGAACAGCATGATGCAGCTTGTTCTGGCCGGAGGGTTGAGTGGTTGTGATATGGGCAATACCAATTTGAAATGGGCATTGTGCGGGCACGTACTGTTCGGTTCAACTTGGAAATAAGGTTATTCGCGTGCAAGGGAGCCTGAACCTCACATTTGCGCACACGGGCAAATTCGGGCAAATTCTCTGCTACACGTGCGAGGTGGTTCGTATGGTACACGAACATCATGATGCACCTTGTTTTGACCAGGGGGTTGAGTGGTCGCGATATGGGCAATACCAATTTGAAATGGTCATTGTGCGGGCACGCACTGTTCAGTTCAACCTGAAAATAGCGTCCTACGCGTGCAAGGGAGCCTAAACCTCACATTTGCACACACGGGCAAATTCGGGCAAATTCTCTGCTACACGTGCGACGTGGTTCGTATGGTACACGAACAGCATGATGCAGCTTGTTCTGGCCAGAGGGTTCAGTGGTTGTGATATGGGCAATACCAATTTGAAATGGGCATTGTGCGGGCACGTACTGTTCAGTTCAACCTGAAAATAGCGTCACTCATGTGCAAGGTAGCCTAAACCTCACATTTGCACACACGGGCAAATTCGGGCAAATTCTCTGCTACATGTGCGAGGTGGTTCGTATGGTACACGAACATCATGATGCACCTTGTTTTGACCAGGGGGTTGAGTGGTCGAGATATGGGCAATACCAATTTGAAATGGTCATTGTGCGGGCACGCACTGTTCAGTTCAACCTGAAAATAGCGTCCTTCGCGTGCAAGGGAGCCTAAACCTCAGATTTGCACACAAGGGCAAATTCGGGCAAATTCTCTGCTACACGTGCGACGTGGTTCGTATGGTACACGAACAGCATGATGCAGCTTGTTCTGGCCAGAGGGTTGAGTGGTTGTGATATGGGCAATACCAATTTGAAATGGGCATTGTGCGGGCACGCACTGTTCAGTTCAACCTGAAAATAGCGTCCTTCGTGTGCAAGGGAGCCTGAACCTCACATTTGCACACACGGGCAAATTCGGGCAAATTCTCTGCTACACGTGCGAGGTGGTTCGTATGGTACACGAACATCATGATGCACCTTGTTTTGACCAGGGGGTTGAGTGGTCGAGATATGCGCAATACCAATTTGAAATGGTCATTGTGCGGGCACGCACTGTTCAGTTCAACCTGAAAATAGCGTCCTTCGCGTGCAAGGGAGCCTAAACCTCACATTTGCACACACGGGCAAATTCGGGCAAATTCTCTGCTACACGTGCGACGTGGTTCGTATGGTACACGAATAGCATGATGCAGCTTGTTGTGGCCAGAGGGTTGAGTGGTTGAGATATGGGCAATACCAATTTGAAATCGGCATTGTGCGGGCACGTACTGTTCGGTTCAACCTGGAAATAAGGTTATTCGCGTGCAAGGGAGCCTAAACCTCACATTTGCACACACGGGCAAATTCGGGCAAATTCTCTGCTACACGTGCGACGTGGTTCGTATGGTACACGAACAGTATGATGCAGCTTGTTCTGGCCGGAGGGTTGAGTGGTTGTGATATGGGCAATACCAATTTGAAATGGGCATTGTGCGGGCACGTACTGTGAAGTTCAACCTGAAAGTAGCGTCACTCGTGTGCAAGGGAGCCTGAACCTCACATTTGCACACACGGGCAAATTCGGGCAAATTCTCTGCTACATGTGCGAGGTGGTTCGTATGGTACACGAACATCATGATGCACCTTGTTTTGACCAGGGGGTTGAGTGGTCGAGATATGGGCAATACCAATTTGAAATGGTCATTGTGCGGGCACACACTGTTCAGTTCAACCTGAAAATAGCGTCCTTCACGTGCAAGGGAGCCTAAACCTCACATTTGCACACACGGGCAAATTCGGGCAAATTCTCTGCTATACGTGCGACGTGGTTCGTATGGTACACGAACAGCATGATGCAGCTTGTTCTGGCCGGAGGGTTGAGTGGTTGTGATATGGGCAATACCAATTTGAAATGGGCATTGTGCGGGCACGTACTGTGAAGTTCAACCTGAAAATAGCGTCATTCGCGTGCAAGGGAGCCTGAACCTCACATTTGCACACACGGGCAAATTCGGGCAAATTCTCTGCTACATGTGCGAGGTGGTTCGTATGGTACACGAACATCATGATGCACCTTGTTTTGACCAGGGGGTTGAGTGGTCGAGATATGGGCAATACCAATTTGAAATGGTCATTGTGCGGGCACGCACTGTTCAGTTCAACCTGAAAATAGCCTCCTTCGCGTGCAAGGGAGCCTAAACCTCACATTTGCACACACGGGCAAATTCGGGCAAATTGTCTGCTACACGTGCAACGTGGCTCGTATGGTACACGAACAGCATGATGCAGCTTGTTCTGGCCAGAGGGTTGAGTGGTTGTGATATGGGCAATACCAATTTGAAATGGGCATTGTGCGGGCACGTACTGTTCAGTTCAACCTGAAAATAGCGTCACTCGTGTGCAAGGGAGCCTGAACCTCACACTTGCACACACGGGCAAATTCGGGCAAATTCTCTGCTACATGTGCGAGGTGGTTCGTATGGTACACGAACATCATGATGCACCTTGTTTTGACCAGGGGGTTGAGTGGTCGAGATATGGGCAATACCAATTTGGAATGGTCATTGTGCGGGCACGCACTCTTCAGTTCAACCTGAAAATAGCGTCCTTCACGTGCAAGGGAGCCTAAACCTCACATTTGCACACACGGGCAAATTCGGGCAAATTCTCTGCTATACGTGCAACGTGGTTCGTATGGTACACGAACAGCAAGATGCAGCTTGTTCTGGCCGGAGGGTTGAGTGGTTGTGATATGGGCAATACCAATTTGAAATGGGCATTGTGCGGGCACGTACTGTGAAGTTCAACCTGAAAATAGCGTCATTCGCGTGCAAGGGAGCCTGAACCTCACATTTGCACACACGGGCAAATTCGGGCAAATTCTCTGCTACATGTGCGAGGTGGTTCGTATGGTACACGAACATCATGATGCACCTTGTTTTGACCAGGGGGTTGAGTGGTCGAGATATGGGCAATACCAATTTGAAATGGTCATTGTGCGGGCACGCACTGTTCAGTTCAACCTGAAAATAGCGTCCTTCGCGTGCAAGGGAGCCTAAACCTCACATTTGCACACACGGGCAAATTCGGGCAAATTGTCTGCTACACGTGCAACGTGGTTCGTATGGTACACGAACAGCATGATGCAGCTTGTTCTGGCCAGAGGGTTGAGTGGTTGTGATATGGGCAATACCAATTTGAAATCGGCATTGTGCGGGCACGTACTGTTCAGTTCAACCTGAAAATAGCGTCACTCGTGTGCAAGGGAGCCTGAACCTCACACTTGCACACACGGGCAAATTCGGGCAAATTCTCTGCTACATGTGCGAGGTGGTTCGTATGGTACACGAACATCATGATGCACCTTGTTTTGACCAGGGGGTTGAGTGGTCGAGATATGGGCAATACCAATTTGGAATGGTCATTGTGCGGGCACGCACTCTTCAGTTCAACCTGAAAAAAGCGTCCTTCACGTGCAAGGGAGCCTAAACCTCACATTTGTACACACGGGCAAATTCGGGCAAATTCTCTGCTATACGTGCGACGTGGTTCGTATGGTACACGAACAGCATGATGCAGCTTGTTCTGGCCGGAGGGTTCAGTGGTCGAGATATGGGCAATACCAATTTGAAATGGGCATTGTGCGGGCACATACTGTTCAGTTCAACCTGAAATAGCGTCACTCGTGTGCAAGGGAGCCTAAACCTCACATTTGCACACACGGGCAAATTCGGGCAAATTCTCTGCTACACGTGCGAGGTGGTTCGTATGGTACACGAACATCATGATGCACCTTGTTTTGACCAGGGGGTTGAGTGGTCGAGATATGGGCAATACCAATTCGGAATGGTCATTGTGCGGGCACGCACTCTTCAGTTCAACCTGAAAATAGCGTCCTTCACGTGCAAGGGAGCCTAAACCTCACATTTGCACACACGGGCAGATTCGGGCAAATTCTCTGCTACACGTGCGACGTGGTTCGTATGGTACACGAACAGCATGATGCAGCTTGTTCTGGCCGGAGGGTTGGGTGGTTGTGATATGGGCAATACCAATTTGAAATGGGCATTGTGCGGGCACGTACTGTGAAGTTCAACCTGAAAATAGCCTCATTCGCGTGCAAGGGAGCCTGAACCTCACATTTGCACACACGGGCAAATTCGGGCAAATTCTCTGCTACACGTGCGACGTGGTTCGTATGGTACACGAACAGCATGATGCAGCTTGTTCTGGCCGGAGGGTTGAGTGGTTGTGATATGGGCAATACCAATTTGAAATGGGCATTGTGCGGGCACGTACTGTGAAGTTCAACCTGAAAATAGCGTCATTCGCGTGCAAGGGAGCCTAAAGCCCAGATTTGCGCACACGGGCAAATTCGGGCAAATTCTCTGCTACACGTGCGATGTGGTTCGTATGGTACACGAACAACATGCTGCAGCTTGTTCTGGCCAGATGGTTAAGTGGTCGAGATATGGGCAATACCAATTTGAAATCGGCATTGTGTGGGCACGTGCTGTTCGGTTCAACCTGGAAATAAGGTTATTCGCGTGCAAGGGAGCCTGAACCTCACATTTGCACACACGGGCAAATTCGGGCAAATTCTCTGCTACATGTGCGGGGTGGTTCGTATGGTACACGAACATCATGATGCACCTTGTTTTGACCAGGGGGTTGAGTGGTCGAGATATGGGCAATACCAATTTGGAATGGTCATTGTGCATGCACGTACTGTTCGGTTCAACCTGAAAATAGCGTCCTTCACGTGCAAGGGAGCCTAAACCTCACATTTGCACACACGGGCAAATTCGGGCAAATTCTCTGCTACATGTGCGAGGTGGTTCCTATGGTACACGAACATCATGATGCAGCTTTGTCTGGCCTGAGGGTTGAGTGGTCGAGATATGGGCAGTACCAATTTGAAATGGGCATTGTGCGGGCACATACTGTTCAGTTCGACCTGAAAATAGCGTCCTTCGCGTGCCGGGGAGCTTAAGCCGCACATTTCCACACACGGTCGAATTGGGACAAATTCTCTGCTACACGTGCGACGTGGTTCGTATGGTACACGAATAGCATTATGCAGCTTGTTGTGGCCAGAGGGTTGAGTGGTCGAGATATGGGCAATACCAAATTGAAAAGGCCATTGTGCGGGCACGTACTGTCCAGTTCAACCTGAAAATAGCGTCACTCGTGTGCAAGGGAGCCTAAACCTCACATTTGCACACACGGGCAAATTCGGGCAAATTCTCTGCTACACGTGCGACGTGGTTTGTATGGTACACGAACAGCATGATGCAGCTTGTTCTGGCCGGAGGGTTGAGTGGTCGCGATATGGGCAACACCAATTTGAAATGGGCATTGTGCGGGCACGCACTGTTCAGTTCAACCTGAAAATAGCGTCCTTCACGTGCAAGGGAGCCTAAACCTCACATTTGCACACACGGGCAAATTCGGGCAAATTCTCTGCTACACGTGCGACGTGGTTCGTATGGTACGCGAACAGCATGATGCACCTTGTTCTGGCCGGAGGGTTGAGTGGTTGTGATATGGGCAATACCAATTTGAAATGGGCATTGTGCGGGCACGTACTGTGAAGTTCAACCTGAACGTAGCTTCGTTCACCTGCAAGGGAGCCTAAACCTCACATTTGCACACACGGGCAAATTCGGGCAAATTCCCTGCTAAATGTGCGAGGTGGTTCGTATGGTACACGAACATCATGATGCAACTTGTTTTGACCAGGGGGTTGAGTGGTTGTGATATGGGCAATACCAATTTGGAATGGTCATTGTGCGGGCACGTACTGTGAAGTTCAACCTGAAAATAGCGTCATTCGCGTGCAAGGGAGCCTGAACCTCACATTTGCACACACGGGCAAATTCGGGCAAATTCTCTGCTACACGTGCGACGTGGTTCATATGGTACACGAACAGCATGATGCAGCTTGTTTTGACCAGGGGGTTGAGTGGTCGAGATATGGCAAATACCAATTTGGAAAGGTCATTTTGCGGGCATGCACTGTTCAGTTCAACCTGAAAATAGCGTCCTTCACGTGCAAGGGAGCCTAAACCTCACATTTGCACACACGGGCAAATTCGGGCAAATTCTCTGCTACACGTGCGACGTGGTTCGTGTGGTACACGAACAGCATGATGCAGCTTGTTCTGGCCGGAGGGTTGAGTGGTCGAGATATGGGCAATACCAATTTGGAATGGTCATTGTGCGGGCACGCACTGTTCAGTTCAACCTGAAAATAGCGTCCTTCACGTGCAAGGGAGCCTAAACCTCACATTTGCACACACGGGCAAATTCGGGCAAATTCTCTGCTACACGTGCGACGTGGTTCGTATGGTACACGAACAGCATGATGCAGCTTGTTCTGGCCGGAGGGTTGAGTGGTTGTGATATGGGCAATACCAATTTGAAATGGGCATTGTGCGGGCACGTACTGTTCGGTTCAACCTGGAAATAAGGTTATTCGCGTGCAAGGGAGCCTGAACCTCACATTTGCGCACACGGGCAAATTCGGGCAAATTCTCTGCTACACGTGCGGGGTGGTTCGTATGGTACACGAACATCATGATGCACCTTGTTTTGACCAGGGGGTTGAATGGTCGAGATATGAGCAATACCAATTTGGAATGGTCATTGTGCGGGCACGCACTGTTCAGTTCAACCTGAAAATAGCGTCCTTCACGTGCAACGGAGCCTAAAACTCACATTTGCACACACGGGCAAATTCGGGCAAATTCTCTGCTACACGTGCGACGTGGTTCGTATGGTACACGAACAGCATGATGCACCTTGTTGTGGCCAGAGGGTTGAGTGGTTGAGATATGGGCAATACCAATTTGAAATCGGCATTGTGCGGGCACGTACTGTTCGGTTCAACCTGGAAATAAGGTTATTCGCGTGCAAGGGAGCCTGAACCTCACATTTTCGCACACGGGCAAATTCGGGCAAATTCTCTGCTACACGTGCGGGGTGGTTCGTATGGTACACGAACATCATGATGCACCTTGTTTTGACCAGGGGGTTGAGTGGTCGAGATATGCGCAATACCAATTTGAAATGGTCATTGTGCGGGCACGCACTGTTCAGTTCAACCTGAAAATAGCGTCCTTCACGTGCAAGGGAGCCTAAACCTCACATTTGCACACACGGGCAAATTCGGGCAAATTCTCTGCTACACGTGCGACGTGGTTCGTATGGTACACGAACAGCATGATGCAGCTTGTTCTGGCTGGAGGGTTGAGTGGTTGTGATATGGGCAATACCAATTTGAAATGGGCATTGTGCGGGCACGTACTGTTCGGTTCAACCTAGAAATAAGGTTATTCGCGTGCAAGGGAGCCTGAACCTCACATTTGCACACACGGGCAAATTCGGGCAAATTCTCTGCTACACGTGCGACGTGGTTCGTATGGTACACGAACAGCATGATGCAGCTTGTTCTGGCCGGAGGGTTGAGTGGTCGAGATATGGGCAATACCAATTTGGAATGGTCATTGTGCGGGCACGCACTGTTCAGTTCAACCTGAAAATAGCGTCCTTCACGTGCAAGGGAGCCTAAACCTCACATTTGCACACACGGGCAAATTCGGGCAAATTCTCTGCTACACGTGCGACGTCGTTCGTATGGTACACGAATAGCATGATGCAGCTTGTTGTGGCCAGAGCGTTGAGTGGTTGAGATATGGGCAATACCGATTTGAAATCGGCATTGTGCGGGCACGTACTGTTCGGTTCAACCTGGAAATAAGGTTATTCGCGTGCAAGGGAGCCTGAACCTCACATTTGCGCACACGGGCAAATTCGGGCAAATTCTCTGCTACACGTGCGGGGTGGTTCGTATGGTACACGAACATCATGATGCACCTTGTTTTGACCATGGGGTTGAGTGGTCGAGATATGGGCAATACCAATTTGAAATCGGCATTGTGCGGGCACGTACTGTTCGGTTCAACCTGGAAATAAGGTTATTCGCGTGCAAGGGAGCCCGAACCTCACATTTGCGCACACGGGCAAATTCGGGCAAATTCTCTGCTACACGTGCGGGGTGGTTCGTATGGTACACGAACATCATGATGCACCTTGTTTTGGCTAGAGGGTTGAGTGGTCGAGATATGGGCAATACCAATTTGAAATGGGCATTGTGCGGGCACGTACTGTTCGGTTCAACCTGGAAATAAGGTTATTCGCGTGCAAGGGAGCCTGAACCTCACATTTGCACACACGGGCAAATTCGGGCAAACTCTCTGCTACATGTGCGAGGTGGTTCGTATGGTACACGAACATCATGATGCACCTTGTTTTGACCAGGTGGGTTGAGTGGTCGAGATATGGGCAATACCAATTTGGAATGGGCATTGTGCGGGCACGTACTGTTCAGTTCAACCTGAAAATAGCGTCCTTCACGTGCAAGGGAGCCTAAACCTCACATTTGCACACACGGGCAAATTCGGGCAAATTCTCTGCTACATGTGCGAGGTGGTTCGTATGGTACACGAACATCATGATGCACCTTGTTTTGACCAGGTGGGTTGAGTGGTCGAGATATGGGCAATACCAATTTGGAATGGGCATTGTGCGGGCACGTACTGTTCAGTTCAACCTGAAAATAGCGTCCTTCACGTGCAAGGGAGCCTAAACCTCACATTTGCACACACGGGCCAATTCGGGCAAATTCTCTCCTACACGTGCGACGTGGTTCGTATGGTACACGAACAGCATGATGCAGCTTGTTGTGGCCGGAGGGTTGAGTGGTTGAGATATGGGCAATACCAAATTGAAATGGGCATTGTGCGGGCACGTACTGTGAAGTTCAACCTAAAAACAGCGTCATTCGCGTGCAAGGGAGCCTAAAGCCCAGATTTGCGCACACGGGCAAATTCGGGCAAATTCTCTGCTACACGTGCGATGTGGTTCGTATGGTACACGAACAACATGCTGCAGCTTGTTCTGGCCAGAGGGTTGAGTGGTCGAGATATGGGCAATACCAATTTGAAATCGGCATTGTGCGGGCACGTACTGTTCGGTTCAACCTGGAAATAAGGTTATTCGCGTGCAAGGGAGCCTGAACCTGACATTTGCGCACACGGGCAAATTCGGGCAAATTCTCTGCTACACGTGCGAGGTGGTTCGTATGGTACAGGAACATCATGATGAACCTTGTTTTGGCCAGAGGGTTGAGTGGTCGAGATATGGGCAATACCAATTTGAAATGGTCATTGTGCGGGCACGCACTGTTCAGTTCAACCTGAAAATAGCGTCACTCGTGTGCAAGGGAGCCTGAACCTCACATTTGCACACACGGGCAAATTCGGGCAAATTCGCTGCTACACGTGCGACGTGGTTCGTATGGTACACGAACAGCATGATGCAGCTTGTTCTGGCCAGAGGGTTGAGTGGTCGCGATATGGGCAACACCAATTTGAAATGGGCATTGTGCGGGCACGTACTGTTCAGTTCAACCCGAAAATAGCGTCACTCGTGTGCAAGGGAGCCTGAACCTCACATTTGCACACACGGGCAAATTCGGGCAAATTCTCTGCTACATGTGCGAGGTGGTTCGTATGGTACACGAACATCATGATGCACCTTGTTTTGACCAGGGGGTTGAGTGGTCGAGATATGGGCAATACCAATTTGGAATGGTCATTGTGCGGGCACGCACTGTTCAATTCAACCTGAAAATAGCGTCCTTCGCGTGCAAGGGAGCCTAAACCTCACATTTGCACACACGGGCAAATTCGGGCAAATTCTCTGCTACACGTGCGACGTGGTTCGTATGGTACACGAACAGCATGATGCAGCTTGTTGTGGCCAGAGGGTTGAGTGGTTGAGATATGGGCAATACCAAATTGAAACGGGTTTTGTGCGGGCACGTACTGTTCAGTTCAACCTGAAAATAGCGTCATTCGCGTGCAAGGCAGCCTAAAACCCACATATGCGCACACGGGCAAATTCGAGCAAATTCTCTGCTACATGTGCGACGTGCTTCGTATGGTACACTAACAGCATGATGCAGCTTGTTCTGGCCAGAGGGTTGAGTGGTCGAGATATGGGCAATACCAATTTGAAATGGGCATTGTGCGGGCACGTACTGTTCAGTTCAACCTGAAAATAGCGTCCTTCGCGTGCAAGGGAGCCTAAACCTCACATTTGCACACACGGGCAAATTCGGGCAAATTCTCTGCTACACGTGCGACGTGGTTCGTATGGTACACGAACAGCATGATGCAGCTTGTTCTGGCCAGAGGGTTGAGTGGTCGCGATATGGGCAACACCAATTTGAAATAAGCATTGTGCGGGCACGTACTGTTCAGTTCAACCTGCAAAATGGCGTCACTCGTGTGCAAGGGAGCCTGAACCTCAGAATTTGCACACACGGGCAAATTCGGGCAAATTCTCTGCTACATGTGCGAGGTGGTTTGTATGGTACACGAACATCATGATGCACCTTGTTTTGACCAGGGGGTTGAGTGGTCGAGATATGGGCAATACCAATTTGAAATGGTCATTGTGCGGGCACGCACTGTTCAGTTCAACCTGAAAATAGCGTCATTCGCGTGCAAGGGATCCTAAAACCCACATATGCGCACACGGGCAAATTCGAGCAAATTCTCTGCTACAGGTGCGACGTGGTTCGTATGGTACACGAAAATCATGATGCAGTTTTGTCTGGCCTGAGGGTTGAGTGGTCGAGATATGGGCAGTACCAATTTGAAATGGGCATTGTGCGGGCGCATACTGTTCAGCTCGACCTGAAAATAGCGTCCTTCGCGTGCCGGGGAGCCTAAGCCGCACATTTCCACACACGGGCAAATTCGGGCAAATTCTCTGCTACATGTGCGAGGTGGTTCGTATGGTACACAAACATCATGCTGCAGCTTGTTCTGGCCAGAGGGTTAAGTGGTCGAGATATGGGCAACACCAATTTGAAATGGGCATTGTGCGGGCACGTACTGTTCAGTTCAACCCGAAAATAGTGTCACTCGTGTGCAAGGGAGCCTGAACCTCACATTTGCACACACGGGCAAATTCGGTCAAATTCTCTGCTACACGTGCGACGTGGTTCGTATGGTACACGAACAGCATGATGCAGCTTGTTCTGGCCAGAGGGTTGAGTGGTCGCGATATGGGCAACACCAATTTGAAATGGGCATTGTGCGGGCGCATACTGTTCAGCTCGACCTGAAAATAGCGTCCTTCGCGTGCCGGGGAGCCTAAGCCGCACATTTCCACACACGGGCAAATTCGGGCAAATTCTCTGCTACATGTGCGAGGTGGTTCGTATGGTACACAAACATCATGCTGCAGCTTGTTCTGGCCAGAGGGTTAAGTGGTCGAGATATGGGCAACACCAATTTGAAATGGGCATTGTGCGGGCACGTACTGTTCAGTTCAACCCGAAAATAGTGTCACTCGTGTGCAAGGGAGCCTGAACCTCACATTTGCACACACGGGCAAATTCGGTCAAATTCTCTGCTACACGTGCGACGTGGTTCGTATGGTACACGAACAGCATGATGCAGCTTGTTCTGGCCAGAGGACTGAGTGGTCGCGATATGGGCAACACCAATTTGAAATGGGCATTGTGCGGGCACGTACTGTTCAGTTCAACCCGAAAATAGCGTCACTCGTGTGCAAGGGAGCCTGAACCTCACATTTGCACACACGGGCAAATTCGGGCAAATTCTCTGCTACATGTGCGAGGTGGTTCGTATGGTACACGAACATCATGATGCACCTTGTTTTGACCAGGGGGTTGAGTGGTCGAGATATGGGCAATACCAATTTGGAATGGTCATTGTGCGGGCACGCACTGTTCAGTTCAACCTGAAAATAGCGTCCTTCGCGTGCAAGGGAGCCTAAACCTCACATTTGCACACACGGGCAAATTCGGGCAAATTCTCTGCTACACGTGCGACGTGGTTCGAATGGTACACGAACAGCATGATGCAGCTTGTTGTGGCCAGAGGGGTGAGTGGTTGAGATATGGGCAATACCAAATTGAAACGGGTTTTGTGCGGGCACGTACTGTTCAGTTCAACCTGAAAATAGCGTCATTCGCGTGCAAGGCAGCCTAAAACCCACATATGCGCACACGGGCAAATTCGAGCAAATTCTCTGCTACATGTGCGACGTGCTTCGTATGGTACACTAACAGCATGATGCAGCTTGTTCTGGCCAGAGGGTTGAGTGGTCGAGATATGGGCAATACCAATTTGAAATGGGCATTGTGCGGGCACGTACTGTTCAGTTCAACCTGAAAATAGCGTCCTTCGCGTGCAAGGGAGCCTAAACCTCACATTTGCACACACGGGCAAATTCGGGCAAATTCTCTGCTACACGTGCGACGTGGTTCGTATGGTACACGAACAGCATGATGCAGCTTGTTCTGGCCAGAGGGTTGAGTGGTCGCGATATGGGCAACACCAATTTGAAATAAGCATTGTGCGGGCACGTACTGTTCAGTTCAACCTGCAAAATGGCGTCACTCGTGTGCAAGGGAGCCTGAACCTCACATTTGCACACACGGGCAAATTCGGGCAAATTCTCTGCTACATGTGCGAGGTGGTTCGTATGGTACACGAACATCATGATGCACCTTGTTTTGACCAGGGGGTTGAGTGGTCGAGATATGGGCAATACCAATTTGGAATGGTCATTGTGCGGGCACGCACTGTTCAGTTCAACCTGAAAATAGCGTCCTTCACGTGCAAGGGAGCCTAAACCTCACATTTGCACACACGGGCAAATTCGGGCAAATTCTCTGCTACACGTGCGACGCGGTTCGTATCGTACACGAATAGCATGATGCAGCTTGTTGTGGCCAGAGGGTTGAGTGGTTGAGATATGGGCAATACCAATTTGAAATCGGCATTGTGCGGGCACGTACTGTTCGGTTCAACCTGGAAATAAGGTTATTCGCGTGCAAGGGAGCCTGAACCTCACATTTGCGCACACGGGCAAATTCGGGCAAATTCCCTGCTACACGTGCGGGGTGGTTCGTATGGTACACGAACATCATGATGCACCTTGTTTTGACCAGGGGGTTGAGTGGTCGAGATATGCGCAATACCAATTTGAAATGGTCATTGTGCGGGCACGCACTGTTCAGTTCAACCTGAAAATAGCGTCCTTCGCGTGCAAGGGAGCCTAAACTTCACATTTGCACACACGGGCAAATTCGGGCAAATTCTCTGCTACACGTGCGACGTGGTTCGTATGGTACACGAACAGCATGATGCAGCTTGTTCTGGCCGGAGGGTTGAGTGGTTGAGATATGGGCAATACCAATTTGAAATGGGCATTGTGCGGGCACGTACTGTGAACTTCAACCTGAAAATAGCGTCACTCGTGTGCAAGGGAGCCTGAACCTCACATTTGCACACACGGGCAAATTCGGGCAAATTCTCTGCTACACGTGCGAGGTGGTTCGTATGGTACACGAACATCATGATGCACCTTGTTTTGACCAGGGGGTTGAGTGGTCGAGATATGGGCAATACCAATTTGAAATGGTCATTGTGCGGGCACGCACTGTTCAGTTCAACCTGAAAATAGCATCCTTCGCGTGCAAGGGAGCCTAAACCTCACATTTGCACACACGGGCAAATTCGGGCAAATTGTCTGCTACACGTGCAACGTGGTTCGTATGGTACACGAACAGCATGATGCAGCTTGTTCTGGCCAGAGGGTTGAGTGGTTGTGATATGGGCAATACCAATTTGAAATGGGCATTGTGCGGGCACGTACTGTTCAGTTCAACCTGAAAATAGCGTCACTCGTGTGCAAGGGAGCCTGAACCTCACACTTGCACACACGGGCAAATTCGGGCAAATTCTCTGCTACATGTGCGAGGTGGTTCGTATGGTACACGAACATCATGATGCACCTTGTTTTGACCAGGGGGTTGAGTGGTCGAGATATGGGCAATACCAATTTGAAATGGTCATTGTGCGGGCACGCACTCTTCAGTTCAACCTGAAAATAGCGTCCTTCACGTGCCGGGGAGCCTAAGCCGCACATTTCCACACACGGGCAAATTCGGGCCAATTCTCTGCTACATGTGCGAGGTGGTTCGTATGGTACACGAACATCATGCTGCAGCTTGTTCTGGCCAGAGGGTTAAGTGGTCGAGATATGGGCAACACCAATTTGAAATGGGCATTGTGCGGGCACGTACTGTTCAGTTCAACCCGAAAATAGTGTCACTCGTGTGCAAGGGAGCCTGAACCTCACATTTGCACACACGGGCAAATTCGGTCAAATTCTCTGCTACACGTGCGACGTGGTTCGTATGGTACACGAACAGCATGATGCAGCTTGTTGTGGCCAGAGGGTTGAGTGGTCGCGATATGGGCAACACCAATTTGAAATGGGCATTGTGCGGGCACGTACTGTTCAGTTCAACCCGAAAATAGCGTCACTCGTGTGCAAGGGAGCCTGAACGTCACATTTGCCCACACGGGCAAATTCGGGCAAATTCTCTGCTACATGTGCGAGGTGGTTCGTATGGTACACGAACATCATGATGCACCTTGTTCTGACCAGGGGGTTGAGTGGTCGAGATATGGGCAATACCAATTTGGAATGGTCATTGTGCGGGCACGCACTGTTCAGTTCAACCTGAAAATAGCGTCCTTCGCGTGCAAGGGAGCCTAAACCTCACATTTGCACACACGGGCAAATTCGGGCAAATTCTCTGCTACACGTGCGACGTGGTTCGTATGGTACACGAACAGCATGATGCAGCTTGTTGTGGCCAGAGGGTTGAGTGGTTGAGATATGGGCAATACCAAATTGAAACGGGTTTTGTGCGGGCACGTACTGTTCAGTTCAACCTGAAAATAGCGTCATTCGCGTGCAAGGCAGCCTAAAACCCACATATGCGCACACGGGCAAATTCGAGCAAATTCTCTGCTACATGTGCGACGTGCTTCGTATGGTACACTAACAGCATGATGCAGCTTGTTCTGGCCAGAGGGTTGAGTGGTCGAGATATGGGCAATACCAATTTGAAATGGGCATTGTGCGGGCACGTACTGTTCAGTTCAACCTGAAAATAGCGTCCTTCGCGTGCAAGGGAGCCTAAACCTCACATTTGCACACACGGGCAAATTCGGGCAAATTCTCTGCTACACGTGCGACGTGGTTCGTATGGTACACGAACAGCATGATGCAGCTTGTTCTGGCCAGAGGGTTGAGTGGTCGCGATATGGGCAACACCAATTTGAAATAAGCATTGTGCGGGCACGTACTGTTCAGTTCAACCTGCAAAATGGCATCACTCGTGTGCAAGGGAGCCTGAACCTCACATTTGCACACACGGGCAAATTCGGGCAAATTCTCTGCTACATGTGCGAGGTGGTTCGTATGGTACACGAACATCATGATGCACCTTGTTTTGACCAGGGGGTTGAGTGGTCGAGATATGGGCAATACCAATTTGGAATGGTCATTGTGCGGGCACGCACTGTTCAGTTCAACCTGAAAATAGCGTCCTTCACGTGCAAGGGAGCCTAAACCTCACATTTGCACACACGGGCAAATTCGGGCAAATTCTCTGCTACACGTGCGACGCGGTTCGTATCGTACACGAATAGCATGATGCAGCTTGTTGTGGCCAGAGGGTTGAGTGGTTGAGATATGGGCAATACCAATTTGAAATCGGCATTGTGCGGGCACGTACTGTTCGGTTCAACCTGGAAATAAGGTTATTCGCGTGCAAGGGAGCCTGAACCTCACATTTGCGCACACGGGCAAATTCGGGCAAATTCCCTGCTACACGTGCGAGGTGGTTCGTATGGCACACGAACATCATGATGCACCTTGTTTTGACCAGGGGGTTGAGTGGTCGAGATATGCGCAATACCAATTTGAAATGGTCATTGTGCGGGCACGCACTGTTCAGTTCAACCTGAAAATAGCGTCCTTCGCGTGCAAGGGAGCCTAAACTTCACATTTGCGCACACGGGCAAATTCGGGCAAATTCTCTGCTACACGTGCGACGTGGTTCGTATGGTACACGAACAGCATGATGCAGCTTGTTCTGGCCGGAGGGTTGAGTGGTTGAGATATGGGCAATACCAATTTGAAATGGGCATTGTGCGGGCACGTACTGTGAACTTCAACCTGAAAATAGCGTCACTCGTGTGCAAGGGAGCCTGAACCTCACATTTGCACACACGGGCAAATTCGGGCAAATTCTCTGCTACACGTGCGAGGTGGTTCGTATGGTACACGAACATCATGATGCACCTTGTTTTGACCAGGGGGTTGAGTGGTCGAGATATGGGCAATACCAATTTGAAATGGTCATTGTGCGGGCACGCACTGTTCAGTTCAACCTGAAAATAGCGTCCTTCGCGTGCAAGGGAGCCTAAACCTCACATTTGCACACACGGGCAAATTCGGGCAAATTGTCTGCTACACGTGCAACGTGGTTCGTATGGTACACGAACAGCATGATGCAGCTTGTTCTGGCCAGAGGGTTGAGTGGTTGTGATATGGGCAATACCAATTTGAAATGGGCATTGTGCGGGCACGTACTGTTCAGTTCAACCTGAAAATAGCGTCACTCGTGTGCAAGGGAGCCTGAACCTCACACTTGCACACACGGGCAAATTCGGGCAAATTCTCTGCTACATGTGCGAGGTGGTTCGTATGGTACACGAACATCATGATGCACCTTGTTTTGACCAGGGGGTTGAGTGGTCGAGATATGGGCAATACCAATTTGGAATGGTCATTGTGCGGGCACGCACTCTTCAGTTCAACCTGAAAATAGCGTCCTTCACGTGCAAGGGAGCCTAAACCTCACATTTGCACACACGGGCAAATTCGGGCAAATTCTCTGCTACACGTGCGACGTGGTTCGTATGGTACACGAACAGCATGATGCAGCTTGTTCTGGCCGGAGGGTTGAGTGGTTGAGATATGGGCAATACCAAATTGAAATGGGCATTGTGCGGGCACGCACTGTTCAGTTCAACCTGAAAATAGCGTCACTCGTGTGTAAGGGAGCCTGAACCTCACATTTGCACACACGGGCAAATTCGGGCAAATTCTCTGCTACATGTGCGAGGTGGTTCGTATGGTACACGAACATCATGATGCACCTTGTTTTGACCAGGGGGTCCAGTGGTCGAGATATGGGCAATACCAATTTGAAATGGTCATTGTGCGGGCACGCACTGTTCAGTTCAACCTGAAAATAGCGTCCTTCGCGTGCAAGGGAGCCTGAACCTCACATTTGCACACACGGGCAAATTCGGGCAAATTGTCTGCTACACGTGCAAAGTGGTTCGTATGGTACACGAACAGCATGATGCAGCTTGTTCTGGCCAGAGGGTTGAGTGGTTGTGATATGGGCAATACCAATTTGAAATGGGCATTGTGCGGGCACGTACTGTTCAGTTCAACCTGAAAATAGCGTCACTCGTGTGCAAGGGAGCCTGAACCTCACACTTGCACACACGGGCAAATTCGGGCAAATTCTCTGCTACATGTGCGAGGTGGTTCGTATGGTACACGAACATCATGATGCACCTTGTTTTGACCAGGGGGTTGAGTGGTCGAGATATGGGCAATACCAATTTGGAATGGTCATTGTGCGGGCACGCACTCTTCAGTTCAACCTGAAAATAGCGTCCTTCACGTGCAAGGGAGCCTAAACCTCACATTTGCACACACGGGCAAATTCGGGCAAATTCTCTGCTATACGTGCGACGTGGTTCGTATGGTACACGAACAGCATGATGCAGCTTGTTCTGGCCGGAGGGTTGAGTGGTTGTGATATGGGCAATACCAATTTGAAATGGGCATTGTGCGGGCACGTACTGTGAAGTTCAACCTGAAAATAGCGTCATTCGCGTGCAAGGGAGCGTGAACCTCACATTTGCACACACGTGCAAATTCGGGCAAATTCTCTGCTACACGTGCGAGGTGGTTCGTATGGTACACGAACATCATGATGCACCTTGTTTTGACCAGGGGGTTGAGTGGTCGAGATATGGGCAATACCAATTTGGAATGGTCATTGTGCGGGCACGTACTGTTCAGTTCAACCTGAAAATAGCGTCACTCGTGTGCAAGGGAGCCTGAACCTCACATTTGCACACACGGGCAAATTCGGGCAAATTCTCTGCTACATGTGCGAGGTGGTTCGTATGGTACACGAACATCATGATGCACCTTGTTTTGACCAGGGGGTTGAGTGGTCGAGATATGGGCAATACCAATTTGGAATGGTCATTGTGCGGGCACGCACTGTTCAGTTCAACCTGAAAATAGCGTCCTTCACGTGCAAGGGAGCCTAAACCTCACATTTGCACACACGGGCAGATTCGGGCAAATTCTCTGCTACACGTGCGACGTGGTTCGTATGGTACACGAACAGCATGATGCAGCTTGTTCTGGCCGGAGGGTTGGGTGGTTGTGATATGGGCAATACCAATTTGAAATGGGCATTGTGCGGGCACGTACTGTGAAGTTCAACCTGAAAATAGCCTCATTCGCGTGCAAGGGAGCCTGAACCTCACATTTGCACACACGGGCAAATTCGGGCAACTTCTCTGCTACACGTGCGACGTGGTTCGTATGGTACACGAAGAGCATGATGCACCTTGTTCTGGCCGGAGGGTTGAGTGGTTGTGATATGGGCAATACCAATTTGAAATGGGCATTGTGCGGGCACGTACTGTGAAGTTCAACCTGAAAATAGCGTCATTCGCGTGCAAGGGAGCCTAAATCCCAGATTTGCGCACACGGGCAAATTCGGGCAAATTCTCTGCTACACGTGCGATGTGGTTCGTATGGTACACGAACAACATGCTGCAGCTTGTTCTGGCCAGATGGTTAAGTGGTCGAGATATGGGCAATACCAATTTGAAATCGGCATTGTGCGGGCACGTACTGTTTGGTTCAACCTGGAAATAAGGTTATTCGCGTGCAAGGGAGCCTGAACCTCACATTTGCACACACGGGCAAATTCGGGCAAATTCTCTGCTACACGTGCGGGGTGGTTCGTATGGTACACGAACATCATGATGCACCTTGTTTTGACCAGGGGGTTGAGTGGTCGAGATATGGGCAATACCAATTTGGAATGGTCATTGTGCATGCACGTACTATTCAGTTCAACCTGAAAACAGCGTCCTTCACGTGCAAGGGAGCCTAAACCTCACATTTGCACACACGGGCAAATTCAGGCAAATTCTCTGCTACATGTGCGAGGTGGTTCCTATGGTACACGAACATCATGATGCAGCTTTGTCTGGCCTGAGGGTTGAGTGGTCGAGATATGTGCAATACCAATTTGAAATGGGCATTGTGCGGGCGCATACTGTTCAGTTCGACCTGAAAATAGCGTCCTTCGCGTGCCGGGGAGCCTAAGCCGCACATTTCCACACACAGGCGAATTGGGACAAATTCTCTGCTACACGTGCGACGTGGTTCGTATGGTACACGAATAGCATGATGCAGCTTGTTGTGGCCAGAGGGTTGAGTTGTTGAGATATGGGCAATACCAAATTGAAACGGCCATTGTGCGGGCACGTACTGTTCAGTTCAACCTGAAAATAGTGTCATTCGCGTGCAAGGGAGCCTAAAGCCCACATTTGCGCACACGGGCGAATTGGGACAAATTCTCTGTTACACGTGCGACGTGGTTTGTATGGTACACGAATAGCATGATGCAGCTTGTTGTGGCCAGAGGGTTGAGTGGTCGAGATATGGGCAATACCAAATTGAAACGGCCATTGTGCGGGCACGTACTGTTCAGTTCAACCCGAAAATAGCGTCACTCGTGTGCAAGGGAGCCTAAACCTCACATTTGCACACACGGGCAAATTCGGGCAAATTCTCTGCTACACGTGCGACGTGGTTCGTATGGTACACGAACAGCATGATGCAGCTTGTTCTGGCCGGAGGGTTGAGTGGTCGCGATATGGGCAACACCAATTTGAAATGGGCATTGTGCGGGCACGCACTGTTCAGTTCAACCTGAAAATAGCGTCCTTCACGTGCAAGGGAGCCTAAACCTCACATTTGCACACACGGGCAAATTCGGGCAAATTCTCTGCTACACGTGCGACGTGGTTCATATGGTACACGAACAGCATGATGCACCTTGTTCTGGCCGGAGGGTTGAGTGGTTGTGATATGGGCAATACCAATTTGAAATGGGCATTGTGCGGGCACGTAATGTGAAGTTCAACCTGAACGTAGTGTCGTTCACCTGCAAGGGAGCCTAAACCTCACATTTGCACACACGGGCAAATTCGGGCAAATTCTCTGCTACATGTGCGAGGTGGTTCGTATGGTACACGAACATCATGATGCAACTTGTTTTGACCAGGGGGTTGAGTGGTTGTGATATGGGCAATACCAATTTGAAATGGGCATTGTGCGGGCACGTACTGTGAAGTTCAACCTGAAAATAGCGTCATTCGCGTGCAAAGGAGCCTGAACCTCACATTTGCACACACGTGCAAATTCGGGCAAATTCTCTGCTACACGTGCGACGTGGTTCATATGGTACACGAACAGCATGATGCAGCTTGTTCTGGCCGGAGGGTTGAGTGGTTGTGATATGGACAATACCAATTTGAAATGGGCATTGTGCGGGCACGTACTGTGAAGTTCAGCCTGAAAATAGCGTCATTCGCGTGCAAGGGAGCCTGAACCTCACATTTTCGCACACGGGCAAATTCGGGCAAATTCTCTGCTACACGTGCGATGTGGTTCGTATGGTACACGAACAACATGCTGCAGCTTGTTCTGGCCAGAGGGTTAAGTGGTCGAGATATGGGCAATACCAATTTGAAATCGGCATTGTGCGGGCACGTACTGTTCGGTTCAACCTGAAAATAAGGTTATTCGCGTGCAAGGGAGCCTGAACCTCACATTTGCGCACACGGGCAAATTCGGGCAAATTCTCTGCTACACGTGCGGGGTGGTTCGTATGGTACACGAACATCATGATGCACCTTGTTTTGACCAGGGGGTTGAGTGGTCGAGATATGGCAAATACCAATTTGGAAAGGTCATTGTGCGGGCACGCACTGTTCAGTTCAACCTGAAAATAGCGTCCTTCACGTGCAAGGGAGCCTAAACCTCACATTTGCACACACGGGCAAATTCGGGCAAATTCCCTGCTACACGTGCGACGTGGTTCGTATGGTACACGAACAGCATGATGCAGCTTGTTCTGGCCGGAGGGTCGAGTGGGCGAGATATGGGCAATACCAATTTGAAATGGGCATTGCGCGGGCACGTACTGTGAAGTTCAACCTGAAAATAGCGTCCTTCACGTGCAAGGGAGCCTAAACCTCACATTTGCACACACGGGCAAATTCGGGCAAATTCTCTGCTACACGTGCGACGTGGTTCGTATGGTACACGAACAGCATGATGCAGCTTGTTCTGGCCGGAGGGTTGAGTGGTTGTGATATGGGCAATACCAATTTGAAATGGGCATTGTGCGGGCACGTACTGTTGGGTTCAACCTGGAAATAAGGTTATTCGCGTGCAAGGGAGCCTGAACCTCACATTTCCACACACGGGCAAATTCGGGCAAATTCTCTGCTACACGTGCGGGGTGGTTCGTATGGTACACGAACATCATGATGCACCTTGTTTTGACCAGGGGGTTGAATGGTCGAGATATGAGCAATACCAATTTGAAATGGTCATTGTGCGGGCACGCACTGTTCATTTCAACCTGAAAATAGCGTCCTTCACGTGCAAGGGAGCCTAAACCTCACATTTGCACACACGGGCAAATTCGGGCAAATTCTCTGCTACACGTGCGACGTGGTTCGTATGGTACACGAACAGCATGATGCAGCTTGTTCTGGCCGGAGGGTTGAGTGGTCGAGATATGGGCAACACCAATTTGGAATGGTCATTGTGCGGGCACGCACTGTTCAGTTCAACCTGAAAATAGCGTCCTTCACGTGCAAGGGAGCCTAAACCTCACATTTGCACACACGGGCAAATTCGGGCAAATTCTCTGCTACACGTGCGACGTGGTTCGTATGGTACACGAATAGCATGATGCAGCTTGTTGTGGCCAGAGGGTTGAGTGGTTGAGATATGGGCAATACCAATTTGAAATCGGCATTGTGCGGGCACGTACTGTTCGGTTCAACCTCGAAATAAGGTTATTCGCGTGCAAGGGAGCCTGAACCTCACATTTGCGCACACGGGCAAATTCGGGCAAATTCTCTGCTACACGTGCGAGGTGGTTCGTATGGTACACGAACATCATGATGCACCTTGTTTTGGCCAGAGGGTTGAGTGGTCGAGATATGGGCAATACCAATTTGAAATGGTCATTGTGCGGGCACGCACTGTTCAGTTCAACCTGAAAATAGCGTCCTTCACGTGCAAGGGAGCCTAAACCTCACATTTGCACACACGGGCAAATTCGGGCAAATTCTCTGCTACACGTGCGACGTGGTTCGTATGGTACACGAACAGCATGATGCAGCTTGTTCTGGCCGGAGGGTTGAGTGGTCGAGATATGGGCAATACCAATTTGAAATGGGCATTGTGCGGGCACGTACTGTTCGGTTCAACCTGGAAATAAGGTTATTCGCGTGCAAGGGAGCCTGAACCTCACATTTGCACACACGGGCAAATTCGGGCAAATTCCCTGCTACATGTGCGAGGTGGTTCGTATGGTACACGAACATCATGATGCACCTTGTTTTGACCAGGTGGGTTGAGTGGTCGAGATATGGGCAATACCAATTTGGAATGGGCATTGTGCGGGCACGTACTGTTCAGTTCAACCTGAAAATAGCGTCCTTCACGTGCAAGGGAGCCTAAACCTCACATTCGCACACACGGGCAAATTCGGGCAAATTCTCTGCTACACGTGCGACGTGGTTCGTATGGTACACGAACAGCATGATGCAGCTTGTTCTGGCCGGAGGGTTGAGTGGTCGAGATATGGGCAATACCAATTTGAAATGGGCATTGTGCGGGCACGTACTGTTCGGTTCAACCTGGAAATAAGGTTATTCGCGTGCAAGGGAGCCTGAACCTCACATTTGCACACACGGGCAAATTCGGGCAAATTCCCTGCTACATGTGCGAGGTGGTTCGTATGGTACACGAACATCATGATGCACCTTGTTTTGACCAGGTGGGTTGAGTGGTCGAGATATGGGCAATACCAATTTGAAATGGGCATTGTGCGGGCACGTACTGTGAAGTTCAACCTAAAAATAGCGTCATTCGCGTGCAAGGGAGCCTAAAGCCCAGATTTGCGAACACGGGCAAATTCGGGCAAATTCTCTGCTACACGTGCGATGTGGTTCGTATGGTACACGAACAACATGCTGCAGCTTGTTCTGGCCAGAGGGTTAAGTGGTCGAGATATGGGCAATACCAATTTGAAATCGGCATTGTGCGGGCACGTACTGTTCGGTTCAACCTGGAAATAAGGTTATTCGCGTGCAAGGGAGCCTGAACCTGACATTTGCGCACACGGGCAAATTCGGGCAAATTCTCTGCTACACGTGCGAGGTGGTTCGTATGGTACACGAACATCATGATGCACCTTGTTTTGACCAGAGGGTTGAGTGGTCGAGATATGGGCAATACCAATTTGAAATCGGCATTGTGCGGGCACGTACTGTTCGGTTCAACCTGGAAATAAGGTTGCTCGCGTGCAAGGGAGCCTGAACCTCACATTTGCGCACACGGGCAAATTCGGGCAAATTCTCTGCTACACGTGCGGGGTGGTTCGTATGGTACACGAACATCATGATGCACCTTGTTTTGGCCAGAGGGTTGAGTGGTCGAGATATGGGCAATACCAATTTGAAATGGTCATTGTGCGGGCACGCACTGTTCAGTTCAACCTGAAAATAGCGTCCTTCACGTGCAAGGGAGCCTAAACCTCACATTTGCACACATGGGCAAATTCGGGCAAATTCTCTGCTACACGTGCGACGTGGTTCGTATGGTACACGAACAGCATGATGCAGCTTGTTCTGGCCGGAGGGTTGAGTGGTCGAGATATGGGCAATACCAATTTGAAATGGGCATTGTGCGGGCACGTACTGTTCGGTTCCACCTGGAAATAAGGTTATTCGCGTGCAAGGGAGCCTGAACCTCACATTTGCACACACGGGCAAATTCGGGCAAATTCTCTGCTACATGTGCGAGGTGGTTCGTATGGTACACGAACATCATGATGCACCTTGTTTTGACCAGGTGGGTTGAGTGGTCGAGATATGGGCAATACCAATTTGGAATGGGCATTGTGCGGGCACGTACTGTTCAGTTCAACCTGAAAATAGTGTCCTTCACGTGCAAGGGAGCCTAGACCTCACATTCGCACACACGGGCAAATTCGGGCAAATTCTCTGCTACACGTGCGACGTGGTTCGTATGGTACACGAACAGCATGATGCAGCTTGTTGTGGCCTGAGGGTTGAGTGGTTGTGATATGGGCAATACCAATTTGAAATGGGCATTGTGCGGGCACGTACTGTGAAGTTCAACCTAAGAATAGCGTCATTCGCGTGCAAGGGAGCCTAAAGCCCAGATTTGCGCACACGGGCAAATTCGGGCAAATTCTCTGCTACACGTGCGATGTGGTTCGTATGGTACACGAACAACATGCTGCAGCTTGTTCTGGCCAGAGGGTTAAGTGGTCGAGATATGGGCAGTACCAATTTGAAATCGGCATTGTGCGGGCACGTACTGTTCGGTTCAACCTGGAAATAAGGTTATTCGCGTGCAAGGGAGCCTGAACCTGACATTTGCGCACACGGGCAAATTCGGGCAAATTCTCTGCTACACGTGCGAGGTGGTTCGTATGGTACACGAACATCATGATGCACCTTGTTTTGGCCAGAGGGTTGAGTGGTCGAGATATGGGCAATACCAATTTGAAATGGTCATTGTGCGGGCACGCACTGTTCAGTTCAACCTGAAAATAGCGTCACTCGTGTCCAACAGAGCCTGAACCTCACATTTGCACACACGGGCAAATTCGAGCAAATTCTCTGCTACACGTGCGATGTGCTTCGTATGGTACGCGAACAGCATGATGCACCTTGTTCTGGCCGGAGGGTTGAGTGGTTGTGATATGGGCAATACCAATTTGAAATGGGCATTGTGCGGGCACGTATTGTTCAGTTCAACCCGAAAATAGCGTCACTCGTGTGCAAGGGAGCCTGAACCTCACATTTGCACACACGGGCAAATTCGGGCAAATTCCCTGCTACATGTGCGAGGTGGTTCGTATGGTACACGAACATCATGATGCACCTTGTTTTGACCAGGTGGGTTGAGTGGTCGAGATATGGGCAATACCAATTTGAAATGGGCATTGTGCGGGCACGTACTGTGAAGTTCAACCTAAAAATAGCGTCATTCGCGTGCAAGGGAGCCTAAAGCCCAGATTTGCGAACACGGGCAAATTCGGGCAAATTCTCTGCTACACGTGCGATGTGGTTCGTATGGTACACGAACAACATGCTGCAGCTTGTTCTGGCCAGAGGGTTAAGTGGTCGAGATATGGGCAATACCAATTTGAAATCGGCATTGTGCGGGCACGTACTGTTCGGTTCAACCTGGAAATAAGGTTATTCGCGTGCAAGGGAGCCTGAACCTGACATTTGCGCACACGGGCAAATTCGGGCAAATTCTCTGCTACACGTGCGAGGTGGTTCGTATGGTACACGAACATCATGATGCACCTTGTTTTGACCAGAGGGTTGAGTGGTCGAGATATGGGCAATACCAATTTGAAATCGGCATTGTGCGGGCACGTACTGTTCGGTTCAACCTGGAAATAAGGTTGCTCGCGTGCAAGGGAGCCTGAACCTCACATTTGCGCACACGGGCAAATTCGGGCAAATTCTCTGCTACACGTGCGGGGTGGTTCGTATGGTACACGAACATCATGATGCACCTTGTTTTGGCCAGAGGGTTGAGTGGTCGAGATATGGGCAATACCAATTTGAAATGGTCATTGTGCGGGCACGCACTGTTCAGTTCAACCTGAAAATAGCGTCCTTCACGTGCAAGGGAGCCTAAACCTCACATTTGCACACATGGGCAAATTCGGGCAAATTCTCTGCTACACGTGCGACGTGGTTCGTATGGTACACGAACAGCATGATGCAGCTTGTTCTGGCCGGAGGGTTGAGTGGTCGAGATATGGGCAATACCAATTTGAAATGGGCATTGTGCGGGCACGTACTGTTCGGTTCAACCTGGAAATAAGGTTATTCGCGTGCAAGGGAGCCTGAACCTCACATTTGCACACACGGGCAAATTCGGGCAAATTCTCTGCTACATGTGCGAGGTGGTTCGTATGGTACACGAACATCATGATGCACCTTGTTTTGACCAGGTGGGTTGAGTGGTCGAGATATGGGCAATACCAATTTGGAATGGGCATTGTGCGGGCACGTACTGTTCAGTTCAACCTGAAAATAGTGTCCTTCACGTGCAAGGGAGCCTAGACCTCACATTCGCACACACGGGCAAATTCGGGCAAATTCTCTGCTACACGTGCGACGTGGTTCGTATGGTACACGAACAGCATGATGCAGCTTGTTGTGGCCTGAGGGTTGAGTGGTTGTGATATGGGCAATACCAATTTGAAATGGGCATTGTGCGGGCACGTACTGTGAAGTTCAACCTAAAAATAGCGTCATTCGCGTGCAAGGGAGCCTAAAGCCCAGATTTGCGAACACGGGCAAATTCGGGCAAATTCTCTGCTACACGTGCGATGTGGTTCGTATGGTACACGAACAACATGCTGCAGCTTGTTCTGGCCAGAGGGTTAAGTGGTCGAGATATGGGCAATACCAATTTGAAATCGGCATTGTGCGGGCACGTACTGTTCGGTTCAACCTGGAAATAAGGTTATTCGCGTGCAAGGGAGCCTGAACCTGACATTTGCGCACACGGGCAAATTCGGGCAAATTCTCTGCTACACGTGCGAGGTGGTTCGTATGGTACACGAACATCATGATGCACCTTGTTTTGACCAGAGGGTTGAGTGGTCGAGATATGGGCAATACCAATTTGAAATCGGCATTGTGCGGGCACGTACTGTTCGGTTCAACCTGGAAATAAGGTTGCTCGCGTGCAAGGGAGCCTGAACCTCACATTTGCGCACACGGGCAAATTCGGGCAAATTCTCTGCTACACGTGCGGGGTGGTTCGTATGGTACACGAACATCATGATGCACCTTGTTTTGGCCAGAGGGTTGAGTGGTCGAGATATGGGCAATACCAATTTGAAATGGTCATTGTGCGGGCACGCACTGTTCAGTTCAACCTGAAAATAGCGTCCTTCACGTGCAAGGGAGCCTAAACCTCACATTTGCACACATGGGCAAATTCGGGCAAATTCTCTGCTACACGTGCGACGTGGTTCGTATGGTACACGAACAGCATGATGCAGCTTGTTCTGGCCGGAGGGTTGAGTGGTCGAGATATGGGCAATACCAATTTGAAATGGGCATTGTGCGGGCACGTACTGTTCGGTTCAACCTGGAAATAAGGTTATTCGCGTGCAAGGGAGCCTGAACCTCACATTTGCACACACGGGCAAATTCGGGCAAATTCTCTGCTACATGTGCGAGGTGGTTCGTATGGTACACGAACATCATGATGCACCTTGTTTTGACCAGGTGGGTTGAGTGGTCGAGATATGGGCAATACCAATTTGGAATGGGCATTGTGCGGGCACGTACTGTTCAGTTCAACCTGAAAATAGTGTCCTTCACGTGCAAGGGAGCCTAGACCTCACATTCGCACACACGGGCAAATTCGGGCAAATTCTCTGCTACACGTGCGACGTGGTTCGTATGGTACACGAACAGCATGATGCAGCTTGTTGTGGCCTGAGGGTTGAGTGGTTGTGATATGGGCAATACCAATTTGAAATGGGCATTGTGCGGGCACGTACTGTTCGGTTCAACCTGGAAATAAGGTTGCTCGCGTGCAAGGGAGCCTGAACCTCACATTTGCGCACACGGGCAAATTCGGGCAAATTCTCTGCTACACGTGCGGGGTGGTTCGTATGGTACACGAACATCATGATGCACCTTGTTTTGGCCAGAGGGTTGAGTGGTCGAGATATGGGCAATACCAATTTGAAATGGTCATTGTGCGGGCACGCACTGTTCAGTTCAACCTGAAAATAGTGTCCTTCACGTGGAAGGGAGCCTAGACCTCACATTTGCACACACGGGCAAATTCGAGCAAATTCTCTGCTACACGTGCGATGTGCTTCGTATGGTACGCGAACAGCATGATGCACCTTGTTCTGGCCGGAGGGTTGAGTGGTTGTGATATGGGCAATACCAATTTGAAATGGGCATTGTGCGGGCACGTACTGTTCAGTTCAACCCGAAAATAGCGTCACTCGTGTGCAAGGGAGCCTGAACCTCACATTTGCACACACGGGCAAATTCGGGCAAATTCTCTGCTACATGTGCGAGGTGGTTCGTATGGTACACGAGCATCATGATGCACCTTGTTTTGACCAGGGGGTTGAGTGGTCGAGATATGGGCAATACCAATTTGAAATGGTCATTGTGCGGGCACGCACTATTCAGTTCAACCTGAAAATAGCGTCCTTCGCGTGCAAGGGAGCCTAAACCTCACATTTGCACACACGGGCAAATTCGGGCAAATTCTCTGCTACAGGT
The DNA here is from genome assembly GCA_964036045.1 of Eutreptiella sp. 'Long Island Sound 2002'. NCBI lineage: Eukaryota > Euglenozoa > Euglenophyceae > Eutreptiales > Eutreptiaceae > Eutreptiella > Eutreptiella sp. 'Long Island Sound 2002'. Next base: position 20,679,524 of record OZ038403.1, read on the forward strand.
GCGACGTGGTTCGTATGGTACACGAACAGCATGATGCAGCTTGTTGTGGCCGGAGGGTTGAGTGGTTGTGATATGGGCAATACCAATTTGAAATGGGCATTGTGCGGGCACGTACTGTGAAGTTCAACCTAAAAATAGCGTCATTCGCGTGCAAGGGAGCCTAAAGCCCAGATTTGCGCACACGGGCAAATTCGGGCAAATTCTCTGCTACACGTGCGATGTGGTTCGTATGGTACACGAACAACATGCTGCAGCTTGTTCTGGCCAGAGGGTTAAGTGGTCGAGATATGGGCAATACCAATTTGAAATCGGCATTGTGCGGGCACGTACTGTTCGGTTCAACCTGGAAATAAGGTTATTCGCGTGCAAGGGAGCCTGAACCTGACATTTGCGCACACGGGCAAATTCGGGCAAATTCTCTGCTACACGTGCGAGGTGGTTCGTATGGTACACGAACATCATGATGCACCTTGTTTTGACCAGAGGGTTGAGTGGTCCAGATATGGGCAGTACCAATTTGAAATCGGCATTGTGCGGGCACGTACTGTTCGGTTCAACCTGGAAATAAGGTTGCTCGCGTGCAAGGGAGCCTGAACCTCACATTTGCGCACACGGGCAAATTCGGGCAAATTCTCTGCTACACGTGCGGGGTGGTTCGTATGGTACACGAACATCATGATGCACCTTGTTTTGGCCAGAGGGTTGAGTGGTCGAGATATGGGCAATACCAATTTGAAATGGTCATTGTGCGGGCACGCACTGTTCAGTTCAACCTGAAAATAGCGTCCTTCGCGTGCAAGGGAGCCTAAACCTCACATTTGCACACACGGGCAAATTCGGGCAAATTCTGTGCTACAGGTGCGACGTGGTTCGTATGGTACACGAACAGCATGATGCAGCTTGTTGTGGCCGGAGGGTTGAGTGGTTGTGATATGGGCAATACCAATTTGAAATGGGCATTGTGCGGGCACGTACTGTGAAGTTCAACCTAAAAATAGCGTCATTCGCGTGCAAGGGAGCCTAAAGCCCAGATTTGCGCACACGGGCAAATTCGGGCAAATTCTCTGCTACACGTGCGATGTGGTTCGTATGGTACACGAACAACATGCTGCAGCTTGTTCTGGCCAGAGGGTTAAGTGGTCGAGATATGGGCAATACCAATTTGAAATCGGCATTGTGCGGGCACGTACTGTTCGGTTCAACCTGGAAATAAGGTTATTCGCGTGCAAGGGAGCCTGAACCTGACATTTGCGCACACGGGCAAATTCGGGCAAGTTCTCTGCTACACGTGCGAGGTGGTTCGTATGGTACACGAACATCATGATGCACCTTGTTTTGACCAGAGGGTTGAGTGGTCGAGATATGGGCAATACCAATTTGAAATCGGCATTGTGCGGGCACGTACTGTTCGGTTCAACCTGGAAATAAGGTTGCTCGCGTGCAAGGGAGCCTGAACCTCACATTTGCGCACACGGGCAAATTCGGGCAAATTCTCTGCTACACGTGCGGGGTGGTTCGTATGGTACACGAACATCATGATGCACCTTGTTTTGGCCAGAGGGTTGAGTGGTCGAGATATGGGCAATACCAATTTGAAATCGGCATTGTGCGGGCACGTACTGTTCGGTTCAACCTGGAAATAAGGTTGCTCGCGTGCAAGGGAGCCTGAACCTCACATTTGCGCACACGGGCAAATTCGGGCAAATTCTCTGCTACACGTGCGGGGTGGTTCGTATGGTACACGAACATCATGATGCACCTTGTTTTGGCCAGAGGGTTGAGTGGTCGAGATATGGGCAATACCAATTTGAAATGGTCATTGTGCGGGCACGCACTGTTCAGTTCAACCTGAAAATAGCGTCCTTCACGTGCAAGGGAGCCTAAACCTCACATTTGCACACATGGGCAAATTCGGGCAAATTATCTGCTACACGTGCGACGTGGTTCGTATGGTACACGAACAGCATGATGCAGCTTGTTCTGGCCGGAGGGTTGAGTGGTCGAGATATGGGCAATACCAATTTGAAGTGGGCATTGTGCGGGCACGTACTGTTCGGTTCAACCTGGAAATAAGGTTATTCGCGTGCAAGGGAGCCTGAACCTCACATTTGCACACACGGGCAAATTCGGGCAAATTCTCTGCTACAGGTGCGAGGTGGTTCGTATGGTACACGAACAGCATGATGCACCTTGTTTTGACCAGGTGGGTTGAGTGGTCGAGATATGGGCAATACCACTTTGGAATGGGCATTGTGCGGGCACGTACTGTTCAGTTCAACCTGAAAATAGCGTCATTCGCGTGCTAGGGAGCCTAAAGCCCAGATTTGCGCACACGGGCAAATTCGGGCAAATTCTCTGCTACACGTGCGATGTGGTTCGTATGGTACACGAACAACATGCTGCAGCTTGTTCTGGCCAGAGGGTTAAGTGGTCGAGATATGGGCAATACCAATTTGAAATCGGCATTGTGCGGGCACGTACTGTTGGGTTCAACCTGGAAATAAGGTTATTCGCGTGCAAGGGAGCCTGAACCTGACATTTGCGCACACGGGCAAATTCGGGCAAATTCTCTGCTACACGTGCGAGGTGGTTCGTATGGTACACGAACATCATGATGCACCTTGTTTTGGCCAGAGGGTTGAGTGGTCGAGATATGGGCAATACCAATTTGAAATGGTCATTGTGCGGGCACGCACTGTTCAGTTCAACCTGAAAATAGCGTCACTCGTGTGCAACAGAGCCTGAACCTCACATTTGCACACACGGGCAAATTCGAGCAAATTCTCTGCTACACGTGCGATGTGCTTCGTATGGTACGCGAACAGCATGATGCACCTTGTTCTGGCCGGAGGGTTGAGTGGTTGTGATATGGGCAATACCAATTTGAAATGGGCATTGTGCGGGCACGTACTGTTCAGTTCAACCCGAAAATAGCGTCACTCGTGTGCAAGGGAGCCTGAACCTCACATTTGCACACACGGGCAAATTCGGGCAAATTCTCTGCTACATGTGCGAGGTGGTTCGTATGGTACACGAGCATCATGATGCACCTTGTTTTGACCAGGGGGTTGAGTGGTCGAGATATGGGCAATACCAATTTGGAATGGTCATTGTGCGGGCACGCACTGTTCAGTTCAACCTGAAAATAGCGTCCTTCGCGTGCAAGGGAGCCTAAACCTCACATTTGCACACACGGGGAAATTCGGGCAAATTCTCTGCTACAGGTGCGACGTGGTTCGTATGGTACACGAACAGCATGATGCAGCTTGTTGTGGCCAGAGGGTTGAGTGGTTGAGATATGGGCAATACCAAATTGAAACGGGTATTGTGCGGGCACGTACTATTCAGTTCAACCTGAAAATAGCGTCATTCGCGTGCAAGGCAGCCTAAAACCCACATATGCGCACACGGGCAAATTCGAGCAAATTCTCTGCTACACGTGCGACGTGCTTCGTATGGTACACTAACAGCATGATGCAGCTTGTTCTGGCTAGAGGATTGAGTGGTCGAGATACGGGCAATACCAATTTGAAATGGGCATTGTGCGGGCACGTACTGTTCAGTTCAACCTGAAAATAGCGTCCTTCGCGTGCAAGGGAGCCTAAACCTCACATTTGCACACACGGGCAAATTCGGGCAAATTCTCTGCTACACGTGCGACGTGGTTCGTATGGTACACGAACAGCATGATGCAGCTTGTTCTGGCCAGAGGGTTGAGTGGTCGCGATATGGGCAACACCAATTTGAAATAAGCATTGTGCGGGCACGTACTGTTCAGTTCAACCTGCAAAATGGCGTCACTCGTGTGCAAGGGAGCCTGAACCTCACATTTGCACACACGGGCAAATTCGGGCAAATTCTCTGCTACATGTGCGAGGTGGTTCGTATGGTACACGAACATCATGATGCACCTTGTTTTAACCAGGGGGTTGAGTGGTGGAGATATGGGCAATACCAATTTGGAATGGTCATTGTGCGGGCACGCACTGTTCAGTTCAACCTGAAAATGGCGTCATTCGCGTGCAAGGGATCCTAAAACCCACATATGCGCACACGGGCAAATTCGAGCAAATTCTCTGCTAAAGGTGCGACGTGGTTCGTATGGTACACGAAAATCATGATGCAGTTTTGTCTGGCCTGAGGGTTGAGTGGTCGAGATATGGGCAGTACCAATTTGAAATGGGCATTGTGCGGGCACATACTGTTGGGCTCGACCTGAAAATAGCGTCCTTCGCGTGCCGGGGAGCCTAAGCCGCACATTTCCACAGACGGGCAAATTCGGGCAAATTCTCTGCTACACGTGCGATGTGGTTCGTATGGTACACGAACAACATGCTGCAGCTTGTTCTGGCCAGAGGGTTAAGTGGTCGAGATATGGGCAATACCAATTTGAAATCGGCATTGTGCGGGCACGTACTGTTCGGTTCAACCTGGAAATAAGGTTATTCGCGTGAAAGGGAGCCTGAACCTCACATTTGCGCACACGGGCAAATTCGGGCAAATTCTCTGCTACACGTGCGAGGTGGTTCGTATGGTACACGAACATCATGATGCACCTTGTTTTGGCCAGAGGGTTGAGTGGTCGAGATATGGGCAATACCAATTTGAAATGGTCATTGTGCGGGCACGCACTGTTCAGTTCAACCTGAAAATAGCGTCACTCGTGTGCAACAGAGCCTGAACCTCACATTTGCACACACGGGCAAATTCGAGCAAATTCTCTGCTACACGTGCGATGTGCTTCGTATGGTACGCGAACAGCATGATGCACCTTGTTCTGGCCGGAGGGTTGAGTGGTTGTGATATGGGCAATACCAATTTGAAATGGGCATTGTGCGGGCACGTACTGTTCAGTTCAACCCGAAAATAGCGTCACTCGTGTGCAAGGGAGCCTGAACCTCACATTTGCACACACGGGCAAATTCGGGCAAATTCTCTGCTACATGTGCGAGGTGGTTCGTATGGTACACGAGCATCATGATGCACCTTGTTTTGACCAGGGGGTTGAGTGGTCGAGATATGGGCAATACCAATTTGGAATGGTCATTGTGCGGGCACGCACTGTTCAGTTCAACCTGAAAATAGCGTCCTTCGCGTGCAAGGGAGCCTAAACCTCACATTTGCACACACGGGGAAATTCGGGCAAATTCTCTGCTACAGGTGCGACGTGGTTCGTATGGTACACGAACAGCATGATGCAGCTTGTTGTGGCCAGAGGGTTGAGTGGTTGAGATATGGGCAATACCAAATTGAAACGGGTATTGTGCGGGCACGTACTATTCAGTTCAACCTGAAAATAGCGTCATTCGCGTGCAAGGCAGCCTAAAACCCACATATGCGCACACGGGCAAATTCGAGCAAATTCTCTGCTACACGTGCGACGTGCTTCGTATGGTACACTAACAGCATGATGCAGCTTGTTCTGGCTAGAGGGTTGAGTGGTCGAGATACGGGCAATACCAATTTGAAATGGGCATTGTGCGGGCACGTACTGTTCAGTTCAACCTGAAAATAGCGTCCTTCGCGTGCAAGGGAGCCTAAACCTCACATTTGCACACACGGGCAAATTCGGGCAAATTCTCTGCTACACGTGCGACGTGGTTCGTATGGTACACGAACAGCATGATGCAGCTTGTTCTGGCCAGAGGGTTGAGTGGTCGCGATATGGGCAACACCAATTTGAAATAAGCATTGTGCGGGCACGTACTGTTCAGTTCAACCTGCAAAATGGCGTCACTCGTGTGCAAGGGAGCTTGAACCTCACATTTGCACACACGGGCAAATTCGGGCAAATTCTCTGCTACATGTGCGAGGTGGTTCGTATGGTACACGAACATCATGATGCACCTTGTTTTAACCAGGGGGTTGAGTGGTGGAGATATGGGCAATACCAATTTGGAATGGTCATTGTGCGGGCACGCACTGTTCAGTTCAACCTGAAAATGGCGTCATTCGCGTGCAAGGGATCCCAAAACCCACATATGCGCACACGGGCAAATTCGAGCAAATTCTCTGCTACACGTGCGACGTGCTTCGTATGGTACACTAACAGCATGATGCAGTTTTGTCTGGCCTGAGGGTTGAGTGGTCGAGATATGGGCAGTACCAATTTGAAATGGGCATTGTGCGGGCACATACTGTTCAGCTCGACCTGAAAATAGCGTCCTTCGCGTGCCGGGGAGCCTAAGCCGCACATTTCCACACACGGGCAAATTCGGGCAAATTCTCTGCTACATGTGCGAGGTGGTTCGTATGGTACACGAACATCATGCTGCAGCTTGTTCTGGTCAGAGGGTTAAGTGGTGGAGATATGGGCAACACCAATTTGAAATCAGCATTGTGCGGGCACGTACTGTTCGGTTCAACCTGGAAATAAGGTTATTCGCGTGCAAGGGAGCCTGAACCTCACATTTGCGCACACGGGCAAATTCGGGCAAATTCTCTGCTACACGTGCGGGGTGGTTCGTATGGTACACGAACATCATGATGCACCTTGTTTTGACCAGGGGGTTGAGTGGTCGAGATATGGGCAATACCAATTTGAAATGGGCATTGTGCGGGCACGTACTGTTCAGTTCAACCTGGAAATAAGGTTATTCGCGTGCAAAGGAGCCTGAACCTCACATTTGCGCACACGGGCAAATTCGGGCAAATTCTCTGCTACACGTGCGACGTGGTTCGTATGGTACGCGAATATCATGATGCACCTTGTTTTGGCCGGAGGGTTGAGTGGTCGAGATATGGGCAATACCAATTTGAAATCGGCATTGTGCGGGCACGTACTGTTCGGTTCAACCTGGAAATAAGGTTATTCGCGTGCAAGGGAGCCTGAACCTGACATTTGCGCACACGGGCAAATTCGGGCAAATTCTCTGCTACACGTGCGAGGTGGTTCGTATGGTACACGAACATCATGATGCACCCTGTTTTGACCAGGGGGTTGAGTGGTCGAGATATGGGCAATACCAATTTGAAATCGGCATTGTGCGGGCACGTACTGTTCGGTTCAACCTGGAAATAAGGTTGCTCGCGTGCAAGGGAGCCTGAACCTCACATTTGCGCACACGGGCAAATTCGGGCAAATTCTCTGCTACACGTGCGGGGTGGTTCGTATGGTACACGAACATCATGATGCACCTTGTTTTGGCCAGAGGGTTGAGTGGTCGAGATATGGGCAATACCAATTTGAAATGGTCATTGTGCGGGCACGCACTGTTCAGTTCAACCTGAAAATAGCGTCCTTCACGTGCAAGGGAGCCTAAACCTCACATTTGCACACACGGGCAAATTCGGGCAATTTCTCTGCTACACGTGCGACGTGGTTCGTATGGTACACGAACAGCATGATGCAGCTTGTTCTGGCCGGAGGGTTGAGTGGTCGAGATATGGGCAATACCAATTTGAAATGGGCATTGTGCGGGCACGTACTGTTCGGTTCAACCTGGAAATAAGGTTATTCGCGTGCAAGGGAGCCTGAACCTCACATTTGCACACACGGGCAAATTCGGGCAAATTCTCTGCTACATGTGCGAGGTGGTTCGTATGGTACACGAACATCATGATGCACCTTGTTTTGACCAGGTGGGTTGAGTGGTCGAGATATGGGCAATACCAATTTGGAATGGGCATTGTGCGGGCACGTACTGTTCAGTTCAACCTGAAAATAGCGTCCTTCACGTGCAAGGGAGCCTAAACCTCACATTTGCACACACGGGCAAATTCGGGCAAATTATCTGCTACACGTGCGACGTGGTTCGTATGGTACACGAACAGCATGATGCAGCTTGTTGTGGCCGGAGGGTTGAGTGGTTGTGATATGGGCAATACCAATTTGAAATGGGCATTGTGCGGGCACGTACTGTGAAGTTCAACCTAAAAATAGCGTCATTCGCGTGCAAGGGATCCTAAACCTCACATTTGCACACACGGGCAAATTCGGGCAAATTCTCTGCTGCACGTGCGATGTGGTTCGTATGGTACACGAACAACATGCTGCACCTTGTTCTGGCCAGAGGGTTAAGTGGTCGAGATATGGGCAATACCAATTTGAAATCGGCATTGTGCGGGCACGTACTGTTCGGTTCAACCTGGAAATAAGGTTATTCGCGTGCTAGGGAGCCTGAACCTGACATTTGCGCACACGGGCAAATTCGGGCAAATTCTCTGCTACACGTGCGAGGTGGTTCGTATGGTACACGAACATCATGATGCACCTTGTTTTGGCCAGAGGGTTGAGTGGTCGAGATATGGGCAATACCAATTTGAAATGGTCATTGTGCGGGCACGCACTGTTCAGTTCAACCTGAAAATAGCGTCACTCGTGTGCAACAGAGCCTGAACCTCACATTTGCACACACGGGCAAATTCGAGCAAATTCTCTGCTACACGTGCGATGTGCTTCGTATGGTACGCGAACAGCATGATGCACCTTGTTCTGGCCGGAGGGTTGAGTGGTTGTGATATGGGCAATACCAATTTGAAATGGGCATTGTGCGGGCACGTACTGTTCAGTTCAACCCGAAAATAGCGTCACTCGTGTGCAAGGGAGCCTGAACCTCACATTTGCACACACGGGCAAATTCGGGCAAATTCTCTGCTACATGTGCGAGGTGGTTCGTATGGTACACGAGCATCATGATGCACCTTGTTTTGACCAGGGGGTTGAGTGGTCGAGATATGGGCAATACCAATTTGGAATGGTCATTGTGCGGGCACGCACTGTTCAGTTCAACCTGAAAATAGCGTCCTTCGCGTGCAAGGGAGCCTAAACCTCACATTTGCACACACGGGCAAATTCGGGCAAATTCTCTGCTACAGGTGCGACGTGGTTCGTATGGTACACGAACAGCATGATGCAGCTTGTTGTGGCCAGAGGGTTGAGTTGTTGAGATATGGGCAATACCAAATTGAAACGGGTATTGTGCGGGCACGTACTATTCAGTTCAACCTGAAAATAGCGTCATTCGCGTGCAAGGCAGCCTAAAACCCACATATGCGCACACGGGCAAATTCGAGCAAATTCTCTGCTACAGGTGCGACGTGCTTCGTATGGTACACTAACATCATGATGCACCTTGTTTTGACCAGGGGGTTGAGTGGTCGAGATATGGGCAATACCAATTTGGAATGGTCATTGTGCCGGCACGCACTGTTCAGTTCAACCTGAAAATGGCGTCATTCGCGTGCAAGGGATCCTAAAACCCACATATGCGCACACGGGCAAATTCGAGCAAATTCTCTGCTACAGGTGCGACGTGGTTCGTATGGTACACGAAAATCATGATGCAGTTTTGTCTGGCCTGAGGGTTGAGTGGTCGAGATATGGGCAGTACCAATTTGAAATGGGCATTGTGCGGGCACATACTGTTCAGCTCGACCTGAAAATAGCGTCCTTCGCGTGCCGGGGAGCCTAAGCCGCACATTTCCACACACGGGCAAATTCGGGCAAATTCTCTGCTACATGTGCGAGGTGGTTCGTATGGTACACAAACATCATGCTGCAGCTTGTTCTGGTCAGAGGGTTAAGTGGTCGAGATATGGGCAACACCAATTTGAAATCGGCATTGTGCGGGCACGTACTGTTCGGTTCAACCTGGAAATAAGGTTATTCGCGTGCAAGGGAGCCTGAACCTCACATTTGCGCACACGGGCAAATTCGGGCAAATTCTCTGCTACACGTGCGGGGTGGTTCGTATGGTACACGAACATCATGATGCACCTTGTTTTGACCAGGGGGTTGAGTGGTCGAGATATGGGCAATACTAATTTGAAATGGGCATTGTGCGGGCACGTACTGTTCAGTTCAACCTGGAAATAAGGTTATTCGCGTGCAAGGGAGCCTGAACCTCACATTTGCGCACACGGACAAATTCGGGCAAATTCTCTGCTACACGTGCGACGTGGTTCGTATGGTACACGAATATCATGATGCACCTTGTTTTGGCCGGAGGGTTGAGTGGTCGAGATATGGGCAATACCAATTTGAAATGGTCATTGTGCGGGCACGTACTGTTCAGTTCAACCTGAAAATAGCGTCCTTCGCGTGCAAGGGAGCCTAAACCTCATATTTGCACACACGGGCAAATTCGGGCAAATTCTCTGCTACACGTGCGACGTGGTTCGTATGGTACACGAACCGCATGATGCAGCTTGTTCTGGCCAGAGGGTTGAGTGGTCGCGATATGGGCAACACCAATTTGAAATAAGCATTGTGCGGGCACGTACTGTTCAGTTCAACCTGCAAAATGGCGTCACTCGTGTGCAAGGGAGCCTGAACCTCACATTTGCACACACGGGCAAATTCGGGCAAATTCTCTGCTACATGTGCGAGGTGGTTCGTATGGTACACGAACATCATGATGCACCTTGTTTTGACCAGGGGGTTGAGTGGTCGAGATATGGGCAATACCAATTTGGAATGGTCATTGTGCGGGCACGCACTGTTCAGTTCAACCTGAAAATAGCGTCATTCGCCTGCAAGGGATCCTAAAACCCACATATGCGCACACGGGCAAATTCGAGCAAATTCTCTGCTACAGGTGCGACGTGGTTCGTATGGTACACGAACATCATGATGCAGCTTTGTCTGGCCTGAGGGTTGAGTGGTCGAGATATGGGCAGTACCAATTTGAAATGGGCATTGTGCGGGCGCATACTGTTCAGTTCAACCTGAAAATCGGGTCCTTCGCGTGCAAGGGAGCCTAAACCTCACATTTGCACACACGGGCAAATTCGGGCAAATTCTCTGCTACATGTGCGAGGTGGTTCGTATGGTACACGAACATCATGATGCAGCTTGTTCTGGCCAGAGGGTTAAGTGGTCGAGATATGGGCAACACCAATTTGAAATCGGCATTGTGCGGGCACGTACTGTTCGGTTCAACCTGGAAATAAGGTTATTCGCGTGCAAGGGAGCCTGAACCTCACATTTGCGCACACGGGCAAATTCGGGCAAATTCTCTGCTACACGTGCGGGGTGGTTCGTATGGTACACGAACATCATGATGCACCTTGTTTTGACCAGGGGGTTGAGTGGTCGAGATATGGGCAATACCAATTTGAAATGGGCATTGTGCGGGCACGTACTGTTCAGTTCAACCTGGAAATAAGGTTATTCGCGTGCAAGGGAGCCTGAACCTCACATTTGCGCACACGGGCAAATTCGGGCAAATTCTCTGCTACACGTGCGACGTGGTTCGTATGGTACACGAACATCATGATGCACCTTGTTTTGGCCAGAGGGTTGAGTGGTCGAGATATGGGCAATACCAATTTGAAATGGTCATTGTGCGGAGACGCACTGTTCAGTTCAACCTGAAAATCGCGTCCTTCGCGTGCAAGGGAGCCTGAACCTCACATTTGCAGACACGGGCAAATTCGGGCAAATTCTCTGCTACACGTGCGACGTGGTTCGTATGGTAGACGAACAGCATGCTGCAGCTTGTTCTGGCCGGAGGGTTGAGTGGTTGTGATATGGGCAATACCAATTTGAAATGGGCATTGTGCGGGCACGTACTGTGAAGTTCAACCTGAAAATAGCGTCCTTCGCGTGCAAGGGAGCCTAAACCTCACATTTGCACACACGTGCAAATTCGGGCAAATTCTCTGCTACACGTGCGACGTGGTTCATATGGTACGCGAATAGCATGATGCAGCTTGTTGTGGCCAGAGGGTTAAGTGGTTGAGATATGGGCAATACCAATTTGAAATCGGCATTGTGCGGGCACGTACTGTTCGGTTCAACCTGGAAATAAGGTTATTCGCGTGCAAGGGAGCCTGAACCTCACATTTGCGCACACGGGCAAATTCGGGCAAATTCTCTGCTACACGTGCGGGGTGGTTCGTATGGTACACGAACATCATGATGCACCTTGTTTTGACCAGGGGGTTGAGTGGTCGAGATATGGGCAATCCCAATTTGGAATGGTCATTGTGCGGGCACGCACTGTTCAGTTCAACCTGAAAATAGCGTCCTTCACGTGCAAGGGAGCCTAAACCTCACATTTGCACACACGGGCAAATTCGGGCAAATTCTCTGCTACACGTGCGACGTGGTTCGTATGGTACACGAACAGCATGCTTGCAGCTTGTTCTGGCCGGAGGGTTGAGTGGTTGTGATATGGGCAATACCAATTTGAAATGGGCATTGTGCGGGCACGTACTGTTCAGTTCAACCTGAAAATAGCGTCATTCGCGTGCAAGGGAGCCTGAACCTCACATTTGCACACACGTGCAAATTCGGGCAAATTCTCTGCTACACGTGCGACGTGGTTCATATGGTACACGAATAGCATGATGCAGCTTGTTGTGGCCAGAGGGTTAAGTGGTTGAGATATGGGCAATACCAATTTGAAATGGGCATTGTGCGGGCACGTACTGTTCGGTTCAACCTGGAAATAAGGTTATTCGCGTGCAAGGGAGCCTGAACCTCACATTTGCGCACACGGGCAAATTCGGGCAAATTCTCTGCTACACGTGCGGGGTGGTTCGTATGGTACACGAACATCATGATGCACCTTGTTTTGACCAGGGGGTTGAGTGGTCGAGATATGGGCAATACCAATTTCAAATCGGCATTGTGCGGGCACGTACTGTTCGGTTCAACCTGGAAATAAAGTTATTCGCGTGCAAGGGAGCCTGAACCTCACATTTGCGCACACGGGCAAATTCGGGCAAATTCTCTGCTACACGTGCGGGGTGGTTTGTATGGTACACGAACATCATGATGCACCTTGTTTTGGCCAGAGGGTTGAGTGGTCGAGATATGGGCAATACCAATTTGAAATGGTCATTGTGCGGGCACGCACTGTTCAGTTCAACCTGAAAATAGCGTCCTTCACGTGCAAGGGAGCCTAAACCTCACATTTGCACACACGGGCAAATTTGGGCAAATTCTCTGCTACACGTGCGACGTGGTTCGTATGGTACACGAACAGCATGATGCAGCTTGTTCTGGCCGGAAGGTTGAGTGGTTGTGATATGGGCAATACCAATTTGAAATGGGCATTGTGCGGGCACGTACTGTGAAGTTCAACCTGAAAATAGCGTCATTCGTGTGCAAGGGAGCCTAAAGCCCAGATTTGCGCACACGGGCAAATTCGGGCAAAATCTCTGCTACACGTGCGATGTGGTTCGTATGGTACACGAACAGCATGCTGCAGCTTGTTCTGGCCAGAGGGTTAAGTGGTCGAGATATGGGCAATACCAATTTGAAATGGGCATTGTGCGGGCACGTACTGTTCGGTTCAACCTGGAAATAAGGTTATTCGCGTGCAAGGGCGCCTGAACCTCACATTTGCGCACACGGGCTAATTCGGGCAAATTCTCTGCTACACGTGCGGGGTGGTTCGTATGGTACACGAACATCATGATGCACCTTGTTTTGGCCAGAGGGTTGAGTGGTCGAGATATGGGCAATACCAATTTGAAATGGTCATTGTGCGGGCACGCACTGTTCGGTTCAACCTGAAAATAGCGTCCTTCGCGTGCAAGGGAGCCCAGCCCAAACCTCACATTTGCACACACGGGCAAATTCGGGCAAATTCTCTGCTACACGTGCGACGTGGTTCGTATGGTACACGAACAGCATGATGCAGCTTGTTCTGGCCAGAGGGTTGAGTGGTTGTGATATGGGCAATACCAATTTGAAATGGGCATTGTGCGGGCACGTACTGTGAAGTTCAACCTGAAAATAGCGTCATTCGCATGCAAGGGAGCCTAAAGCCCAGATTTGCGCACACGGGCAAATTCGGGCAAATTCTCTGCTACACGTGCGATGTGGTTCGTATGGTACACGAACAGCATGCTGCAGCTTGTTCTGGCCAGAGGGTTAAGTGGTCGAGATATGGGCAATACCAATTTGAAATGGGCATTGTGCGGGCACGTACTGTTCGGTTCAACCTGGAAATAAGGTTATTCGCGTGCAAGGGCGCCTGAACCTCACATTTGCGCACACGGGCTAATTCGGGCAAATTCTCTGCTACACGTGCGGAGTGGTTCGTATGGTACACGAACATCATGATGCACCTTGTTTTGGCCAGAGGGTTGAGTGGTCGAGATATGGGCAATACCAATTTGAAATGGTCATTGTGCGGGCACGCACTGTTCAGTTCAACCTGAAAATAGCGTCCTTCGCGTGCAAGGGAGCCCAAACCTCACATTTGCACACACGGGCAAATTCGGGCAAATTCTCTGCTACACGTGCCACGTGGTTCGTATGGTACACGAACAGCATGATGCAGCTTGTTCTGGCCACAGGGTTGAGTGGTTGTGATATGGGCAATACCAATTTGAAATGGGCATTGTGCGGGCACGTACTGTGAAGTTCAACCTGAAAATAGCGTCATTCGTGTGCAATGGGGCCTAAAGCCCAGCTTTGCGCACACGGGCAAATTCGGGCAAATTCTCTGCTACACGTGCGATGTGGTTCGTATGGTACACGAATAGCATGCTGCAGCTTGTTCTGGCCAGAGGGTTAAGTGGTCGAGATATGGGCAATACCAATTTGAAATGGGCATTGTGCGGGCACGTACTGTTCGGTTCAACCTGGAAATAAGGTTATTCGCGTGCAAGGGCGCCTGAACCTCACATTTGCGCACACGGGCTAATTCGGGCAAATTCTCTGCTACACGTGCGGGGTGGTTCGTATGGTACACGAACATCATGATGCACCTTGTTTTGGCCAGAGGGTTGAGTGGTCGAGATATGGGCAATACCAATTTGAAATGGTCATTGTGCGGGCACGCACTGTTCAGTTCAACCTGAAAATAGCGTCCTTCGCGTGCAAGGGAGCCTGAACCTCACATTTGCACACACGGGCAAATTCGGGCAAATTCTCTGCTACACGTGCGACGTGGTTCGTATGGTACACGAACAGCATGATGCAGCTTGTTCTGGCCAGAGGGTTGAGTGGTTGTGATATGGGCAATACCAATTTGAAATGGGCATTGTGCGGGCACGTACTGTGAAGTTCAACCTGAAAATAGCGTCATTCGCGTGCAAGGGAGCCTGAAGCCCAGATTTGCGCACACGGGCAAATTCGGGCAAATTCTCTGCTACACGTGCGATGTGGTTCGTATGGTACACGAACAGCATGCTGCAGCTTGTTCTGGCCAGAGGGTTAAGTGGTCGAGATATGGGCAATACCAATTTGAAATGGGCATTGTGCGGGCACATACTGTTCGGTTCAACCTGAAAATAAGGTTATTCGCGTGCAAGGGCGCCTGAACCTCACATTTGCGCACACGGGCTAATTCGGGCAAATTCTCTGCTACACGTGCGGGGTGGTTCGTATGGTACACAAACATCATGATGCACCTTGTTTTGGCCAGAGGGTTGAGTGGTCGAGATATGGGCAATACCAGTTTGAAATGGTCATTGTGCGGGCACGCACTGTTCAGTTCAACCTGAAAATAGCGTCCTTCGCGTGCAAGGGAGCCCAAACCTCACATTTGCACACACGGGCAAATTCGGGCAAATTCTCTGCTACACGTGCGACGTGGTTCGTATGGTACACGAACAGCATGATGCAGCTTGTTCTGGCCAGAGGGTTGAGTGGTTGTGATATGGGCAATACCAATTTGAAATGGGCATTGTGCGGGCACGTACTGTGAAGTTCAACCTGAAAATAGCGTCATTCGCGTGCAAGGGAGCCTAAAGCCCAGATTTGCGCACACGGGCAAATTCGGGCAAATTCTCTGCTACACGTGCGATGTGGTTCGTATGGTACACGAACAGCATGCTGCAGCTTGTTCTGGCCAGAGGGTTAAGTGGTCGAGATATGGGCAATACCAATTTGAAATGCGCATTGTGCGGGCACGTACTGTTCGGTTCAACCTGGAAATAAGGTTATTCGCGTGCAAGGGCGCCTGAACCTCACATTTGCGCACACGGGCTAATTCGGGCAAATTCTCTGCTACACGTGCGGGGTGGTTCGTATGGTACACGAACATCATGATGCACCTTGTTTTGACCAGGGGGTTGAGTGGTCGAGATATGGGCAATACCAATTTGAAATGGTCATTGTGCGGGCACGCACTGTTCAGTTCAACCTGAAAATAGCGTCCTTCGCGTGCAAGGGAGCCCAAACCTCACATTTGCACACACGGGCAAATTCGGGCAAATTCTCTGCTACACGTGCGACGTGGTTCGTATGGTACACGAACAGCATGATGCAGCTTGTTCTGGCCAGAGGGTTGAGTGGTTGTGATATGGGCAATACCAATTTGAAATGGGCATTGTGCGGGCACGTACTGTTCAGTTCAACCTGGAAATAGCGTCACTCGTGTGCAAGGGAGCCTGAACCTCACATTTCCACACACCGGCGAATTGGGACAAATTCTCTGCTACACGTGCGACGTGGTTCGTACGGTACACGAATAGCATGATGCAGCTTGTTGTGGCCAGAGGGTTGAGTGGTTGAGATATGGGCAATACCAAATTGAAACGGCCATTGTGCGGGCACGTACTGTTCAGTTCAACCTGAAAATAGCGTCCCTCGGGTGCAAGGGAGCCTAAACCTCACATTTGCACACACGGGCAAATTCGGGCAAATTCTCTGCTACACGTGCGACGTGGTTCGTATGGTACACGAATAGCATGATGCAGCTTGTTGTGGCCAGAGGGTTGAGTGGTTGAGATATGGGCAATACCAAATTGAAACGGCCATTGTGCGGGCACGTACTGATCAGTTCAACCTGAAAATAGCGTCATTCGCGTGCAAGGGAGCCTAAAGCCCACATTTGCGCACACGG
The DNA here is from genome assembly GCA_964036045.1 of Eutreptiella sp. 'Long Island Sound 2002'. NCBI lineage: Eukaryota > Euglenozoa > Euglenophyceae > Eutreptiales > Eutreptiaceae > Eutreptiella > Eutreptiella sp. 'Long Island Sound 2002'. The sequence continues at coordinate 20,696,275 of OZ038403.1, forward strand.
GCAAATTCGGGCAAATTCTCTGCTACACGTGCGACGTGGTTCGTATGGTACACGAACAGCATGATGCAGCTTGTTCTGGCCAGAGGGTTGAGTGGTTGTGATATGGGCAATACCAATTTGAAATGGGCATTGTGCGGGCACGTACTGTGAAGTTCAACCTGAAAATAGCGTCATTCGCTTGCAAGGGAGCCTGAAGCCCAGATTTGCGCACACGGGCAAATTCGGGCAAATTCTCTGCTACACGTGCGATGTGGTTCGTATGGTACACGAACAGCATGCTGCAGCTTGTTCTGGCCAGAGGGTTAAGTGGTCGAGATATGGGCAATACCAATTTGAAATGGGCATTGTGCGGGCACGTACTGTTCCGTTCAACCTGAAAATAAGGTTATTCGCGTGCAAGGGCGCCTGAACCTCACATTTGCGCACACGGGCTAATTCGGGCAAATTCTCTGCTACACGTGCGGGGTGGTTCGTATGGTACACGAACATCATGATGCACCTTGTTTTGGCCAGAGGGTTGAGTGGTCGAGATATGGGCAATACCAATTTGAAATGGTCATTGTGCGGGCACGCACTGTTCAGTTCAACCTGAAAATAGCGTCCTTCGCGTGCAAGGGAGCCCAAACCTCACATTTGCACACACGGGCAAATTCGGGCAAATTCTCTGCTACACGTGCGACGTGGTTCGTATGGTACACGAACAGCATGATGCAGCTTGTTCTGGCCAGAGGGTTGAGTGGTTGTGATATGGGCAATACCAATTTGAAATGGGCATTGTGCGGGCACGTACTGTGAAGTTCAACCTGAAAATAGCGTCATTCGCGTGCAAGGGAGCCTAAAGCCCAGATTTGCGCACACGGGCAAATTCGGGCAAATTCTCTGCTACACGTGCGATGTGGTTCGTATGGTACACGAACAGCATGCTGCAGCTTGTTCTGGCCAGAGGGTTAAGTGGTCGAGATATGGGCAATACCAATTTGAAATGCGCATTGTGCGGGCACGTACTGTTCGGTTCAACCTGGAAATAAGGTTATTCGCGTGCAAGGGCGCCTGAACCTCACATTTGCGCACACGGGCTAATTCGGGCAAATTCTCTGCTACACGTGCGGGGTGGTTCGTATGGTACACGAACATCATGATGCACCTTGTTTTGACCAGGGGGTTGAGTGGTCGAGATATGGGCAATACCAATTTGAAATGGTCATTGTGCGGGCACGCACTGTTCAGTTCAACCTGAAAATAGCGTCCTTCGCGTGCAAGGGAGCCCAAACCTCACAGTTGCACACACGGGCAAATTCGGGCAAATTCTCTGCTACACGTGCGACGTGGTTCGTATGGTACACGAACAGCATGATGCAGCTTGTTCTGGCCAGAGGGTTGAGTGGTTGTGATATGGGCAATACCAATTTGAAATGGGCATTGTGCGGGCACGTACTGTTCAGTTCAACCTGGAAATAGCGTCACTCGTGTGCAAGGGAGCCTGAACCTCACATTTCCACACACGGGCGAATTGGGACAAATTCTCTGCTACACGTGCGACGTGGTTCGTACGGTACACGAATAGCATGATGCAGCTTGTTGTGGCCAGAGGGTTGAGTGGTTGAGATATGGGCAATACCAAATTGAAACGGCCATTGTGCGGGCACGTACTGTTCAGTTCAACCTGAAAATAGCGTCCCTCGGGTGCAAGGGAGCCTAAACCTCACATTTGCACACACGGGCAAATTCGGGCAAATTCTCTGCTACACGTGCGACGTGGTTCGTATGGTACACGAATAGCATGATGCAGCTTGTTGTGGCCAGAGGGTTGAGTGGTTGAGATATGGGCAATACCAAATTGAAACGGCCATTGTGCGGGCACGTACTGATCAGTTCAACCTGAAAATAGCGTCATTCGCGTGCAAGGGAGCCTAAAGCCCACATTTGCGCACACGGGCAAATTCGGGCAAATTCTCTGCTACACGTGCGACGTGGTTCGTATGGTACACTAACAGCATGATGCAGCTTGTTCTGGCCAGAGGACTGAGTGGTCGCGATATGGGCAACACCAATTTGGAATGGTCATTGTGCGGGCACGTACTGTTCAGTTCAACCTGAAAATAGCGTCACTCGTGTGCAAGGGAGCCTGAACCTCACATTTGCACACACGGGCAAATTCGGGCAAATTCTCTGCTACACGTGCGACGTGGTTCGTATGGTACACGAACAGCATGATGCAGCTTGTTCTGGCCAGAGGGTTGAGTGGTCGCGATATGGGCTACACCAATTTGAAATGGGCATTGTGCGGGCACGTACTGTTCAGTTCAACTTGAAAATAGCGTCACTGGTGTGCAAGGGAGCCTGAACCTCACATTTGCACACACGGGCAAATTCGGGCAAATTCTCTGCTACACGTGCGACGTGGTTCATATGGTACACGTATAGCATGATGCAGCTTGTTGTGGCCAGAGGGTTGAGTGGTTGAGATATGGGCAATACCAAATTGAAACGGGTATTGTGCGGGCATGTACTATTCAGTGCAACCTGAAAATAGCGTCATTCGCGTGCAAGGGAGCCTAAAACCCACATATGCGCACACGGGCAAATTCGAGCAAATTCTCTGCTACACGTGCGACGTGGTTCGTATGGTACACGAACAGCATGATGCAGCTTGTTCTGGCCAGAGGGTTGAGTGGTTGTGATATGGGCAATACCAATTTGAAATGGGCATTGTGCGGGCACGCACTGTGAAGTTCAACCTGAAAATAGCGTCATTCGCGTGCAAGGGAGCCTGAAGCCCAGATTTGCGCACACGGGCAAATTCGGGCAAATTCTCTGCTACACGTGCGATGTGGTTCGTATGGTACACGAACAGCATGCTGCAACTTGTTCTGGCCAGAGGGTTAAGTGGTCGAGATATGGGCAATACCAATTTGAAATGGGCATTGTGCGGGCACGTACTGTTCGGTTCAACCTGGAAATAAGGTTATTCGCGTGCAAGGGCGCCTGAACCTCACATTTGCGCACACGGGCTAATTCGGGCAAATTCTCTGCTACACGTGCGGGGTGGTTCGTATGGTACACGAACATCATGATGCACCTTGTTTTGGCCAGAGGGTTGAGTGGTCGAGATATGGGCAATACCAATTTGAAATGGTCATTGTGCGGGCACGCACTGTTCAGTTCAACCTGAAAATAGCGTCCTTCGCGTGCAAGGGAGCCCAAACCTCACATTTGCACACACGGGCAAATTCGGGCAAATTCTCTGCTACACGTGCGACGTGGTTCGTATGGTACACGAACAGCATGATGCAGCTTGTTCTGGCCAGAGGGTTGAGTGGTTGTGATATGGGCAATACCAATTTGAAATGGGCATTGTGCGGGCACGTACTGTGAAGTTCAACCTGAAAATAGCGTCATTCGCGTGCAAGGGAGCCTAAAGCCCAGATTTGCGCACACGGGCAAATTCGAGCAAATTCTCTGCTACACGTGCGATGTGGTTCGTATGGTACACGAACAGCATGCTGCAGCTTGTTCTGGCCAGAGGGTTAAGTGGTCGAGATATGGGCAATACCAATTTGAAATGGGCATTGTGCGGGCACGTACTGTTCGGTTCAACCTGGAAATAAGGTTATTCGCGTGCAAGGGCGCCTGAACCTCACATTTGCGCACACGGGCTAATTCGGGCAAATTCTCTGCTACACGTGCGGGGTGGTTCGTATGGTACACGAACATCATGATGCACCTTGTTTTGGCCAGAGGGTTGAGTGGTCGAGATATGGGCAATACCAATTTGAAATGGTCATTGTGCGGGCACGCACTGTTCAGTTCAACCTGAAAATAGCGTCCTTCGCGTGCAAGGGAGCCCAAACCTCACATTTGCACACACGGGCAAATTCGGGCAAATTCTCTGCTACACGTGCGACGTGGTTCGTATGGTACACGAACAGCATGATGCAGCTTGTTCTGGCCAGAGGGTTGAGTGGTTGTGATATGGGCAATACCAATTTGAAATGGGCATTGTGCGGGCACGTACTGTTCAGTTCAACCTGAAAATAGCGTCACTCGTGTGCAAGGGAGCCTGAACCTCACATTTCCACACACGGGCGAATTGGGACAAATTCTCTGCTACACGTGCGACGTGGTTCGTATGGTACACGAATAGTATGATGCAGCTTGTTGTGGCCAGAGGGTTGAGTGGTTGAGATATGGGCAATACCAAATTGAAACGGCCATTGTGCGGGCACGTACTGTTCAGTTCAACCTGAAAATAGCGTCCCTCGGGTGCAAGGGAGCCTAAACCTCACATTTGCACACACGGGCAAATTCGGGCAAATTCTCTGCTACACGTGCGACGTGGTTCGTATGGTACACGAATAGCATGATGCACCTTGTTCTGGCCGGAGGGTTGAGTGGTTGAGATATGGGCAATACCAAATTGAAACGGCCATTGTGCGGGCACGTACTGATCAGTTCAACCTGAAAATAGCGTCATTCGCGTGCAAGGGAGCCTAAAGCCCACATTTGCGCACACGGGCAAATTCGGGCAAATTCTCTGCTACACGTGCGACGTGGTTCGTATGGTACACTAACAGCATGATGCAGCTTGTTCTGGCCAGAGGACTGAGTGGTCGCGATATGGGCAACACCAATTTGGAATGGTCATTGTGCGGGCACGTACTGTTCAGTTCAACCTGAAAATAGCGTCACTCGTGTGCAAGGGAGCCTGAACCTCACATTTGCACACACGGGCAAATTCGGGCAAATTCTCTGCTACACGTGCGACGTGGTTCGTATGGTACACGAACAGCATGATGCAGCTTGTTCTGGCCAGAGGGTTGAGTGGTCGCGATATGGGCAACACCAATTTGAAATGGGCATTGTGCGGGCACGTACTGTTCAGTTCAACCTGAAAATAGCGTCACTCGTGTGCAAGGGAGCCTGAACCTCACATTTGCACACACGGGCAAATTCGGGCAAATTCTCTGCTACACGTGCGACGTGGTTCATATGGTACACGAATAGCATGATGCAGCTTGTTGTGGCCAGAGGGTTGAGTGGTTGAGATATGGGCAATACCAAATTGAAACGGGTATTGTGCGGGCATGTACTATTCAGTGCAACCTGAAAATAGCGTCATTCGCGTGCAAGGGAGCCTAAAACCCACATATGCGCACACGGGCAAATTCGAGCAAATTCTCTGCTACAGGTGCGATGTGGTTCGTATGGTACACGAACAACATGATGCACCTTGTTTTGGCCAGAGGGTTGAGTGGTCGAGATATGGGCAATACCAATTTGAAATGGTCATTGTGCGGGCACGCACTGTTCAGTTCACCCTGAAACTAGCGTCCTTCGCGTGCAAGGGAGCCTAAACCTCACATTTGCACACACGGGCAAATTCGGGCAAATTCTCTGCTACACGTGCGACGTGGTTCGTATGGTACACGGACAGCATGATGCAGCTTGTTCTGGCCGGAGGGTTGAGTGGTTGTGATATGGGCAATACCAATTTGAAATGGGCATTGTGAGGGCACGTACTGTGAAGTTCAACCTGAAAATAGCGTCATACGCGTGCAAGGGAGCCTAAAGCCCAGATTTGCGCACACGGGCAAATTCGGGCAAATTCTCTGCTACACGTGCGATGTGGTTCGTATGGTACACGAACAACATGCTGCAGCTTGTTCTGGCCAGAGGGTTAAGTGGTCGAGATATGGGCAATACCAATTTGAAATCGGCATTGTGCGGGCACGTACTGTTCGGTTCAACCTGGAAATAAGGTTATTCGCGTGCAAGGGAGCCTGAACCTCACATTTGCGCACACGGGCAAATTCGGGCAAATTCTCTGCTACACGTGCGGGGTGGTTCGTATGGTACACGAACATCATGATGCACCTTGTTTTGGCCAGAGGGTTGAGTGGTCGAGATATGGGCAATACCAATTTGAAATGGTCATTGTGCGGGCACGCACTGTTCAGTTCAACCTGAAAATAGCGTCCTTCACGTGCAAGGGAGCCTAAACCTCACATTTGCACACACGGGCAAATTCGGGCAAATTCTCTGCTACACGTGCGACGTGGTTCGTATGGTACACGAATAGCATGATGCAGCTTGTTGTGGCCAGAGGGTTGAGTGGTTGGGATATGGGCAATACCAATTTGAAATCGGCATTGTGCGGGCACGTACTGTTCGGTTCAACCTGGAAATAAGGTTATTCGCGTGCAAGGGAGCCTGAACCTCACATTTGCGCACACGGGCAAATTCGGGCAAATTCTCTGCTACACGTGCGAGGTGGTTCGTATGGTACACGAACATCATGATGCACCTTGTTTTGACCAGGGGGTTGAGTGGTCGAGATATGGGCAATACCAATTTGAAATGGTCATTGTGCGGGCACGCACTGTTCAGTTCAACCTGAAAATAGCGTCCTTCGCGTGCAAGGGAGCCTAAACCTCACATTTGCACACACGGGCAAATTCGGGCAAATTCTCTGCTACACGTGCGACGTGGTTCGTATGGTACATGAACAGCATGATGCAGCTTGTTCTGGCCGGAGGGTTGAGTGGTCGAGATATGGGCAACACCAATTTGGAATGGGCATTGTGCGGGCACGTACTGTGAAGTTCAACCTGAACGTAGCGTCACTCGTGTGCAAGGGAGCCTGAACCTCACATTTGCAGACACGGGCAAATTCGGGCAAATTCTCTGCTACATGTGCGAGGTGGTTCGTATGGTACACGAACATCATGATGCACCTTGTTTTGACCAGAGGGTTGAGTGGTCGAGATATGGGCAATACCAATTTGGAATGGTCATTGTGCGGGCACGCACTGTTCAGTTCAACCTAAAAATAGCGTCCTTCACGTGCAAGGGAGCCTAAACCTCACATTTGCACACACGGGCAAATTCGGGCAAATTCTCTGCTACACGTGCGACGTGGTACGTATGGTACACGAACAGCATGATGCAGCTTGTTGTGGCCAGAGGGTTGAGTGGTTGTGATATGGGCAATACCAATTTGGAATGGGCATTGTGCGGGCACGTACTGTGAAGTTCAACCTGAATATAGCGTCATTCGTGTGCAAGGGAGCCTGAACCTCACATTTGCACACACGTGCAAATTCGGGCAAATTCTCTGCTATACGTGCGACGTGGTTCGTATGGTACGCGAACAGCATGATGCAGCTTGTTCTGGCCAGAGGGTTGAGTGGTTGTGATATGGGCAATACCAATTTGAAATGGTCATTGTGCGGGCACGTACTGTGAAGTTCAACCTTAAAATAGCGTCACTCGTGTGCAAGGGAGCCTGAACCTCACATTTGCACACACGGGCAAATTCGGGCAAATTCTCTGCTACAGGTGCGATGTGGTTCGTATGGTACACTAACAACATTATGCACCTTGTTTTGGCCAGAGGGTTGAGTGGTCGAGATATGGGCAATACCAATTTGGAATGGTCATTGTGCGGGCACGCACTGTTCAGTTCAACCTGAAAATAGCGTCCTTCGCGTGCAAGGGAGCCCAAACCTCACATTTGCACACACGGGCAAATTCGGGCAAATTCTCTGCTACACGTGCGACGTGGTTCGTATGGTACACGAACAGCATGCTGCAGCTTGTTCTGGCCAGAGGGTTAAGTGGTCGAGATATGGGCAATACCAATTTGAAATGGGCATTGTGCGGGCACGTACTGTTCCGTTCAACCTGGAAATAAGGTTATTCGCGTGCAAGGGCGCCTGAACCTCACATTTGCGCACACGGGCAAATTCGGGCAAATTCTCTGCTACACGTGCGGGGTGGTTCGTATGGTACACGAACATCATGATGCACCTTGTTTTGGCCAGAGGGTTGAGTGGTCGAGATATGGGCAATACCAATTTGAAATGGTCATTGTGCGGGCACGCACTGTTCAGTTCAACCTGAAAATAGCGTCCTTCGCGTGCAAGGGAGCCCAAACCTCACATTTGCACACACGGGCAAATTCGGGCAAATTCTCTGCTACACGTGCGACGTGGTTCGTATGGTACACGAACAGCATGATGCAGCTTCTTCTGGCCAGAGGGTTGAGTGGTTGTGATATGGGCAATACCAATTTGAAATGGGCATTGTGCGGGCACGTACTGTTCAGTTCAACCTGGAAATAGCGTCACTCGTGTGCAAGGGAGCCTGAACCTCACATTTCCACACACGGGCGAATAGGGACAAATTCTCTGCTACACGTGCGACGTGGTTCGTATGGTACACGAATAGCATGATGCAGCTTGTTGTGGCCAGAGGGTTGAGTGGTTGAGATATGGGCAATACCAAATTGAAACGGCCATTGTGCGGGCACGTACTGTTCAGTTCAACCTGAAAATAGCGTCCCTCGGGTGCAAGGGAGCCTAAACCTCACATTTGCACACACGGGCAAATTCGGGCAAATTCTCTGCTACACGTGCGACGTGGTTCATATGGTACACGAATAGCATGATGCAGCTTGTTGTGGCCAGAGGGTTGAGTGGTTGAGATATGGGCAATGCCAAATTGAAACGGCCATTGTGCGGGCACGTACTGATCAGTTCAACCTGAAAATATCGTCATTCGCGTGCAAGGGAGCCTAAAGCCCACATTTGCGCACACGGGCAAATTCGGGCTAATTCTCTGCTACACGTGCGACGTGGTTCGTATGGTACACTAACAGCATGATGCAGCTTGTTCTGGCCAGAGGACTGAGTGGTCGCGATATGGGCAACACCAATTTGGAATGGTCATTGTGCGGGCACGTACTGTTCAGTTCAACCTGAAAATGGCGTCACTCGTGTGCAAGGGAGCCTGAACCTCACATTTGCACACACGGGCAAACTCGGGCAAATTCTCTGCTACACGTGCGACGTGGTTCGTATGGTACACGAACAGCATGATGCAGCTTGTTCTAGCCAGAGGGTTGAGTGGTCGCGATATGGGCAACACCAATTTGAAATGGGCATTGTGCGGGCACGTACTGTGAAGTTCAACCTGAAAATAGCGTCATTCGCGTGCAAGGGAGCCTAAAGCCCAGATTTGCGCACACAGGGGAAATTCGGGCAAATTCTCTGCTACACGTGCGATGTGGTTCGTATGGTACACGAACAACATGCTGCAGCTTGTTCTGGCCAGAGGGTTAAGTGGTCGAGATATGGGCAATACCAATTTGAAATCGGCATTGTGCGGGCACGTACTGTTCGGTTAAACCTGGAAATAAGGTTATTCGCGTGCAAGGGAGCCTGAACCTCACATTTGCGCACACGGGCAAATTCGGGCAAATTCTCTGCTACACGTGCGGGGTGGTTCGTATGGTACACGAACATCATGATGCACCTTGTTTTGGCCAGAGGGTTGAGTGGTCGAGATATGGGCAATACCAATTTGAAAAGGTGATTGTGCGGGCACGCACTGTTCAGTTCAACCTGAAAATAGCGTCCTTCACGTGCAAGGGAGCCTAAACCTCACATTTGCACACACGGGCAAATTCGGGCAAATTCTCTGCTACACGTGCGACGTGGTTCGTATGGTACACGAATAGCATGATGCAGCTTGTTGTGGCCAGAGGGTTGAGTGGTTGAGATATGGGTAATACCAATTTGAAATCGGCATTGGGCGGGCACGTACTGTTCGGTTCAACCTGGAAATAAGGTTATTCGCGTGCAAGGGAGCCTGAACCTCACATTTGCGCACATGGGCAAATTCGGGCAAATTCTCTGCTACACGTGCGAGGTGGTTCGTATGGTACACGAACATCATGATGCACCTTGTTTTGACCAGGGGGTTGAGTGGTCGAGATATGGGCAATACCAATTTGAAATGGTCATTGTGCGGGCACGCACTGTTCAGTTCAACCTGAAAATAGCGTCCTTCGCGTGCAAGGGAGCCTAAACCTCACATTTGCACACACGGGCAAATTGGGGCAAATTCTCTGCTACACGTGCGACGTGGTTCGTATGGTACACGAATAGCATGATGCAGCTTGTTCTGGCCGGAGGGTTGAGTGGTCGAGATATGGGCAATACCAATTTGAAATCGGCATTGTGCGGGCACGTACTGTGAAGTTCAACCTGAAAATAGCGTCACTCGTGTGCAAGGGAGCCTGAACCTCACATTTGCAGACACAGGCAAATTCGGGCAGGTTCTCTGCTACATGTGCGAGGTGGTTCGTATGGTACACGAACATCATGATGCACCTTGTTTTGACCAGAGGGTTGAGTGGTCGAGATATGGGCAATACCAATTTGGAATGGTCATTGTGCGGGCACGCATTGTTCAGTTCAACCTGAAAATAGCGTCCTTCACGTGCAAGGGAACCTAAACCTCACATTTGCACACACGGGCAAATTGGGGCAAATTCTCTGCTACACGTGCGACGTGGTTCGTATGGTACACGAACAGCATGATGCAGCTTGTTGTGGCCAGAGGGTTGAGTGGTTGTGATATGGGCAACACCAATTTGAAATGGGCATTGTGCGGGCACGTACTGTGAAGTTCAACCTGAAAATAGCGTCATTCGCGTGCAAGGGAGCCTGAACCTCACATTTGCACACACGTGCAAATTCGGGCAAATTCTCTGCTACACGTGCGACGTGGTTCGTATGGTACGCGAACAGCATGATGCACCTTGTTCTGGCCGGAGGGTTGAGTGGTTGTGATATGGGCAATACCAATTTGAAATGGTCATTGTGCGGGCACGTACTGTGAAGTTCAACCTTAAAATAGCGTCACTCGTGTGCAAGGGAGCCTGAACCTCACATTTGCACACACGGGCAAATTCGGGCAAATTCTCTGCTACACGTGCGACGTGGTTCCTATGGTACACGAACATCATGATGCAGCTTTGTCTGGCCTGAGGGTTGAGTGGTCGAGATATGGGCAGTACCAATTTGAAATGGGCATTGTGCGGGCGCATACTGTTCAGTTCGACCTGAAAATAGCGTCCTTCGCGTGCCGGGGAGCCTAAGCCGCACATTTCCACACACGGGCGAATTGGGACAAATTCTCTGCTACACGTGCGACGTGGTTCGTATGGTACACGAATAGCATGATGCAGCTTGTTGTGGCCAGAGGGTTGAGTGGTTGAGATATGGGCAAGACCAAATTGAAACGGGTATTGTGCGGGCACGTACTATTCAGTTCAACCTGAAAATAGCGTCATTCGCGTGCAAGGGAGCCTAAAACCCACATATGCGCACACGGGCAAATTCGAGCAAATTCTCTGCTACAGGTGCGATGTGGTTCGTATGGTACACCAACAACATGATGCACCTTGTTTTGGCCAGAGGGTTGAGTGGTCGAGATATGGGCAATACCAATTTGGAATGGTCATTGCGGGCACGCACTGTTCAGTTCGACCTGAAAATAGCGTCCTTCGCGTGCAAGGGAGCCTAAACCTCACATTTGCACACACGGGCAAATTCGGGCAAATTCTCTGCTACACGTGCGACGTGGTTCGTATGGTACAGGAACAGCATGATGCAGCTTGTTCTGACCGGAGGGTTGAGTGGTTGAGATATGGGCAATACCAATTTGAAATGGGCATTGTGCGGGCACGTACTGTGAAGTTCAACCTGAAAATAGCGTCATTCGCGTGCAAGGGAGCCTAAAGCCCAGATTTGCACACACGGGCAAATTCGGGCAAATTCTCTGCTACATGTGCGAGGTGGTTCGTATGGTACACGAACATCATGATGCACCTTGTTTTGACCAGGGGGTTGAGTGGTCGAGATATGAGCAATACCAATTTGGAATGGTCATTGTGCGGGCACGCACTGTTCAGTTCAACCTGAAAATAGCGTCCTTCACGTGCAAGGGAGCCTAGAACCCACATATGCGCACACGGGCAAATTCGAGCAAATTCTCTGCTACAGGTGCGACGTGGTTCGTATGGTACACTCACAGCATGATGCAGCTTGTTTTGGCCAGAGGGTTGAGTGGTTGAGATATGGGCAATACCAAATTGAAACGGCCATTGTGCGGGCACGTACTATTCAGTTCAACCTGAAAATAGCGTCATTCGCGTGCAAGGGAGCCTAAAACCCACATATGCGCACACGGGCAAATTCGAGCAAATTCTCTGCTACAGGTGCGACGTGGTTTGTATGGTACACCAACAACATGATGCACCTTGTTTTGGCCAGAGGGTTGAGTGGTCGAGATATGGGCAATACCAATTTGGAATGGTCATTGTGCGGGCACGCACTGTTCCGTTCAACCTGGAAATAGCGTCATTCGCGTGCAACGGAGCCTGAACCTCACATTCGCACACACGTGCAAATTCGGGCAAATTCTCTGCTACACGTGCGACGTGGTTCGTATGGTACACCAACAGCATGATGCAGCTTGTTCTGGCCAGAGGGTTGAGTGTCGAGATATGGGCAATACCAATTTGAAATGGGCATTGTGCGGGCACGTACTGTTCAGTTCAACCTGGAAATAGCGTCATTCGCGTGCAACGGAGCCTGAACCTCACATTTGCACACACGTGCAAATTCGGGCAAATTCTCTGCTACATGTGCGACGTGGTTCGTATGGTACTCGAACAGCATGATGCACCTTGTTCTGGCCGGAGGGTTGAGTGGTCGAGATATGGGCAATACCAATTTGGAATGGTCATTGTGCGGGCACGCACTGTTCAGTTCAACCTGAAAATAGCGTCCTTCACGTGCAAGGGAGCCTAAACCTCACATTTGCACACACGGGCAAATTCGGGCAAATTCTCTGCTACATGTGCGAGGTGGTTCGTATGGTACACGAACATCATGATGCACCTTGTTTTGACCAGGGGGTTGAGTGGTCGAGATATGGGCAACACCAATTTGAAATGGGCATTGTGCGGGCACGTACTATTCAGTTCAACCTGAAAATAGCGTCACTCGTGTGCAAGGGAGCCTAAAGCCCAGATTTGCACACACGGGCAAATTCGGGCAAATTCTCTGCTACATGTGCGAGGTGGTTCGTATGGTACACGAACATCATGATGCAGCTTGTTTTGACCAGGGGGTTGAGTGGTCGAGATATGGGCAATACCAATTTGAAATGGGCATTGTGCGGGCACGCACTGTTCAGTTCAACCTGAAAATAGCGTCCTTCACGTGCAAGGGAGCCTAGAACCCACATATGCGCACACGGGCAAATTCGGGCGAATTCTCTGCTACAGGTGCGACGTGGTTCGTATGGTACACTCACAGCATGAAGCACCTTGTTTTGGCCAGAGGGTTGAGTGGTTGAGATATGGGCAATACCAAATTGAAACGGGTATTGTGCGGGCACGTACTATTCAGTTGAACCTGAAAATAGCGTCATTCGCGTGCAAGGGAGCCTAAAACCCACATATGCGCACACGGGCAAATTCGAGCAAATTCTCTGCTACAGGTGCGACGTGGTTCGTATGGTACACTAACAGCATGATGCAGCTTGTTCTGGCCAGAGGGTTGAGTGGTCGAGATATGGGCAATACCAATTTGAAATGGGCATTGTGCGGGCACGTACTGTTCAGTTCAACCTGGAAATAGCGTCATTCGCGTGCAACGGAGCCTGAACCTCACATTTGCAGACACGTGCAAATTCGGGCAAATTCTCTGCTACACGTGCGACGTGGTTCGTATGGTACTCGAACAGCATGATGCACCTTGTTCTGGCCGGAGGGTTGAGTGGTCGAGATATGGGCAATACCAATTTGGAATGGTCATTGTGCGGGCACGCACTGTTCAGTTCAACCTGAAAATAGCGTCCTTCACGTGCAAGGGAGCCTAAACCTCACATTTGCACACACGGGCAAATTCGGGCAAATTCTCTGCTACATGTGCGAGGTGGTTCGTATGGTACACGAACATCATGATGCACCTTGTTTTGACCAGGGGGTTGAGTGGTCGAGATATGGGCAACACCAATTTGAAATGGGCATTGTGCGGGCACGTACTGTTCAGTTCAACCTGAAAATAGCGTCACTCGTGTGCAAGGGAGCCTGAACCTCACATTTGCACACACGGGCAAATTCGGGCAAATTCTCTGCTACATGTGCGACGTGGTTCGTATGGTACTCGAACAGCATGATGCACCTTGTTCTGGCCGGAGGGTTGAGTGGTCGAGATATGGGCAATACCAATTTGGAATGGTCATTGTGCGGGCACGCACTGTTCAGTTCAACCTGAAAATAGCGTCCTTCACGTGCAAGGGAGCCTAAACCTCACATTTGCACACACGGGCAAATTCGGGCAAATTCTCTGCTACATGTGCGAGGTGGTTCGTATGGTACACGAACATCATGATGCACCTTGTTTTGACCAGGGGGTTGAGTGGTCGAGATATGGGCAACACCAATTTGAAATGGGCATTGTGCGGGCACGTACTATTCAGTTCAACCTGAAAATAGCGTCACTCGTGTGCAAGGGAGCCTAAAGCCCAGATTTGCACACACGGGCAAATTCGGGCAAATTCTCTGCTACATGTGCGAGGTGGTTCGTATGGTACACGAACATCATGATGCAGCTTGTTTTGACCAGGGGGTTGAGTGGTCGAGATATGGGCAATACCAATTTGGAATGGTCATTGTGCGGGCACGCACTGTTCAGTTCAACCTGAAAATAGCGTCCTTCACGTGCAAGGGAGCCTAGAACCCACATATGCGCACACGGGCAAATTCGGGCGAATTCTCTGCTACAGGTGCGACGTGGTTCGTATGGTACACTCACAGCATGAAGCACCTTGTTTTGGCCAGAGGGTTGAGTGGTTGAGATATGGGCAATACCAAATTGAAACGGGTATTGTGCGGGCACGTACTATTCAGTTCAACCTGAAAATAGCGTCATTCGCGTGCAAGGGAGCCTAAAACCCACATATGCGCACACGGGCAAATTCGAGCAAATTCTCTGCTACAGGTGCGACGTGGTTCGTATGGTACACTAACAGCATGATGCAGCTTGTTCTGGCCAGAGGGTTGAGTGGTCGAGATATGGGCAATACCAATTTGAAATGGGCATTGTGCGGGCACGTACTGTTCAGTTCAACCTGGAAATAGCGTCATTCGCGTGCAACGGAGCCTGAACCTCACATTTGCAGACACGTGCAAATTCGGGCAAATTCTCTGCTACACGTGCGACGTGGTTCGTATGGTACTCGAACAGCATGATGCACCTTGTTCTGGCCGGAGGGTTGAGTGGTCGAGATATGGGCAATACCAATTTGGAATGGTCATTGTGCGGGCACGGACTGTTCAGTTCAACCTGAAAATAGCGTCCTTCACGTGCAAGGGAGCCTAAACCTCACATTTGCACACACGGGCAAATTCGGGCAAATTCTCTGCTACATGTGCGAGGTGGTTCGTATGGTACACGAATATCATGATGCACCTTGTTTTGACCAGGGGGTTGAGTGGTCGAGATATGGGCAACACCAATTTGAAATGGGCATTGTGCAGGCACGTACTGTTCAGTTCAACCTGAAAATAGCGTCACTCGTGTGCAAGGGAGCCTGAACCTCACATTTGCACACACGGGCAAATTCGGGCAAATTCTCTGCTACATGTGCGAGGTGGTTCGTATGGTATACGAACATCATGATGCACCTTGTTTTGACCAGGGGGTTGAGTGGTCGAGATATGGGCAATACCAATTCGGAATGGTCATTGTGCGGGCACGCACTGTTCAGTTCAACCTGAAAATAGCGTCCTTCACGTGCAAGGGAGCCTAAACCTCACATTTGCACACACGGGCGAATTCGGGCAAATTCTCTGCTACACGTGCGACGTGGTTCGTATGGTACACGAACAGCATGATGCAGCTTGTTCTGGCCGGAGGGTTGAGTGGTTGTGATATGGGCAATACCAAATTGAAATGGGCATTGTGCGGGCACGTACTGTGAAGTTCAACCTGAAAATAGCGTCATTCGCGTGCAAGGGAGCCTAAAGCCCAGACTTGCGCACACGGGCAAATTCGGGCAAATTCTCTGCTACACGTGCGATCCGGTTCGTATGGTACACGAACAACATGCTGCAGCTTGTTTTGACCAGAGGGTTGAGTGGTCGAGATATGGGCAATACCAATTTGAAATGGTCATTGTGCGGGCACGCACTGTTCAGTTCAACATGAAAATAGCGTCCTCCACGTGCAAGGGAGCCTAAACCTCACATTTGCACACACGGGCAAATTCGTGCAAATTCTCTGCTACACGTGCGACGTGGTTCATATGGTACACAAATAGCATGATGCAGCTTGTTCTGGCCTGAGGGTTGAGTGGTCGAGATATGGGCAGTACCAATTTGAAATGGGCATTGTGCGGGCGCATACTGTTCAGTTCGACCTGAAAATAGCGTCATTCGCGTGCAAGGGAGCCTAAGCCGCACATTTCCACACACGGGCGAGTTGGGACAAATTGTCTGCTACACGTGCGACGTGGTTCGTATGGTACACGAATAGCATGATGCAGCTTGTTGTGGCCAGGGGGTTGAGTGGTCGAGATATGGGCAACACCAATTTGAAATCGGCATTGTGCGGGCCCGTACTGTTCAGTTCAACCTGAAAATAGTGTCACTCGTGTGCAAGGGAGCCTGAACCTCACATTTGCACACACGGGCAAATTCGGGCAAATTCTCTGCTACACGTGCGGGGTGGTTCGTATGGTACACGAATAGCATGATGCCGCTTGTTGTGGCCAGGGGGTTGAGTGGTCGAGATATGGGCAATACCAAATTGAAACGGCCATTGTGCGGGCACGTACTGTTCAGTTCAACCTGAAAATAGCGTCATTCGCGTGCAAGGGAGCCTAAAGCCCAGATTTGCGCACACAGGCAAATTCGGGCAAATTCTCTGCTACACGTGCGAGGTGGTTCGTATGGTACACGAACAACATGCTGCAGCTTGTTCTGGCCAGAGGGTAAAGTGGTCGCGATATGGGCAACACCCATTTGAAATTGGCATTGTGCGGGCACGTATTGTTCACTTCAACCTGAAAATAGCGTCACTCGTGTGCAAGGGAGCCCGAACCTCACATTTGCACACACGGGCAAATTCGGGCAAATTCTCTGCTACATGTGCGAGGTGGTTCGTATGGTACACGAACATCATGATGCACCTTGTTTTGACCAGGGGGTTGAGTGGTCGAGATATGGGCAATACCAATTTGAAATGGGCATTGTGCGGGCACGTACTGTTCATTTCAACCTGAAAATAGCGTCCTTCGTGTGCAAGGGAGCCTGAACCTCACATTTGCACACACGGGCAAATTCGGGCAAATTCTCTGCTACATGTGCGAGGTGGTTCGTATGGTACACGAACATCATGATGCACCTTGTTTTGACCAGGGGGTTGAGTGGTCGAGATATGGGCAATACCAATTTGGAATGGTCATTGTGCGGGCACGCACTGTTCAGTTCAACCTGAAAATAGCGTCACTCGTGTGCAAGGGAGCCTGAACCTCACATCTGCGCACACGGGCAAATTCGGGCAAATTCTCTGCTACACGTGCGATGTGGTTCGTATGGTACGCGAACAGCATGATGCACCTTGTTTTGACCAGGGGGTTGAGTGGTCGAGATATGGGTAATACCAATTTGAAATCGGCATTGTGCGGGCACGTACTGTTCGGTTCAACCTGGAAATAAGGTTATTCGCGTGCAAGGGAGCCTGAACCTCACATTTGCACACACGGGCAAATTCGGGCAAATTCTCTGCTACACGTGCGAGGTGGTTCGTATGGTACACGAACATCATGATGCACCTTGTTTTGACCAGGGGGTTGAGGGGTCGCGATATGGGCAATACCAATTTGAAATGGGCATTGTGCGGGCACGCACGGTTCAGTTCAACCTGAAAATAGCGTCACTCGTGTGCAAGGGAGCCTAAACCTCACATTTGCACACACGGGCAAATTCGGGCAAATTCTCTGCTACATGTGCCAGGTGGTTCGTATGGTACACGAACATCATGATGCACCTTGTTTTGACCAGGGGGTTGAGTGGTCGAGATATGGGCAATACCAATTTGAAATGGTCATTGTGCGGGCACGTAGTATTCAGTTCAACCTGAAAATAGCGTCATTCGCGTGCAAGGGAGCCTAAAACCCACATATGCGCACACGGGCAAATTCGAGCAAATTCTCTGCTACAGGTGCGACGTGGTTCGTATGGTACACTAACAGCATGATGCAGCTTGTTGTGGCCAGAGGGTTGAGTGGTTGAGATATGGGCAATACCAAATTGAAACGGCCATTCTGCGGGCAGGTACTGTTCAGTTCAACCTGAAAATAGCGTCATTCGCGTGCAAGGGAGCCTAAAGCCCACATTTGCGCACACGGGCAAATTCGGGCAAATTCTGTGCTACACGTGCGACGTGGTTCGTATGGTACGCGAACAGCATGATGCACCTTGTTCTGGCCGGAGGGTTGAGTGGTTGTGATATGGGCAATACCAATTTGAAATGGGCATTGTGCGGGCACGTACTGTGAAGTTCAACCTGAACGTAGCGTCGTTCACCTGCAAGGGAGCCTAAACCTCACATTTGCACACACGGGCAAATTCGGGCAAATTCTCTGCTACACGTGCGACGTGGTTCGTATGGTACACGAACAGCATGATGCAGCTTGTTCTGGCCGGAGGGTTGAGTGGTTGTGATATGGGCAATACCAATTTGAAATGGGCATTGTGCGGGCACGTACTGTTCAGTTCAACCTGAAAATAGCGTCACTCGTGTGCAAGGGAGCCTGAACCTCACATTTGCACACACGGGCAAATTCGGGCAAATTCTCTGCTACATGTGCGAGGTGGTTCGTATGGTACACGAACATCATGATGCACCTTGTTTTGACCAGGGGGTTGAGTGGTCGAGATATGGGCAATACCAATTTGGAATGGTCATTGTGCGGGCACGCACTGTTCAGTTCAACCTGAAAATAGCGTCCTTCACGTGCAAGGGAGCCTAAACCTCACATTTGCACACACGGGCAAATTCGAGCAAATTCACTGCTACAGGTGCGATGTGCTTCGTATGGTACGCGAACAGCATGATGCACCTTGTTCTGGCCGGAGGGTTGAGTGGTTGTGATATGGGCAATACCAATTTGAAATGGGCATTGTGCGGGCACGTACTGTGAAGTTCAACCTGAAAATAGCGTCCTTCGCGTGCAAGGGAGCCTAAACCTCACATTTTCCACACACGGGCAAATTCGGGCAAATTCTCTGCTACACGTGCGATGTGGTTCGTATGGTACACGGACACCATGATGCACCTTGTTCTGGCCGGAGGGTTGAGTGGTCGAGATATGGGCAATACCAATTTGAAATCGGCATTGTGCGGGCACGTACTGTTCGGTTCAACCTGGAAATAAGGTTATTCGCGTGCAAGGGAGCCTGAACCTGACATTTGCGCACACGGGCAAATTCGGGCAAATTCTCTGCTACAAATGCGGGGTGGTTCGTATGGTACACGAACATCATGATGCACCTTGTTTTGGCCAGAGGGTTGAGTGGTTGAGATATGGGCAATACCAAATTGAAACGGGTATTGTGCGGGCACGTAGTATTCAGTTCAACCTGAAAATAGCGTCATTCGCGTGCAAGGGAGCCTAAAACCCACATATGCACAAACGGGCAAATTCGAGCAAATTCTCTGCTACAGGTGCGACGCGGTTCGTATGGTACACTAACAGCATGATGCAGCTTGTTCTGGCCGGAGGGTTGAGTGGTTGTGATATGGGCAATACCAATTTGAAATGGGCATTGTGCGGGCACGTACTGTTCGGTTCAACCTGGAAATAGCGTCATTCGCGTGCAACGGAGCCTGAACCTCACATTTGCACACACGTGCAAATTCGGGCAAATTCTCTGCTACACGTGCGACGTGGTTCGTATGGTACACGGACACCATGATGCACCTTGTTCTGGCCGGAGGGTTGAGTGGTTGTGATATGGGCAATACCAATTTGAAATGGGCATTGTGCGGGCACGTACTGTGAAGTTCAACCTGAACGTAGCGTCGTTCACCTGCAAGGGAGCCCAAACCTCACATTTGCACAAACGGGCAAATTCGGGCAAATTCTCTGCTACACGTGCGACGTGGTTCATATGGTACACGAATAGCATGATGCAGCTTGTTTTGGCCAGAGGGTTGAGTGGTTGAGATATGGGCAATACCAAATTGAAACGGGTATTGTGCGGGCACGTACTATTCAGTTCAACCTGAAAATAGCGTCATTCGCGTGCAAGGGAGCCTAAGACCTCACATTTGCACACACGGGCAAATTCGAGCAAATTCTCCGCTACAGGTGCGACGTGGTTCGTATGGTACCCGAACAGCATGATGCAGCTTGTTCTGGCCAGAGGGTTGAGTGGTCGCGATATGGGCAACACCAAATTGAAACGGGTATTGTGCGGGCACGTACTATTCAGTTCAACCTGAAAATAGCGTCATTCGCGTGCAAGGGAGCCTAAAACCTCACATTTGCACACACGGGCAAATTCGGGCAAATTCTCTGCTACACGTGCGAGGTGGTTCGTATGGTACACGAACAACATGCTGCAGCTTGTTCTGGCCAGAGGGTTGAGTGGTCGAGATATGGGCAATACCAATTTGAAATCGGCATTGTGCGGGCACGTACTGTTCAGTTCAACCTGAAAATAGCGTCCTTCGCGTGCAAGGGAGCCTAAACCTCACATTTGCACACACGGGCAAATTCGAGCACATTCTCTGCTACAGGTGCGACGTGGTTCGTATGGTACGCGAACAGCATGATGCACCTTGTTCTGGCCGGAGGGTTGAGTGGTTGTGATATGGGCAATGCCAATTTGAAATGGGCATTGTGCGGGCACGTACTGTGAAGTTCAACCTGAAAATAGCGTCCTTCGCGTGCAAGGGAGCCTAAACCTCACATTTGCACAAACGGGCAAATTCGGGCAAATTCTCTGCTACACGTGCGATGTGGTTCGTATGGTACACGAACAACATGCTGCAGCTTGTTCTGGCCAGAGGGTTAAGTGGTCGCGATACGGGCAACACCAATTTGAAATGGGCATTGTGCGGGCACGTACTGTGAAGTTCAACCTGAAAATAGCGTCATTCGCGTGCAAGGGAGCCTAAAGCCCAGATTTGCGCACACGGGAAAATTCGGGCAAATTCTCTGCTACACGTGCGATGTGGTTCGTATGGTACACGAACAACATGCTGCAGCTTGTTCTGGCCAGAGGGTTAAGTGGTCGAGATATGGGCAATACCAATTTGAAATCGGCATTGTGCGGGCACGTACTGTTCGGTTCAACATGGAAATAAGGTTATTCGCGTGCAAGGGAGCCTAAACCTCACATTTGCGCACACGGGCAAATTCGGGCAAATTCTCTGCTACACGTGCGGCGTGGTTCGTATGGTACACTAACAGCATGATGCAGCTTGTTCTGGCCAGAGGGTTGAGTGGTCGAGATATGGGCAATACCAAATTGAAACGGCCATTGTGCGGGCACGTACTGTTCAGTTCAACCTGAAAATAGCGTCATTCGCGTGCAACGGAGCCTGAACCTCACATTTGCACACACGTGCAAATTCGGGCGAATTCTCTGCTACACGTGCGACGTGGTTCGTATGGTACGCGAACAGCATGATGCACCTTGTTCTGGCCGGAGGGTTGAGTGGTCGAGATATGGGCAATACCAATTTGGAATGGTCATTGTGCGGGCACGCACTGTTCAGTTCAACCTGAAAATAGCGTCCTTCACGTGCAAGGGAGCCTAAACCTCACATTTGCACACACGGGCAAATTCGGGCAAATTCTCTGCTACACGTGCGACGTGGTTCATATGGTACACGAATAGCATGATGCAGCTTGTTGTGGCCAGAGGGTTGAGTGGTTGGGATATGGGCAATACCAAATTGAAACGGGTATTGTGCGGGCACGTACTATTCAGTTCAACCTGAAAATAGCGGCATTCTCGTGCAAGGGAGCCTAAAACCCACATATGCGCACACGGGCAAATTCGAGAAAATTCTATGCTACAGGTGCGACGTGGTTCGTATGGTACACTAACAGCATGATGCAGCTTGTTCTGGCCAGAGGGTTGAGTGGTCGAGATATGGGCAATACCAATTTGAAACGGGTATTGTGCGGGCACGTACCATTCAGTTCAACCTGAAAATAGCGTCATTCGCGTGCAAGGGAGCCTAAAACCCACATATGCGCACACGGGCAAATTCGAGCAAATTCTCTGCTACAGGTGCGACGTGGTTCGTATGGTACACTAACAGCATGATGCAGCTTGTTTTGGCCAGAGGGTTGAGTGGTTGAGATATGGGCAATACCAAATTGAAACGGGTATTGTGCGGGCACGTACTATTCAGTTCAACCTGAAAATAGCGTCATTCGCGTGCAAGGGAGCCTAAAACCCACATATGCGCACACGGGCAGATTCGAGCAAATTCTCTGCTACACGTGCGACGTGGTTCGTATGGTACACTAACAGCATGATGCAGCTTGTTCTGGCCAGAGGGTTGAGTGGTCGAGATATGGGCAATACCAATTTGAAATGGGCATTGTGCGGGCACGTACTGTTCAGTTCAACCTGGAAATAGCGTCATTCGCGTGCAACGGAGCCTGAACCTCACATTTGCACACACGTGCAAATTCGGGCAAATTCTCTGCTACACGTGCGACGTGGTTCGTATGGTACGCGAACAGCATGATGCACCTTGTTTTGACCAGGGGGTTGAGTGGTCGAGATATGGGCAATACCAATTTGGAATGGTCATTGTGCGGGCACGCACTATTCAGTTCAACCTGAAAATAGCGTCCTTCACGTGCAAGGGAGCCTAAACCTCACATTTGCACACACGGGCAAATTCGGGCAAATTCTCTGCTACATGTGCGGGGTGGTTCGTATGGTACACGAACATCATGATGCACCTTGTTTTGACCAGGGGGTTGAGTGGTCGAGCTATGGGCAACACCAATTTGAAATGGGCATTTTGCGGGCACGTACTGTTCAGTTCAACCTGAAAATAGCGTCACTCGTGTGCAAGGGAGCCTGAACCTCACATTTGCAAACACGGGCAAATTCGGGCAAATTCTCTGCTACATGTGCGAGGTGGTTCGTATGGTACACGAACATCATGATGCACCTTGTTTTGACCAGGGGGTTGAGTGGTCGAGATATGGGCAATACCAATTTGGAATGGTCATTGTGCGGGCACGCACTGTTCAGTTCAACCTGAAAAAAACGTCCTTCACGTGCAAGGGAGCCTAAACCTCACATTCGCAAACACGGGCAGATTGGGGCGAATTCTCTGCTACACGTGCGACGTGGTTCGTATTGTACACGAACAGCATGATGCAGCTTGTTCTGGCCGGAGGGTTGAGTGGTTGTGATATGGGCAATACCAATTTGAAATGGGCATTATGCGGGCACGTACTGTGAAGTTCAACCTGAAAATAGCGTCATTCGCGTGCAAGGGAGCCTAAAGCCCAGATTTGCGCACACGGGCAAATTCGGGCAAATTCTCTGCTACACGTGCGATGTGGTTCGTATGGTACACGAACAACATGCTGCAGCTTGTTCTGGCCAGAGGGTTAAGTGGTCGAGATATGGGCAATACCAATTTGAAATGGTCATTGTGCGGGCACGCACTGTTCAGTTCAACCTGAAAATAGCGTCCTTCACGTGCAGGGGAGCCTAAACCTCACATTTGCACACACGGGCAAATTCGGGCGAATTCTCTGCTACACGTGCGACGTGGTTCGTATGGTACACGAATAGCATGATGCAGCTTGTTCTGGCCTGAGGGTTGAGTGGTCGAGATATGGGCAGTACCGATTGGAAATGGGCATTGTGCGGCCGCATACTGTTCAGTTCGACCTGAAAATAGCGTCATTCGCGTGCAAGGGAGCCTGAGCTGCACATTTCCACACACGGGCGAATTGGGACAAATTCTCTGCTACACGTGCGACGTGGTTCGTATGGTACACGAATAGCATGATGCAGCTTGTTGTGGCCAGAGGGTTGAGTGGTCGCGATATGGGCAACACGAATTTGAAATGGGCATTGTGCGGGCACGTACTGTTCAGTTCAACCTGAAAATAGCGTCACTCGTGTGCAAGGGAGCCTGAACCTCACATTTGCACACACGGGCAAATTCGGGCAAATTCTCTGCTACACGTGCGGGGTGGTTCGTATGGTACACGAATAGCATGATGCAGCTTGTTGTGGCCAGAGGGTTGAGTGGTTGAGATATGGGCAATACCAATTTGGAATGGGCATTGTGCGGGCACGTACTGTGAAGTTCAACCTGAACGTAGCGTCGTTCACCTGCAAGGGAGCCTAAACCTCACATTTGCACACACGGGCAAATTCGGGCAAATTCTCTGCTACACGTGCGACGTGGTTCCTATGGTACACGAATAGCATGATGCAGCTTGTTGTGGCCAGAGGGTTGAGTGGTCGAGCTATGGGCAACACCAATTTGAAATGGGCATTTTGCGGGCACGTACTGTTCAGTTCAACCTGAAAATAGCGTCACTCGTGTGCAAGGGAGCCTGAACCTCACATTTGCAAACACGGGCAAATTCGGGCAAATTCTCTGCTACATGTGCGAGGTGGTTCGTATGGTACACGAACATCATGATGCACCTTGTTTTGACCAGGGGGTTGAGTGGTCGAGATATGGGCAATACCAATTTGGAATGGTCATTGTGCGGGCACGCACTGTTCAGTTCAACCTGAAAAAAACGTCCTTCACGTGCAAGGGAGCCTAAACCTCACATTCGCAAACACGGGCAGATTGGGGCGAATTCTGTGCTACACGTGCGACGTGGTTCGTATTGTACACGAACAGCATGATGCAGCTTGTTCTGGCCGGAGGGTTGAGTGGTTGTGATATGGGCAATACCAATTTGAAATGGGCATTATGCGGGCACGTACTGTGAAGTTCAACCTGAAAATAGCGTCATTCGCGTGCAAGGGACCCTAAAGCCCAGATTTGCGCACACGGGCAAATTCGGGCAAATTCTCTGCTACACGTGCGATGTGGTTCGTATGGTACACGAACAACATGCTGCAGCTTGTTCTGGCCAGAGGGTTAAGTGGTCGAGATATGGGCAATACCAATTTGAAATGGTCATTGTGCGGGCACGCACTGTTCAGTTCAACCTGAAAATAGCGTCCTTCACGTGCAAGGGAGCCTAAACCTCACATTTGCACACACGGGCAAATTCGGGCGAATTCTCTGCTACACGTGCGACGTGGTTCGTATGGTACACGAATAGCATGATGCAGCTTGTTCTGGCCTGAGGGTTGAGTGGTCGAGATATGGGCAGTACCAATTGGAAATGGGCATTGTGCGGCCGCATACTGTTCAGTTCGACCTGAAAATAGCGTCATTCGCGTGCAAGGGAGCCTGAGCCGCACATTTCCACACACGGGCGAATTGGGACAAATTCTCTGCTACACGTGCCACGTGGTTCGTATGGTACACGAATAGCATGATGCAGCTTGTTGTGGCCAGAGGGTTGAGTGGTCGCGATATGGGCAACACGAATTTGAAATGGGCATTGTGCGGGCACGTACTGTTCAGTTCAACCTGAAAATAGCGTCACTCGTGTGCAAGGGAGCCTGAACCTCACATTTGCACACACGGGCAAATTCGGGCAAATTCTCTGCTACACGTGCGGGGTGGTTCGTATGGTACACGAATAGCATGATGCAGCTTGTTGTGGCCAGAGGGTTGAGTGGTTGAGATATGGGCAATACCAATTTGGAATGGGCATTGTGCGGGCACGTACTGTGAAGTTCAACCTGAACGTAGCGTCGTTCACCTGCAAGGGAGCCTAAACCTCACATTTGCACACACGGGCAAATTCGGGCAAATTCTCTGCTACACGTGCGACGTGGTTCCTATGGTACACGAACATCATGATGCAGCTTTGTCTGGCCTGAGGGTTGAGTGGTCGAGATATGGGCAGTACCAATTTGAAATGGGCATTGTGCGGGGGCATACTGTTCAGTTCGACCTGAAAATAGCGTCCTTCGCGTGCCGGGGAGCCTAAGCCGCACATTTCCACACACGGGCGAAGTGGGACAAATTCTCTGCTACAGGTGCGACGTGGTTCGTATGGTACACTAACAGCATGATGCAGCGTGTTCTGGCCAGAGGGTTGAGTGGTCGAGATATGGGCAATACCAATTTGAAATGGGCATTGTGAGGGCACGTACTGTTCAGTTCAACCTGGAAATAGCGTCATTCGCGTGCAACGGAGCCTGAACCTCACATTTGCACACACGGGCAAATTCGGGCAAATTCTCTGCTATACGTGCGACGTGGTTTGTATGGTACACTAACAGCATGATGCAGCTTGTTCTGGCCAGAGGGTTGAGTGGTCGTGATATGGGCAATACCCATTTGAAATGGGCATTGTGCGGGCACGTACTGGTCAGTTCAACCTGGAAATAGCGTCATTCGCGTGCAACAGAGCCTGAACCTCACATTTGCACACACGTGCAAATTCGGGCAAATTCTCTGCTACACGTGCGACGTGGTTCGTATGGTACGCGAACAGCATGATGCACCTTGTTCTGGCCGGAGGGTTGAGTGGTTGTGATATGGGCAATACCAATTTGAAATGGGCATTGTGCGGGCACGTACTGTGAAGTTCAACCTGAACGTAGCGGCGCTCACCTGCAAGGCAGCCTAAACCTCACATTTGCACACACGGGCAAATTCGGGCAAATTCTCTGCTACACGTGCGACGTGGTTCCTATGGTACACGAACATCATGATGCAGCTTTGTCTGGCCTGAGGGTTGAGTCGTCGGGATATGGGCAGTACCAATTGGAAATGGGCATTGTGCGGGCGCATACTGTTCAGTTCGACCTGAAGATAGCGTCCTTTGCGTGCCGGGGAGCCTAAGCCGCACATTTCCACACCCGGGGGAAATGGGACACATTCTCTGCTACAGGTGCGACGTGGTTCGTATGGTACACTAACAGCATGATGCAGCTTGTTCTGGCCAGAGGGTTGAGTGGTCGAGATATGGGCAATACCAATTTGAAATGGGCATTGTGCGGGCACGTACTGTTCAGTTCAACCTGGAAATAGCGTCATTCGCGTGCAACGGAGCCTGAACCTCACATTTGCACACACGTGCAAATTCGGGCAAATTCTCTGCTACACGTGCGACGTGGTTCGTATGGTACGCGAACAGCATGATGCACCTTGTTCTGGCCGGAGGGTTGAGTGGTTGTGATATGGGCAATACCAATTTGAAATCGGCATTGTGCGGGCACGTACTGTGAAGTTCAACCTGAAAATAGAGTCCTTCGCGTGCAAGTGAGCCTAAACCTCACATTTGCACACACGGGCAAATTCGGGCAAATTCTCTGCTACATGTGCGACGTGGTTCGTATGGTACACGAACAGCATGATGCAGCTTGTTCTGGCCGGAGGGTTGAGTGGTTGTGATATGGGCAATACCAATTTGAAATGGGCATTGTGCGGGCACGTACTGTGAAGTTCAACCTGAAAATAGCGTCATTCGCGTGCAAGGGAGCCTAAAGCCCAGATTTGCGCACACGGGCAAATTCGGGCAAATTCTCTGCTACACGTGCGACGTGGTTCGTATGGTACACGAACAGCATGATGCAGCTTGTTCTGGCCAGAGGGTTGAGTGGTCGCGATATGGGCAATACCAATTTGAAATGGTCATTGTGCGGGCACGTACTATTCAGTTCAACCTGAAAATAGCGTCACTTGTGTGCAAGGGAGCCTGAACCTCACATTTGCACACACGGGCAAATTCGGGCAAATTCTCTGCTACATGTGCGAGGTGGTTCGTATGGTACACGAACATCATGATGCACCTTGTTTTGACCAGGGGGTTGAGTGGTCGAGATATGGGCAATACCAATTTGGAATGGTCATTGTGCGGGCACGCACTGTTCAGTTCAACCTGAAAATAGCGTCCTTCACGTGCAAGGGAGCCTAAACCTCACATTTGCACACAAGGGCAAATTCAGGCAAATTCTCTGCTACACGTGCGACGTGGCTCGTATGGTACACGAATAGCATGATGCAGCTTGTTGTGGCCAGAGGGTTGAGTGGTTGAGATATGGGCAATACCAAATTAAAACGGCCATTGTGCGGGCACGTACTGTTCAGCTCAACCTGAAAATAGCGTCATTCGCGTGCAAGGGAGCCTAAAGCCCAGATTTGCGCACACGGGCAAATTCGGGCAAATTCTCTGCTACACGTGCGATGTGGTTCATATGGTACACGAATAGCATGATACAGCTTGTTGTGGCCAGAGGGTTGAGTGGTCGCGATATGGGCAATACCAATTTGGAGAGGTCATTGTGCGGGCACGCACTGTTCAGTTCAACCTGAAAATAGCGTCCTTCACGTGCAAGGGAGCCTGAACCTCACATTTGCACACACGGGCAAATTCGGGCAAATTCTCTGCTACATGTGCGACGTGGTTCGTATGGTACACGAACAGCATGATGCACCTTGTTTTGACCAGGGGGTTGAGTGGTCGAGATATGGGCAATACCAATTCGGAATGGTCATTGTGCGGGCAAGCACTGTTCAGTTCAACCTGAAAATAGCGTCATTCGCGTGCAAGGGAGCCTAAACCTCACATTTGCACACACGGGCAAATTCGGGCAAATTCTCTGCTACACGTGCGACGTGGTTCATATGGTACACGAATAGCATGATGCAGCTTATTGTGGCCAGAGGGTTGAGTGGTCGAGATATGGGCAATATCAATTTGGAATGGTCATTGTGCGGGCACGCACTGTTCAGTTCAACCTGAAAATAGCGTCCTTCACGTGCAAGGGAGCCTAAAGCCCACATTTGCGCACACAGGGGAAATTCGGGCAAATTCTCTGCTACACGTGCGACGTGGTTCGTATGGTACACGAACAGCATGATGCAGCTTGTTCTGGCCGGAGGATTGAGTGGTTGTGATATGGGCAATACCAATTTGAAATGGTCATTGTGCGGGCACGCACTGTTCAGTTCAACCTGAAAATAGCGTCCTTCGCGTGCAAGGGAGCCTAAACCTCACATTTGCACACACGGGCAAATTCGGGCAAATTCTCTGCTACACGTGCGACGTGGTTCGTATGGTACACGAACAGCATGATGCACCTTGTTCTGGCCGGAGGGTTGAGTGGTCGAGATATGGGCAATACCAATTTGGAATGGTCATTGTGCGGGCACGCACTGTTCAGTTCAACCTGAAAATAGCGTCCTTCACGTGCAAGGGAGCCTAAACCTCACATTTGCACACACGGGCAAATTCGGGCAAATTCTCTGCTACATGTGCGAGGTGGTTCGTATGGTACATGAACATCATCATGCACCTTGTTTTGACCAGGGGGTTGAGTGGTCGAGATATGGGCAACACCAATTTGAAATGGGCATTGTGCGGGCACGTACTGTTCAGATCAACCTGAAAATAGCGTCACTCGTGTGCAAGGGAGCCTGAACCTCACATTTGCACACACGGGCAAATTCGGGCAAATTCTCTGCTACATGTGCGAGGTGGTTCGTATGGTACACGAACATCATGATGCACCTTGTTTTGACCAGAGGGTTGAGTGGTCGAGATATGGGCAATACCAATTTGAAATGGTCATTGTGCGGGCACGCACTGTTCAGTTCAACCTGAAAATAGCGTCCTTCACGTGCAAGGGAGCCTAAACCTCACATTTGCACACACGTGCGAATTCGGGCAAATTCTCTGCTACACGTGCGACGTGGTTCGTATGGTACACTAACAGCATGATGCAGGTTGTTCGTCCCAGAGGGTTGAGTGGTCGCGATATGGGCAATACCAATTTGGAATGGTCATTGTGCGGGCACGCACTGTTCAGTTCAACCTGAAAATAGCGTCCTTCACGTGCAAGGGAGCCTAAACCTCACATATGCACACACGGGCAAATTCGGGCAGATTCTCTGCTACACGTGCGACGTGGTTCGTATGGTACACGAACAGCATGATGCAGCTTGTTCTGGCCGGAGGGTTGAGTGGTTGTGATATGGGCAATACCAATTTGAAATGGTCATTGTGCGGGCAGGCACTGTTCAGTTCAACCTGAAAATAGCGTCCTTCACGTGCAAGGGAGCCTAAACCTCACATTTGCACACACGGGCAAATTCGGGCAAATTCTCTGCTACACATGCGACGTGGTTCGTATGGTACACGAACAGCATGATGCACCTTGTTGTGGCCGGAGGGTTGAGTGGTTGTGATATGGGCAATACCAATTTGGAATGGTCATTGTGCGGGCACGCACTGTTCAGTTCAACCTGAAAATAGCGTCCTTCACGTGCAAGGGAGCCTAAACCTCACATTTGCACACACGGGCAAATTCGGGCAAATTCTCTGCTACATGTGCGAGGTGGTTCGTATGGTACATGAACATCATCATGCACCTTGTTTTGACCAGGGGGTTGAGTGGTCGAGATATGGGCAACACCAATTTGAAATGGGCATTGTGCGGGCACGTATTGTTCAGTTCAACCTGAAAATAGCGTCACTCGTGTGCAAGGGAGCCTGAACCTCACATTTGCACACACGGGCAAATTCGGGCAAATTCTCTGCTACACGTGCGGGGTGGTTCGTATGGTACACGAACAGCATGATGCAGCTTGTTCTGGCCGGAGGGTTGAGTGGTTGTGATATGGGCAATACCAATTTGAAATGGTCATTGTGCGGGCACGCACTGTTCAATTCAACCTGAAAATAGCGTCCTTCACGTGCAAGGGAGCCTAAACCTCACATTTGCACACACGGGCGAATTCGGGCAAATTGTCTGCTATACGTGCGACGTGGTTCGTATGGTACACGAACAGCATGATGCAGCTTGTTCTGGCCGGAGGGTTGAGTGGTTGTGATATGGGCAATACCAATTTGAAATGGGCATTGTGCGGGCACGCACTGTTCAGTTCAACCTGAAAATAGCGTCCTTCACGTGCAAGGGAGCCTAAACCTCACATTTGCACACACGGGCAAATTCGGGCAAATTCTCTGCTACATGTGCGAGGTGGTTCGTATGGTACATGAACATCATCATGCACCTTGTTTTGACCAGGGGGTTGAGTGGTCGAGATATGGGCAACACCAATTTGAAATGGGCATTGTGCGGGCACGTACTGTTCAGTTCAACCTGAAAATAGCGTCACTCGTGTGCAAGGGAGCCTGAACCTCACGTTTGCACACACGGGCAAATTCGGGCAAATTCTCTGCTACATGTGCGAGGTGGTTCGTATGGTACACGAACATCATGATGCACCTTGTTTTGACCAGGGGGTTGAGTGGTCGAGATATGGGCAATACCAATTTGAAATCGGCATTGTGCGGGCACGTACTGTTCGGTTCAACCTGGAAATAAGGTTATTCGCGTGCAAGGGAGCCTGAACCTCACACTTGCGCACACGGCCAAATTCGGGCAAATTCTCTGCTACACGTGCGGGGTGGGTCGTATGGTACACGAACATCATGATGCACCTTGTTTTGGCTAGAGGGTTGGGTGGTCGAGATATGGGCAATACCAATTTGAAATGGTCATTGTGCGGGCACGCACTGTTCAGTTCAACCTGAAAATAGCGTCCTTCACGTGCAAGGGAGCCCCAACCTCACATTTGCACACACGGGCAAATTCGGGCAAATGCTCTGCTAGACGTGCGACCTGGTTCATATGGTACACGAACAGCATGATGCAGCTTGTTCTGGCCCGAGGGTTGAGTGGTCGAGATATGGGCAACACCAATTTGAAATCGGCATTGTGCGGGCAAGTACTGTTCGGTTCAACCTGGAAATAAGGTTATTCGTGTGCAAGGGAGCCTGAACCTCACATTTGCGCACACGGGCAAATTCGGGCAAATTCTCTGCTACACGTGCGGGGTGGTTCGTATGGTACACGAACATCATGATGCACCTTGTTTTGGCCGGAGGGTTGAGTGGTTGTGATATGGGCAATACCAATTTGAAATGGGCATTGTGCGGGCACGTACTGTTCAGTTCAACCTGAAAATAGCGTCATTCGCGTGCAAGGGAGCCTAAAGCCCAGATTTGCGCACACGGGCAAATTTGGGCAAATTCTCTGCTACACGTGCGATGTGGTTCGTATGGTACACGAACAACATGCTGCAGCTTGTTCTGGCCAGAGGGTTAAGTGGTCGAGATATGGGCAATACCAATTTGAAATCGGCATTGTGCGGGCACGTACTGTTCGGTTCAACCTGGAAATAAGGTTATTCGCGTGCAAGGGAGCCTGAACCTCACATTTGCACACACGGGCAAATTCGGGCAAATTCTCTGCTACATGTGCGAGGTGGTTCGTATGGTACACGAACATCATGATGCACCTTGTTTTGACCAGGGGGTTGAGTGGTCGAGATATGGGCAATACCAATTTGGAATGGTCATTGTGCGGGCACGCACTGTTCAGTTCAACCTGAAAATAGCGTCCTTCGCGTGCCGGGGAGCCTAAGCCGCACATTTCCACACACGGGCGAATTCGGGCAAATTCTCTGCTACATGTGCGAGGTGGTTCGTATGGTACACGAACATCATGATGCACCTTGTTTTGACCAGGGGGTTGAGTGGTCGAGATATGGGCAATACCAATTTGGAATGGTCATTGTGCGGGCACGCACTGTTCAATTCAACCTGAAAATAGCGTCCTTCACGTGCAAGGGAGCCTAAAGCCCACATTTGCGCACACGGGCAAATTCGGGCAAATTCTCTGCTACACGTGCGATGTGGTTCGTAAGGTACACGAACAACATGCTGCAGCTTGTTCTGGCCAGAGGGTTAAGTGGTCGAGATATGGGCAATACCAATTTGAAATCGGCATTGTGCGGGCACGTACTGTTCGGTTCAACCTGGAAATAAGGTTATTCGCGTGCAAGGGAGCCTGAACCTCACATTTGCACACACGGGCAAATTCGGGCAAATTCTCTGCTACACGTGCGACCTGGTTCATATGGTACACGAACAGCATGATGCAGCTTGTTCTGGCCCGAGGGTTGAGTGGTCGAGATATGGGCAATACCAATTTGAAATCGGCATTGTGCGGGCACGTACTGTTCGGTTCAACCTGGAAATAAGGTTATTCGCGTGCAAGGGAGCCTGAACCTCACATTTGCGCACACGGGCAAATTCGGGCAAATTCTCTGCTACACGTGCGGGATGGTTCGTATGGTACACGAACATCATGATGCACCTTGTTTTGGCCGGAGGGTTGAGTGGTCAAGATATGGGCAATACCAATTTGAAATGGGCATTGTGCGGGCACGTACTGTTCAGTTCAACCTGAAAATAGCGTCATTCGCGTGCAAGGGAGCCTAAAGCCCAGATTTGCGCACACGGGCAAATTTGGGCAAATTCTCTGCTACACGTGCGATGTGGTTCGTATGGTACACGAACAACATGCTGCAGCTTGTTCTTGCCAGAGGGTTAAGTGGTCGAGATATGGGCAATACCAATTTGAAATCGGCATTGTGCGGGCACGTACTGTTCGGTTCAACCTGGAAATAAGGTTATTCGCGTGCAAGGGAGCCTGAACCTCACATTTGCGCACACGGGCAAATTCGGGCAAATTCTCTGCTACATGTGCGAGGTGGTTCGTATGGTACACGAACAGCATGATGCACCTTGTTTTGACCAGGGGGTTGAGTGGTCGAGATATGGGCAATACCAATTTGGAATGGTCATTGTGCGGGCACGCACTGTTCAGTTCAACCTGAAAATAGCGTCCTTCACGTGCAAGGGAGCCTAAACCTCACATTTGCACACACGGGCAAATTCGGGCAATTTCTCTGCTATACGTGCGACGTGGTTCGTATGGTACACGAACAGCATGATGCAGCTTGTTCTGGCCGGAGGGTTGAGTGGTTGTGATATGGGCAATACCAATTTGAAATGGGCATTGTGCGAGCACGTACTGTGAAGTTCAACCTGAAAATGAGGTTATTCGCGTGCAAGGGAGCCTGAACCTCACATTTGCGCACACGGGCAAATTCGGGCAAATTCTCTGCTACACGTGCGGGGTGGTTCGTATGGTACACGAACATCATGATGCACCTTGTTTTGGCCAGAGGGTTGAGTGGTCGAGATATGGGCAATACCAATTTGAAATGGTCATTGTGCGGGCACGCACTGTTCAGTTCAACCTGAAAATAGCGTTCTTCGCGTGCCGGGGAGCCTAAGCCGCACATTTCCACACACGGGCGAATTCGGGCAAATTCTCTGCTACATGTGCGAGGTGGTTCGTATGGTACACGAACATCATGATGCACCTTGTTTTGACCAGGGGGATGAGTGGTCGAGATATGGGCAATACCAATTTGGAATGGTCATTGTGCGGGCACGCACTGTTCAATTCAACCTGAAAATAGCGCCCTTCGCGTGCAAGGGAGCCTAAACCTCACATTTGCACACACGGGCAAATTCGGGCAAATTCTCTGCTACACGTGCGATGTGGTTCGTATGGTACACGAACAACATGCTGCAGCTTGTTCTGGCCAGAGGGTTAAGTGGTCGAGATATGGGCAATACCAATTTGAAATCGGCATTGTGCGGGCACGTACTGTTCGGTTCAACCTGGAAATAAGGTTATTCGCGTGCAAGGGAGCCTGAACCTCACATTTGCGCACACGGGCAAATTCTCTGCTACACGTGCGGGGTGGCTCGTATGGTACACGAACATCATGATGCACTTTGTTTTGGCCAGAGGGTTGGGTGGTCGAGATATGGGCAATACCAATTTGAAATGGTCATTGTGCGGGCACGCACTGTTCAGTTCAACCTGAAAATAGCGTCCTTCACGTGCAAGGGAGCCCAAACCTCACATTTGCACACACGGGCAAATCCGGGCAAATTCTCCGCTACACGTGCGACCTGGTTCATATGGTACACGAACAGCATGATGCAGCTTGTTCTGGCCCGAGGGTTGAGTGGTCGAGATATGGGCAATACCAATTTGAAATGGGCATTGTGCGGGCACGTACTGTGAAGTTCAACCTGAAAATAGCGTCATTCGCGTGCAAGGGAGCCTAAAGCCCAGATTTGCGCACACGGGCAAATTTGCGCAAATTCTCTGCTACACGTGCGATGTGGTTCGTATGGTACACGAACAACATGCTACAGCTTGTTCTGGCCAGAGGGTTAAGTGGTCGAGATATGGGCAATACCAATTTGAAATCGGCATTGTGCGGGCACGTACTGTTGGGTTCAACCTGAAAATAGCGTCACTCGCGTGCAAGGGAGCCTGAACCTCACATTTGCGAACACGGGCAAATTCGGGCAAATTCTCTGCTACACGTGCGGGGTGGTTCGTATGGTACACGAACATCATGATGCACCTTGTTCTGGCCAGAGGGTTGAGTGGTCGAGATATGGGCAATACCAATTTGAAATGGGCATTGTGCGGGCACGTACTGTGAAGTTCAACCTGAAAATAGCGTCATTCGCGTGCAAGGGAGCCTAAAGCCCAGATTTGCGCACACGGGCTAATTCGGGCAAATTCTCTGCTACATGTGCGATGTGGTTCGTATGGTACACGAACAACATGCTGCAGCTTGTTCTGGCCAGAGGGTTACGTGGTCGAGATATGGGCAATACCAATTTGAAATCGGCATTGTGCGGGCACGTACTGTTCGGTTCAACCTGGAAATAAGGTTATTCGCGTGCAAGGGAGCCTGAACCTCACATTTGCGCACACGGGCAAATTCGGGCAAATTCTCGGCTACACGTGCGGGGTGGTTCGTATGGTACACGAACATCATGATGCACCTTGTTTTGGCCAGAGGGTTGAGTGGTCGAGATATGGGCAATACCAATTTGAAATGGTCGTTGTGCGGGCACGCACTGTTCAGATCAACCTGAAAATAGCGTCCTTCGCGTGCAAGGGAGCCTAAACCTCACATTTGCACACACGGGCAAATTTGGGCAAATTCTCTGCTACACGTGCGATGTGGTTCGTATGGTACACGAACAACATGCTACAGCTTGTTCTGGCCAGAGGGTTAAGTGGTCGAGATATGGGCAATACCAATTTGAAATCGGCATTGTGCGGGCACGTACTGTTCGGTTCAACCTGAAAATAGCGTCACTCGCGTGCAAGGGAGCCTGAACCTCACATTTGCGAACACGGGCAAATTCGGGCAAATTCTCTGCTACACGTGCGGGGTGGTTCGTATGGTACACGAACATCATGATGCACCTTGTTCTGGCCAGAGGGTTGAGTGGTCGAGATATGGGCAATACCAATTTGAAATGGGCATTGTGCGGGCACGTACTGTGAAGTTCAACCTGAAAATAGCGTCATTCGCGTGCAAGGGAGCCTAAAGCCCAGATTTGCGCACACGGGCTAATTCGGGCAAATTCTCTGCTACATGTGCGATGTGGTTCGTATGGTACACGAACAACATGCTGCAGCTTGTTCTGGCCAGAGGGTTACGTGGTCGAGATATGGGCAATACCAATTTGAAATCGGCATTGTGCGGGCACGTACTGTTCGGTTCAACCTGGAAATAAGGTTATTCGCGTGCAAGGGAGCCTGAACCTCACATTTGCGCACACGGGCAAATTCGGGCAAATTCTCGGCTACACGTGCGGGGTGGTTCGTATGGTACACGAACATCATGATGCACCTTGTTTTGGCCAGAGGGTTGAGTGGTCGAGATATGGGCAATACCAATTTGAAATGGTCATTGTGCGGGCACGGACTGTTCAGATCAACCTGAAAATAGCGTCCTTCGCGTGCAAGGGAGCCTAAACCTCACATTTGCACACACGGGCAAATTCGGGCAAATTCTCTGCTACACGTGCGATGTGGTTCGTATGGTACACGAACAACATGCTGCAGCTTGTTCTGGCCAGAGGGTTAAGTGGTCGAGATATGGGCAATACCAATTTGAAATCGACATTGTGCGGGCACGTACTGTTCAGTTCAACCTGAAAATAGCGTCACTCGTGTGCAAGGGAGCCTGAACCTCACATTTGCGCACACGGGCAAATTCGGGCAAATTCTCTGCTACACGTGCGACGTGGTTCGTATGGTACACGAACAGCATGATGCAGCTTGTTCTGGCCAGAGGGTTGAGTGGTCGCGATATGGGCAACACCAATTTGAAATGGGCATTGTGCGGGCACGTACTGTTCAGTTCAACCTGAAAATAGCGTCACTCGTGTGCAAGGGAGCCTGAACCTCACATTTGCACACACGGGCAAATTCGGGCAAATTCTCTGCTACATGTGCGAGGTGGTTCGTATGGTACACGAACATCATAATGCACCTTGTTTTGACCAGGGGGTTGAGTGGTCGAGATATGGGCAATACCAATTTGGAATGGTCATTGTGCGGGCACGCGCTGTTCAGTTCAACCTGAAAATAGCGTCCTTCACGTGCAAGGGAGCCTAAACCTCACATTTGCACACACGGGCAAATTCGAGCAAATTCTCCGCTACAGCTGCGACGTGGTTCGTATGGTACACGAACAGCATGATGCAGCTTGTTCTGGCCAGAGGGTTGAGTGGTCGCGATATGGGCAACACCAATTTGAAATGGGCATTGTGCGGGCACGTACTGTTCTGTTCAACCTGAAAATAGCGTCAGTCGTGTGCAAGGGAGCCTGAACCTCACATTTGCACACACGGGCAAATTCGGGCAAATTCTGTGCTACATGTGCGAGGTGGTTCGTATGGTACACGAACATCATGATGCACCTTGTTTTGACCAGGGGGTTGAGTGGTGGAGATATGGGCAATACCAATTTGGAATGGTCATTGTGCGGGCACGCACTGTTCAGTTCAACCTGAAAATAGCGTCCTTCACGTGCAAGGGAGCCTAAACCTCACATTAGCACACACGGGCAAATTTGGGCAAATTCTCTGCTACACGTGTGATGTGGTTCGTATGGTACACGAACAACATGCTGCAGCTTGTTCTGGCCAGAGGGTTAAGTTGTCGAGATATGGGCAACACCAATTTGAAATCGGCATTGTGCGGGCACGTACTGTTCGGTTCAACCTGGAAATAAGGTTATTCGCGTGCAAGGGAGCCTGAACCTCACATTTGCGCACACGGGCAAATTCGGGCAAATTCTCTGCTACACGTGCGGGGTGGTTCGTATGGTACACGAACATCATGATGCACCTTGTTTTGGCCGGAGGGTTGAGTGGTTGTGATATGGGCAATACCAATTTGAAATGGGCATTGTGCGGGCACGTACTGTGGAGTTCAACCTGAAAATAGCGTCATTCGCGTGCAAGGGAGCCTAAAGCCCAGATTTGCGCACACGGGCAAATTCGGGCAAATTCTCTGCTACATGTGCGATGTGGTTCGTATGGTACACGAACAACATGCTGCAGCTTGTTCTGGCCAGAGGGTTAAGTGGTCGAGATATGGGCAATACCAATTTGAAATCGGCATTGTGCGGGCACGTACTGTTCGGTTCAACCTGGAAATAAGGTTATTCGCGTGCAAGGGAGCCTGAACCTCACATTTGCGCACACGGGCAAATTCGGGCAAATTCTCTGCTACACGTGCGGGGTGGTTCGTATGGTACACGAACATCATGATGCACCTTGTTTTGGCCAGAGGGTTGAGTGGTCGAGATATGGGCAATACCAATTTGAAATGGTCATTGTGCGGGCACGCACTGTTCAGATCAACCTGAAAATAGCGTCCTTCGCGTGCAAGGGAGCCTAAACCTCACATTTGCACACACGGGCAAATTCGGGCAAATTCTCTGCTACACGTGCGACGTGGTTCATATGGTACGCGAACAGCATGATGCACCTTGTTCTGGCCGGAGGGTTGAGTGGTTGTGATATGGGCAATACCAATTTGGAATGGTCATTGTGCGGGCACGCACTGTTCAGTTCAACCTAAAAATAGCGTCCTTCACGTGCAAGGGAGCCTAAACCTCACATTTGCACACACGGGCAAATTCAGGCAAATTCTCTGCTACACGTGCGATGTGGTTCGTATGGTACACGAACAACATGCTGCAGCTTGTTCTGGCCAGAGGGTTAAGTGGTCGAGATATGGGCAATACCAATTTGAAATCGGCATTGTGCGGGCACGTACTGTTCGGTTCAACCTGGAAACAAGGTTATTCGCGTGCAAGGGAGCCTGAACCTCACATTTGCGCACACGGGCAAATTCGGGCAAATTCTCTGCTACACGTGCGACGTGGTTCGTATGGTACACGAACAGCATGATGCAGCTTGTTCTGGCCAGAGGGTTGAGTGGTCGCGATATGGGCAACACCAATTTGAAATGGGCATTGTGCGGGCACGTACTGTTCAGTTCAACCTGAAAATAGCGTCACTCGTATGCAAGGGAGCCTGAACCTCACATTTGCACACACGGGCAAATTCGGGCAAATTCTCTGCTACATGTGCGAGGTGGTTCGTATGGTACACGAACATCATGATGCACCTTGTTTTGACCAGGGGGTTGAGTGGTCGAGATATGGGCAATACCAATTTGGAATGGTCATTGTGCGGGCTCGCACTGTTCAGTTCAACCTGAAAATAGCGTCCTTCACGTGCAAGGGAGCCTAAACCTCACATTTGCACACACGGGCAAATTCGGGCAAATTCTCTGCTACACCTGCGACGTGGTATGCATGGTACACGAACAGCATGATGCAGCTTCTTCTGGCAGGAGGGTTGAGTGGTTGTGATATGGCAATACAAATTTGAAATGGGCATTGTGCGGGCAAGTACTGTGAAGTTCAACCTGAAAATAGCGTCATTCGCGTGCAAGGGAGCCTAAAGCCCAGATTTGCGCACACGGGCAAATTCGGGCAAATTCTCTGCTACACGTGCGATGTGGTTCGTATGGTACACGAACAGCATGATGCAGCTTGTTCTGGCCGGAGGGTTGAGTGGTTGGGATATGGGCAATACCAATTTGAAATGGGCATTGTGCGGGCACGTACTGTGAAGTTCAACCTGAAAATAGCGTCCTTCGCGTGCAAGGGAGCCTAAAGCCCACATTTGCGCACACGGGCGAATTCGGGCAAATTCTCTGCTACACGTGCGACGTGGTTCGTATGGTACACTAACAGCATGATGCAGCTACTTCTGGCCAGAGGGTTGAGTGGTCGCGATATGGGCAATACCAATTTGAAATCGGCATTGTGCGGGGGTACTGTCCAGTTCAACCTGAAAATAGCGTTCTTCGCGTGCAAGGGAGCCTAAACCTCACATTTGCACACACGGGCAAATTCGAGCAAATTCGCTGCTACAGGTGCGACGTGGTTCGTATGGTACGCGAACAGCATGATGCACCTTGTTCTGGCCGGAGGGTTGAGTGGTTGTGATATGGGCAATACCAATTTGAAATGGGCATTGTGCGGGCACGTACTGTTCAGCTCAACCTGAAAATAGCGTCAGTCGTGTGCAAGGGAGCCTGAACCTCACATTTGCACACACGGGCAAATTCGGGCAAATTCTCTGCTACATGTGCGAGGTGGTTCGTATGGTACACGAACATCATGATGCACCTTGTTTTGACCAGGGGGTTGAGTGGTCGAGATATGGGCAATACCAATTTGAAATGGGCATTGTGCGGGCACGTACTGTGAAGTTCAACCTGAAAATAGCGTCCTTCACGTGCAAGGGAGCCTAAACCTCACATTTGCACACACGGGCAAATTCGGGCAAATTCTCTGCTACACGTGCGGGGTGGTTCGTATGGTACACGAACATGATGATGCACCTTGTTTTGGCCAGAGGGTTGAGTGGTCGAGATATGGGCAATACCAATTTGAAATGGTCATTGTGCGGGCACGTACTGTGGAGTTCAACCTGAAAATAGCGTCCTTCGCGTGCAAGGGAGCCTAAACCTCACATTTGCACACACGGGCAAATTCGGGCAAATTCTCTGCTACACGTGCGACGTGGTGCATATGGTACACGAACAGCATGATGCAGCTTGTTCTGGCCGGAGGGTTGAGTGGTTGTGATATGGGCAATACCAATTTGGAATGGTCATTGTGCGGGCACGCACTGTTCAGTTCAACCTAAAAATAGCGTCCTTCACGTGCAAGGGAGCCTAAACCTCACATTTGCACACACGGGCAAATTTGGGCAAATTCTCTGCTACACGTGCGATGTGGTTCGTATGGTACACGAACAACATGCTGCAGCTTGTTGTGGCCAGAGGGTTAAGTGGTCGAGATATGGGCAATACCAATTTGAAATCGGCATTGTGCGGGCACGTACTGTTCGGTTCAACCTGGAAATAAGGTTATTCGCGTGCAAGGGAGCCTGAACCTCACATTTGCGCACACGGGCAAATTCGGGCAAATTCTCTGCTACACGTGCGACGTGGTTCGTATGGTACACGAACAGCATG
The DNA here is from genome assembly GCA_964036045.1 of Eutreptiella sp. 'Long Island Sound 2002'. NCBI lineage: Eukaryota > Euglenozoa > Euglenophyceae > Eutreptiales > Eutreptiaceae > Eutreptiella > Eutreptiella sp. 'Long Island Sound 2002'. The sequence goes on from OZ038403.1 coordinate 20,737,607, forward strand.
ATGCAGCTTGTTCTGGCCAGAGGGTTGAGTGGTCGCGATATGGGCAACACCAATTTGAAATGGGCATTGTGCGGGCACGTACTGTTCAGTTCAACCTGAAAATAGCGTCACTCGTGTGCAAGGGAGCCTGAACCTCACATTTGCACACACGGGCAAATTCGGGCAAATTCTCTGCTACATGTGCGAGGTGGTTCGTATGGTACACGAACATCATGATGCACCTTGTTTTGACCAGGGGGTTGAGTGGTCGAGATATGGGCAATACCAATTTGGAATGGTCATTGTGCGGGCACGCACTGTTCAGTTCAACCTGAAAATAGCGTCCTTCACGTGCAAGGGAGCCTAAACCTCACATTTGCACACACGTGCAAATTCGGGCGATTTCTCTGCTACACGTGCGACGTGGTTCGTATGGTACACGAACAGCATGATGCACCTTGTTTTGGCAGGAGGGTTGAGTGGTTGTGATATGGCAATACCAATTTGAAATGGCCATTGTGCGGGCACGTACTGTGAAGTTCAACCTGAAAATAGCGTCATTCGCGTGCAAGGGAGCCTAAAGCCCAGATTTGCGCACACGGGCAAATTCGGGCAAATTCTCTGCTACACGTGCGATGTGGTTCGTATGGTACACGAACAGCATGATGCAGCTTGTTCTGGCCGGAGGGTTGAGTGGTTGGGATATGGGCAATACCAATTTGAAATGGGCATTGTGCGGGCACGTACTGTGCAGTTCAACCTGAAAATAGCGTCATTCGCGTGCAAGGGAGCCTAAAGCCCACATTTGCGCACACGGGCAAATTCGGGCAAATTCTCTGCTACACGTGCGGGGTGGTTCGTATGGTACACGAACATCATGATGCACCTTGTTTTGGCCAGAGGGTTGAGTGGTCGAGATATGGGCAATACCAATTTGAAATGGTCATTGTGCGGGCACGTACTGTGGAGTTCAACCTGAAAATAGCGTCCTTCGCGTGCAAGGGAGCCTAAACCTCACATTTGCACACACGGGCAAATTCGGGCAAATTCTCTGCTACACGTGCGACATGGTGCATATGGTACGCGAACAGCATGATGCACCTTGTTCTGGCCGGAGGGTTGAGTGGTTGTGATATGGGCAATACCAATTTGGAATGGTCATTGTGCGGGCACGTACTGTTCAGTTCAACCTAAAAATAGCGTCCTTCACGTGCAAGGGAGCCTAAACCTCACATTTGCACACACGGGCAAATTCGGGCAAATTCTCTGCTACACGTGCGATGTGGTTCGTATGGTACACGAACATCATGATGCACCTTGTTTTGACCAGGGGGTTGAGTGGTCGAGATATGGGCAATACCAATTTGCAATGGTCATTGTGCGGGCACGCACTGTTCAGTTCAACCTCAAAATAGCGTCCTTCACGTGCAAGGGAGCCTAAACCTCACATTTGCACACACGTGCAAATTCGGGCAAATTCTCTGCTACACGTGCGACGTGGTTCGTATGGTACACGAACAGCATGATGCACCTTGTTTTGGCAGGAGGGTTGAGTGGTTGTGATATGGCAATACCAATTTGAAATGGCCATTGTGCGGGCACGTACTGTGAAGTTCAACCTGAAAATAGCGTCATTCGCGTGCAAGGGAGCCTAAAGCCCAGATTTGCGCACACGGGCAAATTCGGGCAAATTCTCTGCTACACGTGCGATGTGGTTCGTATGGTACACGAACAGCATGATGCAGCTTGTTCTGGCCGGAGGGTTGAGTGGTTGGGATATGGGCAATACCAATTTGAAATGGGCATTGTGCGGGCACGTACTGTGAAGTTCAACCTGAAAATAGCGTCATTCGCGTGCAAGGGAGCCTAAAGCCCACATTTGCGCACACGGGCAAATTCGGGCAAATTCTCTGCTACACGTGCGGGGTGGTTCGTATGGTACACGAACATCATGATGCACCTTGTTTTGGCCAGAGGGTTGAGTGGTCGAGATATGGGCAATACCAATTTGAAATGGTCATTGTGCGGGCACGTACTGTGGAGTTCAACCTGAAAATAGCGTCCTTCGCGTGCAAGGGAGCCTAAACCTCACATTTGCACACACGGGCAAATTCGGGCAAATTCTCTGCTACACGTGCGACATGGTGCATATGGTACGCGAACAGCATGATGCACCTTGTTCTGGCCGGAGGGTTGAGTGGTTGTGATATGGGCAATACCAATTTGGAATGGTCATTGTGCGGGCACGTACTGTTCAGTTCAACCTAAAAATAGCGTCCTTCACGTGCAAGGGAGCCTAAACCTCACATTTGCACACACGGGCAAATTCGGGCAAATTCTCTGCTACACGTGCGATGTGGTTCGTATGGTACACGAACATCATGATGCACCTTGTTTTGACCAGGGGGTTGAGTGGTCGAGATATGGGCAATACCAATTTGCAATGGTCATTGTGCGGGCACGCACTGTTCAGTTCAACCTCAAAATAGCGTCCTTCACGTGCAAGGGAGCCTAAACCTCACATTTGCACACACGGGCAAATTCGGGCAAATTCTCTGCTACACGTGCGACGTGGTTCGTATGGTACACGAACAGCATGATGCACCTTGTTTTGGCAGGAGGGTTGAGTGGTTGTGATATGGCAATACCAATTTGAAATGGGCATTGTGCGGGCACGTACTGTGAAGTTCAACCTGAAAATAGCGTCATTCGCGTGCAAGGGAGCCTAAAGCCCACATTTGCGCACACGGGCAAATTCGGGCAAATTCTCTGCTACACGTGCGACGTGGTTCGTATGGTACACGAACATCATGATGCACCTTGTTCTGGCCAGAGGGTTGAGTGGTCGCGATATGGGCAATACCAATTTGAAATCGGCATTGTGCGGGCACGTACTGTTCAGTTCAACCTGAAAATAGCGTCCTTCGCGTGCAAGGGAGCCTAAACCTCACATTTGCACACACGGGCAAATTCGAGCAAATTCTCTGCTACAGGTGCGACGTGGTTCGTATGGTACGCGAACAGCATGATGCACCTTGTTCTGGCCGGAGGGTTGAGTGGTTGTGATATGGGCAATACCAATTTGAAATGGGCATTGTGCGGGCACGTACTGTTCAGTTCAACCTGAAAATAGCGTCAGTCGTGTGCAAGGGAGCCTGAACCTCACATTTGCACACACGGGCAAATTCGGGCAAATTCTCTGCTACATGTGCGAGGTGGTTCGTATGGTACACGAACATCATGATGCACCTTGTTTTGACCAGGGGGTTGAGTGGTCGAAATATGGGCAATACCAATTTGGAATGGTCATTGTGCGGGCACGCACTGTTCAGTTCAACCTGAAAATAGCGTCCTTCACGTGCAAGGGAGCCTAAACCTCACATTTGCACACACGGGCAAATTCGGGCAAATTCTCTGCTACACGTGCGACGTGGTTCGTATGGTACACGAACAGCATGATGCAGCTTCTTCTGGCAGGAGGGTTGAGTGGTTGTGATATGGGCAATACCAATTTGAAATGGGCATTGTGCGGGCACGTACTGTGAAGTTCAACCTGAAAATAGCGTCATTCGCGTGCAAGGGAGCCTAAAGCCCAGATTTGCGCACACGGGCAAATTCGGGCAAATTCTCTGCTACACGTGCGATGTGGTTCGTATGGTACACGAACAGCATGATGCAGCTTGTTCTGGCCGGAGGGTTGAGTGGTTGGGATATGGGCAATACCAATTTGAAATGGGCATTGTGCGGGCACGTACTGTGAAGTTCAACCTGAAAATAGCGTCATTCGCGTGCAAGGGAGCCTAAAGCCCACATTTGCGCACACGGGCAAATTCGGGCAAATTCTCTGCTACATGTGCGAGGTGGTTCGTATGGTACACGAACATCATGATGCACCTTGTTTTGACCAGGGGGTTGAGTGGTCGAGATATGGGCAATACAAATTTGGAATGGTCATTGTGCGGGCACGCACTGTTCAGTTCAACCTGAAAATAGCGTCCTTCGCGTGCAAGGGAGCCTAAACCTCACATTTGCACACACGGGCAAATTCGAGCAAATTCTCTGCTACAGCTGCGACGTGGTTCGTATGGTACACGAACAGCATGATGCAGCTTGTTCTGGCCAGAGGGTTGAGTGGTCGCGATATGGGCAACACCAAATTGAAATGGGCATTGTGCGGGCACGTACTGTTCAGTTCAACCTGAAAATAGCGTCAGTCGTGTGCAAGGGAGCCTGAACCTCACATTTGCACACACGGGCAAATTCGGGCAAATTCTCTGCTACATGTGCGAGGTGGTTCGTATGGTACACGAACATCATGATGCACCTTGTTTTGACCAGGGGGTTGAGTGGTCGAGATATGGGCAATACCAATTTGGAATGGTCATTGTGCGGGCACGCACTGTTCAGTTGAACCTGAAAATAGCGTCCTTCACGTGCAAGGGAGCCTAAACCTCACATTTGCACACACGGGCAAATTCGGGCAAATTGTCTGCTACACGTGCGACGTGGTTCGTATGGTACACGAACAGCATGATGCAGCTTCTTCTGGCAGGAGGGTTGAGCGGTTGTGATATGGGCAATACCAATTTGAAATGGGCATTGTGCGGGCACGTACTGTGAAGTTCAACCTGAAAATAGCGTCATTCGCGTGCAAGGGAGCCTAAAGCCCAGATTTGCGCACACGGGCAAATTCGGGCAAATTCTCTGCTACACGTGCGATGTGGTTCGTATGGTACACGAACAGCATGATGCAGCTTGTTCTGGCCGGAGGGTTGAGTGGTTGGGATATGGGCAATACCAATTTGAAATGGGCATTGTGCGGGCACGTACTGTGAAGTTCAACCTGAAAATAGCGTCATTCGCGTGCAAGGGAGCCTAAAGCCCACATTTGCGCACACGGGCAAATTCGGGCAAATTCTCTGCTACACGTGCGACGTGGTTCGTATGGTACACTAACAGCATGATGCAGCTTGTTCTGGCCAGAGGGTTGAGTGGTCGCGATATGGGCAATACCAATTTGAAATCGGCATTGTGCGGGCACGTACTGTTCAGTTCAACCTGAAAATAGCGTCCTTCGCGTGCAAGGGAGCCTAAACCTCACATTTGCACACACGGGCAAATTCGAGCAAATTCTCTGCTACAGGTGCGACGTGGTTCGTATGGTACGCGAACAGCATGATGCACCTTGTTCTGGCCGGAGGGTTGAGTGGTTGTGATATGGGCAATACCAATTTGAAACGGGCATTGTGCGGGCACGTACTGTGAAGTTCAACCTGGAAATAAGGTTATTCGCGTGCAAGGGAGCCTGAACCTCACATTTGCGCAGACGGGCAAATTCGGGCAAATTCTCTGCTACACGTGCGGGGTGGTTCGTATGGTACACGAACATCATGATGCACCTTGTTTTGGCCAGAGGGTTAAGTGGTCGAGATATGGGCAATACCAGTTTGAAATCGGCATTGTGCGGGCACGTACTGTTCAGTTCAACCTGAAAATAGCGTCCTTCGCGTGCAAGGGAGCCTAAACCTCACATTTGCACACACGGGCAAATTCGAGCAAATTCTCTGCTACAGGTGCGACGTGGTTCGTATGGTACGCGAACAGCATGATGCACCTTGTTCTGGCCGGAGGGTTGAGTGGTTGTGATATGGGCAATACCCATTTGAAATGGGCATTGTGCGGGCACGTACTGTGAAGTTCAACCTGAAAATAGTGTCCTTCGCGTGCAAGGGAGCCTAAACCTCACATTTCCACACACGTGCAAATTCGGGCAAATTCTCTGCTACACGTGCGACGTGGTTCGTATGGTACACGAACATCATGATGCACCTTGTTTTGGCCGGAGGGTTGAGTGGTCGAGATATGGGCAATACCAATTTGAAATTGTCATTATGCGGGCACGCACTGTTCAGTTCAACCTGAAAATAGCGTCATTCGCGTGCAAGGGAGCCTAAAACCCACATATGCGCACACGGGCAAATTCGAGCAAATTCTCTGCTACAGGTGCGACGTGGTTCGTATGGTACACTAACAGCATGATGCAGCTTGTTCTGGCCAGAGGGTTGAGTGGTCGAGATATGGGCAATACCAATTTGAAATGGGCATTGTGCGGGCACGTACTGTGAAGTTCAACCTGGAAATAAGGTTATTCGCGTGCAAGGGAGCCTGAACCTCACATTTGCGCAGACGGGCAAATTCGGGCAAATTCTCTGCTACACGTGCGGGGTGGTTCGTATGGTACACGAACATCATGATGCACCTTGTTTTGGCCAGAGGGTTAAGTGGTCGAGATATGGGCAATACCAGTTTGAAATCGGCATTGTGCGGGCACGTACTGTTCAGTTCAACCTGAAAATAGCGTCCTTCGCGTGCAAGGGAGCCTAAACCTCACATTTGCACACACGGGCAAATTCGAGCAAATTCTCTGCTACAGGTGCGACGTGGTTCGTATGGTACGCGAACAGCATGATGCACCTTGTTCTGGCCCGAGGGTTGAGTGGTTGTGATATGGGCAATACCCATTTGAAATGGGCATTGTGCGGGCACGTACTGTGAAGTTCAACCTGAAAATAGTGTCCTTCGCGTGCAAGGGAGCCTAAACCTCACATTTCCACACACGTGCAAATTCGGGCAAATTCTCTGCTACACGTGCGACGTGGTTCGTATGGTACACGAACATCATGATGCACCTTGTTTTGGCCGGAGGGTTGAGTGGTCGAGATATGGGCAATACCAATTTGAAATTGTCATTATGCGGGCACGCACTGTTCAGTTCAACCTGAAAATAGCGTCATTCGCGTGCAAGGGAGCCTAAAACCCACATATGCGCACACGGGCAAATTCGAGCAAATTCTCTGCTACAGGTGCGACGTGGTTCGTATGGTACACTAACAGCATGATGCAGCTTGTTCTGGCCAGAGGGTTGAGTGGTCGAGATATGGGCAATACCAATTTGAAATGGGCATTGTGCGGGCACGTACTGTTCAGTTCAACCTGGAAATAGCGTCATTCGCGTGCAACGGAGCCTGAACCTCACATTTGCACACACGTGCAGATTCGGGCCAATTCTCTGCTACACGTGCGACGTGGTTCGTATGGTACGCGAACAGCATGATGCAGCTTGTTCTGGCCAGAGGGTTGAGTGGTCGAGATATGGGCAATACCAATTTGAAATGGGCATTGTGCGGGCACGTACTGTTCAGTTCAACCTGGAAATAGCGTCATTCGCGTGCAACGGAGCCTGAACCTCACATTTGCACACACGTGCAGATTCGGGCAAATTCTCTGCTACACGTGCGACGTGGTTCGTATGGTACGCGAACAGCATGATGCAGCTTGTTCTGGCCAGAGGGTTGAGTGGTCGAGATATGGGCAATACCAATTTGAAATCGGCATTGTGCGGGCACGTACTGTTCGGTTCAACCTGAAAATAGTGTCACTCGTGTGCAAGGGAGCCTAAACCTCACATTTGCACACACGGGCAAATTCGGGCAAATTCTCTGCTACACGTGCGATGTGGTTCGTATGGTACACGAACAGCATGATGCAGCTTGTTCTGGCCGGAGGGTTGAGTGGTTGTGATATGGGCAATACCAATTTGAAATGGGCATTGTGCGGGCACGTACTGTGAAGTTCAACCTGAAAATAGCGTCATTCGCGTGCAAGGGAGCCTAAAACCCACATATGCGCACACGGGCAAATTCGAGCAAATTCTCTGCTACAGGTGCGACGTGGTTCCTATGGTACACGAACATCATGATGCAGCTTTGTCTGGCCTGAGGGTTGAGTGGTCGAGATATGGGCAACACCAACTTGAAACGGGCATTGTGCGGACACGTACTGTTCAGTTCAACCTGAAAATAGCGTCACTTGTGTGCAAGGGAGCCTAGAGCCCAGATTTGCGCACACGGCCAAATTCGGGCAAATTCTCTGCTACACGTGCGACGTGGTTCGTATGGTACATGAACAGCATGATGCAGCTTGTTCTGGCCAGAGGGTTGAGTGGTCGCGATATGGGCAACACCAATTTGAAACGGGCATTGTGCGGACACGTACTGTTCAGTTCAACCTGAAAATAGCGTCACTCGTGTGCAAGGGAGCCTGAACCTCACATTTGCACACACGGGCAAATTCGGGCAAATTCTCTGCTACATGTGCGAGGTGGTTCGTATGGTACATGAACATCATCATGCACCATGTTTTGACCAGGGGGTTGAGTGGTCGAGATATGGGCAATACCAAATTGAAGCGGGTAATGTGCGGGCACGTACTGCGAAGTTCAACCTGAAAATAGCGTCATTCGCGTGCAAGGGAGCCTAAAGCCCAGATTTGCGCACACGGGCAAATTCGGGCAAATTCTCTGCTACACGTGCGATGTGGTTCGTATGGTACACGAACATCATGATGCACCTTGTTTTGACCAGGGGGTTGAGTGGTCGAGATATGGGCAATACCAATTTGGAATGGTCATTGTGCGGGCACGCACTGTTCAGTTCAACCTGAAAATAGCGTCCTTCACGTGCAAGGGAGCCTAAACCTCACATTTGCACACACGGGCAAATTCGGGCAAATTCTCTGCTACACGTGCGACGTGGTTCGTATGGTACACTAACAGCATGATGCAGCTTGTTGTGCCCAGAGGGTTGAGTGGTTGAGAAATGGGCAATACCAAATTGAAACGGCCATTGTGCGGGCACGTACTGTTCAGTTCAACCTGAAAATAGCGTCATTCGCGTGCAAGGGAGCCTAAAGCCCAGATTTGCGCACACGGGCAAATTCGGGCAAATTCTCTGCTACACGTGCGATGTGGTTCGTATGGTACACGAACATCATGATGCACCTTGTTTTGACCAGGGGGTTGAGTGGTCGAGATATGGGCAATACCAATTTGGAATGGTCATTGTGCGGGCACGCACTGTTCAGTTCAACCTGAAAATAGCGTCCTTCACGTGCAAGGGAGCCTAAACCTCACATTTGCACACACGGGCAAATTCGGGCAAATTCTCTGCTACACGTGCGACGTGGTTCGTATGGTACACTAACAGCATGATGCAGCTTGTTCTGGCCAGAGGGTTGAGTGTTCGAGATATGGGCAATACCAATTTGAAATGGGCATTGTGCGGGCACGCACTGTTCAGTTCAACCTGAAAATAGCGTCCTTCACGTGCAAGGGAGCCTAAACCTCACATTTGCACACACGGGCAAATTCGGGCAAATTCTCTGCTACACGTGCGACGTGGTTCATATGGTACACTAATAGCATGATGCACCTTGTTCTGGCCGGAGGGTTGAGTGGTCGAGATATGGGCAATACCAATTTGGAATGGTCATTGTGCGGGCACGCACTGTTCAGTTCAACCTGAAAATAGCGTCACTCGTGTGCAAGGGAGCCTAAAGCCCAGATTTGCGCACACGGGCAAATTCGGGCAAATTCTCTGCTACACGTGCGATGTGGTTCGTATGGTACACGAACAGCATGATGCAGCTTGTTCTGGCCGGAGGGTTGAGTGGTTGGGATATGGGCAATACCAATTTGAAATGCGCATTGTGCGGGCACGTACTGTGAAGTTCAACCTGAAAATAGCGTCATTCGCGTGCAAGGGAGCCTAAAGCCCACATTTGCGCACACGGGCAAATTCGGGCAAATTCTCTGCTACACGTGCGACGTGGTTCGTATGGTACACTAACAGCATGATGCAGCTTGTTCTGGCCAGAGGGTTGAGTGGTCGCGATATGGGCAATACCAATTTGAAATCGGCATTGTGCGGGCACGTACTGTTCAGTTCAACCTGAAAATAGCGTCCTTCGCGTGCAAGGGAGCCTAAACCTCACATTTGCACACACGGGCAAATTCGAGCAAATTCTCTGCTACAGGTGCGACGTGGTTCGTATGGTACGCGAACAGCATGATGCACCTTGTTCTGGCCGGAGGGTTGAGTGGTTGTGATATGGGCAATACCAATTTGAAACGGGCATTGTGCGGGCACGTACTGTGAAGTTCAACCTGGAAATAAGGTTATTCGCGTGCAAGGGAGCCTGAACCTCACATTTGCGCAGACGGGCAAATTCGGGCAAATTCTCTGCTACACGTGCGGGGTGGTTCGTATGGTACACGAACATCATGATGCACCTTCTTTTGGCCAGAGGGTTAAGTGGTCGAGATATGGGCAATACCAGTTTGAAATCGGCATTGTGCGGGCACGTACTGTTCAGTTCAACCTGAAAATGGCGTCCTTCGCGTGCAAGGGAGCCTAAACCTCACATTTGCACACACGGGCAAATTCGAGCAAATTCTCTGCTACAGGTGCGACGTGGTTCGTATGGTACGCGAACAGCATGATGCACCTTGTTCTGGTCGGAGGGTTGAGTGGTTGTGATATGGGCAATACCAATTTGAAATGGGCATTGTGCGGGCACGTACTGTGAAGTTCAACCTGAAAATAGTGTCCTTCGCGTGCAAGGGAGCCTAAACCTCACATTTCCACACACGTGCAAATTCAGTCAAATTCTCTGCTACACGTGCAACGTGGTTCGTATGGTACACGAACATCATGATGCACCTTGTTTTGGCCAGAGGGTTGAGTGGTCGAGATATGGGCAATACCAATTTGAAATTGTCATTATGCGGGCACGCACTGTTCAGTTCAACCTGAAAATAGCGTCATTCGCGTGCAAGGGAGCCTAAAACCCACATATGCGCACACGGGCAAATTCGAGCAAATTCTCTGCTACAGGTGCGACGTGGTTCGTATGGTACACTAACAGCATGCTGCAGCTTGTTCTGGCCAGAGGGTTGAGTGGTCGAGATATGGGCAATACCAATTTGAAATGGGCATTGTGCGGGCACGTACTGTTCAGTTCAACCTGGAAATAGCGTCATTCGCGTGCAACGGAGCCTGAACCTCATATTTGCACACACGTGCAGATTTGGGCAAATTCTCTGCTACACGTGCGACGTGGTTCGTATGGTACGCGAACAGCATGATGCAGCTTGTTCTGGCCAGAGGGTTGAGTGGTCGAGATATGGGCAATACCAATTTGAAATCGGCATTGTGCGGGCACGTACTGTTCGGTTCAACCTGAAAATAGTGTCACTCGTGTGCAAGGGAGCCTAAACCTCACATTTGCACACACGGGCAAATTCGGGCAAATTCTCTGCTACACGTGCGATGTGGTTCGTATGGTACACGAGCAGCATGATGCAGCTTGTTCTGGCCGGAGGGTTGAGTGGTTGTGATATGGGCAATACCAATTTGAAATGGGCATTGTGCGGGCACGTACTGTGAAGTTCAACCTGAAAATAGCGTCATTTGCGTGCAAGGGAGCCTAAAACCCACATATGCGCACACGGGCAAATTCGAGCAAATTCTCTGCTACAGGTGCGACGTGGTTCCTATGGTACACGAACATCATGATGCAGCTTTGTCTGGCCTGAGGGTTGAGTGGTCGCGATATGGGCAACACCAATTTGAAACGGGCATTGTGCGGACACGTACTGTTCAGTTCAACCTGAAAATAGCGTCACTCATGTGCAAGGGAGCCTAAAGCCCACATTTGCGCACACGGGCAAATTCGGGCAAATTCTCTGCTACACGTGCGACGTGGTTCGTATGGTACATGAACAGCATGATGCAGCTTGTTCTGGCCAGAGGGTTGAGTGGTCGCGATATGGGCAACACCAATTTGAAACGGGCATTGTGCGGACACGTACTGTTCAGTTCAACCTGAAAATAGCGTCACTCGTGTGCAAGGGAGCCTGAACCTCACATTTGCACACACGGGCAAATTCGGGCAAATTCTCTGCTACATGTGCGAGGTGGTTCGTGTGGTACATGAACATCATCATGCACCTTGTTTTGACCAGGGGGTTGAGTGGTCGAGATATGGGCAATACCAAATTGAAGCGGGTATTGTGCGGGCACGTACTGCGAAGTTCAACCTGAAAATAGCGTCATTCGCGTGCAAGGGAGCCTAAAGCCCAGATTTGCGCACACGGGCAAATTCGGGCAAATTCTCTGCTACACGTGCGATGTGGTTCGTATGGTACACGAACATCATGATGCACCTTGTTTTGACCAGGGGGTTGAGTGGTCGAGATATGGGCAATACCAATTTGGAATGGTCATTGTGCGGGCACGCACTGTTCAGTTCAACCTGAAAATAGCGTCCTTCACGTGCAAGGGAGCCTAAACCTCACATTTGCACACACGGGCAAATTCGGGCAAATTCTCTGCTACACGTGCGACGTGGTTCGTATGGTACACTAACAGCATGATGCAGCTTGTTGTGCCCAGAGGGTTGAGTGGTTGAGAAATGGGCAATACCAAAATGAAACGGCCATTGTGCGGGCACGTACTGTTCAGTTCAACCTGAAAATAGCGTCATTCGCGTGCAAGGGAGCCTAAAGCCCAGATTTGCGCACACGGGCAAATTCGGGCAAATTCTCTGCTACATGTGCGAGGTGGTTCGTATGGTACACGAACATCATGATGCACCTTGTTTTGACCAGGGGGTTGAGTGGTCGAGATATGGGCAATACCAATTTGGAATGGTCATTGTGCGGGCACGCACTGTTCAGTTCAACCTGAAAATAGCGTCCTTCACGTGCAAGGGAGCCTAAACCTCACATTTGCACACACGGGCAAATTCGGGCAAATTCTCTGCTACACGTGCGACGTGGTTCGTATGGTACACTAACAGCATGATGCAGCTTGTTCTGGCCAGAGGGTTGAGTGTTCGAGATATGGGCAATACCAATTTGAAATGGGCATTGTGCGGGCACGCACTGTTCAGTTCAACCTGAAAATAGCATCCTTCACGTGCAAGGGAGCCTAAACCTCACATTTGCACACACGGGCAAATTCGGGCAAATTCTCTGCTACACGTGCGACGTGGTTCATATGGTACACGAATAGCATGATGCAGCTTGTTGTGGCCAGAGGGTTGAGTGGTTGAGATATGGGCAATACCAAATTGAAACGGGTATTGTGCGGGCACGTACTATTCAGTTCAACCTGAAAATAGCGTCATTCGCGTGCAAGGGAGCCTAAAACCCACATATGCGGACACGGGCAAATTCGAGCAAATTCTCTGCTACAGGTGCGACGTGGTTCGTATGGTACACGAACAACATGCTGCAGCTTGTTCTGGCCAGAGGGTTGAGTGGTCGAGATATGGGCAATACCAATTTGAAATGGTCATTGTGCGGGCACGTACTGTTCGGTTCAACCTGGAAATAAGGTTATTCGCGTGCAAGGTAGCCTGAACCTCACATCTGCGCACACGGGCAAATTCGGGCAAATTCTCTGCTACACGTGCGGGGTGGTTCGTATGGTACACGAACATCATGATGCACCTTGTTTTGACCAGGGGGTTGAGTGGTCGAGATATGGGCAATACCAATTTGAAATGGGCATTGTGCGGGCACGCACTGTTCAGTTCAACCTGAAAATAGCTGTCCTTCGCGTGCAAGGGAGCCTAAACCCCACATTTGCACACACGGGCAAATTCGGGCAAATTCTCTGCTACATGTGCGAGGTGGTTCGTATGGTACACGAACATCATGATGCAGCTTGTTCTGGCCAGAGGGTTGAGTGGTCGCGATATGGGCAACACCAATTTGAAATGGGCATTGTGCGGGCACGTACTGTTCAGTTCAACCTGAAAATAGCGTCCTTCGCGTGCAAGGGAGCCTAAACCTCACATTTGCACACACGGGCAAATTCGGGCAAATTCTCTGCTACACGTGCGACGTGGTTCGTATGGTACACGAACAGCATGATGCAGCTTGTTCTGGCCGGAGGGTTGAGTGGTTGTGATATGGGCAATACCAGTTTGAAATGGGCATTGTGCGGGCACGTACTGTGAAGTTCAACCTGAAAATAGCGGCACTCGTGTGCAAGGGAGCCTAAACCTCACATTTGCATACACGGGCAAATTCGGGCAAATTCTCTGCTACACGTGCGACGTGGTTCGTATGGTACACGAACAGCATGATGCAGCTTGTTCTGGCCGGAGGGTTGAGTGGTTGTGATATGGGCAATACCAATTTGAAATGGTCATTGTGCGGGCACGTACTGTTCGGTTCAACCTGGAAATAAGGTTATTCGCGTGCAAGGGAGCCTAAACCTCACATTTGCATACACGGGCAAATTCGGGCAAATTCTCTGCTACACGTGCGACGTGGTTCGTATGGTACACGAACAGCATGATGCAGCTTGTTCTGGCCGGAGGGTTGAGTGGTTGTGATATGGGCAATACCAATTTGAAATCGGCATTGTGCGGGCACGTACTGTTCGGTTCAACCTGAAAATAGCGTCCTTCACGTGCAAGGGAGCCTAAACCTCACATTTGCACACACGGGCAAATTCGGGCAAATTCTCTGCTACACGTGCGACGTGGTTCGTATGGTACACGAACAGCATGATGCAGCTTGTTCTGGCCAGAGGGTTGAGTGGTCGAGATATGGGCAATACCAATTTGAAATCGGCATTGTGCGGGCACGTACTGTTCGGTTCAACCTGGAAATAAGGTTATTCGCGTGCAAGGGAGCCTGAACCTCACATTTGCACACACGGGCAAATTCGGGCAAATTCTCTGCTACACGTGCGACGTGGTTCGTATGGTACACGAATAGCATGATGCAGCTTGTTCTGGCCAGAGGGTTGAGTGGTTGAGATATGGGCAATACCAAATTGAAACGGCCATTGTGCGGGCACGTACTGTTCAGTTCAACCTGAAAATAGCGTCATTCGCGTGCAAGGGAGCCTAAAGCCCAGATTTGCGCACACGGGCAAATTCGGGCAAATTCTCTGCTACACGTGCGATGTGGTTCGTATGGTACACGAACAACATGCTGCAGCTTGTTCTGGCCATAGGGTTAAGTGGTCGAGATATGGGCAATACCAATTTGAAATCGGCATTGTGCGGGCACGTACTGTGAAGTTCAACCTGGAAATAAGGTTATTCACGTGCAAGGGAGCCTGAACCTCACATTTGCACACACGGGCAAATTCGGGCAAATTCTCTGCTACACATGCGACGTGGTTCGTATGGTACACGAATAGCATGATGCAGCTTGTTGTGGCCAGAGGGTTGAGTGGTTGAGATATGGGCAATACCAAATTTAAACGGCCATTGTGCGGGCACGTACTGTTCAGTTCAACCTGAAAATAGCGTCATTCGCGTGCAAGGGAGCCTGAAGCCCAGATTTGCGCACACGGGCAAATTCGGGCAAATTCTCTGCTACACGTGCGATGTGGTTCGTATGGTACACGAACATCATGATGCACCTTGTTTTGACCAGGGGGTTGAGTGGTCGAGATATGGGCAATACCAATTTGGAATGGTCATTGTGCGGGCACGCACTGTTCAGTTCAACCTGAAAATAGCGTCCTTCATGTGCAAGGGAGCCTAAACCTCACATTTGCACACACGGGCAAATTCGGGCAAATTCTCTGGTACACGTGCGACGTGGTTCGTATGGTACACGAACATCATGATGCACCTTGTTTTGACCAGGGGGTTGAGTGGTCGAGATATGGGCAATACCGATTTGGAATGGTCATTGTGCGGGCACGCACTGTTCAGTTCAACCTGAAAATAGCGTCCTTCACGTGCAAGGGAGCCTAAACCTCACATTTGCACACACGGGCAAATTCGGGCGAATTCTCTGCTACACGTGCGACGTGGTTCGTATGGTACACGAACAGCATGATGCAGCTTGTTTTGACCAGGGGGTTGAGTGGTCGAGATATGGGCAATACCAATTTGAAATGGTCATTGTGCGGGCACGCACTGTTGAGTTCAACCTGAAAATAGTGTCCTTCGCGTGCAAGGGAGCCTAAACCCCACATTTGCACACACGGGCAAATTCGGGCAAATTCTCTGCTACACGTGCGACGTGGTTCGTATGGTACACGAACAGCATGATGCAGCTTGTTCTGGCCAGAGGGTTGAGTGGTCGCGATATGGGCAACACCAATTTGAAATGGGCATTGTGCGGGCACGTACTGTTCAGTTCAACCTGAAAATAGCGTCCTTCGCGTGCAAGGGAGCCTAAACCTCACATTTGCACACACGGGCAAATTCGGGCAAATTCTCTGCTACACGTGCGACGTGGTTCGTATGGTACACGAACAGCATGATGCAGCTTGTTCTGGCCAGAGGGTTGAGTGGTTGTGATATGGGCAATACCAATTTGAAATGGGCATTGTGCGGGCACGTACTGTGAAGTTCAACCTGAAAATAGCGTCACTCGTGTGCAAGGGAGCCTAAACCTCACATTTGCATACACGGGCAAATTCGGGCAAATTCTCTGCTACACGTGCGACGTGGTTCGTATGGTACACGAACAGCATGATGCAGCTTGTTCTGGCCGGAGGGTTGAGTGGTTGTGATATGGGCAATACAAATTTGAAATCGGCATTGTGCGGGCACGTACTGTTCAGTTCAACCTGAAAATAGCGTCCCGCACGTGCAAGGGAGCCTAAACCTCACATTTGCACACACGGGCAAATTCGGGCAAATTCTCTGCTACACGTGCGACGTGGTTCGTATGGTACACGAACAGCATGATGCAGCTTGTTCTGGCCGGAGGGTTGAGTGGTTGTGATATGGGCAATACCAATTTGAAACGGGCATTGTGCGGGCACGTACTGTGAAGTTCAACCTGAAAATAGCATCATTCGCGTGCAAGGGAGCCTAAAGCCCAGATTTGCGCACACGGGCAAATTCGGGCAAATTCTCTGCTACACGTGCGATGTGGTTCGTATGGTACACGAACAACATGCTGCAGCTTGTTCTGGCCATAGGGTTAAGTGGTCGAGATATGGGCAATACCAATTTGAAATCGGCATTGTGCGGGCACGTACTGTTCGGTTCAACCTGGAAATAAGGTTATTCGCGTGCAAGGGAGCCTGAACCTCACATTTGCACA
Source organism: Eutreptiella sp. 'Long Island Sound 2002' (assembly GCA_964036045.1). Classification (NCBI taxonomy): domain Eukaryota; phylum Euglenozoa; class Euglenophyceae; order Eutreptiales; family Eutreptiaceae; genus Eutreptiella; species Eutreptiella sp. 'Long Island Sound 2002'. Next base: position 20,754,522 of record OZ038403.1, read on the forward strand.
CACGGGCAAATTCGGGCAAATTCTCTGCTACACGTGCGACGTGGTTCGTATGGTACACGAATAGCATGATGCAGCTTGTTGTGGCCAGAGGGTTGAGTGGTTGAGATATGGGCAATACCAAATTTAAACGGCCATTGTGCGGGCACGTACTGTTCAGTTCAACCTGAAAATAGCGTCATTCGCGTGCAAGGGAGCCTAAAGCCCAGATTTGCGCACACGGGCAAATTCGGGCAAATTCTCTGCTACACGTGCGATGTGGTTCGTATGGTACACGAACAACATGCTGCAGCTTGTTCTGGCCATAGGGTTAAGTGGTCGAGATATGGGCAATACCAATTTGAAATCGGCATTGTGCGGGCACGTACTGTGAAGTGCAACCTGGAAATAAGGTTATTCGCGTGCAAGGGAGCCTGAACCTCACATTTGCACACACGGGCAAATTCGGGCAAATTCTCTGCTACACATGCGACGTGGTTCGTATGGTACACGAATAGCATGATGCAGCTTGTTGTGGCCAGAGGGTTGAGTGGTTGAGATATGGGCAATACCAAATTGAAACGGCCATTGTGCGGGCACGTACTGTTCAGTTCAACCTGAAAATAGCGTCATTCGCGTGCAAGGGAGCCTAAAGCCCAGATTTGCGCACACGGGCAAATTCGGGCAAATTCTCTGCTACACGTGCGATGTGGTTCGTATGGTACACGAACATCATGATGCACCTTGTTTTGACCAGGGGGTTGAGTGGTCGAGATATGGGCAATACCAATTTGGAATGGTCATTGTGCGGGCACGCACTGTTCAGTTCAACCTGAAAATAGCGTCCTTCATGTGCAAGGGAGCCTGAACCTCACATTTGCACACACGGGCAAATTCGGGCAAATTCTCTGCTACAGGTGCGACGTGGTTCGTATGGTACACGAACATCATGATGCACCTTGTTTTGACCAGGGGGTTGAGTGGTCGAGATATGGGCAATACCAATTTGGAATGGTCATTGTGCGGGCACGCACTGTTCAGTTCAACCTGAAAATAGCGTCCTTCACGTGCAAGGGAGCCTAAACCTCACATTTGCACACACGGGCAAATTCGGGCAAATTCTCTGCTACACGTGCGACGTGGTTCATATGGTACACGAATAGCATGATGCAGCTTGTTGTGGCCAGAGGGTTGAGTGGTTGAGATATGGGCAATACCAAATTGAAACGGTTATTGTGCGGGCACGTACTGTGAAGTTCAACCTGAAAATAGCGTCACTCGTGTGCAAGGGAGCCTAAACCTCACATTTGCACACACGGGCGAATTCGGGCAAATTCTCTGCTACACGTGCGACGTGGTTCGTATGGTACACGAACAGCATGATGCAGCTTGTTCTGGCCGGAGTGTTGAGTGGTTGTGATATGGGCAATACCAATTTGAAATCGGCATTGTGCGGGCACGTACTGTTCAGTTCAACCTGAAAATAGTGTCCTTCACGTGCAAGGGAGCCTAAACCTCACATTTGCACACACGGGCAAATTCGGGCAAATTCTCTGCTACACGTGCGACGTGGTTCGTATGGTACACGAACAGCATGATGCAGCTTGTTCTGGCCGGAGGGTTGAGTGGTTGTGATATGGGCAATACCAATTTGAAATGGGCATTGTGCGGGCACGTACTGTGAAGTTCAACCTGCAAATAGCGTCATTCGCGTGCAAGGGAGCCTAAAGCCCAGATTTGCGCACACGGGCAAATTCGGGCAAATTCTCTGCTACACGTGCGATGTGGTTCGTATGGTACACGAACAACATGCTGGAGCTTGTTCTGGCCAGAGGGTTAAGTGGTCGAGATATGGGCAATACCAATTTGAAATCGGCATTGTGCGGGCACGTACTGTTCGGTTCAACCTAGAAATAAGGTTATTCGCGTGCAAGGGAGCCTGAACCTCACATTTGCACACACGGGCAAATTCGGGCAAATTCTCTGCTACACGTGCGACGTGGTTCGTATGGTACACGAATAGCATGATGCAGCTTGTTGTGGCCAGAGGGTTGAGTGGTTGAGATATGGGCAATACCAAATTGAAAGGGCCATTGTGCGGGCACGTACTGTTCAGTTCAACCTGAAAATAGCGTCATTCGCGTGCAAGGGAGCCTAAAGCCCAGATTTGCGCACACGGGCAAATTCGGGCAAATTCTCTGCTACACGTGCGATGTGGTTCGTATGGTACACGAACATCATGATGCACCTTGTTTTGACCAGGGGGTTGAGTGGTCGAGATATGGGCAATACCAATTTGGAATGGTCATTGTGCGGGCACGCACTGTTCAGTTCAACCTGAAAATAGCGTCACTCTTGTGCAAGGGAGCCTAAACCTCACATTTGCACGCACCGGCGAATTCGGGCAAATTCTCTGCTACACGTGCGACGTGGTTCGTATGGTACACGAACATCATGATGCACCTTGTTTTGACCGGGGGGTTGAGTGGTCGAGATATGGGCAATACCAATTTGGAATGGTCATTGTGCGGGTACGCACTGTTCATTTCAACCTGAAAATAGCGTCCTTCACGTGCAAGGGAGCCTAAACCTCACATTTGCACACACGGGCAAATTCGGGCAAATTCTCTGCTACAAGGGCGACGTGGTTCATATGGTACACGAATAGCATGATGCAGCTTGTTGTGGCCAGGGGGTTGAGTGGTTGAGATATGGGCAATACCAAATTGAAGCGGGTATTGTGCGGGCACGTACTGCGAAGTTCAACCTGAAAATAGCGTCATTCGCGTGCAAGGGAGCCTAAAGCCCAGATTTGCGCACACGGGCAAATTCGGGCAAATTCTCTGCTACACGTGCGACGTGGTTCGTATGGTACACGAACAACATGCTGCAGCTTGTTCTGGCCGGAGGGTTGAGTGGTTGTGATATGGGCAATACCAATTTGAAATGGGCATTGTGCGGGCACGTACTGTGAAGTTCAACCTGAAAATAGCGTCATTCGCGTGCAAGGGAGCCTAAAGCCCAGATTTGCGCACACGGGCAAATTCGGGCAAATTCTCTGCTACACGTGCGATGTGGTTCGTATGGTACACGAACAACATGCTGCAGCTTGTTCTGGCCAGAGGGTTAAGTGGTCGAGATATGGGCAATAGCAATTTGGAATGTTCATTGTGCGGGCACGCACTGTTCAGTTCAACCTGAAAATAGCGTCCTTCACGTGCAAGGGAGCCTAAACCTCACATTTGCACACACGGGCAAAGTCGGGCAAATTCTCTGCTACACGTGCGACGTGGTTCGTATGGTACACGAACAGCATGATGCAGCTTGTTCTGGCCAGAGGGTTGAGTGGTTGCGATATGGGCAACACCAATTTGAAATGGGCATTGTGCGGGCACGTACTGTGAAGTTCAACCTGAAAATAGCGTCCTTCGCGTGCAAGGGAGCCTAAACCTCACATTTGCACACACGGGCAAATTCGAGCGAATTCTCTGCTACACGTGCGACGTGGTTCATATGGTACACGAACATCATGATGCACCTTGTTTTGGCCAGAGGGTTGAGTGGTCGAGATATGGGCAATACCAATTTGAAATGGGCATTGTGCGGGCACGTACTGTTCATTTCAACCTGAAAATAGCGTCACTCGTGTGCAAGGGAGTCTGAACCTCACATTTGCACACACGGGCAAATTCGGGCAAATTCTCTGCTACACGTGCGACGTGGTTCGTATGGTACACGAACAACATGATGCAGCTTGTTGTGGCCAGAGGGTTGAGTGGTTGAGATATGGGCAACACCAATTTGGAATGGTCATTGTGCGGGCACGCACTGTTCAGTTCAACCTGAAAATAGCGTCATTCGCGTGCAAGGGAGCCTAAAGCCCACGTTTGCGCACACGGGCAAATTCGGGCAAATTCTCTGCTACACGTGCGACGTGGTTCGTATGGTACACTAACAGCATGATGCAGCTTGTTCTGGCCAGAGGGTTGAGTGGTCGCGATATCGGCAACACCAATTTGAAATGGGCATTGTGCGGACACGCACTGTTCAGTTCAACCTGAAAATAGCATCATTCGCGTTCAAGGGAGCCTAAAACCCACATATGCGCACATGGGCAAATTCGGGCAAATTCTCTGCTACAGGTGCGATGTGGTTCGTATGGTACACGAACAACATGCTGCAGCTTGTTCTGGCCAGAGGGTTGAGTGGTCGAGATATGGGCAATACCAATTTGAAATCGGCATTGTGCGGGCACGTACTGTTCGGTTCAACCTGGAAATAAGGTTATTCGCGTGCAAGGGAGCCTAAACCTCACATTTGCACACACGGGCAAATTCGGGCAAATTTTCTGCTACACGTGCGACGTGGTTCGTATGGTACACGAACAGCATGATGCAGCTTGTTCTGGCCGGAGGGTTGAGTGGTTGTGATATGGGCAATACCAATTTGAAATGGGCATTGTGCGTGCACGTACTGTGAAGTTCAACCTGAAAATAGCGTCATTCGCGTGCAAGGGAGCCTAAAGCCCAGATTTGCGCACACGGGCAAATTCGGGCAAATTCTCTGCTACACGTGCGATGTGGTTCATATGGTACACGAACAACATGCTGCAGCTTGTTCTGGCCAGAGGGTTGAGTGGTTGAGATATGGGCAACACCAATTTGAAATGGCCATTGTGCGGGCACGTACTATTCAGTTCAACCTGAAAATAGCGTCACTCGTGTGCAAGGGAGCCTGAACCTCACATTTGCACACACGGGCAAATTCGGGCAAATTCTCTGCTACATGTGCGAGGTGGTTCGTATGGTACACGAACATCATGATGCACCTTGTTTTGACCAGGGGGTTGAGTGGTCGAGATATGGGCAATACCAATTTGAAATCAGCATTGTGCGGGCACGTACTGTGAAGTTCAACCTGAAAATAGCGTCATTCGCGTGCAAGGGAGCCTCAAGCCCAGATTTGCGCACACGGGCAAATTCGGGCAAATTCTCTGCTACACGTGCGATGTGGTTCGTATGGTACACGAACAACATGCTGCAGCTTGTTCTGGCCAGAGGGTTAAGTGGTCGAGATATGGGCAATAGCAATTTGGAATGTTCATTGTGCGGGCACGCACTGTTCAGTTCAACCTGAAAATAGCGTCCTTCACGTGCAAGGGAGCCTAAACCTCACATTTGCACACACGGGCAAATTCGGGCAAATTCTCTGCTACACGTGCGACGTGGTTCGTATGGTACACGAACAGCATGATGCAGCTTGTTCTGGCCAGAGGGTTGAGTGGTTGCGATATGGGCAACACCAATTTGAAATGGGCATTGTGCGGGCACGTACTGTTCAGTTCAACCTGAAAATAGCGTCCTTCGCGTGCAAGGGAGCCTAAACCTCACATTTGCACACACGGGCAAATTCGGGCAAATTCTCTGCTACAGTTGCGACGTGGTTCGTATGGTACACGAACATCATGATGCACCTTGTTTTGGCCAGAGGGTTGAGTGGTCGAGATATGGGCAATACCAATTTGAAATGGTCATTGTGCGGGCACGCACTGTTCAGTTCAACCTGAAAATAGCGTCCTTCGCGTGCAAGGGAGCCTAAACCTCACATTTGCACACACGGGCAAATTCAGGCAAATTCTCTGCTACACGTGCGACGTGGTTCGTATGGTACACGAACAGCATGATGCAGCTTGTTCTGGCCAGAGGGTTGAGTGGTCGCGATATGGGCAACACCAATGTGAAATGGGCATTGTGCGGGCACGTACTGTTCAGTTCAACCTGAAAATAGCGTCACTCGTGCGCAAGGGAGCCTGAACCTCACATTTGCACACACGGGCAAATTCGGGCAAATTCTCTGCTACAGGTGCGATGTGGTTCGTATGGTACACGAACAACATGCTGCAGCTTGTTCTGGCCAGAGGGTTGAGTGGTCGAGATATGGGCGATACCAATTTGAAATCGGCATTGTGCGGGCACGTACTGTTCGGTTCAACCTGGAAATAAGGTTATTCGCGTGCAAGGGAGCCTAAACCTCACATTTGCACACACGGGCAAATTCAGGCAAATTCTCTGCTACACGTGCGACGTGGTTCGTATGGTACACGAATAGCATGATGCAGCTTGTTCTGGCCAGAGGGTTGAGTGGTCGCGATATGGGCAACACCAATTTGGAATGGTCATTGTGCGGGCACGCACTGTTCAGTTCAACCTGAAAATAGCGTCATTCGCGTGCAAGGGAGCCTAAAGCCCACGTTTGCGCACACGGGCAAATTCGAGCAAATTCTCTGCTACAGGTGCGATGTGGTTCGTATGGTACACGAACAACATGCTGCAGCTTGTTCTGGCCAGAGGGTTGAGTGGTCGAGATATGGGCAATACCAATTTAAAATCGGCATTGTGCGGGCACGTATTGTTCGGTTCAACCTGGAAATAAGGTTATTCGCGTGCAAGGGAGCCTAAACCTCACATTTGCACACACGGGCAAATTCGGGCAAATTCTCTGCTACACGTGCGACATAGTTCGTATGGTACATGAACAGCATGATGCAGCTTGTTCTGGCCGGAGGGTTGAGTGGTTGTGATATGGGCAATACCAATTTGAAATGGGCATTGTGCGGGCACGTACTGTGAAGTTCAACCTGAAAATAGCGTCATTCGCGTGCAAGGGAGCCTAAAGCCCAGATTTGCGCACACGGGCAAATTCGGGCAAATTCTCTGCTACACGTGCGATGTGGTTCAGATGGTACACGAACAACATGCTGCAGCTTGTTCTGGCCAGAGGGTTAAGTGGTTGAGATATGGGCAACACCAATTTGAAATGGGCATTGTGCGGGCACGTACTGTTCAGTTCAACCTGAAAATAGCGTCACTCGTGTGCAAGGGAGCCTGAACCTCACATTTGCACACACGGGCAAATTCGGGCAAATTCTCTGCTACATGTGCGAGGTGGTTCGTATGGTACACGAACATCATGATGCACCTTGTTTTGACCAGGGGGTTGAGTGGTCGAGATATGGGCAATACCAATTTGGAATGGTCATTGTGCGGGCACGCACTGTTCAGTTCAACCTGAAAATAGCGTCCTTCACGTGCAAGGGAGCCTAAACCTCACATTTGCACACACGGGCAAATTCGGGCAAATTCTCTGCTACACGTGCGACGTGGTTCATATGGTACACGAATAGCATGATGCAGCTTGTTGTGGCCAGAGGGTTGAGTGGTTGAGATATGGGCAATACCAAATTGAAACGGGTATTGTGCGGGCACGTACTATTCAGTTCAGCCTGAAAATAGCGTCATTCGCGTGCAAGGGAGCCTAAAGCCCAGATTTGCGCACACGGGCAAATTCGGGCAAATTCTCTGCTACACGTGCGATGTGGTTCGTATGGTACACGAACAACATGCTGCAGCTTGTTCTGGCCAGAGGGTTAAGTGGTCGAGATATGGGCAATACCAATTTGAAATCGGCATTGTGAGGGCACGTACTGTTCAGTTCAACCTGAAAATAGCGTCCTTCGTTGCAAGGGAGCCTAAAACCCACATATGCGCACACGGGCAAATTCGGGCAAATTCTCTGCTACACGTGTGACGTGGTTCGTATGGTACACTAACAGCATGATGCAGCTTGTTCTGGCCAGAGGGTTGAGTGGTCGCGATATGGGCAACACCAATTTGGAATGGTCATTGTGCGGGCACGCACTGTTCAGTTCAACCTGAAAATAGCGTCACTCGTGTGCAAGGGAGCCTGAACCTCACATTTGCACACACGGGCAAATTCAGTCAAATTCTCTGCTACACGTGCGATGTGGTTCGTATGGTACACGAACAACATGATGCAGCTTGTTCTGGCCGGAGGGTTGAGTGGTCGCGATATGGGCAACACCAATTTGGAATGGTCATTGTGCGGGCACGCACTGTTCACTTCAACCTGAAAATAGCGTCATTCGCGTGCAAGGGAGCCTAAAGCCCACATTTGCGCACACGGGCAAATTCGGGCAAATTCTCTGCTACACGTGCGACGTGGTTCGTATGGTACACTAACAGCATGATGCAGCTTGTTCTGGCCAGAGGGTTGAGTGGCCGCGATATGGGCAACACCAATTTGAAATGGGCATTGTGCGGGCACGCACTGTTCAGTTCAACCTGAAAATAGCGTCATTCGCGTGCAAGGGAGCCTAAAACCCACATATGCGCACACGGGCAAATTCGAGCAAATTCTCTGCTACGCGTGCGATGTGGTTCGTATGGTACACGAACAACATGCTGCAGCTTGTTCTGGCCAGAGGGTTAAGTGGTCGCGATATGGGCAACACCAATTTGAAATGGGCATTGTGCGGGCACGTACTGTTCAGTTCAACCTGAAAATAGCGTCACTCGTGTGCAAGGGAGCCTGAACCTCACATTTGCACACACGGGCAAATTCGGGCAAATTCTCTGCTACACATGCGAGGTGGTTCGTATGGTACACGAACATCATGATGCACCTTGTTTTGACCAGGGGGTTGAGTGGTCGAGATATGGGCAATACCAATTTTGAATGGTCATTGTGCGGGCACGCACTGCTCAGTTCAACCTGAAAATAGCGTCCTTCACGTGCAAGGGAGCCTAAACCTCACATTTGCACACACGGGCAAATTCGGGCAAATTCTCTGCTACACGTGCGACGTGGTTCATATGGTACACGAATAGCATTATGCAGCTTGTTGTGGCCAGAGGGTTGAGTGGTTGAGATATGGGCAATACCAAATTGAAACGGGTATTGTGCGGGCACGTACTATTCAGTTCGGCCTGAAAATAGCGTCATTCGCGTGCAAGGGAGCCTAAAGCCCAGATTTGCGCACACGGGCAAATTCGGGCAAATTCTCTGCTACACGTGCGATGTGGTTCGTATGGTACACGAACAACATGCTGCAGCTTGTTCTGGCCAGAGGGTTAAGTGGTCGAGATATGGGCAATACCAATTTGAAATGGGCATTGTGCGGGCACGTACTGTTGAGTTCAACCTGGAAATAGCGTCCTTCACGTGCAAGGGAGCCTAAACCTCACATTTGCACACACGGGCAAATTCTCTGCTACAGGTGCGACGTGGTTCGTATGGTACACTAACAGCATGATGCAGCTTGCTCTGGCCAGAGGGTTAAGTGGTCGAGATATGGGCAATACCAATTTGAAATCGGCATTGTGCGGGCACGTACTGTTCGGTTCAACCTGGAATTAAGGTTATTCGCGTGCAAGGGAGCCTAAACCTCACATTTGCACACACGGGCAAATTCGGGCAAATTCTCTGCTACACGTGCGACGTGGTTCATATGGTACACGAATAGCATGATGCAGCTTGTTGTGGCCAGAGGGTTGAGTGGTTGAGATATGGGCAATACCAATTTGGAATGGTCATTGTGCGGGCACGCACTGTTCAGTTCAACCTGAAATTAGCATCCTTCACGTGCAAGGGAGCCTAAACCTCACATTTGCACACACGGGCAAATTCGGGCAAATTCTCTGCTACACGTGCGACGTGGTTCGTATGGTACACGAACAGCATGATGCAGCTTGTTCTGGCCGGAGGGTTGAGTGGTCGAGATATGGGCAATACCAAATTGAAACGGGTATTGTGCGGGCACGTACTATTCAGTTCGGCCTGAAAATAGCGTCATTCGCGTGCAAGGGAGCCTAAAGCCCAGATTTGCGCACACGGGCAAATTCGGGCAAATTCTCTGCTACACGTGCGATGTGGTTCGTATGGTACACGAACAACATGCTGCAGCTTGTTCTGGCCAGAGGGTTAAGTGGTCGAGATTTGGGCAATACCAGTTTGAAATCGGCATTGTGCGGGCACGTACTGTTCAGTTCAACCTGAAAATAGCGTCCTTCGAGTGCAAGGGAGTAAGTAAGTAAGTAAGGGCGGCCGCGTCCGCAGCCTCATCTGGCTTCCCCTTGTTTCTTTTACATGGTGGCCGCCTCTGGCGGGAAGGGGAGCTCTCCACCATCAGCTCCCCTGGCGACCCCTGTCTCACCTCACGGCCGAGAACTTCAACCAGGTTCCCTTGGGGCATGACCGGCGGTAGGTTTCCTTCTGTCACTGCCCTCACGGCCAGCTTCATCCGTTCCCCCATCGAAGGATCCTCCGGCCTTCCCCCCCCAGCACAGCCTTTTGGTTGCCCGCAGGCGGGTTTCCTGTGGATAGCCGTCGCCGACAGCGCAGCTTTGCTCTCAACCACATTCCACCACTCCCCATCCCTCACGGGCTGGAGTACCCACTCGGCTCCCGGATGGACTTGGTTGTCGTCCATCCACGGCTGGAGGCCGGGGGGCGACCGTTTCCACGTTCCCCGGGTCCCACTCACGCGTGAACCTACGTGTACTCGGGCCATTGACCCGGGGGCCTCAGGGTCAACCCTCACTCCCGCGAACACCTCACGGCCGTCCCGGAGTTCAGGGTATTTTCCCGACTTCCTGTGGTCAGGCTTCCCATGGTTGGCCCATGGTTCACCACTCCATGGCGACTGGTTTCCCAATCCCACGGGGCTGTTGTTTGGCGTTGTTCGCCGCCCATCTGCCCTGCCCTTCTGTGCCCTCCGCCCTGCTACTTCCCGTTCCCCGTTGTCGCTTCCCGCTACCGGCCCCATCCCGGTGTCCCATCCCGCATCCCGTGTTTATACCCACCGGGCCGCCAGCAACCCTTTGGCGCGGGCCCACTCTCCCATCCGGGGACCGTTTCGCGCTCGTGGCACGGGTCGCTCCTACCCCATCCCCTAGTCCCGGGGCAGTGACAGGAGCAGAGGCAGTTGCAGGGGCAGGGGTAGGGGCAGGGGCAGTGGCACGGGCAAGGGGCGGGGCAGGGGCAGTGGCTGGGGCAGTGGCAGGGGCAGGGGCAGTGGCAGGGGCAGTGGCAGTGGCTGGGGCAGTGGCAGTGGCTGGGGCAGTGGCAGGGGCTGCGGCAGTGGCTGAGGTAGGGGCAGCGGCAGGGGCAGTTGCAGGGGCAGGGGCAGTGCCTAGGGCAGTGGCAGGGGCCGTGGCTGGGGCAGTGGCAGTGGCAGGGGCAGGGGCAGGGGCAGGGGCAGTAGCAGGGGCAGAGGCTGGGGCAGGGGCAGTGGCAGGGGCAGGGGCAGGGGCATGGGCAGGGCAGGGGCAGGGGCAGGGGCAGTGACAGGAGCAGGGGCAGTGGCAGGGGCAGGGGTAGGGGCAGGGGCAGGGGCAGGGACCAGGGGCAGGGGCAGGGTAAAGGTAAAGGTAAAGTGCTCGGGCGCTCTCCGAACTCCAGCGTATCACTGATCCCTACCTGTCCCTCGCAGCATCCCTTCCGGCTCGCGGGGTCACAGACACCCTAGCGCCTAGGACACTGCGTTCCGACCCCACCGGGATTCGAACCGAGCACCTCTAGTTCAGGCGTCACGTGCATGACCGCTGAACTACGCGAACTAAGGGCATGGGCAGGGGCAGGGCAGGGGCAGGGGCAGGGGCAGTGACAGGAGCAGGGGCAGTGGCAGGGGCTGGGGTAGGGGCACGGGCAGGGGCAGAGGCGGGTGCAAGGGCAGGGGCAGGGGCAGCGGCAAGGGCAGTGACAGGGGCAGTGGCAGGGGCAGTGGCAGTGGCAGGGGCAGGGACAGGGGCGGTGGCTGTAGCAGTAGCAGTAGCAGGGGCAGGGGCAGGGGCAGTGGCAGTAGCAGGGGCAGGGGCAGGGGCAGGGGCAGGGGCAGGGGCAGCAGGGGCATTGGGAGGCAGGGGCAGTGGCAGGGGCAGGGGCAGGGGCAGTGGCAGTGGCAGGGGCAGTGGCAGTAGCAGGGGCAGGGGCTGGGGCAGGGGCAGTGGCAGTGGCAGGGGCAGGGGCAGAGGCAGAGGCATGGGCAGGGGGGGCAGGGGCAGGTGCAGAGGCAGTGGCAGGGGCAGGGGCAGGGGCAGGGAGGGGCAGGCACAGTGGCAGGGGCAAGGGCAGGGGCATGGGCAGGGGCAGTGGGAGGTGCAGGGGCAGTGGCAGGGGCAGGGGCCGGGGCAGTTGCAGGGGCAGGGGCAGGGGCAGGGGCATTGGCAGTGGCAGGGGCAGGGGCAGGAGCAGAGGCAGGGGCTGTGGCAGTTGCAGTTGCAGGGGCAGGGGCAGAGGCAGGGGCAGGGGGGGCAGGGGCAGGGGCAGGGGCAGTGGCAGGGGCAGTGGCAGGGGTAGGGGCAGGGGCAGTGGCAGGCGCCGGGGCAGTGGCAGGGGCAGGGGCAGGGGCAGGGGCAGGGACAGGGGCAGTGGCAGGAGCAGGGGCAGTGGCATTGGCAGGGGCAGGGTTGCTGGTTGCTGGTTGCTGGTTGGCCCGCCCGAGGCGACGGCAAAGCCGAAGGGAGGCCGCCGGAAAATCGCAGCCCCCAACCGTCCACAGGGCGGTTTACTCGGTCCCGCCAGGGTGGGCCGAAGCGGGCAGCCAGTGACAGCACAGCCCGCGCCACCGGGGGCTGTCACCAGCCGTAAAAGTTTTGTGCTTGGGGGGGGAGGGGGGGCTCCGCGTTGGTGTGGTGGAGGTGCCCTTCTTGGGGGGGGGGGGGGGGGAGCGCGGGGCTGCGCAAGGGGCGCAGCGGTGCAGTATGCGGCTACGCATGGGCGCAAGATGGGGCTGCGCAGGGGGCAGCGCGGAGCTGCGCTGGGGCGTAGCGGCTGTGCGAGGCGCGCAGCGTGCGGTTGAGTAGGGGGCGCAGTGTGGGGCTGCGCAGGGGCGCAGCACGCGGCGGCGCTGGAGCGCAGCATGTGGCGGCGCTGGTGCGCAGCGTGGGACTGCGCTGGAGCGCAGCCTGCGGCCACGCTGGGGCGCAGCGTGGGACCGTGTAGGGGGCAGCGTGGAGCTGCGCTGGGGCGCGGCGGTTGTGGAAGGGGCACAGCGTGTGGGTGAGCAAGGGGTGCAGAATCGGGCTGTGCTGGGGCCCAGCATGCGCCTGCGCCTGAGCGCAGCATGTGGCTGCGCTGGGGCGCAGCGTGGGGCCGCGCAGGGGCGCAGCGAGGAACTACGCATGGCCGCAGCAGGCGGCTGCGCATGGGCGCAGCAAGGGGCTGCGCAGGGGAGCAGTACGGGGCTGCGGGGGCGCACAGCCTGCAGCTGCGCTGAGGTGTGGCGTGGGACTGCGCAGCAGTGCTCCGTGCAGTTGCGCAGGGGGCGCAGCTTGGGCTGCGCTGGAGCGCGGCATGCGGCTGCGCTGGGGTGCAGCGGGGGACCGCGCTGGGGCGCAGCGCGGGGCTGCGCAGGGGCGCAGCGTGGAACTGCGCATGAGTGCAGTATGCGGCTGCGCTGGGGCGAAGCGGAGAACTGCGCATGGCCGTAGCATGCGGCTGCGCAGGGGCGCAGTACGGGGCCGCGGGGGCGCGCAGTCTGCAGCTGCGCTGAGGCAGGGCGTGGGACTGCGCAGCAGTGCACCATGCGGCCGCGCAGGGGGCGCGGCTTGGGCTGCGCTGGAGCGCAGCAAGCGGCTGCGCTGCGGCGCAGCAGAGAACTGCGCATGCTTGCAGCACGCAGCCGCGCATGGGTGCAGCATGGGGCTGCGCACGGAGCAGCGTGGAGCTGGGCTGGGCTGCCGCGGCTGCGGGAGGGGCGCAGCGTGTGGCTCAGCAAGGGGCGCAGAATGGGAGTGCGCTGGGGCTGCGCGGGAAATGCGTGGAAATGCGCAGGGGCGCAGCCTGGGGCTGCGCAAGGGGCGCAGCGTGGGGCCGCGCACGGGCGCAGCGTGGGGCCGCGCATCGGCGCAGCGTGGGGCCGCGCAGGTGCGCAGCTTGGGGCGGCGCAAGGGGCGCAGCGTGGGGCGGCGCAGGGGCGCAGCGTGGGGCGGCGCAGGGGCGCAGGGTGGGGCTGCGCATGGGCGCAGGGTGGGGCTGCGCATGGGCGCAGCGTGGGGCTGCGCATGGGCGCCGCGTGGGGCCGCGCAGGGGCGCAGCTTGGGGCCACGCAGGGGCGCAGCGTGGGGCCGCGGAGGGGCGCAGCGTGGGGCCGCCCAGGGGCGCAGCGTGGGGCGGCGCAGGGGCGCAGCGTGGGGCTGCGCAGGGGCGCAGCGTGGGGCCGTGCACGGGCGCAGCGTGGGGCCGCGCAGCGGCAGCGCAAGGGCGCAGCGTGGGGCTGCGCAAGGGCGCAGCGTGGGGCTGTGCATGGGCGCAGCGTGGGGCTGCGCAGGGGCACAGCGTGGGGCCGCGCAAGGGGCGCAGCGTGGGGCCGCGCACGGGCGCAGCGTGGGGCCGCGCACGGGCGCAACGTGGGGCCGCGCAGGGGCGCTGCGTGGGGCCGCACGGGGGCGCAGCGTGGGGCCGCGCAGGGGCGCAGCGTGGGGCTGCGCAGGGGCGCAGTGTGGGGCTGCGCATGGGCGCAGCGTGGGGCGGCGCAGGGGCGCAGTACGGGGCCGCGGGGGCGTGCAGTCTGCAGCCGCGCTGAGGCAAGGCATGGGACTGCGCAGGAGTGCACCATGCGGCTGCGCAGGAGGCTCAGCTTGAGCTGCGCTGGTCGCAGCATGCGGCTGCGCACGGGTGCAGCATGGGGCTGCGCAGGGGGCAGTGTGAAGCTACGCTGGGCTGCCGCGGCTGCGGAAGGGGCGCAGCGTGTGGCTCAGCAAAGGGCGCTGAATGGGGACTGCGCTGGGGCTGCGCGGGAAATGCGTGGGGCGGCGCAGGGGCGCAGTACGGGGCCGCGGGGGCGTGCAGTCTGCAGCCGCGCTGAGGCAGGGCATGGGACTGCGCAGGAGTGCACCATGCGGCTGCGCAGGAGGCTCAGCTTGAGCTGCGCTGGTCGCAGCATGCGGCTGCGCACGGGTGCAGCATGGGGCTGCGCAGGGGGCAGTGTGAAGCTACGCTGGGCTGCCGCGGCTGCGGAAGGGGCGCAGCGTGTGGCTCAGCAAAGGGCGCTGAATGGGGACTGCGCTGGGGCTGCGCGGGAAATGCGTGGAAATGCGCACGGGCGCAGCGTGCGCAGCTTGGGGCGGCGCAAGGGGCGCAGTGTGGGGCGGCGCTGGGGCGCAGCGTGGGGCGGCGCAGGGGCGCAGGGTGGGGCTGCGCATGGGCGCAGGCTGGGGCTGCGCATGGGCGCAGGGTGGGGCTGCACATGGGCGCAGGGTGGGGCTGCACATGGGCGCGGCGTGGGGCCGCGCAGGGGCACAGGGTGGGGCTGCGCATAGGCACAGGGTGGGGCTGCGCACGGGTGCAGCATGGGGCTGCGCAGGGGGCAGCGTGAAGCTACGCTGGGCTGCCTCGGCCGCGGAAGCGGCGCAGCGTGTGGCTCAGCAAAGGGCGCTGAATGGGGACTGCGCTGGGGCTGCGCGGGAAATGCGTGGAAATGCGCACGGGCGCAGCGTGGGGCGGCGCAGGGGCGCAGCGTGGGGCCGCCCAGGTGCGCAGCTTGGGGCGGCGCAAGGGGCGCAGCGTGGGGCGGCGCTGGGGCGCAGCGTGGGGCGGCGCAGGGGCGCAGGGTGGGGCTGCGCATGGGCGCAGGCTGGGGCTGCGCATGGGCGCAGGGTGGGGCTGCACATGGGCGCAGGGTGGGGCTGCACATGGGCGCGGCGTGGGGCCGCGCAGGGGCACAGGGTGGGGCTGCGCATAGGCACAGGGTGGGGCTGCGCACGGGTGCAGCATGGGGCTGCGCAGGGGGCAGCGTGAAGCTACGCTGGGCTGTCTCGGCCGCGGAAGGGGCGCAGCGTGTGGCTCAGCAAAGGGCGCTGAATGGGGCTGCGCTGGGGCTGCGCGGGAAATGCGTGGAAATGCGCAGGGGCGCAGCGTGGGGCGGCGCAAGGGGCGCAGCGTAGGGCTGCGCAGGGGCGCAGCGTGGGGCTGCGCAGGGGTGCAGCGTGGGGCTGCGCATGGGCGCAGCGTGAAGCCGCGCAGGGGCGCAGCGTGGGGCTATGCAGGGGCGCAGGGTGCAAGCTGCGCAGGGGCGCAGGGTGGGGCTGCACATGGGCACAGGGTGGGGCTGTGCATTAGCGCAGGGTGGGGCTGCGCATGGGCGCAGGGTGGGGCTGCGCATGGGCGCAGCGTGGGGCCGCGCAGGGGCACAAGGTGGGGGTGCGCAGGGGCACAGGGTGGGGCTGCGCATGGGCGCAGGGTGGGGCTGCGCATGGGCGCAGGGTGGGGCTGCACATGGGCGCGGCGTGGGGCTGCGCATGGGCGCAGTGTGGGGCTGTGCAGGGGCGCAGGGTGGGGCTGCACATGGGCACAGGGTGGGGCTGTGCATTAGCGCAGGGTGGGGCTGCGCATGGGCGCAGGGTGGGGCTGCGCATGGGCGCAGCGTGGGGCCGCGCAGGGGCACAAGGTGGGGCTGCGCAGGGGCACAGGGTGGGGCTGCGCATGGGCGCAGGGTGGGGCTGCGCATGGGCGCAGGGTGGGGCTGCACATGGGCGCGGCGTGGGGCCGTGCAGGGCCGCAGCGTGGGGCTGCGCATGGGCACAACGTGGGGCTGCGCAGGGGCGCAGCGTTGGGCTGCGTAGGGGCGCAGCGTGGGGCCGCGCAAGGGGCGCAGCGTTGGGCTGCGCAGGGGCGCAGCGTTGGGCTGCGCATGGGCGCAGCGTGGGGCCGCGCAGGGGCGCAGCGTGGGGCTGCGCAGGGGCGCAGGGTGGGGCTGCGCACGGGCACAGCGTGGGGCTGCGCAGGGGAGCAGCATTGGGCCGCGCAGGGGCGCGGCGTGGGGCCGCGCAGGGGCGCAGCGTGGGGCCGTGCAGGGGCGCGGCGTGGGGCCGCGCAGGGGCGCAGCGTGGGGCTGCCCAGGGGCGCAGCGTTGGGCCGCGCAGGGGCGCAGCGTGGGGCCGCGCAGGGGCGCGGCGTTGGGCTGCCCAGGGGCGCAGCGCGGGGCCGCGCAGGGGCGCGGCGCGGGGCCGCGCAAGGGTGCAGCGTTGGGCTGCGCATGGGCGCAGCGTGGGCCTGGGCATGGGCGCAGCGTGGGGCTGTGCATGGGCGCAGCATGGGGCTGCGCAGGGGCGCAGCGTGGGGCTGCACAGGGGCGCAGTGTGGGGCTGCACAGGGGCGCAGCATGCGGCAGTGGCAGGGGCAGGGGCAGGGGCAGGGGCAGGGGCAGGGGCAGGGGTTGTCGGAGGTGCATGGGCAGTGGCAGGGGCAGATGCAAGGGCAGGGGCAGGGGCAGGGGCAGGAGCAGGGGCAGAGGCTGGGGCACGGGCAGGGGCAGGGGCAGGCGTAGGGGCAGGGGCAGGGGCAGGGGCAGGGGCAGTAGCAGGGGCAGTGGCAGGGGCAGGGGCACGGGCATGGGCAGGGGCAGTGGCTGGGGCAGTGGCAGGGGCAGGGGCAGGGGCAGTGTCAGGGGCAGTGGCAGCGGCAGGGGCAGGGGCAGGGGCAGGGGCATGGGCAGGGGCAGGGGCAGGGGCAAGGGCTGTGGCAGTAGCAGGGGCAGGGGCAGGGGCAGGGGCAGTGGCAGTGGCAGGGGCAGGTGCAGGGGCAGGGGCAGTGGCAGGGGCAGGGGGGGCAGGGGCAGGGGCAGGGGCAGGGGTAGGGGCAGGGGCCGGGGCAGGGGCAGGAGCAGGGGCAGTGGGAGGGGCAAGGTCAGTGGCAGGTGCAGGGGCCGGGGCTGGGCAGGGGCAGGGGCAGGGGCAGTGGCTGGGGCAGGGGCAGTGGCAGGGGCACGGGCAGTGGCAGGGGCAGGGGTAGGGGCAGGGGCAGGGGCTGTCGCAGGAGTAGGGGCAGTGGCAGGGGCAGGGGCCCGGGCAGGGGCAGGGGCAGGGGCAGGAGCAGTGGCAGGGGCAGGGGCAGGGGCAGGGGCAGGGGCAGTGGGAGGGGTTGGGGCAGGGGCAGTGGCAGTGGCAGGGGCAGGGGCAGGGACAGAGGCAGGGGCACGGGGGGCAGGGGCAGGGGCAGGGGCAGGGGCAGGGGCAGGGGCAGGGGCATTGGCAGGAGCAGGGGCAGTGGGAGGGGCAGGGGCAGTGGCAGGGGCAGGGGCAGGGGCAGGGGCAGGGGCACGGGCAGGGGCAGTGGGTGGTGCAGGGGCTCTGGCAGGGGCAGGGGCAGGTGCAGATGCAGGGGCAGGGGCAGGGGCAGGCGCTGGGGCAGGGGCAGAGGCAGGGGTAGTGGCAGTGTCAGGGGCAGGGGCAGGGGCAGGGGGGGCAGGGGCAGGGGCAGGGGCAGTGGTAGGGGCAGAGGCAGGGGCAGGGGCAGGGGCAGGGGCAGGAGCAGGGGCAGTGGCAGGTGCAGGGGCAGTTGGAGGGGCCAGGGCAGTGGCAGGGGCAGGGGCCGGGGCAGGGGCAGGGGCAGGGGCATGTGCTGTGGCTGGGGCAGGGGCAGGGGCAGGGGCAGGGGCAGGGGCAGGGGCAGGGGCAGTGGCAGGAGCAAGGGCATTGGCAGGGGCAGGGGCAGGGGCAGGGGCAGTAGCAGGGGCAGAGGCAGGGGCATGGGCAGGGGCAGTGGCGGGGGCAGTGGTAGTGGCTGGGGCAGGGGCACGGGCAGCGGCAGTGGCAGTAGCAGGGGCAAGGGCAGGGGCAGGGGAAGTGGCAGTAGCAGGGGCAGGAGCAGGGGCAGGGGCAGGGGCATTGGCAGGGGCAGGGGCAGGTGCAGTGGCAGGGGCAGGGGCAGGGGCAGGGGCAGGGGCAGGGGCAGGGGCAGTGGCAGGAGCAGGGGCAGTGGGAGGGGCAGGGGCAGTGGCAGGGGCAGGGGCAGGGGCAGTGGCAGTGGCATGGGCAGGGGCTGTGGGAGGTGCAGGGGCAGTGGCAGGGGCCGGGGCAGGGGCAGATGCAGGGGCAGGGGCAGGAGCAGGGGCTGGGGCAGGGGCTGAGGCAGCGGCACGGGCAGGCGTAGTGGCAGGAGCAGGGGCAGGGGCAGGGGCAGTGGCAATAGCAGGGGCAGGGGCAGGGGCAGGGGCAGGGGCAGTGCCAGGGGCAGGGGCTGTGGGAGGTGCAGGGGCAGTGGCAGGGGCCGGGGCAGGGGCAGATGCAGGGGCAGGGGCAGTAGCAGGGGCAGGGGCAGGGGCAGTGGCAGGGCAGTGGCAGGGGCAGGGGCAGGGGCAGTGGCAGGGGCAGTGGTAGTGGCATGGGCATGGGCAGGGGCAGTGGCAGTAGCAGGGGCAGGGGCAGGGGCAGGGGCAGGGGCAGTGGCAGTAGCAGGGGCAGGGGCAGGGGAATGGGCAGGGGCAGTGGCAGTGGCAGGGGTAGGGGCAGGGGCAGAGGCAGGGGCAGGGGGGGCAGGGGCAGGGGCAGGGGCAGGGGCAGGGGCAAGGGCAGGGGCAGGGGCAAGGGCCGGGGCAGGGGCAGTGGCAGGAGCAGGGGCAGTGGGAGGGGCTAGGACAGTGGCAGGGGCAGGGGCAGGGGCAGGGGCAGTGGCTGGGGCAGGGGCAGGGGCAGGGGCAGGGGCAGGGGCAGTAGCAGGGGCAGAGGCAGGGGCAGAGGCAGGGGCAGTGGCTGGGGCTGTGGCAGGGGCAAGGGCAGGGGCAGTGGCCGGGGCAGGGGCAGGGGCAGGGGCAGTGGCATGGGCAGGGGCTGTGGGAGGTGCAGGGGCAGTGGCAGGGGCCGGGGCAGGGGCTGAGGCAGCGGCACGGGCAGGCGCAGTGGCAGGAGCAGGGGCAGTGGCTGGTGCAGGGGCAGGGGCAGTGGCAGGGGCAGTGGCAGGGGCAGGAGCAGGGGCAGGGGCAGTGGCAATAGCAGGGGCAGGGGCAGGGGCGATGGCAGGGGCAGTGGCAGGGGCAGGGGCTGTGGGAGGTGCAGGGGCAGTGGCAGGGGCCGGGGCAGGGGCAGATGCAGGGGATGGGGCAGTAGCAGGGGCAGGGGCAGGGGCAGTGGCAGGGCAGTGGCAGGGGCAGGGGCAGGGGCAGTGGCAGGGGCAGTGGTAATGGCATGGGCATGGGCAGGGGCAGTGGCAGTAGCAGGGGCAGGGGCAGGGGCAGGGGCAGTGGCAGTAGCAGGGGCAGGGGCAGGGGAATGGGTAGGGGCAGTGGCAGTGGCAGAGGTAGGGGCAGGGGCAGAGGCAGGGGCAGGGGCAGGGGCAGGGGCAGGGGCAGGGGCAGGGGCAGGGGCAGGGGCAAGGGCCGGGGCAGGGGCAGTGGCAGGAGCAGGGGCAGTGGGAGGGGCTAGGGCAGTGGCAGGGGCAGGGGCAGGGGCAGGGGCAGTGGCTGGGGCAGGGGCAGGGGCAGGGGCAGGGGCAGGAACAAGGGCCGGGGCAGGGGCAGTGGCAGGAGCAGGGGCAGTGGGAGGGGCTAGGGCAGAGGCAGGGACAGGGGCAGGGGCAGTGGCTGGGGCTGTGGCAGGGGCAAGGGCAGGGGCAGTGGCCGGGGCAGTGGCAGTGGCTGGGGCAGGGGCAGGGGCAGTGGCAGTAGCAGGGGCAGGGGCAGGGGCAGGAGCAGGGGCAGTGGGAGGGGCTAGGGCAGTGGCAGGGGCAGGGGCAGGGGCAGGGGCATGGGCTGTGGCAGGGGCACTGGTAGGGGCAGGGGCAGGGGCAGTGGCAGGGGCAGTGGCAGTGGTAGGGGCAGGGGCAGGGGCAGTGGCAGTAGCAGGGGCAGGGGCAGTGGCAGGGGCAGGGGGGGCAGCGGCAGTAGCAGGGGCATTGGCTGGGGCAGGGGCCGGGGTAGGGGCAGGGGCATGGGGCAGGGGCAGTGGCTGGGGCAGGGGCAGGTGCAGGGGCCGGGGCTGGGCAGGGGCAGGGGCAGGGGCCGTGGCAGGGCCAGGGGCAGGGGCAGTAGCAGGGGCAAAGGCAGGGGCAGGGGCAGGGGCAGTGGCAGGGGAGGTGGTAGTGGCTGGGGCAGGGGCATGGGCAGTGGCAGTAGCAGGGGCAGGGGCAGGGGCAGGGGCAGTGGCAGTAGCAGTAGCAGGGGCAGGGGCAGGGGCAGTGGCAGTGGCAGGGGCAGGGGCAGGGGCAGAGGCTGGGGCAGGGGGGGCAGGGGCAGGGGCAGTGGCAGGGGAGGTGGTAGTGGCTGGGGCAGGGGCATGGGCAGTGGCAGTAGCAGGGGCAGGGGCAGTGGCAGGGGCAGGGGGGGCAGGGGCAGGGGCAGGGGCAGTGGCAGTAGCAGGGGCAGGGGCAGGGGCAGTGGCAGTGGCAGGGGCAGGGGCAAGGGCAGAGGCAGGGGCAGGGGGGGCAGGGGCAGGGGCAGGGGCAGTGGCAGGGGCAGGGGCAGGGGCAGGGGCAGGGGCAGGGGCAGTGGCGGGAGCAGGGGCAGTGGGAGGGGCAGGGGCATTGGCAGGGGCAGGGGCAGGGGCAGGGGCCGGGGCAGGGGCTGTGGGAGGTGCAGGGGCAGTGGCTGGGGCAGTGGCATGGGCAGATGCAGGGGCAGGGGCAGGGGCACGGGCTGGTGCAGGGGCTGAAGCAGGGGCACGGGCAGGGGCAGGGGCAGGGGGAGTAGCAGGGGCAGAGGCAGGGGCAGGGGCAGGGCCAGGGGCAGGGGCAGGGGCAGGGGCAGGGCAGTGGCAGGGGCAGGGGCAGGGGCAGTGGCAGGGGCAGGGGCAGGGGCAGTGGCAGTAGCAGTAGCGGGGGCAGGGGCAGGGGCAGGGGCAGTGGCAGTGGCACGGGCAGGGGCAGGGGAAGGGGCAGGGGCGGTGGCAGTGGCAGGGGTAGGGGCAGGGGCAGAGGAAGGGGCAGGGGGGGCAGGGGCAGGGGCATGGGCAGGGGCAGGGGCAGGGGCAGTGGCAGGAGCAGGGGCAGGGGCAGGGGCCGCGGCAGGGGCAGTGGCAGGAGCAGGGGCAGTGGGAGGGGCTAGGGCAGTGGCAGGGGCAGGGGCCGGGGCACGGGCAGGGGAGGAACAGGGGCAGTGGCTGGGGCAGGGGCAGGGGCAAGGGGCAGGGGCAGGGGCAGGGGCAGTGGCAGGAGCAGGGGCATTGGCATTGGCAGGGGCAGGGGCAGGGGTAGGGGCAGGGGCTGGGGCAGGGGCAGGGGCAGTTGCAGGGGCAGAGGCAGGGGCAGGGGCAGGGGCAGTGGTTGGAGCAGTGGCAGGGGCAGAGGCAGGGGCAGTGGCAGGGGCAGTGGTAGTGGCTGTGGCAGGGGCTGTGGCTGGGGTTTGGGCTGGGGCTGTGGCTGGGGCCTGGGCAGGGGCTGGGGCGGTGGTTGGTGCTGGGGCAGTGGCTGGGGCTAGGGCAGTGGCAGGGGCGGGGGCCTGGGCCGGGGGGCAGGGGCTTGGGCCTGGGCATTGGCTTAGGCAGGGGCAGGTGCAGGTGTTGTGGTAGGTGTCGGGGCTTGGGCAGTGGCAGGGGCAGTGGCTGGGGGGGGGGCAGGGGCAGTGGCTTTGCTTCTGGCTGGGTTAGGGGGTGGTGCATTGGCTTTAGCAGGGGCTGGGGCAGGGGCAGGGGCAGGGGCAGTTGCAGCAGTAGAGGCTGTCTGGGGCATGGGCAGGGGGGGCAGGGGCATGGGCAGCAGCAGGTGCCGGGGCAGTGACAGTGGCAGGGTCAGGGGCAGGGGCAGAGGCCTTGGTAGGGGGGAGGTGCATGGGCAGCGGCAGTGGCAGGGGCCGGGGCAGGTGCTGTGGCAGAGGCAGGGGCAGGGGCAGGGGCAGTAGCGGGGGCAGTGGCAGGGGCAAGGGCAGCAGGTGCAGGGGCATGGGTAGTGGCAGGGGCTGGGGCAGGGGCAGGGGCTGTGGCATGGGCTGTGGCTGGTGCTCGGGCAGGGGCTGGGGCGGGCATGGGCAAGGGTAGGGGCAGTGGCAGGGGTAGGAGCAGGGGCATGGGCAAAGGCAGTTGCATTGGCAGGGGCAGGGGCAGGGGCAGGGGTAGGGGCAGGGGCAGTGGCCAGGGCACGGGCGGTGGCTGAGGCGTTCACCTTTTTTCGCTCCTCCTTCTTGTTCATTTACCGGCTTCTTCCCCGGATGTTCCAGTCCAGGGCGTCCGTCCGCATCCCCCCGGATGCTCCATTCCAGGGGGCGGCGTTTCTTGTCTCCACGGCCCCCCGGATGTTCCAGTCCAGGGGGCCGCCATCTTGCTTCTTGGCTACGCTCCGGTTGTTCCAGTCATTGGCAGTTGGCTGGCCCCCCGGATGTTCCAGTCCAGGGGGCCGCCTTTTTGCTCCTTCCCCGGATGTTCCAGTCCAGGGCCTCTGTCCTCAGCCCCCCGGATGTTCCAGTCCAGGGGGCCGGGCCTGCATCTTGCTCTTTGGCCTCCTTCGGTCCGCAGCCCCCCAGATGCTGCAGTCCAGGGGGCCGTTATCTTGCTTCTTGGCCACGCAACGCCCCGGATGTTCCAGTCCAGGGCCGTTGTGTCTCACCATGTGGTCCTGTCTCCTTCGGTCCGCAGTCCCCCGGTTGCTCCAGTCCAGGGGGCGGTTCTTCTTGCCTTCGCGGGGCAGCGGCAGGACCCAATGACAGGGACACAGGGACACAGGGACACAAAGCAAGTTGAGGCGGGTGCATGCGTTGTGGACTCCTTGTTTTTGTCAACGCCCAAGAGTAAGCGTGTTGTCTTTTTGCATTCATGTCTTTCTGTACTCCTTCTTCGTGGTGCAAACTCGTTGTTTTTCGCGACGCCCAAGAGCAAGCGTGTTGTCTTAATGCATTCCTGACACATGCTATTTACTCGTTGGGTTGTGTACTCTTTGTTTTTGGCGACACCCAAGAGCAAGCGTGTCGTCTTAATGCATTCATGCCATGCCACTTGTTACTTGACCCTTGTGTTGCGGACTCCTTGGTTTTCGCGACGCCCAAGAGTAAGCGTGTTGTCTTAATGCATTCGTGACACATGCTACTTAACCCTTGTGTTGCGCACTCTTTGTTTTTTGCGACGCCCAAGAGTAAGCGTGTTGCCTTAATGCATGCAGGGGCTGGGGCAGGGGCAGAGGCAGGGGCAGTGGCAGGGGCAGGGGGGGCAGGGGCAGGGGCAGTGGCAGGGGCAGGGGCAGGGGCAGGGGCAGGAGCAGGGGCAGTGGGAGGGGCAAGGGCAGAGGCAGCGGCAGGGGCTTGGGCAGGGGCAGGGGCAGGGGCAGTGGCAGGGGCAGGGGCAGGGGCAGGGGCAGGGGCAGGGGCAGGAGCAGGGGCAGTGGCAGGGGCAGGGGCAGGGTCCGCAGCCTCATCTGGCTTCCACTTGTTTGTTTTACATGGTGGCCGCCTCTGGCGGGAAGGGGAGCTCTCCACCATCAGTTCCCCTGGCGACCCCTGTCTCACCTCACGGCCGAGAACTTCAACCAGGTTCCCTTGGGGCATGACCGGCGGTAGGTTTCCTTCTGTCACTACCCCCAAGGCTAGCTTCATCCGGTCCCCCATCGAAGGATCCTCCGGCCTTCCCCCCCCAGCACAGCCTTTTGGTTGCCTGCAGGCGGGTTTCCTGTGGATAGCCGTCGCCGACGGCGCAGCTTTGCTCTCAACCACATTCCACCACTCCCCATCCCTCACGGGCTGGAGTACCCACTCGGCTCCCGGATGGACTTGGTTGTCGTCCATCCACGGCTGGAGGCCGGGGGGCGACCGTTTCCACGTTCCCCGGGTCCCGCTCACGCGTGAACCTACGTGTACTCGGGCCATTGACCCGGGGGCCTCAGGGTCAACCCTCACTCCCGCGAACACCTCACGGCCGTCCCGGAGTTCAGGGTATTTTCCCGACTTCCCGTGGTCAGGCTTCCCATGGTTGGCCCATGGTTCACCACTCCATGGCGACTGGTTTCCCAATCCCACGGGGCTGTTGTTTGGCGTTGTCTGCCGCCCATCTGCCCTGCCCTTCTGTGCCCTCCGCCCTGCTACTTCCCGTTCCCCGTTGTCGCTTCCCGCTACCGGCCCCATCCCGGTGTCCCATCCCGCATCCCGTGTTTATACCCACCGGGCCGCCAGCAACCCATTGGCGCGGGCCCACTCCCCCTTCCGGGGACCGTTTCGCGCTCGTGGCACGGGTCGCTCCTATCCCATCCCCTATTCCCGGGCCCGTCCCGTCGTCTCCCTGCTATTCCCTCTGCCCGGCCCGATCCCCGTGTCCCATTCCGCATCCCGTGTTTATACCCCACCGGGCCGCCAGCAACCCTTTGGCGCGGGCCCACTCTCCCATCCGGGGACCGTTTCGCGCTCGTGGCACGGGTCGCTCCTACCCCATCCCCTAGTCCCGGAGCAGTGACAGGAGCAGAGGCAGTTGCAGGGGCAGGGGTAGGGGCAGGGGCAGTGGCAGGGGCAGAGGGCGGGGCAGGGGCATTGGCTGGGGCACTGGCAGGGGCAGGGGCAGTGGCAGGGGCAGTGGCAGTGGCTGGGGCAGTGGCAGGGGCTGCGGCAGTGGCTGAGGTAGGGGCAGCGGCAGGGGCAGTTGCAGGGGCAAGGGGCAGTGCCTAGGGCAGTGGCAGGGGCCGTGGCTGGGGCAGTGGCAGTGGCAGGGGCAGGGGCAGGGGCAGGGGCTGGGGCAGGGGCAGTGGCAGGGGCAGGGGCAGGGGCATGGGCAGGGCAGGGGCAGGGGCAGGGGCAGTGACAGGAGCAGGGGCAGTGGCAGGGGCAGGGGTAGGGGCAGGGGCAGGGGCAGGGACCAGGGGCAGGGGCAGGGGCAGTGGCAGGAGCAGGGGCAGAGGGAGGGGCAAGGGCAGTGGCATGGGCAGGGGCCGGGGCAGGGGCAGGGGCAGGGGCACTGGCAGGGGCAGGGGCCGGGGCAGAGGCAGTGGCCGGAGCAGGGGCAGTGGCAGGGGCAGGGGCAGGGGCAGGGGTAGGGGCAGGGGCAGGGGCAGAGGCAGGTGCAAGGGCAGGGGCAGGGGCAGCGGCAGGGGCAGTGACAGGAGCAGTGGCAGGGACAGTGGCAGTGGCAGGGGCAGGGACAGGGGCGGTGGCTGTAGCAGTAGCAGTAGCAGGGGCAGGGGCAGGAGCAGTGGCAGTAGCAGGGGCAGGGGCAGGGGCAGGGGCAGGGGCAGGGGCAGGAGCAGGGGCATTGGGAGGCAGGGGCAGTGGCAGTGGCAGGGGCAGTGGCAGTAGCAGGGGCAGGGGCTGGGGCAGGGGCAGTGGCAGTGGCAGGGGCAGGGGCAGAGGCAGAGGCATGGGCAGGGGGGGCAGGGGCAGGCGCAGAGGCAGTGGCAGGGGCAGGGGCAGGGGCAGGGAGGGGCAGGCGCAGTGGCAGGGGCAGGGGCAGGGGCATGGGCAGGGGCAGTGGGAGGTGCAGGGGCAGTGGCAGGGGCAGGGGCCGGGGCAGTTGCAGGGGCAGGGGCAGGGGCAGGAGCAGAGGCAGGGGCTGTGGCAGTGGCAGGGGCAGGGGCAGGGGCAGAGGCAGGGGCAGGGGGGGCAGGGGCAGGGGCAGGGGCAGTGGCAGGGGCAGTGGCAGGGGTAGGGGCAGGGGCAGTGGCAGGCGCCGGGGCAGTGGCAGGGGCAGGGGCAGGGGCAGGGGCAGGGACAGGGGCAGTGGCAGGAGCAGAGGCAGTGGTATTGGCAGGGGCAGGGGTAGAGGCAGGGGCAGGGGGGGCAGGGGTAGGGGCAGGGGCAGGTGCAGTGGCAGGGGTAGGGGCAGGGGCAGGGGCAGGAGCAGGGGCAGTGGGAGTGGCCCGGGCAGTGGCAGGGGCAGTGGCAGTAGCAGGGGCAGGGGCAGGGGCAGCGGCAGGGGCAGTGGCAGTAGCAGGGGCAGGGGGAGGGGTAGGGGCAGTGGCTGTGGCAGGGGCAGGGGCGGGGGCAGATGCAGGGGCAGGGGCTGGGGCCGGGGCTGAGGCAGGGGCAGGGGCCATGGGAGGAGCAGGGGCAGGGGCAGGGGCAGGGGCAGGGGCAGGGGCTGTGGGAGGCGCATGGGCAGTGGCAGGGGCAGATGCCGGGGCAGGGGCTGGGGGAGGGGCAGAGGCTGGGGCACGGGCAGGGGCAGGGGCAGGGGTAGGGGCAGGGGCGGGGGCAGGGGCATGGGCAGTAGCAGGGGCAGCGGCAAGGGCAGGGGCAGGGGCACGGGCAGGGGCAGGGGCAGTGGCAGGGGCAAGGGCAGGGACAGTGGCAGGGGCAGTGGCAGGGGCAGGGGCAGGGGAAGGGGCAGTGGCAGTTGCAGGGGCTGGGGCTGGGGCAGTGGCAGTAGCAGGGGCAGGGGCAGGGGCAAGGGCTGTGGCAGTAGCAGGGGCAGGGGTAGGGGCAGGGGCAGGGGCAGTGGCAGTGGCAGGGGCAGGGGCAGGGGCAGAGGCAGGGGCAGGGGGGGCAGGGGCAGGGGCAGGGGCATGGGCAGGGGCAAGGGCCGGGGCAGGGGCAGGAGCAGGGGCAGTGGGAGGGGCGAGGTCAGTGGCAGGGGCAGGGGCTGGGGCTGGGCAGGGGCAGGGGCAGGGGCCGTGGCAGGGGCAGGGGCAAGGGTAGGAGCAGTGGCAGGAGCTGGGGCAGTGGCAGGGGCAGTGGCAGGGGCAGGGGCAGGGGTAGGTGCACGGGCACGGGCAGTGGCAGGAGCGAGGGGCAGTGGCAGGGGCACGGGCCAGGGCAGGGGCAGGGGCAGGGGCAGGAGCAGTGGCAGGGGCACGGGCAGTGGGAGGGGCAGGGGCAGGGGCAGTGGCAGTGGCAAGGGCAGGGGCAGGGGCAGAGGCAGGGGCACGGGGGGCAGGGGCAGGGGCAAGGGCAGTGGCAGGGGCAGCAGCAGGGGCACGGGCAGGGGCAGTGGGAGGAGCAGTGGCAGTGGGAGGGGCAGGGGCAGTGGCAGGGCCAGGGGCAGGGACAGGGGCAAGGGGCAGGGGCAGGGGCAGGGGCAGGGGCAGTGGTTGGTGCAGGGGCAGTGGCAGGGGCAGGGGCAGGTGCAGTTGCAGGGGCAGGGGCAGGGGGAGGGGCTGGGGCAGGGGCAGAGGCAGGGGCAGTGGCAGGGGCAGGGGCAGAGGCAGGGGCAGGGGGGGCAGGAACAGGGGCAGGGGCAGGGGCAGTGGCAGGGCCAGGGGCAGGGGCAGGGGCAGGGGCAGGAGCGGGGGGAGTGGCAGGAGCAGGGGCACTTGGAGTAGCCTGGGCAGTGGCAGAGGCAGGGGCCGGGGCAGGGGCAGGGGCAGGGGCAGGGGCAGTGGCTGGGGCAGGGGCAGGGGCCGGGGCAGGGGCAGGGGCAGGGGCAGTGGCAGGAGCAGGGGCATTGGCAGGGGCAGGGGCGGGTGTAGGGGCAGGGGCAGGGGCAGTGGCAGTAGCAGGGGCAGGGGCATGGGCAGGGGCAGTGGCAGGGGTAGGGGCAGGGGCAGAGGCAGGGGCAGGGGGGCAGGGGCAGGGGCAGGGGCAGCGGCAGGGGCAGGGGCATGGGGAGGGGCTAGGGCAGTGGCAGGGGCAGGGGCAGGGGCAGGGGCAGTGGCTGGAGCAGGGGCAGGCGCAGGGGCAAGGGCAGGGGCAGTGGCAGGAGCAGGGGCAGTGGCAGGGGCAGGGGCAGTGGCAGGGGCAGGGGTAGGGGCAGGGGGGGGGCAGTAGCAGGGGCAGAGGCAGGGGCAGGGGCAGGGGCAGTGGCTGGGTCTGTGGCAGGGGCAGGGGCTGGGGCAGTGGCAGGGGCAGTGGCTGTGGCTGGGGCAGGGGCAGGGGTAGTGGCTGTAGCAGGGGCAGGGGCAGGGGCAGGGGCGGGGGCAGTGGCAGTAGCAGGGGCAGGGGCAGGGGCAGGGGTAGGGGCAAGGGC
The DNA here is from genome assembly GCA_964036045.1 of Eutreptiella sp. 'Long Island Sound 2002'. Taxonomy (NCBI): domain Eukaryota; phylum Euglenozoa; class Euglenophyceae; order Eutreptiales; family Eutreptiaceae; genus Eutreptiella; species Eutreptiella sp. 'Long Island Sound 2002'. The sequence goes on from OZ038403.1 coordinate 20,782,871, forward strand.
CGGGGCAGGGGCAGGGGCAGGGGCAGTGGGAGGGGCGAGGTCAGTGGCAAGGGCAGGGGCTGGGGCTGGGCAGGGGCAGGGGCAGGGGCCGTGGCAGGGGCAGGGGCAAGGGCAGGAGCAGTGGCAGGAGCTGGGGCAGTGGCAGGGGCAGTGGCAGGGGCAGGGGCAGGGGTAGGTGCACGGGCACTGGCAGTGGCAGGAGCGAGGGGCAGTGGCAGGGGCACGGGCCGGGGCAGGGGCAGGGGCAGGGGCAGGAGCAGTGGCAGGGGCAGGGGCAGTGGGAGGGACAGGGGCAGGGGCAGTGGCAGTGGCAGGGGCAGGGGCAGGGGCAGAGGCAGGGGCACGGGGGGCAGGGGCAGGGGCAGGGGCAGTGGCAGGGGCAGGGGCAGGGGCAGGGGCAGTGGCAGGAGCAGTGGCAGTGGGAGGGGCAGGGGCAGTGGCAGGGGCAGGGGCAGGGACAGGGGCAAGGGGCAGGGGCAGCGGCAGGAGCAGGGGCAGTGGGTGGTGCAGGGGCAGTGGCAGGGGCAGGGGCAGGTGCAGTTGATGGGGCAGGGGCAGGGGCAGGGGCTGGGGCAGGGGCAGAGGCAGGGGCAGTGGCAGTGGCAGGGGCAGGGGCAGAGGCAGGGGCAGGGGGGGCAGGGGCAGGGGCAGGGGCAGGGGCAGTGGCAGGGCCAGGGGCAGGGGCAGGGGCAGGGGCAGGAGCAGGGGCAGCGGCAGGAGCAGGGGCAGTGGGAGTGGCCTGGGCAGTGGCAGAGGCAGGGGCCGGGGCAGGGGCAGGGGCAGTGGCTGGGGCAGGGGCAGGGTCCGGGGCAGGGGCAGGGGCAGGGGCAGTGGCAGGAGCAGGGGCATTGGCAGGGGCAGGGGCAGGGGCAGGGGCAGGGGCAGGGGCAGTGGCAGTAGCAGGGGCAGGGGCATGGGCAGGGGCAGTGGCAGTGGCAGGGGTAGGGGCAGGGGCAGACGCAGGGGCAGGGGGGCAGGGGCAGGGGCAAGGGCAGCGGCAGGGGCAGGGGCAGTGGGAGGGGCTAGGGCAGTGGCAGGGGTAGGGGCAGAGGCAGGGGCAGTGGCTGGAGCAGGGGCAGGGGCAGGGGCAAGGGCAGGGGCAGTGGCAGGAGCAGGGGCAGTGGCAGGAGCAGGGGTAGGGGCAGGGGCAGGGGCAGTAGCAGGGGCAGAGGCAGGGGCAGGGGCAGGGGCAGTGGCTGGGTCTGTGGCAGGGGCAGGGGCTGAGGCAGTGGCAGGGGCAGTGGCTGTGGCTGGGGCAGGGGCAGGGGTAGTGGCTGTAGCAGGGGCAGGGGCAGGGGCAGGGGCGGGGGCAGTGGCAGTAGCAGGGGCAGGGGCAGGGGCGAGGGCAGTGGCAGTGGCAGGGGCAGGGGCAGGGGCAGAGGCAGGGTCAGGGGGGGTAGGGCAGGGGCAGGGGCAGTGGCAGGTGCAGGGGCAGGGGCAGGGGCAGGGGCGGGGGCAGGGGCAGGGGCGGGGGCAGGGGCAGTGGCAGGAGCAGGGGCAGTGGGAGGGGCAGGGGCAGTGGCCAGGGCAGGGGCAGGTGCAGGGGCAGGGGCAGGGGCAGGGGCTGTGGGAGGTGCAGGGGTAGTGACAGGGGCAGGGGCAGGGGCAGATGCAGGGGCAGGGGCAGGGGCAGGGGATGGGGTAGGGACTGAGGCCGGGGCACGGGCTGGGGCCGGGGCAGGGGTAGGGGCTGCGGCAGGGGCAGGGGCAGGGGCAGTAGCAGGGGCACAGGCAGGGGCAGGGGCAGGGGCAGGGGCAGTGGCAGGGGCAGGGGCATGGGCAGGTGCATGGGTAGGGGCAGGGGCAGTGGCAGGAGCAGGGGCAATGGGAGGGGCAGGGGCAGTAGCTGGTGCAGGGGCAGGGGCAGGGGCAGGGGCAGTGGCAGGGCAGTGGCAGGGGCAGGGGCAGGGGCAGTGGTAGGGGCAGGGGCAGGGGCAGTGGCAGTAGCAGGGGCAGGGGCATGGGCAGGGGCAGGGGCAGTGGCAGTAGCAGGGGCAGTAGCAGGGGCAGGGGCAGGGGCAGCGGCACTGGCAGGGGTAGGGGCAGGGGCAGAGGCAGGGGCAGGGGGGGCAGGGGTAGGGGCAGGGGCAGCGGCAGGGGCAGGGGCAGTGGGAGGGGCTAGGGCAGTGGCAGGGGCAGGGGCAGGGGCAGGGGCAGTGGCTGGGGCAGGGGCAGGGGCAGGGGCAAGCGCAGGGGCAGGGGCAGGAGCAGGGGCAGTGGCAGGGGCAGGGGCAGGGGCAGGGGCAGGGGCAGTAGCAGGGGCAGAGGCGGGGGCAGGGGCAGGGGCAGTGGCTGGGGCAGTGGCAGGGGCAGGGGCAGGGGCAGTGGCAGGGGCAGTGGCAGTGGCTGGGGCAGGGGTAGGGGCACTGGCAGTAGCAGGGGCAGGGGTAGGGGCAGGGGCGGGGGCAGTGGCAGTCGCAGGGGCAGGGGCAGGGGCAGAGGCAGGGACAGGGGGGGCAGGGCAGGCGCAGGGGCGGTGGCACGGGCAGGGGCAGGGGCAGGGGCAGGGGCATGGGCAGGGGCAGTGGCAGGAGCAGGGGCAGTGGGAAGGGCAGGGGCAGTGGTAGGGGCAGGGGCAGGGGTAGGGGCAGGGGCAGGGGGAGGGGCAGGGGCTGTGGGAGGTGCAGGGGCAGTGACAGGGGCAGGGGCAGGGGCATGGGCAGGGGCTGGGGTAGGGACTGAATCAGGCGCACGGGCAGGGGCAGGGGCAGGGGCTGGTGCAGGGGCAGGGGCAGGGGCAGGGGCAGGGGCAGAGGCTTGGGCAGGGGGGACATGGGCAGGGGCATGGGCAGGGGCAGTGGCAGTGGTAGGGGTAGGGGCAGGGGCAGAGGCAGGGGCAGGGGGGGCAGGGGCAGGGGCAGGGGCAGTGGCAGGGGCAGGGGCAGTGGGAGGGGCTAGGGCAGTGGCAGGGGCAGGGGCAGGGGCAGGGGCAGTGGCTGGGGCAGGGGCAGGGGCAGGGGCAGGGGCAGGGGCAGGGGCAGGGGCAGGAGCAGGGGCAGGGGCAGGGGCAGGGGCAGGGGTAGGGGCAGGGGCAGGGGCGTGGGCAGTAGCAGGGGCAGAGGCAGGGGCAGGGGCAGGGGCAGTGGCTGGGGCAGTGGCAGGGGCAGGGGCAGGGGCAGTGGCAGGGGCAGTGGCAGTGGCTGGGGCAGGGGCAGGGGCAGTGGCAGTAGCAGGGGCAGGGGCAGGGGCATGGGCGGGGGCAGTGGCAGTAGCAGGGGCAGGGGCAGGGGCAAGGGGCAGAGGCAGGGTCAGGGGGGGCAGGGCAGGAGCAAGGGCAGTGGCAGGGGCAGGGGCAGGGGTAGGGGTAGGGGCAGGGGCAGGGGCAGTGGCAGGAGCAGGGGCAGTGGGAGGGGCAGGGGCAGTGGCAGGGGCATGGGCAGGAGCAGGGGCAGTAGCAGGGGCAGTGGCAGTGGCTGGGGCAGGGGCAGGGGCAGTGGCAGTAGCAGGGGCAGGGACAGGGGCAAGGGGCAGAGGCAGGGTCAGGGGGGGCAGGGCAGGAGCAGGGGCAGTGGCAGGGGCAGGGGCAGGGGCAGGGGTAGGGGCAGGGGCAGGGGCAGTGGCAGGAGCAGGGGCAGTGGGAGGGGCAGGGGCAGTGGCAGGGGCAGGGGCAGGGGCAGGGGCTGTGGGAGATGCAGGGGCAGTGACAGGGGCAGGGGCACGGGCAGATGCAGGGGCAGGGGCAGGGGCAGGGGCTGGGGTAGGGACTGTTACAGGCACGGGCAGGGGTAGGGGCAGGGGTAGGGGCTGGGGCAGGGGCAGGGGCAGGGGCAGGGGCAGGGGCAGGGGCAGAGGCAGAGGCATGGGCAGGGGGGGCATGGGCAGGGGTAGGGGCTGGGGCAGGGGCAGTGGCGGGGGCAGGGGCAGGGGCAGGGGCAGGGGCAGTGGGAGGTGCAAGGGCAGTGGCGTGGGCAGGGGCCGGAGCAGGGGCAGGGTCAGGGGCAGTGTCAGGGGCAGGGGCAGGGGCATGGGCAGTGGCAGAGGCTGGTGCTAGGGCACGGGCTGGGGCAGGGGCAGGAGCAGTGGCACGGACAGTGACAGGGGTAGTGGCAGAGGCAGTGGCCGGAGCAGGGGCAGTGGCAGGGCCAGGGGCAGGGGCAGGGGCAGGGGTAGGGGCTGGGGCAGGTGCAGGGGCAGGGGCAGTGACAGGGGCAGTGGCAGCGGCAGTGGCAGGGGCGGGGACAGGGGCAGTGGCAGTAGCAGTAGCAGTAGCAGGGGCAGTGGCAGGGGCAGTGGCAGTAGCAGGGGCAGTGGCAGGGGCAGAGGCAGGGGCAGGGGGGGCAGGGGCAGGGGCAGGGGCAGTGGCAGAGGCAGGGGCAGGGGCAGGGGCCGGGGCAGGGGCAGTGGCAGGAGCAGGGGCATTGGGAGGTGCAGGGGCAGTGGCAGGGGCAGGGGCAGGGGCAGGGCAGTGGCAGGGGCACGGGCAGAGGCAGGGGCAGCGGCAGTGGCAGGGGCAGGGGCAGGGGCACAGGCAGGGGCGGGGGGCGCAGGGGCAGGGGCAGGGGCAGTGGCAGGGGCAGGGGCAGGGGCAGGGGAAGTGGCAGGGGCAGGGGCCGGGGCAGGGGCAGGGGCAGTGGCAGTGGCAGGGGCAGGGGCAGGGACAGGGGCAGTGGCAGGAGCAGGGGCAGTGGCTGGTGCAGGGGAAGGGGCAGTGGCAGGGGCAGTGGCAGGGGCAGGGGCAGGGGTTGGGTTGGGTTGGGTTGGGTCAAGGCCTCGCCTGGTCGCCTACCCACGGTCCGCGCCGCCTTCCCTGCGGGACCCGACTAACCCTAACCCTAACCCGGCAGGGGCAGGGGCAGGGGCAGTGGCAATAGCAGGGGCAGTGGCAGGGGCAGGGGCAGGGGCAGTGGCAGTAGCAGGGGCAGGGGCAGGGGCAGTGGCTGTGGCAGGGGCAGGGGCGGGGGCAGAGGCATGGGCAGGGATGGCAGGGGCAGGGGCAGGGGCAGGGGCAGTGGCAGGAGCAGGGGCAGTGGGAGGGGCAGGGGCAGTGGCAGGGGCAGGGGCAGGGGCAGGGGCAGGGGCAGGGGCAGGGGCTGTCGGAGGTGCATGGGCAGTGGCAGGGGCAGATGCAGGGGCAGGGGCAGGAGCAGGGGCAGAGGCTGGGGCACGGGCAGGGGCAGGGGCAGGCGTAGGGGCAGGGGCAGGGGCAGGGGCAGGGGCAGTAGCAGGGGCAGTGGCAGGGGCAGGGGCACGGGCATGGGCAGGGGCAGTGGCTGGGGCAGTGGCAGGGGCAGGGGCAGGGGCAGTGTCAGGGGCAGTGGCAGCGGCAGGGGCAGGGGCAGGGGCAGGGGCATGGGCAGGGGCAGGGGCAGGGGCAAGGGCTGTGGCAGTAGCAGGGGCAGGGGCAGGGGCAGGGGCAGTGGCAGTGGCAGGGGCAGGTGCAGGGGCAGGGGCAGTGGCAGGGGCAGGGGGGGCAGGGGCAGGGGCAGGGGCAGGGGTAGGGGCAAGGGCCGGGGCAGGGGCAGCAGCAGGGGCAGTGGGAGGGGCAAGGTCAGTGGCAGGTGCAGGGGCCGGGGCTGGGCAGGGGCATGGGCAGGGGCCGTGGCAGGGGCAGTGGCTGGGGCAGGGGCAGTGGCAGGGGCAGGGGCAGTGGCAGGGGCAGGGGTAGGGGCAGGGGCTGTCGCAGGAGTAGGGGCAGTGGCAGGGGCAGGGGCCCGGGCAGGGGCAGGGGGAGGGGCAGGAGCAGTGGCAGGGGCAGGGGCAGGGGCAGGGGCAGGGGCAGTGGCAGTGGCAGGGGCAGGGGCAGGGACAGAGTCAGGGGCACGGGGGGCAGGGGCAGGGGCAGGGGCAGGGGCAGTGGGAGGGGCAGGGGCAGTGGCAGGGGCAGGGGCAGGGACAGAGGCAGGGGCAGGGGCAGGGGCATTGGCAGGGGCAGGGGCAGTGGGAGGGGCAGGGGCAGTGGCAGGGGCAGGGGCAGGGGCAGGGGCAGGGGCACGGGCAGGGGCAGTGGGTGGTGCAGGGGCTCTGGCAGGGGCAGGGGCATGTGCAGATGCAGGGGCAGGGGCAGGGGCAGGCGCTGGGGCAGCGGCGGAGGCAGGGGTAGTGGCAGTGTCAGGGGCAGGGGCAGAGGCAGGGGCAGGGGGGGCAGGGGCAGGAGCAGGGGCAGTGGCAGGGGCAGGGGCAGGGGCATGGGCAGGGGCTGGGGTAGGGACTGAATCAGGCGCACGGGCAGGGGCAGGGGCAGGGGCTGGTGCAGGGGCAGGGGCAGGGGCAGGGGCAGGGGCAGAGGCTTGGGCAGGGGGGACATGGGCAGGGGCATGGGCAGGGGCAGTGGCAGTGGTAGGGGTAGGGGCAGGGGCAGAGGCAGGGGCAGGGGGGGCAGGGGCAGGGGCAGGGGCAGTGGCAGGGGCAGGGGCAGTGGGAGGGGCTAGGGCAGTGGCAGGGGCAGGGGCAGGGGCAGGGGCAGTGGCTGGGGCAGGGGCAGGGGCAGGGGCAGGGGCAGGGGCAGGGGCAGGGGCAGGAGCAGGGGCAGGGGCAGGGGCAGGGGCAGGGGTAGGGGCAGGGGCAGGGGCGTGGGCAGTAGCAGGGGCAGAGGCAGGGGCAGGGGCAGGGGCAGTGGCTGGGGCAGTGGCAGGGGCAGGGGCAGGGGCAGTGGCAGGGGCAGTGGCAGTGGCTGGGGCAGGGGCAGGGGCAGTGGCAGTAGCAGGGGCAGGGGCAGGGGCATGGGCGGGGGCAGTGGCAGTAGCAGGGGCAGGGGCAGGGGCAAGGGGCAGAGGCAGGGTCAGGGGGGGCAGGGCAGGAGCAAGGGCAGTGGCAGGGGCAGGGGCAGGGGTAGGGGTAGGGGCAGGGGCAGGGGCAGTGGCAGGAGCAGGGGCAGTGGGAGGGGCAGGGGCAGTGGCAGGGGCATGGGCAGGAGCAGGGGCAGTAGCAGGGGCAGTGGCAGTGGCTGGGGCAGGGGCAGGGGCAGTGGCAGTAGCAGGGGCAGGGACAGGGGCAAGGGGCAGAGGCAGGGTCAGGGGGGGCAGGGCAGGAGCAGGGGCAGTGGCAGGGGCAGGGGCAGGGGCAGGGGTAGGGGCAGGGGCAGGGGCAGTGGCAGGAGCAGGGGCAGTGGGAGGGGCAGGGGCAGTGGCAGGGGCAGGGGCAGGGGCAGGGGCTGTGGGAGATGCAGGGGCAGTGACAGGGGCAGGGGCACGGGCAGATGCAGGGGCAGGGGCAGGGGCAGGGGCTGGGGTAGGGACTGTTACAGGCACGGGCAGGGGTAGGGGCAGGGGTAGGGGCTGGGGCAGGGGCAGGGGCAGGGGCAGGGGCAGGGGCAGGGGCAGAGGCAGAGGCATGGGCAGGGGGGGCATGGGCAGGGGTAGGGGCTGGGGCAGGGGCAGTGGCGGGGGCAGGGGCAGGGGCAGGGGCAGGGGCAGTGGGAGGTGCAAGGGCAGTGGCGTGGGCAGGGGCCGGAGCAGGGGCAGGGTCAGGGGCAGTGTCAGGGGCAGGGGCAGGGGCATGGGCAGTGGCAGAGGCTGGTGCTAGGGCACGGGCTGGGGCAGGGGCAGGAGCAGTGGCACGGGCAGTGACAGGGGTAGTGGCAGAGGCAGTGGCCGGAGCAGGGGCAGTGGCAGGGCCAGGGGCAGGGGCAGGGGCAGGGGTAGGGGCTGGGGCAGGTGCAGGGGCAGGGGCAGTGACAGGGGCAGTGGCAGCGGCAGTGGCAGGGGCGGGGACAGGGGCAGTGGCAGTAGCAGTAGCAGTAGCAGGGGCAGTGGCAGGGGCAGTGGCAGTAGCAGGGGCAGTGGCAGGGGCAGAGGCAGGGGCAGGGGGGGCAGGGGCAGGGGCAGGGGCAGTGGCAGAGGCAGGGGCAGGGGCAGGGGCCGGGGCAGGGGCAGTGGCAGGAGCAGGGGCATTGGGAGGTGCAGGGGCAGTGGCAGGGGCAGGGGCAGGGGCAGGGCAGTGGCAGGGGCACGGGCAGAGGCAGGGGCAGCGGCAGTGGCAGGGGCAGGGGCAGGGGCACAGGCAGGGGCGGGGGGCGCAGGGGCAGGGGCAGGGGCAGTGGCAGGGGCAGGGGCAGGGGCAGGGGAAGTGGCAGGGGCAGGGGCCGGGGCAGGGGCAGGGGCAGTGGCAGTGGCAGGGGCAGGGGCAGGGACAGGGGCAGTGGCAGGAGCAGGGGCAGTGGCTGGTGCAGGGGCAGGGGCAGTGGCAGGGGCAGTGGCAGGGGCAGGGGCAGGGGTTGGGTTGGGTTGGGTTGGGCCTCGCCTGGTCGCCTACCCACGGTCCGCGCCGCCTTCCCTGCGGGACCCGACTAACCCTAACCCTAACCCGGCAGGGGCAGGGGCAGGGGCAGTGGCAATAGCAGGGGCAGTGGCAGGGGCAGGGGCAGGGGCAGTGGCAGTAGCAGGGGCAGGGGCAGGGGCAGTGGCTGTGGCAGGGGCAGGGGCGGGGGCAGAGGCATGGGCAGGGATGGCAGGGGCAGGGGCAGGGGCAGGGGCAGTGGCAGGAGCAGGGGCAGTGGGAGGGGCAGGGGCAGTGGCAGGGGCAGGGGCAGGGGCAGGGGCAGGGGCAGGGGCAGGGGCTGTCGGAGGTGCATGGGCAGTGGCAGGGGCAGATGCAGGGGCAGGGGCAGGAGCAGGGGCAGAGGCTGGGGCACGGGCAGGGGCAGGGGCAGGCGTAGGGGCAGGGGCAGGGGCAGGGGCAGGGGCAGTAGCAGGGGCAGTGGCAGGGGCAGGGGCACGGGCATGGGCAGGGGCAGTGGCTGGGGCAGTGGCAGGGGCAGGGGCAGGGGCAGTGTCAGGGGCAGTGGCAGCGGCAGGGGCAGGGGCAGGGGCAGGGGCATGGGCAGGGGCAGGGGCAGGGGCAAGGGCTGTGGCAGTAGCAGGGGCAGGGGCAGGGGCAGGGGCAGTGGCAGTGGCAGGGGCAGGTGCAGGGGCAGGGGCAGTGGCAGGGGCAGGGGGGGCAGGGGCAGGGGCAGGGGCAGGGGTAGGGGCAAGGGCCGGGGCAGGGGCAGCAGCAGGGGCAGTGGGAGGGGCAAGGTCAGTGGCAGGTGCAGGGGCCGGGGCTGGGCAGGGGCATGGGCAGGGGCCGTGGCAGGGGCAGTGGCTGGGGCAGGGGCAGTGGCAGGGGCAGGGGCAGTGGCAGGGGCAGGGGTAGGGGCAGGGGCTGTCGCAGGAGTAGGGGCAGTGGCAGGGGCAGGGGCCCGGGCAGGGGCAGGGGGAGGGGCAGGAGCAGTGGCAGGGGCAGGGGCAGGGGCAGGGGCAGGGGCAGTGGCAGTGGAGGGGGAAAGGGGCAGGGACAGAGTCAGGGGCACGGGGGGCAGGGGCAGGGGCAGGGGCAGGGGCAGTGGGAGGGGCAGGGGCAGTGGCAGGGGCAGGGGCAGGGACAGAGGCAGGGGCAGGGGCAGGGGCATTGGCAGGGGCAGGGGCAGTGGGAGGGGCAGGGGCAGTGGCAGGGGCAGGGGCAGGGGCAGGGGCAGGGGCACGGGCAGGGGCAGTGGGTGGTGCAGGGGCTCTGGCAGGGGCAGGGGCATGTGCAGATGCAGGGGCAGGGGCAGGGGCAGGCGCTGGGGCAGCGGCGGAGGCAGGGGTAGTGGCAGTGTCAGGGGCAGGGGCAGAGGCAGGGGCAGGGGGGGCAGGGGCAGGAGCAGGGGCAGTGGCAGGTGCAGGAGCAGTTGGAGGGGCCAGGGCAGTGGCAGGGGCAGGGGCCGGGGCAGGGGCAGGGGCAGGGGCATGTGCTGTGACAGGGGTAGTGGCAGAGGCAGTGGCCGGAGCAGGGGCAGTGGCAGGGCCAGGGGCAGGGGCAGGGGCAGGGGCAGGGGCAGGGGCAGTGGCAGGAGCAGGGGCATTGGCAGGGGCAGGGGCAGGGGCAGGGGCAGTAGCAGGGGCAGAGGCAGGGGCATGGGCAGGGGCAGTGGCAGGGGCAGTGGTAGTGGCTCGGGCAGGGGCACGGGCAGCGGCAATGGCAGTAGCAGGGGCAAGGGCAGGGGCAGGGGCAGTGGCAGTAGCAGGGGCAGGAGCAGGGGCAGGGGCAGGGGCATTGGCAGTGGCAGGGGCAGGGGCAGTGGCAGGGGCAGTGGCAGGGGCAGTGGCAGGGGCAGGGGCAGGGGCAGGGGCAGTGGCAATAGCAGGGGCAGGGGCAGGGGCAGGGGCAGGGGCAGTGGCAGGGGCAGGGGCTGTGGGAGGTGCAGGGGCAGTGGCAGGGGCCCGGGCAGGGGCAGATGCAGGGGCAGGGGCAGTAGCAGGGGCAGGGGCAGGGGCAGGGGCAGGGGCAGGAGCAGGGGCAGTGGCAGGGGCAGGGGCCGGGGCAGGGGCAGGGGCAGGGGCATGTGCTGTGGCTGGGGCAGGGGCAGTGGTAGGGGCAGGGGCAGGGGCAGGGGCAGTGGCAGGAGCAGGGGCATTGGCAGGGGCAGGGGCAGGGGCAGGGGCAGTAGCAGGGGCAGAGGCAGGGGCATGGGCAGGGGCAATGGCAGGGGCAGTGGTAGTGGCTCGGGCAGGGGCACGGGCAGCGGCAATGGCAGTAGCAGGGGCAAGGGCAGGGGCAGGGGCAGTGGCAGTAGCAGGGGCAGGAGCAGGGGCAGGGGCAGGGGCATTGGCAGGGGCAGGGGCAGGTGCAGTGGCAGGGGCAGGGGCAGGGGCAGGGGCAGTGGCAGGGGCAGTGGCAGGGGCAGGGGCAGGGGCAGGGGCAGTGGCAATAGCAGGGGCAGGGGCAGGGGCAGGGGCAGTGGCAGGGGCAGTGGCAGGGGCATGGGCAGGGGCAGTGGCAGGGGCCGGGGCAGGGGCAGATGCAGGGGCAGGGGCAGTAGCAGGGGCAGGGGCAGGGGCAGTGGGAGGGCAGTGGCAGGGGCAGGGGCAGGGGCAGTGGCAGGGGCAGTGGTAGTGACATGGGCATGGGCAGAGGCAGTGGCAGTAGCAGGGGCAGGGGCAGGGGCAGGGGCATGGGCAGTGGCAGTAGCAGGGGCAGGGGCAGGGGAATGGGCAGGGGCAGTGGCAGTGGCAGGGGTATGGGCAGGGGCAGAGGCAGGGGCAGGGGGGGCAGGGGCAGGGGCAGGGGGGGCAGGGGCAGGGGCAGGGGCAGGGGCAGGGGCAGGGGCAGGGGCAGGGGCAGGGGCAAGGGCCGGGGCAGGCACAGTGGCAGGAGCAGGGGCACTGGGAGGGGCTAGGGCAGTGGCAGGGGCAGGGGCAGGGGCAGGGGCAGTGGCTGGGGCAGGGGCAGGGGCAGGGGCAGGGGCAGTGGCTGGGGCAGGGGCAGAGGCAGGGGCAGGGGCAGGGGCAGTGGCTGGGGCTGTGGCAGGGGCAAGGGCAGGGGCAGTGGCCGGGGCAGTGGCAGTGGCTGGGGCAGGGGCAGGGGCAGTGGCAGTAGCAGGGGCAGGGGCAGGGGCAGGAGCAGGGGCAGTGGGAGGGGCTAGGGCAGTGGCTGTCGCAGGGGCAGGGGCAGGGGCATGGGCTGTGGCAGTGGCAGGGGCAGGGGCAAGGGCAGGGGCAGTGGCAGGGGCAGTGGCAGTGGTAGGGGCAGGGGCAGGGGCAGTGGCAGTAGCAGGGGCAGGGGCAGGGGCAGGGGCAGGGGGGGCAGCGGCAGTAGCAGGGGCATTGGCTGGGGCAGGGGCCGGGGTAGGGGCAGGGGCATGGGGCAGGGGCAGTGGCTGGGGCAGGGGCAGGTGCAGGGGCCGGGGCTGGGCAGGGGCAGGGGCAGGGGCCGTGGCAGGGGCAGGGGCAGGGGCAGTAGCAATGGCAAAGGCAGGGGCAGGGGCAGGGGCAGTGGCAGGGGAGGTGGTAGTGGCTGGGGCAGGGGCATGGGCAGTGGCAGTAGCAGGGGCAGGGGCAGGGGCAGGGGCAGTGGCAGTAGCAGGGGCAGGGGCAGGGGCAGGGGCAGTGGCAGTGGCAGGGGCAGGGGCAGGGACAGAGGCTGGAGCAGGGGGGGCAGGGGCAGGGGCAGGGGCAGTGGCAGGGGCAGGGGCAGGGGCAGGGGCAGGGGCAGTGGCGGGAGCAGGGGCAGTGGGAGGGGCAGGGGCATTGGCAGGGGCAGGGGCAGGGGCAGGGGCCGGGGCAGGGGCTGTGGGAGGTGCAGGGGCAGTGGCTGGGGCAGTGGCATGGGCAGATGCAGGGGCAGGGGCAGGGGCAGGGGCTGGTGCAGGGGCTGAAGCATGGGCACGGGCAGGGGCAGGGGAAGGGGCAGTAGCAGGGGCAGAGGAAGGGGCAGGGGCAGGGGTAGGGGCAGGGGCAGGGGCAGGGGCAGGGCAGTGGCAGGGGCAGGGGCAGGGGCAGTGGCAGGGGCAGGGGCAGGGGCAGTGGCAGTAGCAGTAGCGGGGGCAGGGGCAGGGGCAGGGGCAGTGGCAGTAGCAGGGGCAGGGATAGGGGCAGGGGCAGGGGCGGTGGCAGTGGCAGGGGTAGGGGCAGGGGCAGAGGCAGGGGCAGGGGGGGCAGGGGCAGGGGCATGGGCAGGGGCAGGGGAGGGGCAGTGGCAGGAGCAGGGGCAGGGGCAGGGGCCGCGGCAGGGGCAGTGGCAGGAGCAGGGGCAGTGGGAGGGGCTAGGGCAGTGGCAGGGGCAGGGGCCGGGGCACGGGCAGGGGAGGAACAGGGGCAGTGGCTGGGGCAGGGGCAGGGGCAGGGGCAGGGGCAGGGGCACTGGCAGGAGCAGGGGCATTGGCAGGGGCAGTGGCAAGGGCAGTGGTAGTGGCTGTGGCAGGGGCTGTGGCTGGGGTTCGGGCTGGGGCTGTGGCTGGGGCCTGGGCAGGGGCTGGGGCGGTGGTTGGTGCTGGGGCAGTGGCTGGGGCTAGGGCAGTGGCAGGGGCGGGGGCCTGGGCCGGGGGGCAGGGGCTTGGGCCTGGGCATTGGCTTGGGCAGGGGCAGGGGCAGGTGTTGTGGTAGGTGTCGGGGCTTGGGCAGTGGCAGGGGCAGTGGCTGGGGGGGGGGCAGGGGCAGTGGCTTTGCTTCTGGCTGGGTCAGGGGCTGGTGCATTGGCTTTAGCAGGGGCTGGGGCAGGGCCAGGGGCAGGGGCAGTTGCAGCAGTAGAGGCTGTCTGGGGCATGGGCAGGGGGGGCAGGGGCATGGGCAGCAGCAGGTGCCGGGGCAGTGACAGTGGCAGGGGCAGAGGCCTTGGTAGGGGGGAGCTGCATGGGCAGCGGCAGTGGCAGGGGCCGGGGCAGGTGCTGTGGCAGAGGCAGGGGCAGGGGCAGGGGCAGGGGCCGGGGCTGGGCAGGGGCAGGGGCAGGGGCCGTGGCAGGGGCAGGGGCAGGGGCAGTAGCAATGGCAAAGGCAGGGGCAGGGGCAGGGGCAGTGGCAGGGGAGGTGGTAGTGGCTGGGGCAGGGGCATGGGCAGTGGCAGTAGCAGGGGCAGGGGCAGGGGCAGGGGCAGTGGCAGTAGCAGGGGCAGGGGCAGGGGCAGGGGCAGTGGCAGTGGCAGGGGCAGGGGCAGGGACAGAGGCTGGAGCAGGGGGGGCAGGGGCAGGGGCAGGGGCAGTGGCAGGGGCAGGGGCAGGGGCAGGGGCAGGGGCAGTGGCGGGAGCAGGGGCAGTGGGAGGGGCAGGGGCATTGGCAGGGGCAGGGGCAGGGGCAGGGGCCGGGGCAGGGGCTGTGGGAGGTGCAGGGGCAGTGGCTGGGGCAGTGGCATGGGCAGATGCAGGGGCAGGGGCAGGGGCAGGGGCTGGTGCAGGGGCTGAAGCATGGGCACGGGCAGGGGCAGGGGAAGGGGCAGTAGCAGGGGCAGAGGAAGGGGCAGGGGCAGGGGTAGGGGCAGGGGCAGGGGCAGGGGCAGGGCAGTGGCAGGGGCAGGGGCAGGGGCAGTGGCAGGGGCAGGGGCAGGGGCAGTGGCAGTAGCAGTAGCGGGGGCAGGGGCAGGGGCAGGGGCAGTGGCAGTAGCAGGGGCAGGGATAGGGGCAGGGGCAGGGGCGGTGGCAGTGGCAGGGGTAGGGGCAGGGGCAGAGGCAGGGGCAGGGGGGGCAGGGGCAGGGGCATGGGCAGGGGCAGGGGAGGGGCAGTGGCAGGAGCAGGGGCAGGGGCAGGGGCCGCGGCAGGGGCAGTGGCAGGAGCAGGGGCAGTGGGAGGGGCTAGGGCAGTGGCAGGGGCAGGGGCCGGGGCACGGGCAGGGGAGGAACAGGGGCAGTGGCTGGGGCAGGGGCAGGGGCAGGGGCAGGGGCAGGGGCAGTGGCAGGAGCAGGGGCATTGGCAGGGGCAGTGGCAAGGGCAGTGGTAGTGGCTGTGGCAGGGGCTGTGGCTGGGGTTCGGGCTGGGGCTGTGGCTGGGGCCTGGGCAGGGGCTGGGGCGGTGGTTGGTGCTGGGGCAGTGGCTGGGGCTAGGGCAGTGGCAGGGGCGGGGGCCTGGGCCGGGGGGCAGGGGCTTGGGCCTGGGCATTGGCTTGGGCAGGGGCAGGGGCAGGTGTTGTGGTAGGTGTCGGGGCTTGGGCAGTGGCAGGGGCAGTGGCTGGGGGGGGGGCAGGGGCAGTGGCTTTGCTTCTGGCTGGGTCAGGGGCTGGTGCATTGGCTTTAGCAGGGGCTGGGGCAGGGCCAGGGGCAGGGGCAGTTGCAGCAGTAGAGGCTGTCTGGGGCATGGGCAGGGGGGGCAGGGGCATGGGCAGCAGCAGGTGCCGGGGCAGTGACAGTGGCAGGGGCAGAGGCCTTGGTAGGGGGGAGCTGCATGGGCAGCGGCAGTGGCAGGGGCCGGGGCAGGTGCTGTGGCAGAGGCAGGGGCAGGGGCAGGGGCAGTAGCGGGGGCAGTGGCAGGGGCAGGGGCAGCAGGTGCAGGGGCATGGGTAGTGGCAGGGGCTGGGGCAGGGGCAGGGGCTGTGGCATGGGCTGTGGCTGGTGCTCGGGCAGGGGCTGGGGCGGGCATGGGCAAGGGTAGGGGCAGTGGCAGGGGTAGGAGCAGGGGCATGGGCAATGGCAGTTGCATTGGCAGGGGCAGGGGCAGGGGCAGGGGTAGGGGCAGGGGCAGAGGCCAGGGCACGGGCGGTGGCTGAGGCGTTCACCTTTTTTCGCTCCTCCTTCTTGTTCATTTACCGGCTTCTTCCCCGGATGTTCCAGTCCAGGGCGTCCGTCCGCATCCCCCCGGATGCTCCATTCCAGGGGGCGGCGTTTCTCGTCTCCACGGCCCCCCGGATGTTCCAGTCCAGGGGGCCGCCATCTTGCTTCTTGGCTACGCTCCGGTTGTTCCAGTCATTGGCAGTTGGCTGGCCCCCCGGATGTTCCAGTCCAGGGGACCGCCTTCTTGCTCCTTCCCCGGATGTTCCAGTCCAGGGCCTCTGTCCACAGCCCCCCGGATGTTCCAGTCCAGGGGGCCGGGCCTGCATCTTGCTCTTTGGCCTCCTTCGGTCCGCAGCTCCCCGGATGCTCCAGTCCAGGGGGCCGTTATCTTGCTCCTTGGCCACGCAACGCCCCGGATGTTCCAGTCCAGGGCCGTTGTGTCTCACCATGTGGTCCTGTCTCCTTCGGTCCGCAGTCCCCCGGTTGCTCCAGTCCAGGGGGCGGTTCTTCTTGCCTTCGCGGGGCAGCGGCAGGAGCCAATGACAGGGACACAGGGACACAGGGACACAAAGCAAGTTGAGGCGGGTGCATGCGTTGTGGACTCCTTGTTTTTGTCGACGCCCAAGAGTAAGCGTGTTGTCTTTTTGCATTCATGTCTTTCTGTACTCCTTCTTCGTGGTGCAGACTCGTTGTTTTTCGCGACGCCCAAGAGCAAGCGTGTTGTCTTAATGCATTCCTGACACATGCTATTTACTCGTTGGGTTGTGTACTCTTTGTTTTTGGCGACGCCCAAGAGCAAGGGTGTCGTCTTAATGCATTCATGCCATGCCACTTGTTACTTGACCCTTGTGTTGCGGACTCCTTGGTTTTCGCGACGCCCAAGAGTAAGCGTGTTGTCTTAATGCATTCATGACACATGCTACTTAACCCTTGTGTTGCGCACTCTTTGTTTTTTGCGACGCCCAAGAGTAAGCGTGTTGCCTTAATGCATGCAGGGGCTGGGGCAGGGGCAGGGGTTGGGTTGGGTTGGGTCAAGGCCTCATCCGGACCTCCGGGACCACGGACGTCGCCCTTCCCTGCGCGTCACAACTGGTCCGGTGGGTGCTCGGTTGTCCGGTCTCAAGGCCTACCGGACTGATGACCGCCCCCGTACCCCGCGGTGGCACACGCGGGAGGGAGATGCCGCCGTACCTGTGTGTGTGGGGCGCGC